>OX030951.1:67642764-68242764 GCA_943735915.1 Pherbina coryleti
TTCTTGCAGCATTTCTTTGCATTTATTATTTGTGCTTTGTGTTGTCCTTTCAGAAGCTTTCCAAAAATTTTGCCAATATATCACATTTCGATATCATTCCTGTCGGCAGTTCCATAAAAATGCAATTTATTAAAGTTTTTCCACTTAAAAGATTTAATGTTGCTCTTAATAGCCTCAATATAAATGCTCTTACATTCCTCTCATTTCGATTTGCTTCCATAGAGCAGCACGTTATCCTTTTTTGACTTATCTTTAACCATCCTCCCACATCATTATTCTCACACCGTCATCATCATCATCATCATCATCATCTCTGTCCATTGTTCTCGGCAACAGCTTTTATTTATTTATATCCTGCATATATTATATCCCATTTATGCATATTCCGTTCCATATGCGTACCATTTTGCCCCGCACATGTTGTGTGGTTTTAATAATATTTCGCTGGTTGTTTTTTCTTCTCATTTTCTCTTTTTTTATTTTGTTGCAGTTGTGTTGCATCACCATTGGCGTCGCCACTAAAGCTCCATTGGTTTTTTTTTTATTTACAAAAAAAAAAAAAAACTTGAAAACTTTGCTTTGCCATCAATTTAACGGCTTTAATGAATCCGCATTTCCGTTCGTTGACGTTATTGTAAATTAAAAAGCTGTGTTTTTTTCGATGCACAAGTATTCGGTTTATTAATGTGTGTGTGTGTGTATGTGCCGGTGTTTGCGTAATATAAAGAAATTAATGCTATTAAAAATGTCACAGGATTAAATAGCAAACACCCGACTATAACTGATTAACAACTTTACCTGCATAGCATTTCAAGATAAAGGACCTTTTTGCTGCTTTTTAAGGTATTTATAATTCTTTAGTTTTTTTTTCAATTTTCCTGTGTTGAAACAAACTTTTTCGAAAATAGTTTAATATAAAAACTTTAATATAAAAAATCATAAAAAATTTTCAGATTAACTTTGAGATCAGGACCCGAAGTTTTTTTTTCGTACTGTAGCCAATTGGATGAAATATCTTGTCAAGATAATTTTGGATATAATTTTCAGATTCGGAATAGTCCACTAGTAATCGTACGAGTTCGTGGACATGTAACTCAAAAAATTCTAATAACCTCTAATCACTCTTAAACAAATTTTACCACCCTTGTCCACGAGTCGTAGCTCTTGTTGGGACTTTGGGAAACGAGATCTCATGATATGCATCTTCTAAAACGTATGTGCTCATGGATGAAAGTCCAGATGAGAGTTTTGATCCTCATGAGACAGTTCGCAAACCATACACGGCAAAAATGAAAAGCTGGGCTGTGCAAAGAAAAATTTAGCTCTCAGCTGAGTCGTTGCAACTTTTATGATTTTTGTGAAGTCCACCTTTGGAAAGTCATATAATCCACAATAAGAAAACACAAAAAAAAAAAAAAAAACAATTTTAAAAGGATCATTAAAAAAATTTTTTTACCAAGGGTCCACCAAACTAAAAGGTTGTCCGATGACTCAACTAATGCTATGCAAATCATAAATTATTGTTGAAGGAGTCCACAAAAATCATCGAATTTCATTAACCAGCTAGTTCCACATATAATCCCAGTGAATCCCTTTTTGACTGATATTCATCATCGATTGATTTCTTAGGAATCATAAGAATATTCATAGATTATAGTTCAAGGCGTTCACAAAACGAAAAAAAAAAATCAATTATCCAACTAGGCCCACAGATAAGTTCAGTATCTAAATAGTTCCAAAGATAAGTTCAGTGTAACATACTCGACTTATTTTTTTTATTTCATTTAATTTTCATTTTATTTAATTTTTGCCCACAAAACTCCCTAAAAATCTAGTTCACTGATAATCACTGATTTTTCTCAAGAGTCTAAAATACTCAAAAAAAAAATTTCAATAATTCTACAAGGTCTATAATCCTAGCGGGACCTATTGGACTGATATTCATATATTTTAAGCCATGGAGTCCACAAATCTAAAAAAAAATTCCAAATATCAAATTTTTTCCATAGATAATCTTAGTGGAACCTAGTTGACTGATATTCATTCTACAGAACGCCAAAAAAAAAAACAATAGCCCAACTGGTTCCATCTCAGTGGAACCTATATGAATGACAATCGTATATTTTTTGTCTTACGAGTCCACAAAACTTTAAAAATTCCAATTATTCGACTAGTTCCACAGATAAGATCAGTGGAAGCTATTTGATTGATATTCATAGATTTTTAACAAAGACGTCCACAAAACCAAAAAAAAAAATCAATAATTCAACTACTTCTATAGATAATCGCGGTGAAACCTATTTAACTGATATTTATGTCCTAGGAGTCTACAAAACCAATTACATAGTTCCATTTATTGAACTAGTTGGAGGTTATCAGTGGCCAACTAGTTCCAAAGATAAGCTCAGTGTAATATATGAATGGCTCAGATGCCAAATCGATTAACTCCATAAAACAAATAGTTGAGAAAAATGAGAAAATAGTATATATTGTAATTCAAAATTCCAGTTAAGTTCTAAATTCGAATTGATGATATAGACTGTATTACTGCAGAAGTATCTTGTATCCCACGCCATTTTGAAATCATAAGATGGATAACATGGAATATATCGTTATTTTTATTACAATTTCTATATAATTACAGGAGTTAATCGATTTGGCTTCTGAAAAAAATTAATAATTCATGAGGCAATTACAATGCAACTGATTCATAACTTCTATTGATTTGTGATGAGACACCAATAATAAACAATTTACAGTTATTATTTCGTATTTCATCATTGAAAGAAGAAAAGAAAAGAATGCATAAGCTAAGGCAGGTCGATAACAACGTGATTGCGCGTAGTTTCAATCGAAACGTATGACCGATTATTAATAAAGTTGGTTGTATTTTGGAGAATAACTCTACGACAAATACTACGACAAAGAAATTAGCTTGAGCGCATCGCTTGGCTTTCGGAAAACAGAAAGAATAACTTATAGAAGAAACAGTCAATTAGATTGTAGAAAGTGATTTAACTGACATTTTATTACGATTTATATTTTAGTATGGAGTTAATCAGATTGGCTTCTGAAATAAATTATTTATTATTCAATGGCTAAAAACATTTTGTCATTTAGTGGTGTTAATTTTTATTTTTACTGATTTTTATTATGAATAGTAACAATTTGGTATCTATCAAGTACTTTGACTTTAAAATTTCGAAAAATTCAAAAAGTGGAGTTAATCGATTTGGCATCTGAACCATTCATATCAGACTGATATTCACAGATTTTTATCCCAGAAGTCCACAGAACGCCAAAAAATTGAATAACCAAACACATAGCCTACGATCTTTAGGAGGTACTAAGGAATGTTGCTTTTTTCCTAGATAAGTTCTTAATTTGAAGTAAAGATTTCTTCGATATATAAAGACACAAACAGAAGGAAAAAACCATGATAACTTCTTACTATCATACGCTTTAAATTAATAGAATGTTTAAATTATTCGAATAAAATCAGAATAAAAAGAAGTATGTTTTGCAGTTCTCGTCTCCTATTTGAATATTTGTCCTATTCTATGGTTATCTTTGAGAAAAAAAAAAAAAATAACCCCTAGAACCTTCTCAAACGATTTCTTTTTAGAAACGACTATATTTTTAATTTCGTTCATGACTAGGCTAAATGTCCTATAGTACATTGTGCGGAGTTTAAAAATCTACATTCTTCCCAAAACTCTCATATAAAGTTGAAGAGCGTGTGTCCTGAAAGACAACAAAATAATTCTTACCACAACGGTTGATCTTACGCATTTGAGGTCTGAACATCAAATTGAGACAGAGTTTTGAAAACAATTTTTAATGAACTGGGCTTAGTAAATCGCTCCAAAATTTCCAAAAGATAATATATGTACACTAAGGGAAATAACGCATATTAGCATTATCCACGCCTGAGTATAAATTTTATTCAAATATTTACGTGGATAAATCAAATGTTTTCCTTACAACTCGTTTTTTTCCCGTATTTGAATTTTATTTATACCACACCCGTACACACATATTCCATACAAGCAAGCAGCAACAGCATCGCACACGTACACACATACTCCGACAAGCAGCAACAGCATCGCACTCTGTTCCTGCAGTTTATTTCTTGCATTTGCAGTTCTTATAGTTCTCATTTAGTTATTGTTGCAAGGGTAATATAGTATGCATGTTTGGCAAAGAAATTAAATTATGTAGGGTGGAGTGACAACTTGATATTTTCTCTGAAATATCTTGCACCGGTTGTCATTTACCTACATATTTTTCTTCTATCTACATATATTTTGTATATTTATTTTTTCTCCCTCTAGTTTATACTATTTTTGACATTTGGTGCCCTAATATTGCACCAACTGTCAAAAATAGTATAAATTAGAGAACAAAAAAGTGAAGCGAGAATAAATAATACAGGCAAATGGCATTTGATGGACGCAATATGAAAAAAATAATACTATAAAACCATTTATAACATATTCAATTTAAATATGTTGTTTTTTAAATTAAATATTTTTATATAAATTTTCTTTAAATGCGATAGTTTATTTTCAAATAGTAAACATTTGAAAGATATTTTAAAAAAATTCGTGCATAATTTTAATATATTTTTTATTAATTCTGTTAAAATACTTAAATATTTCATTTAATTAAAAAATTGTTCAAATAAGTTTTAAATATTTACGTAGTCGATTTATGCAAATGCGTTATTGGTGCAAAAATGACTCGCTTTTTGGATAAATTAAAAAAGTTTTTGGATAAATTTAATAGTTTTTTCCCTTAGTGTGTGTATATTAACACCTCGGGCAGTCAGAAGCTCCTGATATGTCTAAATTCGTGGAAGTATCGTAGTGGCTGTGGCTTACTACACATGTCGCGTATAGCCTATTCACCACACCTATTCAGCTCAATGTGGAGTTGCATTCTCAATTGGTTGCCGTACTTCAGTTTGTATGGGGAAAAGGCGTGGTTTTTGTTGAATTTATACCAAATTTCAATATCAAGTATGTTTTAAGAATCAAAGCTAATGTGCAAAATATTAATATACGAGTGCAATAATTTGTTTAAGAATTATTGAAGGTTTTACTATTTCGATGACATCACTTTGTATGGAAAGTAGGTGTGATTTTCATTAAATTTTGACAAATTACAAAATTTAAAGTATTGAATTTTTGTTGAATTTTTAAATATTATATAACTTCATGGGAGATAGGCGTGGTTTTCATACGATTTTAAGAATTTTCCAACTAAAACTGAGTATTTGGAATCATCAAGGCTCACGTGCAAAATTAAGATTACTTTTTATGAAATATTTAGAGATTTCACCATTTTGATGAAGTCACCTTATATGGGAGGTAGGCTTGGTTTTCAACCGATTTTGCCCAACTTCAAACTCAAACACTTTGGATTCAAAGCTTATTTGCAAAATTTCAAGTGTAGAGATTGATTTTTGTGGATTTTGTAGAGGTTTTACCATTTTGATGAAGTGATAATGTACGTGAGGTAGGCGTGGTTTTCATCGGATTTTGACAAATTTTATTTAATATGTAGAATGCGCATAAAAAATTGATTGAAAATTGAGGGATATAATATGGACATTTTTAAGGTGTTAGACAAATTAAAATTTTTTTTTTTTGTTTGAACCAAGGATTTCAGGTGTAATACCTATTCAGTTAAGTCTGCCTTGGTTCGAAATGAGGTGATAGATTAGTGGGAGGGAAGGAGCAATCAAGTGAAACATGTGTAGAATGTTCTAAGCGTGGCGGAAAGCGTAGAAACATGTGAATTTTGATCTGAGGTAAGTGTTATGCCTTTATCTCAGTCGATTCAAGTCATAAGGCTATCTCATCTACAAACTTCTCTACCACAAATTACAACTTCTAGCCGTAAATATTGATCAGTTTTCAATTTCAGTTGATTAGAAATGAGGAAAGAAAATTGCAAACGCGAAAGGTTAAAGCGTAGAACCATGGCCTGGCCGGGATTCGAACCCGGGACCTCTGGGATGGCAGTTGAGCACGCTACCTACTCGACTACTGAGGCCGCAATATGGTTCAGTAGTTTTCGAGTAATTTTGGTTACCGATTTAAAAAATGCCATTTCGAAAAAAATACGCGTTTGACGGTTTCTTCTCTTTCAGCGCTCATATCTCAGTCAATTTTGTTCGGATAGACTTGAAATTTTAAGGACGTATT
Source organism: Pherbina coryleti (assembly GCA_943735915.1). NCBI lineage: Eukaryota > Metazoa > Arthropoda > Insecta > Diptera > Sciomyzidae > Pherbina > Pherbina coryleti. The sequence goes on from OX030951.1 coordinate 67,648,977, forward strand.
TGCACATACATAGTTATACTTCAAAAATATGCAAAAAAAAAAAAGAAAAAAATCGATGAAAATTCCAAGTTACAAGTAGGGGTAACCCCTTAAGCTTTATAAGGTCGGTACCATTATTTTCAAACAATAACCGCCATCTATTCGTCAGGTCGAGTACTTCTGAGACTATCCTCGTATATACACATTTCTATACCTACCTATTTCTATCTAGGAGGCGTCCCTAAAGGGCGTTACGAACGGAGTGACAGACTTATGTATTCCTTACGTAGTAAGTGTGGTGGTGGTATAATGAACAACAACAATCCTCGAAACATTTTCTGAGCGCCTCAAAAAAATGACTCTAAAAAGAGTATTTCTTATGCGTGTTTTATGAGTATGCAATAAGACGACTCATAAAGGAGTCTTTAGTGCTCAGAAATAAGACTCCAAAAAGAGTATTTCTTATGCGTATCTAATGAGTACGCAATAAGAGGACTCATAAAGGAGTCTTTGATATGATTGTATAATGATTGCTCAAAAATAAGACTCCAAAAAGAGTATTTTTTATGCGTGTTGTATGAGTACGCAATAAGAGGACTCATAATGGAGTCTTTGATATGATTGTAAAATTATTGCTCAGAAATAAGACTCCAAAAAGAGTATTTTTTATGCGTGTTTTATGAATACGCAATAAGAGTACACATAAAGGAGTCTTTGATATGATTGTAAAATGATTGCTCAAAAATAAGACTCCAAAAAGAGTATTTTTTATGCGTGTTTTATGAGTACGATAAATGGCAAAATATGGAAATATTTTTCCTATTATTAAAAAAAAAAAAAAAAAAAAAAAATGGAAAAATGGCACAGACGATAATGCGCGCAAAGGGATTCCTGAGGTTTTATTAACATCATATCAATGTCAAAAATTAGTGTTTACAAAAAGTTTTTAAGCCATTCAAAAGCCTTTAACATGAGACTTACGACTCTTAATATAATTATTTCTATGAGTTCTGAAGGACTCTTCATATGAGTCTTTAAAGATTCCATTATATGATTCTTAAAAAGAGTATTAAATATAGCTCTTAAAAGAGTCTTAATTTTCAGCCCAAAAAGACAAATTTATATTAGTTCTAAAAGAGTTTTTATTATGAGTCTTTACAGAGTCTTTATTGTGAGTCTTAAAAGAGTGTTTATTTTGAGTCCAAAATGAGACAAAGCAGTCATTATTATGAATCATATTTTGAAGCCCACAACCTACGAAAATGTACTCATAAAATAGTCTTTTTTGAGAGCATTATGACGATTATAACTCATTTATATGAGTCTTAAAAGAGTCTTTTAAGAGTCATAATGTTTGCTGGGAACTCAAGAATGATATAAATCAGATTACGCGTTCCGCAAATGAGAGAGAGAGAGCATGACGTCACAAGCGATATTGTCAGACTTTGGAATAATTTTACTTCCACAACCACGCCTAAATATTTTTTTTTCTTATTTTTATAATGTGTATATTTACCTCCTTAACCCATTGGTACAATAAAATTTTGTCAGTCTCGAATAGTTTAGGAGATAAAAATCTTGAAAATTTAAAAAAATTCATATTTTTCGTATACGAAAATATTCATATTTTTATACAAAAGAGTAGATATGTTTACTTTACTTTTTCGAAAGAATTTATTTTCAATTTCGTCAATTTGCCTAAGACATCGCACATTTGCATACGTTTTTGTCAAGCAAAAGTACTGTGTGACGTCATGCACTCAGTTGAGAAAGAGAGCATTAGATAATGTCACTGCGGAACGCGTAATCTTCTTTCTATCATTCTTGCTGGGAACTGAAGGTGTCATATTTTTGCAATAGACACAAACACATAGACAAGAAAACACTGTTTTTTTTGCTCTCGTTTAAAATTGTACTCAGTCAAAAAGTAGCGACTAGCTTAATTTTTTTCTCTGCTTATCATGAGCTTCAACTGTGCCATACAGCCTATGTCTTCATCACTCACTCACCGTTCTCAAGCAATTGAAAAATTAAAGCTGGTGCCAAAATATAGATAGACACTTACCTTATATCTTAACCCATTTCCTTTAAATTTGTTGCCTGATAGCAATGGATGATGCTACTTATTGAAAAAGTCTTGCGTAAATAAATTTGCCCAGTTGTTGGAAATCAAAAATATCAACATTGTCAACATTGACAAATTTGTGCGATGACGAAGATTTTCCCAAGAATTTTTATCTGAAATGTGTTTGCTGCCGACACTAAGCAGCTTTTCCACTTTTTTGGTTTTCCGAGGAAAAAAAAAAATTTGTCAAATTTGGGACAAATAAGTTACTGGCTGACTAGTTTCCAACGAAATCAACAGTGAAATTTTCATTCTTGAAGTCATTAGTCTTTGTCACCGAAGCGTCATCATCACCATTTTTTGGCGAACATTTTATGTCACGCTATGATGACTAAAGGTTAGCAGTATTTAAATATTTATGTGCCCGTAAATTGGTATTTATGAGCCAACAAGCTATTGGAATAATATTTAAATAAGGAATATTGGGAAAATTAATAAACATGAATAAATAATATGCGTAGGTCGATGTCAATATTAATTTGTGGAATCCAATGAAAAAGTCATGGTGGTGGTGGTGGTGTTGATGGTGTCGATGTTGGATTATTCTGACCAATATTTAGTATGCATGACACATTCATCTCTTGGCCAGGTCAAGATATGACAGCTATTTTTCAATAATCTTTACGCTCGTTCTTAATGATAAGTGGTAATTTTACTTGTGAACTGCATAAAAATTTATAGAGAGAAAAACAGGCGAAGTAAAAAACAAGTGTCAACACCAGAAATAGCGATGAGCGAGCGTGCTTCTGTGACCTGAATCCCAACCACGCAATGGTGGAGCAAGTTTTTAGCTGTGTTGTCAGTAGTGGCCACAACACCCACATTCTATGTCTATTGTTTTGAAAGCTATTTGAAAGCTATTCTTAAATGTGAAATGTGAAAATGCGTTAACATTTCATGAATTGCTTAGTTCTTAGGACTTTATTTTATGGCCATTATGAACTAAACAACAAGCAAGTTAATTTAAAAAAGAAATTTCCTGTAATTAATGTTAAACATTTCAGTGGAAAACAATATAAAACTTTCTAATAGAAACAACAAGACACCATCTGTACCGCTTGAAAGCATTTCACCATAATTTTTACCCGGAACTTTCTCTAAGCAGCTGTTAAATATTTCATTAAAATTTAAATAAATGTTAAAATTTCATAAACTAAACATAATAATAATAATAAAAAAAAAATAACGAAAAAAGGAAAAAAGGATCCAAGCACGAACACAGTAAAGGTGAACATTTTAGTTGAAAAAAAAAATGAACCGAAAAGGAAATAAAATAAATAAGAAAAATGAAAAACGCCAGATGCTCCAAATTAGTTAAAAATTAATAGAAAACTTATTGTGATTAAAATAAAAAACACAAAAAAAAAAAAAAAAATTAAAAAACAAATTTTTTGCTGGAAAAAAAAGGTTCAAAAACAACACAAACAAAAAAGGTACAAAAATAAGCACTGCTACAAACAACAAACACCGAATATACCGGTCTCCGTGATCCTGTGAATAGCTAGATACACACTAATTAGACTAGGATAAATAAAAAGCTGTATCTGGTAAAATAACAACATGAAGAGAAAACAAGAAAACAAGAAAATAAGAAAACAAGAAGACAAGACACGGCTACAACTTTAGAAACAACAAGAAAAACAAACAAACAAATAACAACGCACACAACAACAACAACAACAAAAGAAACACCTAACTTTGACAGCCAGCACAAACCCCTTATTGTTCGCCTCCGACAATAGTTGATTTCATCTAAACTTCCTCTACTTAAATTGATGACAACAAAACAACGAGCTTGTTTATTTTTTTTTGGGGCAAGTTGGGTTTTTTTTTTAGTTTTTCTATAGAAATGTTTCTTTTTTTTTACACGGTTATAAGAACTTTTTAATCAGTGTCATATATACAGTGGTTCGCAGCTTATCTGAAGCAGTTTGTACAAAAAGTATCGTGGACTTTGTCTAAAGGACAACAAGTCCTTTAAGTTGACTCTGAACTAATTAAGTTAAACTCAAAAAGCTTTTCTTACTTAACTAGCGCTCAAAAATGTGAGTCGGTTTCAGGTGTTACACCTATTCAGTCAGGTCTGCTTTGGTTCACAATGGGTTCAATTCAAGTCAACTAAACAAACTAAACATTTTAGGTCGTTAACACTGATGAATATTTAATTTCAAATGATAAGAAAAGAGAAAAGAGTTGGCTTAGTCGTGGACACACCCGTAGGTTTTGACGTGACGGTGTTTCTCGTCCGAATTTCTTTCCTAGTTTGGAAATGTGTGTTTTAAGTGTGTCTTAATTTGTACCCTAATCCATATCCTAATTCATGTCAAAGTCCTTTTCTAGTTTCATAGTCCGTTTTCATTGTGTTATTTCTTTGTTTAAGAGCAATGTTGGTTGCCACGAAAAAACTGTTGAAATCATAACTAACTAGATTATTTTTGTTCTTGTTGATGTTGATGTTGAGGTTGATGTTGATGTTGATGTTGATGTTGATGTTGATATTGATGTTGATGTTGATGTTGATGTTGATGTTGATGTTGATGATGATATAGATATTGATGTTGATGTTGATGTTGATGTTGATGTTGCTGTTGATGTTGATGTTGATGTTGATGTTGATGTTGATGTTGATGTTGATGTTGATATAGATATAGATATTGATGTTGATGTTGATGTTGATGTTGATGTTGATGTTGATGTTGTGTTGATGTTGATGTTGATGTTGATGTTGGTGTTGATGTTGATGTTGATGTTGATATTGATGTTGATGTTGATGTTGATGTTGATGTTGATGTTGATGTTGATGTTGATGTTGATGTTGATGTTGATGTTGATGTTGATGTTGATGTTGATGTTGATGTTGATGTTGATGTTGATGTTGATGTTGATGTTGATGTTGATGTTGATGTTGATGTTGATGTTGATGTTGATGTTGATGTTGATGTTGATGTTGATGTTGATGTTGATGTTGATGTTGATGTTGATGTTGATGTTGATATTGATGTTGATGTTGATGTTGATGTTGATGTTGATGTTGATGTTGATGTTGATGTTGATGTTGATGTTGATGTTGATGTTGATGTTGATGTTGATGTTGATGTTGATGTTGATGTTGATGTTGATGTTGATGTTGATGTTGATGTTGATGTTGATGTTGATGTTGATGTTGATGTTGATGTTGATGTTGATGTTGATGTTGATGTTGATGTTGATGATGTTGATGTTGATGTTGATGATGTTGATGTTGATGTTGATGTTGATGTTGATGTTGATGTTGATGTTGATATAGATATTGATGTTGATGTTGATGTTGTTGTTGATGTTGATGTTGATGTTGATGTTGATGTTGATGTTGATGTTGATGTTGATGTTGATGTTGATGTTGATGTTGATGTTGATGTTGATGTTGATGTTGATGTTGATGTTGATGTTGATGTTGATGTTGATGTTGATGTTGATGTTGATGTTGATGTTGATGTTGATGTTGATGTTGATGTTGATGTTGATGTTGATGTTGATGTTGATGTTGATGTTGATGTTGATGTTGATGTTGATGTTGATGTTGATGTTGATGTTAATGTTGATGTTGATGTTGATGTTGATGTTGATGAGCATGTTGGTATTGCTGTTTTTGGTGTTGGTGTTGATGTTGCTGTTGGTGTTGGTGTTGTTAGTGTTGTTGTTAGTGTTGTTGCTTTTGCTTTTGATTGTTTTTATTTGCTTATCCATTGGTTGTGCTTTTCCTTGGTGCATTAACTTTGCCTTAGCTGCATGCAATTAATCCAGCCAAAGTGATGCATATGCGTCATATTAGACGGTTCCCTGAGGGGCTTCAAGACGTCGTCAATTTTGTTTTTTATTTTTATCATGTGCCCGAAGACCTCACCTTCATTTTCGTTCCTTAAAATTTACCGTTACGCCAGCAGTCACAGAGTTAAAATTCCATGCTACGTTTTTTCATGGTTGTAGCATTTGTACTGCATTATGTGGTTGCCACCCTGAAATCATGACGATATAAAATTTTTTTTATAATTTAGTTGTGAGGCGTACTAACACATTAATGCTGTCGTAAAGCAAACTTTACTGGAGCATTTCTCCTGAGTGAGTAATAATTCCATGCAACGATATTACATTTCTGTTACATGTACTGCTATATTCACGACCTGGTGATGTCAGATTTTTTTTTTTTTATTTTAGACGTAAGGCCAAGTATAAATCCTTCATTTTCCTTTTCAAACATTTATCGTAGCTTATTTACTCACCGAGTGAAAATTCAATGTAACACCGCTGCATGAATGTTGCATTGTCGATTTTTGAGCGGCTCACTCTGTATCCCCATGACGTCAGAAATTTTTTGTTTAATTTTGTTGTGAGGGCTTAGAACAGGCCTTTATTGACGTATCATATTTGTAGTCGTAGCACTAATATTCAGCAGGTAATAATTCGCATTAATACTCAGCCAGGATTCGAACCAGGGACCACTGGGGTACATACCAAGCGAGTTATCACTCGACTACCGAGGTCGCCAGTTGGAAATTCCAAGTTTTGGCAGCTTGTACAACCAACGGAGTTGTGAAAATCCTCTTTTTGCGTTTTTTAACTCGAGCTTCATCTTTTATCCGCTCAACATGATGTAGTCGATGATAGCGTACACCTCAGAAAGCTCGTCGATCCTTCGAATTCGGTGCGCGCTAATGATGCAGATTAGATCGAACATCTTACGAAGGTATTTTATTTCGAAGTGTCCCACAAAGTCTTTTAATCAGAATTGTTCAGCGTCCAGGTGTGTGCTGAATACGTACATATAAGAGGACGGGCATGATTGGTGTCTTATAGAGCCTGAGTTTTGATCGTCAAGAGAGGGCTTTGCTTCTGAATTGACTATTCATCCCAAAGTAACAGCTGTTAGCAAGAGTTGTACTTCGTTAAATTTCAATGCTGATATCGCTAAAGGAGTTTATGCTGGAACTCAGTCAGACGAAATCCTTAATGTACTCACTGCAAGACCCATTTGACCCTACACTTCTTCTAGACGGGAGAATACTGCACTGACTTCACATTTCAGTGCATTTTGGTCCATCGACTCACTTAATATCAGATCAGCAGTTCGGACGACCTTCTCCATCATTAAGTTGAAAAAGTAGTACATTATCAGAATAATCACCTTCTATGAAACTTCGGTAGGTATCGAATTGGGGGAAGCTCCTTATCGAATTTAGCAGCACTGCTGCTGTTGCTCAGTGCCATCCTGAAAGGACGTACCTTATTAGAAGCTATAACGAAACTAGTTATAGGAGCTAATTAAGTCAATGTGAATAACATTTTGGAAGTAAATGAAATAAACTAATGAAACTCGAAAAGTGAACTGTATAAATATAGCCTCTCTGCATGGAGGGCAGCGTGGTTTTTATCCCATTTTAGTCGGCAGATATCACGATTTGGGAATTTGGTGCCCAAAAGATCGATTATGGCATGGGCTGTGTGGCATGGCGCGCCATTCTGCATGAATCAGAGGTCGTCCAAATTCATGTCTCTAATTTGAGTAAAAAATAAGTCGGTTAACGCCCAACGTTGTTCCCAACCTCATTTTCGAAGAAAAATGGTAAGATGATGCCACCACTCCACAATCCGCACCAAACTGTCACTCCGTAGGACGACGGGGACCATGAGTGTGTCCACTAGCATACCAGTCTCATGAACTTTTTGCACAAACTTGCGTAGAGCAGGCGCGGTGGGTGCTTCATTTCGGCCAAAACTTGTTTTCAAATAACGTACCGTTTGGGCTACACAGCACTTTCTTTGGAAATGAGTTTCCAATATTTCCCAACGTTGTTGAAGCGTCAAGTGACTAATTTCTTTCCGCTGAGGTCTGATACTGACTTTATGTCAAGATTTAGAGCGGGAAACATCTGTCAGTGTCAAAATAACCTATCATTTAAAAAGAAACCACCAGATGGCCCACCCTGTATAATGTAGAAAGTCATAAAGAAACTTGTGGCAATACTGAATATCCAATATTTCGGCTTAAAATATCCCTTTGGTCCTTTCAAAGATAAAATTCAAAAAGAAACACAAGGACCTTTATAACAAAAACTTATTTTGCTTCATCTCACAAACTATGTTTTTTCAGTTGGTCGAAATATGAGAATAAGGATAAGGATAAGGATAAGGATAAGGACAAGTTTGGGAATAAAGAATAATTTGTCGCGTCATAGGTGTATCCACAGCACAGCCAACACCTTTTTTTGCAGTGTAGCATTAAATGCTAAATTTTCCGCTTTTATAAATGACAAATGTCGACATTTGAAAACCCCCAAGTGACCAGCTGTTAAATAATACGCCTTTGCAATCTTGCAACTCTTGTTGATACAACCTTTGCCTAAAACAAGACGTCATTAAAGACAACAAATAATTTTTCTCCCCTTTTTAAACGGTCCTGTGTGCAACTCCTCGTATATTCTAGCTAATTAAATTAAAAAACCCAAAAATAATTCTTTTCATTATTACGAAAATGTTATTCTTTATGTCGAGTCGATCAATATTAGGCAGACGTTGATGACATAAAAGTTCACATGTTATAAAATATTAATGTATGCATGCAAAGTATGTATTATGAAACCGTTAGGGGGCAATATGTAGAGTTTACTCCTCTTTAATAATAAATCTTCAAAAATTTTATTAAAAATAAAACTGATTTGATGGCGAAAAACCGAGTAAATAAAACAAATTTGTTACCAATTTTTTGTTTTTTGTTACTTTAGAGATTTAATTTTTTATCAAATCGGGCAACTGTATTGTGATTTGTTCTCAGTTGGTTTGCCATTTTGCGGAATGACCATAGTTTGCGTTGTACGTTCGGGCACAGGTTGAAAATTAACTGGAGCTCAAACCACTGTTTTGTCGCAATATTCTGTTCAGTAATGAGGCTGATTTTTGACGCATGTCAATAAGTAAAATTTCCGCAATTTTTCGGAAAAGTTTTCCCTCAAGATTTTTCGACTCGAAACGACTCAAGGCACCGCTATATACACAAAAAAATCACTTTTTGGTGCGCTTTATGCGTCGGTGGAGTCCTTACTTCTTTAAAAATGAGGCCTGGAAGAGGCCTGCCTTAACGCGAGCATTATAAAGCCATGATTACCGATTATTTTGTGCCTCAATTGAATGGGATGTTTATTAGGTTTGGGTAGTTCATGAACGAACTAGTTCAATTGAACGATTCCCACTCACGAACTATATGAACTAGTTCAGTGTTTATCGTTCTTTTAGTTCATTTTAGTTCAATTGATTTTGCAGCGAGTAGGAACAAAACGAACGAGAGCAAAAATACTTAAATTTACCAAGCTATGGTTTGAGTCTTTGGTTTGTCCAAATGAACTAAAAGACTTAACGAACTAAAAGACCTAACGAACTAAAAGAACGAACGAACTAAAAGAACGATCGAAGTAAAACATTCAACGAATGAAAATAACGAACGAACTAAAAAAACTAAATGAACGAACTAGTTCATTACATACGATTGAACTAAAAAGAGCGATCTTTGCGGTGAACTAAAATGCCCAAGCCTAATGTTTATTGAAAAGACATGTATATCCAACGGCACGGCGCCATATGTCATAGAGCGTGTCCAACAATCGACTTACTCAAGGAAACATTTGATTAATTTCGTTTTTTCTCGAAATGGACCAGTCATTTCGCCCCCAATGACGTGTTATTTAATGTCTTTGGATCCTTTTTTGTGGAGTCATGTGTATACATTGATTTTTCCCAACAAACAAACAACTATGAATGCCTTGTGCGAATCATTGTCTCGATCCTTTCACCTGAAATCGTTGAACTGAACTAATCGGTCGAGGTATAAAAAACATGGTAAACGAACGTAGTATATTTTCCGTCTTGTCGAAGACCTAAGTGACTTAACGTTGTCCTTATGAAAATACGCGTTTGGATCAGGAATTAAAGATCATTGGCGAATATGGACTGCGTAAATAGCGTAAGGTCTACCACGTAAAGTACGCCTTGGCTAATCCGATTCGTAAGGCTGCTCGTGAGTTTTTGACTGTGAGAAGCGATTGCTCGAAGGTAATGCTCTTCCTGCAAACATTTTCTGAGTGCCTAAAAAAATATGAATCTAATAAGAGCATTTCTAATGCGTGTTTTATGAGTACGCAATAAGAAGACTGATAAATGAGTCTTTGATATGATTGTAAAATGATTGCTCAGAAATAAGACTCCAAAAAGAGTATTTTTTATGCGTGTTTTATGAGTACGCAATAAAAAGACTCATAAAGGAGTCCATAGAAAAAGTGGCACATACGATAATTTCGTGCAAAGGGGTTTCTGAGGATTTATTAACATCATATCAATGTCAGAAATTAGTGTTTACAAAGAGTTTTTAAACCATTAAGGAGCCTTTGACATGAGACTTATGACTCTTAATATAATAATTTCTATGAGTTCTGAATGAGTCTTCATATGAGTTTTTAAAGATTCCATTACATGATTCTCCACCATCTACTGCACAAAAATGCCTTTAGGTACACTTACGTTTATATTCAAATCTAGCACTGAAACCCTTTTTTCCAAATTCAGATGTCAAATCATGGATTATATATTGGTTCTATACACTTCGGGTAACATTTTTTGTAACGGACATTTTTTTCTAGCTTAGCGCATTTTGTAATTATTGTCAGTTTTAATTGTAAAATTGAGCGTTTCGCAAGCAAAAATCATGCATTAGAGGGTTAAAAAGAGTATTAAATATGGCTCTTAAAAGAGTCTTAATATTGAGTCCAAAAAACTAATTTGTACGAGTTCTACAAAAGTCTTTATTATGAGTCTTTAAAGAGTCTTTTTTATGAGTCTTAAAAGAGTCTTAATTTTGAGTCCAAAATGAGACATAAAGCAGTCATTATTATGAATCATATTTTGAAGCCCACAACCTAAGAAAATGTACTCATAAAAGAGTCTTTTTTGAGAGCATTATGACGATAAAAACCCATTTATATGAGCCTTAAAAGAGTCTTTTAAGAGTCATAATGTTTGCTGGGCTGTTGTGTCGTTTGCTGCGTATTAGTGTGTTGGATGAGTCTTGCATGAAGCTCGATTATGTTTGCAATTTGAAAATTAAAGATTTTTTGAAGCGTGGTCTACAGACTTAGGTCCTTAAATTGGAATTGGCCAAGTGTATTCATCATGCTAGCGTCTTTATTCGTCATAGGCAACGCGTCACAGGCATTCGCGTTTGCAAGCAGGTGGTCAACATTCAATTTCGTTTGTTGTGCGTTTGGATTCTCAGAAACACATTGACCTCTCACCGAAGTCGCCCTTTGGTAGTGGCCATCCTGGCTGCGTGAAGAGGAAGAACATGAAGTACAACAGCGTGGCCACCGCTGTGGCAAAGAAAAAAAAGACGATTAGATGATTTATGTATGAAATATTTTCATTAATTTTTGTTCTTGGAGGAAAAGAACATTTTTTTTTTTGTTTTTTAAGAAGTGATATGGCCCCAAATGCTTAAAAAAATGGTAAAAAATTTGACTCCTAGAATGCGCCACATTCGAGCTAGCATAAAAATAATTTTCTAATAAAGCTAATTTTCAGTTTGAAATGATATAATATTAATATTTTATTTGAATTCAAAGTTAATTTCTACACCCTATACTTGTTTCTGTAAAAATTTAGGTTGTCACGTCTTTTCTGTTGCACTGTGTTATTAAAATTTAAGAAATATTTTATAAATAGTCAACTTTTAACCGTTTTAGCTTTGCCAATTGAATCATGACATATTCACAAAATAATAATTACAATCATTTCCCGGTGTGCGACATGTTGCCGTTGCTACATTAAATAAGCTCAGCGCCACTGTATTTAAATATGCTTCAAATTAGATGTTTTACCTGAAGGTATTCATTCTGATTTGTCAGCTTCTTGGCCAGTTGTCACCTCGCAGCCTTATTTAGTGCCTACCCAACTTCCCACTCCTCTTCTACCTCCTCTATTTCCTTCTCCTCCTCCAACTCCTCCTACACCAGCTCTCATCACATAGTTAGTGTTGTTCTTAACATATTCAATTTCTAGACAACAACACCGTGAGTCAATAAAACGAGTCCTTAGTGAAACCATTGGCACCTACACACACATACACACACACACACACACACACACCCAGAGGCACGCAATGAAACACGTTGTTACTGGTGGGGGCGGAGGAGACATTTTTGTGTGACATTTTGCTAAGCAGCCATGTGTGAGTGAGGCTCTTGTTGCTCCAAAAGCAGCAGAGCAGGAAAAAAATTCAGCTTGTTTTAAATTTAAATCCTTTCCGCTGTTAGCTGTATTTAAATGATTCACTCAAATGTAGCTGCAGTCGTCATGTCGCCGCTTCTTATTCCAAGTAAAACAGCATCCTTGGAGAATAGCGTGTTACAACATCCGGAGGCTTGCAATAAATTAACAGCAGAACAAGCTGAGAAGTATTGGCAACCATGGCATACAGACAAACACACAGACAGACAGACATACAGACAAACGCGCGTCAATGCCACGCGTCAAAAGCGAAAGGAGAGGAACTAAGCTGATTTTATGTTAGTGCGTGTCCATTCACACGACTATCTGTCTGTCTGTCTGTTTGTCTGTTCTCATGATTGTCAGTGTAACTAAGATGATGACTCAGTTCTCATTTCTTTTGACACTTCATCACTTTCTGCGTCATTGTACTGAGTGCCTTTGTGTAAGTCTGTGTGTTTGTGTGTGTGTCAACAACCTAACGCACAACACAACAATAGCATCGAGCTAATCGTAGCATCTAAAGTGCCGCACTTGAAGCAGAGCAATAAACGCACAAACAAAGCTCATCCAGCCAGTCTTGAATGAAACTCAATAAATTCACAGACAAATTGAATCGATTTAATCGAAACGGATTTGATGCCTTTTGTGCCTGGTATGAGCTAGAGAGGTAATGGCATAAAACACTACAGTTGTAGCTAATAATCACAACAACAACAACAATAACTAAAACTAAGAGAGGTTAATAATTTTGGCTAGTTGCGTATCGTTGAACAGTTGTCATCCACATCAGAGTTCACACAATTTATTAATGTTAAACGTTCAATGCACCCTGTTGGAAGGAATAGAGCTAAACTTTTGAGTAGCACCATTAAAAGTTGATCCCCGTACATTGACTCTCGGTTTTGATACAATAACAACCAGAGAGGAACTGATGCTGTTGTTGGAAGTTATTGGCCCATAATAGCCAAATATTTTGATATGTTTCGTCCTTTTTCTTTCGATGCCTTCTGCCCTGAGATGTTAAGAGTTCAATGATTGCGATGACATTGACACGAACTGACTGACATAACCTGCCACAACACATGCTGCTTGCCACAAAGTGAAAAAATTTTTAGATGAACACGGAAAAATAAGAGCGAAACGTTCAATGGACTTTGAACTTGGAGTGCAAGCAACGCTTGAGTGTGTAAAAATTTATGGTAAAAAAGTTTTGGGTAAAGCAGCAGTTTTATTGGGGTTGAATAAGGAATGCATTGAGTGGGTGTTCCATTCGGGTGAATGCATTCATACGTACTCGCAGCAAAACGTGGCTCAAGCTAAAGTGGTGTAAGACACTTAAAGTTGTGGCCTTAAAAATCTGCCCTCGGATTCCCTATTTGTTTTGAATTTTTTATCCTTTTAATCTGCTCTCAAAATAATACCGCCTAAAAATATGAAATTTTTCATCACATTTTCGCATAATAGGGGCTGTGTCTCCCGTATAATAGCTCTAATATTGTCTTTGAGTGCTTGAATACTTGCTGGAGCATTGACGTAGACTTTATCTTTAAAGTAGTGCTAAAGAAAAAAGTCTAATGGTGCTCAGTAGCGCCATCTCGGCGGCCAATCAAATTCTCCATTTCGAGAAATCCCACGTCCAGGAAAACCATCACGTGATAGAGCTACTCCTTCACCAGCTTTATCGCATGTGGCGCCGTCCTGTTGCAAATAAACATCTTCCACGTCCATAGCGTCAATTTCAGGCAAAAAATAGTCAGTTAAAATCGTCCGGTAACGCAATCTATTCACTCAAAGGGTCGCACTACCATCATTTTCGAAAAAATATAGCCCAATGACACCGTCACTTCAAAAATCGCACCAAACTGTCACTCGTTGTGGGTGGAGAGGTTACTTACTTACTTACTTATCTGACGCTTACAACCGTTGATCGGTTTTGGCCTCATCTAAGAAATTGCGCCTGTCATTTCTGTTTTGCGCTTGCTGGAGCCAGTTGGAAACGCCAAGCGTATTCAGGTTGTCCAACACTTGATCTCTCCAATGAATATGTGGGGGTTCTTTTCTGCGTTGACCACCACCGGGTACCAAATCAAATATTTTTGTCGCTAGAGTGTTGTTTTTCATCCGCTCAACATGACCTAGGCAGCAGAGCCGCGCTTAACTGGTAGAATATGCTAATGGTTGCGTATAGCTGATACAGTTCATGGTTCCATCGAATTCGGTAATTGCCATTGACACAGATTAGACCGAAGATCTTACGATGGATCTATTTCTCGAAAGCATCCAACGTCTTTTCATCAGAACCTGTCAACGTCAAAGTTTGTGTAACATATAATTTTACGGGCATGATAAGTGACTTATAGAGTGTGAGTTTTGTTTGACGAGAGAGAGCTCCACGCTTTTCAATTGCCTACTCAATCCAAAGTAACACCTGTTGGCAAGAGTTATCCTTCGTCTTAACTCAACACTGACATCGTTGAAAGAGTTTAGGCTGTATTCCAGATAGACGAAGTCCTTAACAACCTCGAAAGATATGTTGTCAACAGCGATGTGGTTTCCAAGACGCCGGGACTGTTTATTTGTTGACACTAGGTATTTCGTCTTAACTGCATTCACTGCAACACCCAACCGACTTGACTCTTTCGCTAATCTGGTGAATGCTGCACTGACTTCGCGCGTATTATGGCCATTGATGTCGATATCATCCGTATACGCCAGCAGCATAGTACTTTTATAGAATATCGTGCCAGAATGTCTCAAATCAGCAGCTCGGATGATCTTCTCCATCACTAGGTTGAAAAAGTCGCACGATAAAGATACACATTGTCTGAAACCTCGTTTGGTATCGAATGAAGAAGTAAGACCCTTCCCGATTTTAACTGTGCTGCTGGTGTTGCTCAGTGTCATTCTGCAAAGACAGATGAGCTTTGCAGGAATACCAAATTCAGACATGGTGGAATATAGATGATTCCTTATTGGATTGTCAAAGGCGGCTTTTTAATCGACAGTGTGATGGTTCATGTCGATTCAGTTCTCTAGGGTCTTCTCCAAGATTTGTCGTAGCGTAAATATCTGTTCGATTGTGGATTTTCCAGGTCTGAAGCCACACTGATAAGGTGCAATCCGGTCCAATTTCGGAGCGGTTTTTTGAGTTGACCTCGTTTGGTATCAAATGGAGGAGTGAGATCCGATCGAGATCGATTTTAACTATACTGCTGCTGTTGCTCAGTGTCATCTGCAAAGACGGTTGAGCTTTGCAGGAATACCAAATTCAGACATGGTGGAATATAGATTGGACTGTCAAAGGCGGCCTTGTAGTCGACAAAAAGATGGTGTGTGTCGATTTGTTTCTCTAGGGTCTTCTCCAAGATTTGTCGTAGCGTAAATATCTAGTCGATAGTGGATTTGCCAGGTTTGAAGCCAAACTGATAAGGTCCAATCCGGTCCAATTTCGGAGCAGTTTCTTGAGTTGACCTCGTTTGGTATCGAATGGAGGAGTGAGATCCTTCCCGATTTTAACTGTGCTGCTGGTGTCATTCTGCAAAGACGGATTTGTCGTAGCGTAAATATCTGGTGATTTATATGGTAGATTTTCAGGGTCTGAAGCCACACTAATAAGGTCCAATAAGCTGGTTTACGATGGGCTTTAGTCTTCCACATAATACGCTCGACTTTTCCTACGCTAGTTGACGCAAATCGTCTTCTCGCCTTTCTTGTGGATTGGGTGGACCACACTGATATTCCAATAATTTGGAATGCATTCTTCCGACCATATATTTAAATAGAGCTTCGCTTCCATTCTTGAGGAGCTCAGCAGGTAAGCCATCGGCTCCTGCGGCTTTGTTGTTTCCAAGCCGAGCTATAGCTTTCAAGAATTCATTATAGTCGAGCAGCGGAACTTCATCATTGTCGTCCACAATTAGGGTTTCCGGGATATCTTCTCTTTTCGCGGGATTGTTGTTGTCGACACCATTCAGAAGCCTAGAAAAGTATTCCCTCCGCATCATGAGTGTACTCTGGATATCTGCCACTAGATTCCCGTTTTCATTCTTGTTATAATTTACCCAGAATACGAGGGTTGCTTTTTAAGTCTTGCGCTTAATAATGAAAAAAAAAAACAGTGATTAATCAGTCAAAATGCTTTTATTATTTTTCAAACTATTCTTCAAGATGATCAATACAGTTTTGCATTCGTTTGAACTAATTTTTTGAACAGTTTTGCCTCTCTGAAGTTGGTATCTCGGAAACCAGGCTTTTGAAGGCCTCAACGGCTTGTTTGGGCGCAGAAAAACGCTCGCCACACATTTTTTTCTTAATGTGATGGAGCAAGAAGAAGTCATTGGGTGTTAAGTCGAGACTGTAAGCCGGATGACCCATCAATGGCATGTTTTGAGTGTTCGAAAACTCTTTACTTTAGCTGATGTGTAGGAACTCGAATTGTCCGGATGAAGGATGATCTTCCTTCGGTGGTTGGATTTCCTCAATGCTCCAAAGATATCCGGTAAACAAATGGTTGTGTACCATTCAGCATCAATAGTTCTCTGTTGCTCTAGTGGAGAAATAGCGATATGACCGGCTTTTCGGAAAAAGCTGGAAGCCATTTGCTTGGATGAGCTCCACCCACGGACAACTTTTGTCGGATTTTACTTATTTTGAAGGCCCAAACAGTGGATTGCTGCTTTGTTATGGGCTAATAAGCGTAGATTCATATTTCGTCAGCTGTGTTGAAATCGTAGACGTGTCTCGAATCACCACCGCTGTATTAGTCCAGCATTTCCTTGCACCAATCGACACGAGCCTGTTTTTGAGCAACCTTCAAATTATGGGGTATCCAATGGGACCAAATCGTCCTAAATTACGGCATTAGGACGATTTGTTCATGTAAAATCGAATGTATGCTAGTCGCACTAATGCCCAAGAATGACTCCATTTCAGTCTGTCACGGTCGGCACATGCTAGTCTGCTTCCCATTGTTCACGCACAGTATCAATGTTTTCTATTTCAACAGCCGTTCTTGGGTGACCTTTACGAAATTCTTCTTGTAGAGAACGACGACCACACTCGAATTAATTGCATCAGAGTTTCATAGTCGCTGAGTGTGGTGATTCATCGCCATAAGTCGAACTAAGTTAATCGGTGCATTCTTTTCTTGTCAATCCACGTTGCAAATCGTAAAAAAATCATCACCCAAAAATGTTCACGTGTTAAATCCATTTTTTCTGAAATAAAATGTTCAAACAACTGTAAACAACGCAATAAGTTCACATACACCAAAACGTTGTGAGTACGTTATGCTAGAAAGTGTCAAATTTCCGAATAAAACTGGCAAAATTCATCTGGCAATGCTTAGTGTTTCCGAGGTGCAAGACTTAAAAGGCAGCCCTTGTATTGGGCACAGCGTGGCACACATATTTGTAAAAATAAATGAAAAATGGCTTAGCTAACTTTTGCACATATAAAAATATACAGTAGATAAATTTTCAATATTAAATTTACAAATTCTAACGGATATTAAAATGCATCGTTTACCTTCGAACTCTAGCGCATAATTTATAGGAAAAGTTATAAATTGTGAAAAATTATCCTTTCAGTTTTTGTGCATATGGGAGTGTATGTGTGGGTGTGTGTGTGTTTGTGTGTGTGTAACTGGCTGGTTTTGTCCTTTGCAACGCAGCCATAGGTATATGGCATTAAACAAAGCACTGAGCTAAACAGAGGCCCCACACATGCCAACAACAAAGCACTGTAAAGTGATTTCTCCTTGTCTGTGCGCTTAGGATATAGAATTAGGGAGTTAAAGCCACGTGTCCTTTTTTAAAGCCAAGGCGGCATTCTACATCATTTCAAGTTCAAGTTGAGTTCATTGGCTTTTTGCTCAGTTCGAACACGAACTACAGAATAGCTCTCTCTCTCTCTCTCTCTCATTCGCTGGTAGCTGTGATGGTAAAGTACGCAAAGTTTTTCTTTTTTTTCCTTTTTTTTTCTTTTTTTTTTCTTTTTTTTTTCTTTTTTTCTTTTCAGCAACAAAATTCACGGACTATGTATAAACTGGCTGTTTTAAGTGGTAGCTTAAAATATTATAGGATAATATTTAGTGGATGTTGTACTTTGCATAATTTTCTTGGTTTGCGTTAATAAAGATCTTGCTTGAAATTGTAGCTACTTCAAGTAGAAATGAGGTGAAATTGTCATGGGTCCTATTTACAGAGAAAGTAAAATAAAAGAACAACATCATATTCTGTTGGCCTGAAAAGCTCATTCGATTTATCATTATTTAATTCTCCTGAGTTTTTATAAGTTCAAATGTAGAAAAAGAAAAAAAAAAAATCCAAAAGTTGTTGATATAAAAGTTGTGAGAAAACGAAATGGATGGAGAAATGGTAACAGAATGAGAAAAAAAACAAGAAATACATTTTTCGAATATAATCATGAAGTTTAAATGTGTATGCGATTTATTTAAGAAATAGCAGATGTTATGTGCTTTTTTTTTATTTATAGAAAATTAAATATTTTATGAATTTCAACAAACCTCCACCCCGTTCTTTTCAAATTTCTAAGGCAGAAATATTTATATCAAACCTATAAAGTACATAATGACATTGGCAATAATGTTTTTAAGGTTTTAACCTTTAATATAGGGCTTCAACGGAAACTTTAATAAGAAGCCTTAGAGAAGTCTTTCATGAGCTTTCAAGCTTTAATAACATTGAAGAGTAGAACAATATTTAAAACATGTCGTTTGTATTGGTGCGAATGCTAGAAGTTAAATTAATTTCTAATGCGATTATAAAAAAAAGTATCTAACAACGATAGTGTTGCTATGATAAAGTTTTTTCGACACTTGCAGTACATTAGCTTTAATGCACTTAAGTAGATTACTTTCACCTTATTTGACCTTAGTTTCTTAGATATAAGTTTTGGCCACTTACGTTCAGGTGACAGAAGCCTTAAAAATCAAGTTAATCCATTTAGTTGTATTCATGAAATTTTTTTGCGAAGAAATATTTTGAAGCTTGAATATTGTTGAACTTAACTTGAATCAATGTTGAAATACGTTAAGAAAAAACCTAAATAATTTAAAGATTAGCTCTTTGTTTTGTTTGACCACATTTCTGGCGCTGTGAAATATAGTCCTAGAAAAAATAGCCCGAAGTAAAAATAATACAAGACCCCAAAATGCACAAATTTCAAATTCAGAATTAGATAAAACTTCAACCCGATCTCACAAAAAAATTAATGATACTCGTATAAGTACTCCTATAATTCCTATCAATTTGTTGGGAATCATATAATATCTATAATTTACTTACTTAGGTGGCCATCGCAACCCGTCGTCAGGTTTCGGCCGACCTTAATTAACAGCTCTCGCCAGGCGCCTAAACATCGCGCGCGCCTTCTCCAATTGGTTTCACCAAGCGCAGTTAGGGCTTCCTCGGCCTGGTTAATCCATCGGATGCATGGTATTTTTCTTCATTGTCGTCCCTCGGCTTTCGATTCGAACACCTTTTTCGCTGGAGTATCGTCATCCATGCGATGAACATGACCTAGCCATCGTAGTCGTTGAATTGCTATACGCTGAACTACTTCAATGTCGTCGTATAGCTCATGCAGTTCGTGGTTCATTCGTATGCGATAGTCGTCGCCAACTGGAATTGGACCGAAGATTTTTCGAGGAACTTTTCTCTCGAACAACACAAGAGCGGCTGCGTTTGCTTGCGATACAACCCATGCCTCAACGCCATAAAGAATCACAGGTACAACGAGCGTCTAGTAAAGTGTCAGTTTTGTCGATCGAGAGAGAGCTCTGCAACATAATTGCTGACTAAGCCCGCAGTAGCACCTATTAGCAAATGTGATTCTTTGTTTTATCTCCAGGCTGACATCGTTGTTGCTGTTGACCTTCAGGCAGTGGGCATTTCAGAATGTCAAAAAGTGATACTTTGAAAATTTTTTCCATACCAGAAGTTCCCAATGGACTAGCAATGTGGGCTGACCTTGAGGTGATGCCGATCGGCATCATCCCGGCCGCCTGCAGGTTAATACGGTGCCAAGGTATGTACATTTCTTGATCACTTTAAAGTTATATTTGCCTGTTGAGACGTGAGAGCCTAGACGCCGCGTTCTCCTGCCTGCAGACAACATATACTTCGTTTTTCCCTCCTTTACCGCCAAACCCACTTTGGCTAATTCCTTTTCAATAGCGGTGAAAGAAGCAGTGACATCTCTCTTGGTCCGACTGATAATGTCAATATCATAAGCATACGCAAAGAGCCGAACTCTTTATAAAAAAAGGTGCCATTGCGATGTACACCGGCCCTTCGTAGGATCCCTTCCATGGTGATATTGAAGAGATCGTAAGATAGGGGGTCGCCTTGTCTGAAACCTAGTTCAGTATTGAAGGTTTCGGAGAGGTAATTTTCTTCTGCATGTATTGCTCAACGTCATCCTGCAGAGTCTTATCAACTTTGCAGGTATACCGAACTCAGATATTGTTGCGTATAGGCAATCCCGCTATCGGGCTATCAAATGCAGCTTTATAATCGACAAAGAGATTATGCGTGTCGATTTGGTTCTCGTGGGTTTTTTCTAAGACTTGGCGCAGTGTAAAAATCTGGTCTATGGTGGATTTACCAGGTCGAAAGCCACACAGATAGGGTCCAATCAGTGTTTTTGTATGCGGCTTGAGTCCTTCACACAGTATGCTTGAGAGAACCTTATATGCGATGGAAATAAGACTGATACCTTGGTAGTTGGCGCATGTTGTCGGGTCTCCTTTCTTAAGAATAGGACAGAGCACAATAAAATTCCAATCGTCGGGTATGCTTTCCGCTAGCCATATTTTACTGACGAATTGATGCATGCACTCAATCAATTCATCGCCGTCAATTTAAACAATTTACCTGGCAGTCTGTCAGCACCTGTCGCTATGTTGTTTTTGAGCCGCTGGGTAGCAACTTGAACCTCGCCATGGCTAGCTGCTGGATCTTCTACTCCGTCATCGTCGATTGGTTGTATCGAACTGCATTCTCCATGGGCGGAATTTATGGGATCATCGCCCGTTTTTTGTTCAAGACGCAGCACAACACACCGAATACCCTTATATTCCTCGGAACCGGACATATAATATCTATACTATTTATACTACCTATACTACCTAATATCTATACTACCTAATAAATATATTTAGATAAATTTTACAGAAATTTAGAATAAAGCTGAACCCAAAAAAATCAGATTGCTATTAAAAGCCATTAACATTTTTATTAGTGGCAGCACTGACTTCTATGATCTTATGGTTGGATGGTGGTGATTTCATTTGCATGCAAGTTGTGGGGATGAAATGTTTTATTCAATGGTTGAATTAATAAGGTTGTCGCAAGGATGAGAGCAAGTGCCCATGAATGTCAAATCGAAGTTGACAGTTCATACAAAATTTGAAAGCGAAATTGTTGTTGTTGGTTTTCATAGATTTTGACAATTGTGGGTATTGAGAAGAGAGTACGATGAGCCCCGAGACAAACTTATTTATTCAACCCTGTTTTATACTAAAGGGTCCGCCATCTAACGTTTTTTTTCAACTAGTGCTTATTTCGTGAATGGTAACACTTAGCACATGTCTGATTTGACAGATAATAAGTTTTATCCTTCCGCTGAACGAATATGGTTGTGTATACGCTTGAACAACGCTGGGAAATATTGCGACATTACTTTGAAAATCCGATGCCGATTTTGCCAAAAAAAATCATCTTTTCAGATGAAGCTCATTTTGATCTTGGCGGGTATGTAAACAAGCAAAATTGTCGCATTTGGAGCACAGAAAACCCGCACGCATACATTGAAAAGCCGATGCACCCAAAACGAGTCACTGTTTGGTGCGGATTTTGGTCCAGAGGCATAATTGGGCCATTTTTCTTCGAAAATGAGCAAGGGGTAGCCTTACAGTCAATGGCCATCGTTATCGGGGCAGGTTGAACGAATTTTTGTTCACAAAAATTGAAGAGTAGGATATTGGCAACATTTGGTTTCAACAGGACGGCGCTACGTGCCACACAGCCGAAGCTACACTTCTTTTTTTTATAGCATTTTCAAAAATAAAGAAGTTATTTGGCGGACCCTTTAGCATGCTGTTGTGGGCTCAGCGGTTACTCATATTGAGGTACTAAAGCTGTTAAAATTTGTGAAGAAAAAGAGGAATTGAGACATTATGAATTGAGACATTATGAATGAAAGACATTATTATTGAGACATATCCAATATTACAGTCTGGTATTATTGTTGCATATATTTTAAAAATCAAAAATCCCTACGCATACTTCATATCATGAATACCTCTATAAAACAAAAACTTTCTGCTATCGAAAGAGATTTTGAACAACAATTTAAAACGTAATTTTATGTAGTGCATATATTAAAATAATTTCGAATAATAAAGTATGCATGTATCTACAACAAATGACTCATGTTTTACATAAAGTCATATTTTATAAATTGAGTTAAAAAAAAGTTAAAGCAACAATTAGCAAATATTTACGCTTGCAAAACTTTGACTTTGATAATGTTCTACTTAATTAATACTTAATTTATGTGTATGTATGTTCTTTTGCTCATTTATAAATGTACTAATTTAATTCACGCACAAAAAAAAAAAAATTGTATGCGTAAAAGTTTTTCAATTTATAACAGATATAATTTCCAAGACACAAACTCAAAGTTATTTATTTAGCTATTACGAAAAGTTAACACATTTCCAGGGCTTATTTAAATACCATTCATTTAAGTCTCTAATTACTGGAATTCTGTAATTCTCAATAATTCAATAATTCTCTAATTACTGTCGAAACTATGCTGAATACAGTGTTGAGCAAAAGAAAAGCTAACTTTTTATCTATTCTAAAAATGTTTAATCTTAATATTTGAATACGGCCTTTCATTATTTATATTGAAAACAATATTTTGAGCTCTAGGCCAATCGTGTTGACAACAAGACAACATGAAGAACAAAGAAGGCAACAACCAACAACAACAACAACGGCTCTGTAAAGAGCAAATCACACAGCTTGACTATACAGACTGTTTCATTGGCCGCTACACTAACTCATCAGTAGCCTGATCAGTAGCCTGATGAAATCAAGCGTTCTCTGCCAAAAATAAATTCCGAGTAACTTTCTCGGCATGATTGGCAGTATAAGTAGAACCTAAGTAGCTTGATTGGATCACAGTGTAAAGTCATACAAAGGCTACTGATGAGTTGGTGTAGCGACCAATGAAACAGTCTGTATAGTCAAAGCTGTTGTGATTGGCTCTATACAGAGCCGTTGTTGTTGTTGGCTGTCGCCTTCTTTGTTCTTCATGTTGTCTTGTTCTCAACATGATTGGCCTAGAGCTCAAAAACTCGTTTTCAATATAAATAATGAAAGGCCGTATTCAAAAATATTAAGATTTAAAAAAAGGAATTGTAAAAAAAAAAAATTAAAATTTAAATATATATATGTAGACAAAACATACCGGAAACTTCCATTTAAATTTTTTGGGGATTCCAATAGGAACTAATGTTTTTATTTTTAAGTTGGCACAACTGACTCTGACATCTGTGCTAAATTACACGTGAAAATATTCAATAGTGTTTGAGATATGCGCCATTTTGTAAATAAAAAGTGAATTTTTCGTTTTTTTATAATGTTTGAAAGTATTCAACAATGCAGTTCCATTACATTTTGTGTGCGGAACGAAATTTCTGCTGCCGAAATGTTGAAAATGTTGCAGAAGGCCTTCGGTGAGCAAGCTCTATCGAAAAAAAGAGTTTATGAGTGGTATAAAATGTTCAGAGAGAGTCGAGAAAGCGTTGAAGACAAGGCACGGCCAGGACGGCCATCAACATCAACTGATGAGCTACACGTCAATAATATCAAAGAATTGGTGCTCCAGAATGGTTAATTGACAGTCCGAGACCATACTGACCTTATTGGAATATCGAAAGGATAAGTGAAAACCATTTTGAGTGACCATTTATGACTCAGAAAAGTGAAATTTCGATTGGTGCCAAAAACACTTAATTTCATGGAAAACCAGCGCCGCGTTGATGTGTGTGAAACAATGCTTTGTGACTATCAAGACAAAATGAAACGCATCATAACTGACAATGAGATTTGGGTTTACGCTTACGACCCGGAAACAGTCGATCAATCGCGTGAATACCGTACCAAAGATGAGCCGAGACCGAAAAAACCACGTTAAAGCAAGTAAAAAGTCAAGATCATGTTGACAGTTTTCTTCAATTATCGTGGTGTGGTGCATTATGAATTCCTTCCAATAGGCCAAACTGTCAACAATGAATACAACTTGGGTGGTATGCGTCGTTTTCGTAATGCTGTGCGTCAAAATAGACCGGATTTGTGGAGAGACAATTCTTTACTAATTATATAATATTACAAAAATTTAATATTTTAATGTGACCTTTCATTATTTATTTTGAAAACAAATTTGAGCTTTAGGCCAAGTATGTTGACAACAAGACAACATGAAGGCAACAACCAACAACAACAACTGCTTTGTAAAGAGCAAATCACACAGCAGACTAGACAGACTGTTTCGTTGGCTGCTACACCAGCTCGTCAGTAGTCTTGTATGACTTTTCACTATGATCCACTCAAGCTACTTAGGTCCTACTTATACTGCCAATATGCCGACAAAGTTACCCGGAAATTTATTTGACAGAGAGAACGTTTTTACATTAGTAACGAAGTTCTTATCTGCTTATGATGCATCATGTGTCAAGGTTAACGAAACTTCTTTAAAAAATGAAAAACAGTTAAAAGAATTGTAATTTTAAAAAACTATATAAAAAAAAGAGTGAAAATAAAAGTTTAACTATAAATATATAAATAAAATTTTAAATATGACAAGTTTATAAAAACCTCATATTTTTAAAATTAGTGAATAAGTGAATTAAAAAAATTTTGTGAAACAATAAAAAATTTTAACAGAAATTAGAATAAAAAATACATAAAAAATTATGACAGCTTTAAAAATTTTAGCTCGTTTCAGAAAACGATACAAGAGTAATAAAATATAAGACATTGTAAAAAATGAAAAAAAACTTTTAAAAATAATTTTTAACAATTTTTATAAAAAAAAAATAAATCCATTTTAAATCAATTACTTAAATGGTGCCAATTGAAAAATAATTAAAATTGTTGAAAAAAAACCAAGTAAAGTTAAAAAAAAATATATTACAGAAAGACAAGAATATATTTATATACCTGTATGAACTTTTCCTCAGGTTGACATTTACTTCAAAATTACTGGAATTGTGAAAAGTTGAAAAATTTATTTACTTATATAAAAAACCAACACTAAAAATTTAAATAATTTAAAATTGTAGAGCAATGCATTTAAATGGCGAAAAAGAGCAAAATAAGAAAAGTGAAAATAAAAAATTAAAAATAAATAAATAAATAAATAAAAAATAATAAAAAATTCAACAACAATATTAAAGTAAAAACTAAATAAAATAAAAAATAAATTTATTTTTTTTTTAAATTTTTAAAAATTATTTTTATAAGTTTTTTTTAAACAGCTAAAAATTCATTTTTGTAAAGTAAAAAAATTAAAAAGAAAAAAAAAAAAACAAAAATAAAAAAATTTAAAATAATATTAGAGTAGTAATCTATATCTATACTATTATATAAAATGAAAGTGAACATTTTTTGTGTCCGCAAAACTCCAAAAGTACTGGTCCGATTTTTTTTAAATAAGTTTTAAAATATCACATTTGTGCTACAAAAGGTTCATTGGTTATTTTCTTTTCGAAATTTCAATAATAAGTATCTTTAATTAAAGTGTTAAGTTTTTTAAAAAATCATCCACAATGCCATGCATTGCTTGATCGTTAGCTTTTCGTGCGTTTGTGCTGCGATAGCCTCAATAAACTGCATGTTGCTCTCTACTATACTCTTTTTGTTCTCAGCAAGCACAAAACAACAAAACAAACAAACAAATACATATTCATACATACTTTGCTGCGCTTAAAGCTAATTGGATCAAAGTACATTCTAATATGTTCAATGTATTTTTGGTGTGGAGAATTAATCTAACACAGTTTTGTTAAAAGGGGATTCACGTTGAGGATTTTTTTGGTAAGAATGAGATTCAATCCGACTTGATGTATGTATGTTTGTATGTATGTTTGTATGTACGTATGTTTGGATTAGCATGTTGAGGATTTTTTTGATGAGAATGAGATTCAATCCGACTTGATGTATGTATGTTTGTATGTACGTATGTTTATTTGTTTCGCTGCATGCAACTTTTCTACACATTTTGACGGTGGTTTTCCTGTAATTTATAAATGAACAAAAGGAACGGGTGACTTTTTACTTTATAGAATTGACATTAAGTGATTCAATAAGTTTTTTTATAAATAAACAAGATAACCGGGACGGGCATAGGAAAAGGGGTTATGGCTTCGACCACACAAGTCAAATTTTTGATATTGAATATCTTTGGAACTACTAATGGAGTTACTAATTGCCAAAGCTTTTCACTGGAA
The DNA here is from genome assembly GCA_943735915.1 of Pherbina coryleti. NCBI lineage: Eukaryota > Metazoa > Arthropoda > Insecta > Diptera > Sciomyzidae > Pherbina > Pherbina coryleti. The sequence continues at coordinate 67,675,913 of OX030951.1, forward strand.
AACTGATATGTGCATTGGAAAAGGGGGTGTGGCCCGATTTTCTATACAGAATAGCTATGGAATTGTCACCTGGGAGTGATATTCTGCTACTGGGAATATGTAACGGGCAGTGGAACATGAGCGTGGTGTCAGACTAAGGGACTAATAAAAGTTTTGAGTTCACTTATTATTTCCAATATACTTGCCGGGTGCAGCAACGCGCGCCGGGTAACGCTAGTTAATATATAAAATACAAAATAAACAAATTAAAAATTGCAAAATAAAAAATCTTGACAACAAAAAACATTAAAGTAGTCATACAAGTAAAAAATAAAATCTCTTTTAAAGTAAAAACTAATAAAATAAATAAATTAACAGATAAAAACTAAAAAAGAAATTAATACAACTATAACTTAAAACATTAATTAGTTAAAAAAGAAAAAATATAACATTCAAAAATAAGTAGTTGGTGGTTAAAACAAAAAAGTTTTAAAGGATTTTTTTTTCAAGTTTGACGCTTTATTGTGAAAAATTTGTTTTTCCCGTTTTTCTGGCAATACCATTGGGTACCATCTCGAAAAAACGATGCGTCTTTTGATGCAATCCGCGAATCGATCCAATTTTTGAGTTCCTCAAAAGGCGAAAGTGCTGATCCTTAAGGGCAAGCGTCACCGACGAAAACAAATAGTAGTTGGAAGAGGCAATGTCTGGGCTAAACGGCGGGTGCGGTAGGACTTCCCATTTTAGCGTTTCTAGGTATGTTTTGACCGGCTGCACAACATGTGGCCGAGCGTTGCCATGCTGCACAATTACCTTGTCGTGCCTTTGCTCGTATTCTGGCCATTTGTGTTTCAATGCTCGGCTCAAACGCATTAATTGAGTTCGGTAGAGTTGCCATGTAATGGTTTTACCCGGTTGTAGCAGCTCATAGTATAACAAGCCCATTTGGTCCCACCAAATACCGAGCATAACCTTACCACTGTGAATATTTGGCTTTGGCTTCGATTTTGGCGTATAGCCAGGCGGCCCGTATGACTTTTTGCGCTTGGGGTTATCGTAATGAACCCATTTTTCGTCACCAGTCACAATAGGATGCAAAAATCCCTTTGTTTTGCCGTTGGAGCAGCTGTTCACAAGTGAAATAACGGCATTCGACGTTTTTCGGCTTCAATGCATACGGCACCCAATATCCTACCTTTTGGATCATTCCCATGGCTATTAAGCGAAGCCATATCTGCTTGTTGAGCCACTCCCAATGCGTTTGGCACGAGTCTTCATCCAATATAGCCTCCAATTCGGCATCCTCAAACTTTTCTGGCCGTTCTTCACGCTCTTTGTCATCGGTATTAAAATCACCACTTCTAAAACGTCTCTACCAAAACTCTTATGTGGAAATCGATAAAGCATGTTCCCTGTAAGCTTCTTGCAGCATTCAATGGCCTTCAGCTGTATTTTTCTTCAAATGATAGTAGAAAAAAAAACTTTCCCGAAAATTATTATATTTATTGGCACAAAAGTTGGCGTTGACACATTCGGAGCACACAAAAACTATGTTGTTTAAATTTCAGCGAAATGACACTAGAGACGGGCGATTTTTTTGATACCGGCGATTTAGTCACCGTAATTCAAAAACCACTGGTAACTATGGTGATCAAATACTATCAAAATCCGTGATCAGTGAATGAGTTTTTTTTTTATTTGGTTATTTTTTGCTTTTTGGCCGTTTGCATCAATTCGTGATATAACCAGTGATTTCCTGTTTGATACGATTTCTTTGTCCTTGTCTCTCGAGTAAGCACACCATTCGCATCTTGGCATGCGTTTTAGTGTGGCAGGAGTTCGAATATTTTCTTGAGCAAGCTTCGGAGCCAGTTTCACTGAGAGCCATTGAGAGCAAATACAGAAAGCAACAACAAAGCAAAGGCAAACAGAGAAACAACACAGAAGCTTTAAATCAGTGGTGTTCACACGCATACTACTAAAATTTTCGACTTTTGTGCTTGCGTTTGTAGCTCTCTGCACTGATAAAAAAAGTTGTGCAGGTATTAAGCAAGAATTGTTTCATAATTATCATTGTCATCATCATTATAAGTATCAGAATCAATATCATTATCACTATAATTATCATTGTCACTGTTGTTATCATTATAATTATTATTATTCTGCAAATAACGCATTTTCATATGCCTCAAACATTTCGTGCAGTGCAAAACACACGACCAAGAGGCGCAAACCATTTCGCTTGAAGTTTCAGCGCCAACTGATTGAGTGAACTTCGTGCATTCGATCGTGTACGTGTTTCGATTCTCGAATAAAGCTTTCGAGTCTCACCACGCGTGGTACTACGTGAACATCACTGCTTTAAATGCAGTGGTGTCCGTACCCTCTCATAACTACATGAATATGTGTTTGCTTAATTCTAAAATAAAGTGATCACGGTCACCATTTAAAAGAACGGTTATTTTAGAATCACGTTCACTTGGAATCACCAGATCGCTCATCATTAAATGACACGGACTGGAAGAGAGAGCCTTATGATGAGGCTTTAAGACAGTGGTGTTCACCTGCATACTACTACAATTTTCGACTTTTGTGTTTATGTTTGTAGCTCTCTGCACTGACAAAATTTTTTGTGCAGGTATTAAGCAAGAATTGTGTTATAATTATTGTTGTCATCATCATTATCATTATCAGTATCAATATCATTATCACTATCACTATCGTTGTCACTATCTAATGATAGTCAAGCATTATCATCATAATTACTATTCTAATTCTGCAAAGAAAGCATTTTCATATGCCTCAAGCATTTCGTGCAGTGCAAAACACACGACCAAGCAGCGTGAACCAGCCAGCATGAAGTTTCAGCGCCAACTGATTGAGAGAACTTCGTGCATTCGATCGTGTACGTGTTTCGATTCTCGAGTAAAGCTTTCGAGTCTCACCACGCGTGGTACTGCGTGAAATGAAGTTGGTTGCAAAATTGTCCGATTCGATTAAATGCTAGTGACATCTCAAATGTATCCTTTAAATTTTTTTGTATACTTGATACTACCACTACTTAAACCATTAATTATTTAAAAAAGAAAAAATATAAAATAAAAAAAAAAATGAAATTATTAAAGTAAAAAAATAATTAAAAAGTAATAAAAAAGATAAAAATTACAAAATAAATAAAAACCATGACAATTAAAAATATTAAATAATATTATAAAAAATATTCATTCGGATGAAGCCATACGTACTCGTATAGCAACCGATGTTTGAAACAAAAAGCAAAATCACTTAAATAAAACAACAACCTTATAAAAAACTTTGGTTACTTTTTAAATAATTAAAAAAACTAATTAAAAATTGAAAAAAATCGAAAAATAGCAAAATCATTTAAATAAAATAACAACCTTATAAAAAACCTTACAAAAAACTTTGAATACTTTTTAAATAATTGAAAAAACAAAAAAATGAAAAATTGAAAAAATAAAAAATTATGGAATCGTATAATTATTCAATTGTCATTTTTAAACTTTTAGTCATTTTGTATATAATAAAATAAAAGAAATTATAAAAATTAAATTTATAAAAAATATTAGAACAAATATTTTTGGTTATTCAAATATCAGTTGTAAACTTGTCAATACAATGAATACGTTTAAAAACTCATACAAAAATAAAAAAATTCTAAAAATACGAATATTATAATAAAATGTATATTTTTTTAAGGTATTATATATAAAATATAAAAGGTATATTTTAAAAACGAAAAAAATTTAAAAAATTAACAAAATAAAATTTTAAAGCTAATCGTGTAACAAATTGTTATTTTATAAATAAGTTGCATTTATTTTGTTCGAAGCTGTAAATACCTAAGTAGAGCACAAAACATTGTAATGACATCAAAAAGTTTAATTTGTGAATGTGGTTTTTTGGCTGTAGTTGTTGTTGTTGTTGTTGTTGTTTTTGTTGTTGTTGTCGTTGTTGTTGCTGCTTTTGTTGCCCAAGAATACGTGATGTTCTTGCCAAATTTTTGGCTGCTCTTAATTAGTCTCGTTTTACGTGCAAAATAAATACAAATAAATTTGATTCCTTAGATTTTCACTTGCTGCGCAATTGTTTACTTTTGTATTTCTCGACAATTAATTTGTTTCTGTCAACTCTCACATAAGTAAAAAAAAAAATAACCTCACACACACGCACACTTTCTTACACAGTTACATACAACGCTAATTACCGAGTTGTGGCTACCTTTTAAGTACAACTTTAGCAAAAGAACATCACTCAAAAACAACTATTTTTTTTTTTTTTTTTGACTTGTCTCGTTTCTTCCAAGTATTTGCAGCACAAACACTTGTTTTTCGACAGTAAAAAAAACTATTCTTCTTCCTCCTTCGAGCCGGATTTGAACCAGCGACCTATGGATGTCTACCACTTGTCAACTTGCTCTCAACAATTTAAGCTGCGTCGAAGTTCAGTGAAGTCTTCGAAAACTGAAAGTTTTGAAGTCTTCACTGACGCTCATCGACGTTGCTCTCACGCTACAGTCCACCGCTCTACCAACTGAGCTATCGAAGGTGTTGTTTAATGCAACGTTCCAGCGTGATGTTAATTAGTTAATTTTTTCGTTTCTTGTTATTGTTTTTGCTTCTTCTTTTTCTTTTATTTTTTTTGCTATTTTTCTTTTAATTGTTTTGTTTTGATTTTGAACGGTATTGTTTTGTTTTTGCATTCTTTTGTTTTGTTGTTTACACAAAATTGTTTCGATTTTTGTTTTTATAGATTCTGCTCAAAAAACTTTCGTGGTTTTTGTCAAGAAACTGTTGATCGAATCGCTTTTACTTGTTGATTTTGTTTTTGATGTTGTTATTGCTGTTGTTTTTGTTTTTATGTTTTTTTTGTTTTTGTTTTTGCATTTTGCTTGTTGAGCTTTATTTGTTGTTCACTATTTATCGCCTTCGATAGCTCAGTTGGTAGAGCGGTGGACTGTAGTTGTATGAAATGCTTAGCTTGCGTGAGCAGTAATCCATAGGTCGCTGGTTCAAATCCGGCTCGAAGGAACACTTGTAATTTTTTTAGTTGTTTTCTTAGCTTAAATGGTAGTTTAAATGGTAAATGGTTTAATTTAATGGGTTATAATTATTTTTGAACTTAAATCTAACCAGTTTTCGATGAAATAATAAAAATTTTAGTAAATTAAGTTGTAAATGTTTTAATACCTTGCCAGAAGGACAGTCTAATTCGTAAATAAGTAGGTACCATTAAATAAATAAAGCAAGCATACAGTAAATAACAGAAGAAGGTAATGCCATATGTTTAGTTTTGAATTGTGAATTTCTAATAAGTCTGATCAAAATTCATTCAGTCAAAATTCATTGAGTTGCACCTACAACAAAATTTAATAAAAAAAAAAAAAAAAAAATAAAAAAAGAGTTGGCTGTGTCGTGGACGGGTGTGTCCGCGTGTGTGTCAAAATCTTCGGGTGTGTAGATTTTGACGTGACAGTGTTTCTTTATTCTTGTTCTTATTTTTCCCTATCCTTTCTTTTGTTCTGAAAATTATCCTCATTCTTCCGTAATTTTTCATCCCTCCAAATAATTTTCCTGCTTCATGTCCAAACTATTGTTTTAATCCATGACCAAATTATTGACTTAATCAAGGATTCGTGATTCCTTTCCTAGTTTGGAAAAATCTGTTTTAGATGTGTCTTAATTTTTGTCCCAATCCATATCCTAATTCTTATCATAGTCCTTTTCCGGTTTCATAGTCCGGTTTTATTGTGTTATTTTGTTGTTTGTGAAACAAAAAAACTTGAAATCAAACTTTAGTTTTCAGCTTGTCGAAACTTCGCTAGATTGTTGTTGCTAAAGCTGCATGCAATTAATCCAGCAAAAGTGATGCATATGCGTCACATTAGAACAAACATGCTCACGTAGTGGCCCGTATGGTCCGCGTGGCCCTTCATACAAATTTTTTTCTATCTTAGTTTTGTTTTTGCGATCAGCCGAAATCAAAGAACGCTTGCAAAAAACAACAACACAAACCGCACTCGTTCAGTGTTCAGTACATTTTCCAGCGAACTTTACAAAGACAAATGCATTCAAAGCACTCAAATAAAAAACGCATACTCGATGATATCGATGCTGAAGCTGATTTTTCATAACATGTGATTTTATTGCATTGGATTTTTTGTTTTGTTTGATTTTTTGCCAAACGCAATGATGAGCAACATTTTGTGTTTTTGTTTTTTGTTTTTTTAAGCATTGCTGAAAATTTCTTGGGGCCCACTGCATTAGAAGATTCCCTGAGGTGCCTCATGACGCCGTCAAATTTTTTTTTTATTTTTATCATGTGCCCGAAGACCTTACCTTTATTTTCGTTCCTTAAAATAGACCGTTACACCAGTAGTCGCAGAGTTAAAATTCCATGGAACGTTTTTTCATTTTCTTGCATTTTTACTGCATTATGTGGTTGCCACCCTGAAATGACGATTAGATTTTTTTTATGTATTTAAGTTGTGAGGCGTAATAACACATCTATGCTGTCGTAAAACAAATTGTAGCACGTCTTCTGAGTGGGTAATAATTTCATGCAACGATATTACATCTCTGTTACATAAGCTGCTATCTTCACGATCTGACGACGACAGAATTATGGTTTTATTACTGTCGTAAGACCAAGTATAAATTTTTCATTTCGCTCTTTAAACATTTATCGTAGCTAACATACTCACCGAGTACAAATTCACTGCAACGCCGTTGCATGAATGTTGCGTTGTCGATCTTTGAGAGGCTGTGTCCAGCATATAACGATGCATATAAACGATGACACGTAAATCCCGAAAGCCAAACGAATGAAAATAAAAGGCTTCCGAAAGCAAAACGAAGCAAAGCGCATAATTGTTGCTTTCGTAGTGCTGCGACAAATTAGAAAAGCAAAATGAAAATCAAAGCACTACAAAAATTTCTTATGCTTTTGTAGCACTACGCAGAAAAACAAATTCTTTTTAGTGCTGCTGCTTTTGCTTAGCCTTTCGAAGATTCAGAAAGCAAAGCAAAATGAGCAGCATACGCTTGTCTTGAAAAACTTTAGGTAGCACTACGCAGCAAAATTTTCGTTGCTTTTGCTGTTTTGCTGAAAGCAATTTAAACCCTGTGTAAGAGCACTTTTTTCTTCGCCTAATGCGGTCGTTTTTTCTTCAAATCAATGTCAAATCCGTTAACAGCTGTGAATAATATTCGCCGATAATCTTTTTACCCTTTTCAAGGTTATACATTTTATATCGACGATGTGATTAACCTTGTTGACCTTATTTGGTGCACGTTCACCCGTAGAAATCCACTGATTTGACTGATTCTTGGTCTCTGTTGTGTTTTTATCCATATAACCATGCTTCGTCTATGGTTACAAAACGGCGCAAAAACTTCTTCAGATTGCGTTTGAATAACGGTTGCTTACACTGCTGCACTTATAGTCGTGTGTGAACTATCGAGGCGCCCATCGCGCGGATAGCTTTTCAATGTCCCAATATTCATTTAAAATGTGATGTAACCCCTAAGTTTATATACCTACAGCCTCAGCCACCTTAAGCGCTTTCATTTCCCGACCGTCCATCGATCGTCCAGTGTGACGACTTCTTTTCAACGAACGTTCAGCGTCACTTGTGCTGGTGACGAAATTAAATAAACTACTTTTTAACCATTGAAATGAATGGTGCAGAGTTCTTCCCATAGTATTGATCAAGCCTTTTCTTGGTTTCGGTGAGGTTTAGAGTTTTTTACGTAAAAAATAATGCGTGATGAGTACACGAAATACACTTTTTCCATTTTCGTTGAAATTCACAAGGTTGTCTGCTTCATTATATGTCAAACACAAACCAAATGCTGCAGCTTGCTCAAAATAAGTCGGTAGTCTATTAACAGATTGAAGTTGACAGGACAGGAACCAGCACACGAACATGTTCACGAGTTAAATCCATTTTTGCCTGAAATGAATGGAGCCTACTTGAAACAACATAAATCGCGCTCAAATAGAAAACTATTCTGAAGAAGAGTTCGTGTTGGTAAGTGTTGTCACCAACACCTTTCAATTTCAGGACTCAGTAACAATTTCGGGATTTCAGGATTATGTTAATAATTAAGAATCCCGGTATACGGGCTTAGTACCGGGATTTGAAAAGCTGAGAAAAACCAATTAAAAAAAAAAGAAATGAATCCATATGGAAAGTATGAAAGTTAATATATTTTTTTTTTATAAAAAATTTTCCAAAGAAAGGACAATTCAAAATCTTCGTTTGGTTGACGAATGTCAATTCGATTTTGATGACATTCAAACTTTGAGTCGGCATGATAGCTTCTTCGGAATGAAAGCTTATATGCAAAAATTTAAAGTTTTGATCAACTTTATATAGGAGGTAGTCCTGGCTTTCATTTGATTTTGACAATATTAAAATCTATGCGCAAATTTCCAAGTGTTAATATGCATTTTTGTGTAGTTTTAATTTATTTTACCATTTTGGTGACGTCATTTGTTTGGGAGGCATGCGTGGCTATTATCTGATGTTGTCCATTTTCGAACTTCATCTTCCTTTTCTAAAAATTCGCTTATAAAGGGTGTATCAACAAGATACACAAGTACACAAGTCCATCGAAGCACAATTCTTACCAAACAGTCACTCGTTGTGAGTGCATTGACATCTGAATAACTTCTGGGTTTTCACATACTGTTGAAAATAGAGGGCGTCTATATCCGTAATGTCTATCTCAAATCGCAAAAAATTGCTTATCATATCTCTGTAGCGCACTCCATTATCAGTAACAGCTCTTCTCTTGCCATTTTCGAAAAAGTACGACCCTCTGCTTTCTCTTGAGGGTCTCACTTGTTGTGAGTACATTGGTCTCCTTTCGGATAAATTGGCGGGTTTTCGTCTCCAATTTAAAAATGAGCTTTTTCAGAAAACACGATTTTTTTCAAACATAACCGTCACCATTCATGTTTTCCAAGACACCCAATCAAACCACACCATAACTGGTCGCTATTGGGTCAATAATTTCAGCTATTCGGTCAACTAGTTAATTTATGTAATTTCGGATTCAATTTTTTTTATCTGATTCATTGGCTCTCTTAAGTCAATGTGAAAGATTTGCCAAGAACAACAAAAAAGTTTCATCTCAATCACACTAAAAGTTTCCGAGTCAAATTGAACAACAAGTCAAGTGAAAGTTTTTCTTTATTATAAATTTCGCATTGATTTTATGTGGCATTCCTAAAGGATTTACTGTGATTAATGGTGGTAATGGTGGGTGACACTAACTGACTCTTTTTCAAAAACTTTTATCCCTTTATACACCACAGAGAACTTTTACTCAAATGATATGATTTTGTACACATACACACAAACCCCCCCACACACACATACACATGCACATACACATACTCTCTATTAATTTTTGCAAAGCCAGATAGATTTTATTTATTTTTATGTCTTGAATTCGTTTAACTTTTATAAATATATATAAAAATTTTCTCAAAAGTATTAGTTTATTTGATGAAGTTAATGAAGTCATTTAAGGAAGTCATTTCTGTCAATTGACTGAATTTCAGGTTAACTAGTAAATTTCTTGGTTCTCAAACAATACAAGGTTTGATCAAAACTAATACAAAGACAATTAAAACCAACTCTATACTAACTGTATAACTTAACTCTAAAATCACTTATGAATGAGTATGAAATATGTATAAAGACCAAATTTAAAAAGATCTAAAGCCCTTCTTTCTATCGTAAGGTCTTCTAATCTTAACAAGTCTTAAGAAAAGTATTTCAATTCTAAATGGACTAAATCTCATCATGAATCATCTTTATAACCATAACAATTGGCAGCCTTGGCAGTTATTAATAAACAATGCTGGCCGAAAACCAATAAGCTCAGAAATGTTCCAGTTTAATTTGACACACAGAACAACCATACAAAGCAGGACATTCTGTTCATAGCTTAAACGTGTTTCTAAAGATTTCACCTTAATTTGAATTTCGTCGAAACCTGGCATGAAAACAAAACCTAGACCGAGTACACTTAAGTTTATTAGAAAATCAACAAACAGAACAGTAGAAAGTCAGATGCAAAAATGAAAGGTATGTAAGGGGAGGAAGGTTTACGTGTAGGTAGCTTAGAGATTGAACACAATCTGTGGTCGAATATTAAATAGTATGAGGAGATTGTATTGTTGAGTTTGTCTGATGTGAAGGGGTTTCAAAGAGAACTAGACAAAGATGTATGCAAAGATGAAATAACAATGGTATTAAAATCATCATCAACCAGATAGCAGTTAGAAGTCCGAGTAAAACCTAGACAAATGTGGACGAGCCTGGATTGCTGACTAAATAAGATTGAGTTGCCTTTGTAGTATTTGTTGCTTTTGTTGTAGGGTCTCACTTCAACTAGCAATAGCAGCAGTACCATGAAATAGGAAAACAATCAAGTAGATAATATGACAAAACAAAACATGCCATCTGCTTAGTCGATGGATTTCTCAGTTTATGAGCTATATACTAAATGCTTTTTGTTGTATTTGAGCTCAACTCTGCTGTTGATGAAGCTGCTGTTGTGTCCAGGATCAAAAAGTAGAACATGATCTCACTAGTTTAATGTAAAGTTCAGACAAATCTTTAGCTGGCTCAGTTGGTTGTTATTCCTTTTCTTAGTATTTTTTAATTTGCATTCGATTTGGTTTTCTCTCTCTCTCTCTCTCTCTATCACCCTTGCTGCATGATGTGTGATTATTAAAATTTTTTTGTGAGATTTTAGATTTTAACTTTTAAATTTTTAAGCAATTGTTTTTACTCGTAGAGTTTAAGTTATTGATGAGTCGCAACATCTCTAAAATAAGTGCTTAAAAATCTATTTTTACTTCCACTCAGAGTTGAAGGCTACGGATATTTGAACCATAATTAATAATTATTGAATTAATTTTAAAATCTAATGAGTTTTTCACACTCGTCGAATGCAATCTTTGATTATTTGTCATTTAAAAAAAATTATCGATAAATCAATAAATACAAATAGAAAAAAAAAAATTAAAAATAAATAAAAAGGTATTTTATTAAAGAATATTATTTAATATTTATAAGATATAATATAATATAATATAATATAAAATTCGAAATGAAGAATATATTGACATTTAAAACAAAATTATTCCTTAAAAAAATGTTTTCAATAAATAAGTTACTAAATAAATAATAAACATTAAAACAATTATTTATATAAAAACCGATAAAATGAAAAAAATTAATTAAAACAAAATTATGAAAATGCATGTACATAAAAGTAAAAAAATGTAAAACAAAAAATAAAATATAAAATATTAAAATATATTAAATTTAAAAGAAAAATACTTGAAATATAAAAATAAATAAAATATTAAATAAATAAAATATAAAAATAAATACATGTTTTGGAAACTGCCAAATTTAAAAACAACCTCTTTCTTTCAATCACCAAAAATGAATAATCATCTTTATTTTTCAAAATGGTAGCTAGAGATTAACAAGCCGTTTCGATAAGTTAACCTAAAAATCGATAATTAACTTATTGAAATAGGGATGACAAATATATAGCATTTACATGATACTGCAACAACTCGGTCAATCTGACCATTAGGATCGGCTCGATCTTACATGCTAGAGATAATTGACACAAACTACTTATAACATAATCTTAAGGTGAATATGCTGTCAGCTAATTTCCATAATTTAAGATGCCGCGATTCAACTACCCCATCATAAGGCATTTGGGGAATCTGACAACCTTCGATATCACGTAACACATACCTGTCATTAGGGAGCACTTTATGGATTACGTATGGTCCGCGGAATCGTGGCATGAACTTTTTATTAGTTCCCACAACAGTATCGACATTCCTAGCAACCACGAAATCTCCAACATGGTACTGGTGAGCCGGCTTACAATGTTCCTCAAACCATTTATTACTCTTTTCTTGAACTTTCTCAATGTTACACAAGGCTTGTGAACGAATTTCTTCTAAGTTTCTTTCCTCAGGTACCAGATGCTTATCAATCAAATACTCCGTTAAGTGATCAACTGACGGACCTCTTTGCTCTACTCCAAACAGAAGGTGGCTTGGAGTAAAGCCCGTTGATCTCTGAACGGAATTGTTAATGGCCCATTCGACCTCTGACAAATTTTTACATCAGTCAGCATGTTGAAGTGGCTCGGTAAGCTTTCCAACATAGCCTTAATAATTCTATTTATTCGCTCTACCTGACCATTCGCCTGAGGGGATGCCACAGCATTCTTTACGTGACTAATATTTTTTTCTTTCAAATATTGTTTAAATTCTGAAGAAGTAAAGCAAGTGCCCCTATCTGAAACGATAAGTGCTGGTCTACTATAATAACTGAAGTATTTTTCCAAAGCAGCACAAACTTCTTTAGTGCTTGTGGTATTCGTTGGGTAGAGGCGAACATATTTCGTAAAAGCGTCGATGACTACCAGAAGGTGCTTTCGTTTAGACTAAAGGGCAGGAAGAGGACCAAAGTGGTCAACATGTAAGGTGTCGAACGGAAGAGGACGCTTAGGTATGCTGAAAAGTGATCATTCAGTTTTCTTAACAGGAGCTGAATAGATTATGCACTGAATACAATTTTTCACAAAATCTTCTACCTTAGCTTTCATTCCTGGGAACCAGTAATGTAAGCGTAGTTGTTCATAACACTTGGTTGCTGCGAAGTGTCCTATATTTTCATGAATTTGCCGAATCAAATTAGCTTCCATTTCTTTGGGCACGTAAAAAAGTAATCGCCCCGATTTATCGTTTCTAAAAATGATGCCATCTTGCATAGCATAATTTGGTAGCTTACTGTCTTCTAATGTTTGTCGCAACTTACTTAAGACTGGGTCTCTGCTTTGAGCAACACGAAGTTGAAAGTCTACATCTATTGAGTCAATTGCAGCCACTACATGCATTCGACTTAAGGCGTCGACATGACCCATAGATTTCCCACTTCTATGTCTAATTTGGTAGTCAAAGTTTTCTAGTTCCAGTGACCAACGTGCAATCTTAGGGTTAACGTCTTTTTTTTGCGAGAGTCATTGTTAATGAGTTACAATCTGTCACTATTGTAAAAGATATTCCCTCTAAATAAACGCGAAACCGACGTAAAGCGGTAACTATAGCTAGGGTTTCAAGTTCGAAACTGTGATAATTCATTTCGGAGTCTGAAGTGGTTTTCGAAAAATATGCTACTGGATGAAATTTTTTATCATCTTGACGCTGCAATAGTGCTGCCCCAAATCCCAACTTACTTGCGTCGCAATGAAGTTCTGTTTCCTTAGATGGGTCATATATGGCCAACACTGGCGAAGAAACAAGTTCCTCCTTAAGGTTCTGAAACGACTTCACACATTCAGAATTAAAGTCAAATTTACAATCTTTCTTAAGAAGTTTGTAAAGCGGGCGAGCTTTCTGTGAAAATCCCGAGATGAACTTTCTGAAGTATGAACATAACCCAACAAATGAATAAAGTTCTCTTATGTTGCTAGGCATAGGGTAGTTATGTATAGCCTTCAGATGGCGAATGCCAGGACGTATTCCTTCTGAAGACACTTTATAACCTAAATATTCAATTTGCGTAAAAGCAAATTTACCATATAGACTATAATTTTCATTTCATCTATAAAGTTCTTAAGGATTCGTGTAATGAATCTCTGGAATACTGAAGGGGCATTTTTTAGGCCAAAAGGCATTCTTAGGTATTCAAACTGTCCCTCTGGTGTAACGAACGACGTGTACTTAACAGATTTGTCTTCGATGCGTACCTGATGAAACCCACTCTTAAGGTCAAGCAATGTAAAATATTTTTTTCCACCTAAGTATTCAAGACAATCCTCTATCAATGGAAGTGGGTAATTGTCCCGGACGGTTAGCTTATTCAAGATTCTATAATCTACGCACATTCGAGTTTCACCGTTTTTTTTTAACAAGAACAATAGGTGAAGCATAAGGCGAGTCACTGGGTCTTATATAGCCACGATTTAGGAGGTCTTGCACAATATTTCGTACTTCTTTTTTTTCGGCGAATGACAAGCGACGTGGTGACCTGAAGAAAGGTACCTCACTACTTAAATTTATACTCATTTCATAATTTGGAGGATAAGCTGAAGATTTCTCAACTTCTGAATAAGCCTGATTGATAACTAATTTTATTTTTCTAATAAGTGATAGCCCTAAATTCGGGTCAATATCAAAATCGCATTCATTAAATTCAGAAGCGACAATGTTTGAAAATTCATTTAAAGCGTCCTTAGCACTTGAAATTGAAATTTGAGTCTCATCAACATTACCAGTTGGGCAAATGTGGTCACTATAAGAATTATCAACGGAAGTAAAACAGCGCGATAAATTAGCACATACAGAATGAGATACTTTCCCCGTCGAGTCCAAATCATAACTATGCACTGGTTTAGTTTTGATGATATGTGGTGTTTTATTGAAAATTTTTGAAAAATTACTGTGATTTGACTGAAGTTTTATTGGAAATCTACAAATGTATAGGCCAATACTAAATTCATGAAGTAAGTTACGCCCGATTAGAATGTTAGCAGGTAGAAGACCATCTGGAACGACGTAAAAATAAACAAATTTTACTTCATCAGCTAATTTTAAATAACAACTAATTTTACCATAAGTATATATAGACTGATTACCAACACCTGAATAACCAGTATCCACCATATCACCAAGACGCATTACTTTGGGTACTATTGACTTACTCATGAAGCTCATGGGACTACCAGTGTTTAAAAGAGAAAAATAATCATTAAATACTGTGCATTGATTTGGACTCAAGAGGTACGCAACACTTACCCAACCCATAGCTCCTACGGACCCCTCGGCATCGTCGACGTCATCAGAAGCGCTAAGGCTAGCTGCGCCTGAAGTAACTGCAGCGATAGCTTTCTTTTTAGGGCAATTTTGATATTTATGTGCTGCGTCACCGCAACGGAAGCACGTGCCAGGTGCACGCTTTAGCTCAGTGCAATCTCTAGCCATATGGCCGTGGCGAGAGCAATTAAAACAGCGACTTTGTTGGCCGGAAGAAGCTCCAATGCTAGTGGAGTATGTTGGAGTTGGACGAACAGAAGTTCCAACAGCTTTAGAACCGTTACGATTCGGTGCACTAGCAGCGTACGAAGTGAATCGCTTGGAAGCAGCAATTGAAGATTCATACATTCTAACTCGATCCAGCAAACCATCTATTGTAGTAGCACCAGCCAATATAGCAACTTGAGCAGAAGTATCTTGAAGGCCAGCTATAATAATCTGCACTAGCTCAACCTCCCGCACCCCGCCTCTTTGACCCAACTCAGTCATCACCAAAATATATTTGTCAAGCGACTCATCTTTCTTTTTGTAGCGCTGGCGTAATCGTTCGTACACTTCAAACTGACTTAGCTGACGATCAAAGCGCTTAATAAGGGTTTGCCTCAACTCAGGCCACGTTGATACACGGATAGTGCGCAAGAATATTTTAGCTGTATCTTTGATAAGACGTCGTGCAAAGCGATACATATCGTCATCGCTTGCATTCATTGATGACATGACATCTTCGAAGTCAGCGATCCACTTGACCACTACATAGTCATCTTCACCTGTAAATGGCGGCACAGAATTTTCAACGTCGCTGAAGTCTATTCGATGTCGAGTTAGTGGAGCTGCATCTGACTCCATCTTGGATATCATTTCACGAAGTCGCAAAATTTCCGCCCGTTTTTGTAAACGAGCCAACTCACGATCCATGGCTACATCTTCTGAAGCGTCGGAAGCCTCATCTTCCCTTTCATAGTTATTATACGTTGAAGCTGATACACATGGTGGTGTCATAATGTGCGCCACACTGTTGCCAACTTTGCCAAATGTGCCAGGAAGTATAACCGAATGTGTTTCTGAGAGTGCTGATGAAGGCACGGCTGAGGGCGCTGCTGAAGACTTATCTGATGATACTGTTGAGGAAGTGGCTAGAGTGGTAGCTGGAGGTAATACTGAAGGAGCAACTGAAGGCGATGGCTGAGGTGCTGCTGAAAGAGCGGCTGAAGTAGCAGCTGGAGGTTGTACTGATGGAGCAGCTGAAGGCACGACTGAGGGTGCTGCTGAAAGTGCTGCTGATGGAACAGCTGAAGGTGCTGCTGGAGTAGCAGCTGAAGGCACGGCTGAGGGTGCTGCTGAAAGTGCTCCTGATGGAACAGCTGAAGGTGCTGCTGGAGTAGCAGCTGAAGGAGCGGATGAAGTTGCTGCTGAAGATGCGCCTGGAGATGAAGCTGCCTGCGTTGCCCTTGTTGCAGGTTTCTGTCTTGAAGTCATCTTTTAAATAGCTTTTATTATTTTTAAATTGATTATCAAGTTGTAGTTATGATTTTGTCTTGTTTCTAACCCCACATCTGAGCTTTTGGAAACTGCCAAATTTAAAAACAACCTCTTTCTTTCAATCACCAAAAATTAATAATCATCTTTATTTTTCAAAATGGTAGCTAGAGATTAACAAGCCGTTTCGATAAGTTAACCTAAAAATCGATAATTAACTTATTGAAATAGGGATGACAAATATATAGCATTTACATGATACTGCAACACATGTATCAAAAATATGTAAAACATTATTAAAAATTTAAAATGCAAAAACAAAAATAAAATTAACATAAATAAAAAAATATGAAACATAAAAAACTTAAACATAAAATATAAAAATACATGAAATAACTATAACATAAAAAATACGAAATACTTAAAAATACGTTCTTAATAAAAAAAAAACATAAAAATATTTATAAAAATATACTTTTTATAAAAGTTTATAAACGTTTTTAAATCTTATATAAATAGGACATCAAAATTAATAAAAAAACAAAGAAAATTAAAAAGAAATAAATAAAATAAAACAAAAACAAATAAAATTAAAATATTAAATAATAATACTTAAAAAAATATTTAGAAAATTAGCCACTTGAAAAAAATAGTAGATAAAAATAAATAAAACATACAAATAAATAACATATAAAAATTAATTAGATATAAAAATAAGTAAAATATAAAAAATAAATAAAATATAAATCAAATAAAATATAATATTAAGTAAAATTAATTATAAAATATTAAAAGTAAACCAAATAGAAAAAATATATAAATATTGTAATTTAAAAAAATTAATAAAATAAATAATTCAAAAATATTAAAATAATTTAATTATAATTAAATTATTTTATTTTATAAATAAATTTAAATAGAAATACAAATATAAAGAATAAAAAACAGAAATTTCTTAAAAAAATACCTGCAATACCTTATTTGACAAATGAAAATATAATATCAATAATAATACCTAAAAATGTATTAAAAAAATCAAAAAAGAAAAAGAGATAATTTATAAACAATAATAAATAAAATAAAAATAAAACAATAAAATATAAAATAATTAAATATTAAAATACAGGGTGAGCCATCTAGTGGTTTCGTTTTAAATCATATGTTATTTTGGCACTGGCAGCTGTTTCCCGCTCGAAATTTTGACATAAAGTTAGTATCATACCTCCGCGAAAAGAAACGAGTCGCTCTAACCTTGAACAACGTTGGGAAGTATTGGAAATTTATTTCCAAAGTGAGTGCTGTGTAGTCCAAACAGTGCGTTATTTAAAAAGAAGCTTTGGTCTAAATGAAGCACCCACCGCGCCTGCTCTACGCAAGTTTGTGCAAAAAGTTCGTGAGACTTGTATGGTAGTGAACTACACTCATGGTCCTGTCGTCGTACGGTGGCTGTTCGTAATGTGGCTGCTGTAGCAGAGAGTGTGACACTCAATTCACGAACATCAACTCGCCTTCGATTTTTGTTTTTACTGAAATTGGAGAAATGAATTTCGACAACCTCTGGTTCATGCAGGATTTCGTGCCGTGCCACATAGCCCATGCCACAATCGATCTTTTGCGCACCAAATTCCCAAATTGTGTTATCAATTGGCTACCTCGGATCTGCGATTTGACTCCTTTGGACTTTTTTTTGTGGGTAACTGTGAAGAACCGATATTATGCCAACAATTCGGAAACGATTTAAACACTTAAGGCCAATATCATTCAAGCAATCCGTGAGTTACAGCCCGAAACCATCAACAAGGTCTTGAAAAATTAGAGTGACAGCATGCACTACTGCGAAGCCAGCCGAGCCAGCCACTTGAACGGCAATGTGTTCCATAATTAATGGGAAGGTTTGCTCTTACTAATAAAGCCATAATGCATGGAAAAAAAATTTAACCGGTTGAAAAATGTATCTCCATATCGAGCTGAATTGCTCCGTCCATAATATGGATAGTAAGCCACAACCACCACTGTGCTCCCCGAGGAGAAATCCCAAGTAGTTAGCCTGGCCTACATAAGACAGAGGATGCTAACCGCCCGTGGTACCAGTTTTTAAGTCTTTGGTCGGACTTCGTATCAAGCTACTACCAGTTGAGCCTCATTACAGCCCCGGATTGGCGGCCAGTTTAAAATGTTCTTCTAGAATAGCTCTGGACATGAAGCATCAAGTTGGATAAACAGATTATCTTACAGATGAATAACTACAAGAAATATTCCACTCTTACGGTGTCTACTAAACACCTGACATGCGAACTCGTTAAATAGATGGAAGCGCATTATTCATGTCGAACTATTGATTTTCTTCAATTATTCCCATGGCGCTCAAATCTTGAATGTCTTCATAAGGAGGACATTTGCACAAGTTATTTAAGCAATCTTCAAAGTCTGCTCCGCAATCTTATCCTTCAGTTGTGCTGAGATTCCTTTATTCAAAAATGCATCAAGAGAACCATGGCTAGTTAAAAGGAATCCCAGACTTTCAGAGAACCTAAAATATAGACAACCTTCAAAGAACGACATGTCACGTATAAACCGGTAGATGTCTCTTTTATTCGGGTCTTGCCTGTCTATCTACATAGATTGTCATCTAGATTTAATTAGCTCTTTTAGCATAGCCTTTCATTCTATGGTCCTCTTGTTCCTAACCAACACGTCCAAACAGTCACTAACTGAGGAAGACCCATCCGAATCAGGTATGCAATGCTGGTTTGCATTATCACCAGATCCAGTGGAGGTACTCCCATCAGCACCTGCAACGCATTCGTAGAGACTGTGCGGCACATCAGAATATATCCAATCAAGATTACTTGCTGGCAAGAAAGAATCATTCGGTAGCCTACAGCAGAACTCATCACGTCGCCCCACACAGGTGAGTCGCACATTCAACAAACGATCCATCATACAAGAGACGCACAGCCCGCCAATTGAGTCTCAGTTACTTCTTAGAATTCTGCGTACTCGTTCTACCACTGTCAACAGATGTTCTCTTAACTTTTCCAATAAGTGCACCAGAAAGTTAATTTTTTCCTCATGTAGATGACCAAATTTCTGACTTGTGTCAGAACCGCCGTTGTGTTGACCAGCACCGAGTACCGAGTCAAATCTTTTTTCATTGGAGCTTTGCTTTTTACACGCGCTTAAAATGACCTAAAAAGCGTAGCCGCTCGATGTTTATGCGCTTAACTATGTCGAAGTCGGCTTACAGCTCATACAACTCGTGGTTGGCTTTAATTCGGTACTTGCCATTTATGTAGATTGGATCGAAAATCTTACGAAGGAACTTTCCCTCGAAGGCTACCAAAGTCTTTTCATCAGAACTGCTCAGCGTCCAGGTTAGTGCTGCATATAAGATAACGGGCGTGGTTAATGACTTATGGAGCGTGTGTTTTATTCGTCAAGAGAGGGATTTGCTTCTGAATCACCTACTCAGCCTAAAGTAACACCTGTTGGCTACAGTTCTCCTTCAATTTATCGCAATGCCGATATCTTTGTGCTGATTGACGAAAACCTTCACAAGCTCGAAGAAGTTGTGGTCAACAGTGACGTGACTTTTATTCATGTTGGGGTTGTATGTTACATTGCTACATTGTTGTATGCTACATTGATTTCGCGATTTTTGACCTATGATGCAAATATCATCAGTTTACGCCACCAGCATAACATTCTCGTAAAATATCGTGCTACTACGTCTCGGACCGTGCTTCTAGCTCGATCGATCTTCTCCATCGTTAGATTAAAAATGTAGATCTATAAGAAATCACCCTGTCTAAAACCTCGTTTGGTATCGAATAGAGGGGATAGGCCTTTCCCGATTTAACGGCACGGTTGATGTTCGGTGTTCAGTGTCATCCTGCACTGACGGATTACAGCTTTGCAGTAATACCAAATCCAAACATGGTGGAGTATTTTTTTTTTAGCTTTGAACCAAAAATTTCAGATGTAATACCTATTCAGTCAAGTCTACCTTGGTTCGAAATGGGATGATAGATTAGTGGGAGGGAAGGGGCAATCAAGTGAAACATGTCTAGGATGTTCTAAGCGTAGTAGAAAGCTGTAGTAACATGTGCATTTTGAATCTAAGGTAAGTGTTATGCCTTTACCCCAGTCAATTTAAATTATAAGGCAAACTTCTTTACCACGAACTACGACTTCGAGTTCTAAATATTGATTAGTTTTCAATTTCAGTTGATTAGAAATGAGGAAAGAATATTGCAAATGCGAAAAGTTAAAGCGTAGTACTATGGCATGGCCAGGATTCGAACCCGGGACCTCTGGGGTGGCAGTCGAGCACAATACCTACCCGGCTATCGAGGCCGCCATTGGTCGGTAGTTTGCGCAATTGGTGGGCTCGTCTTCCTTGAGATTGAACAAAGCATACTGAGGTTCCAGTCGTTTGGAATGCATTTTTCCGACCATATTCTGCTTAGAAGCTCTTAAATGCTTTTGAATAGAGCTTCGCCTCCATTCTTGAAGAGCTCATTTGTTGTTCAACGCTGTAGTCTCCAATTAGGGTTTCTGGGATATCATCTCGATGTGCAGAATTGCTGTCAACGTCGTCATTCAGAAGCCTATTTCTGGATTTTTGTCAATAGACTCCCGTTTTCGTTCTTGCAGGAAGGGGCCTCCGTTTAAAAAAACATAGATTCGGCTTTTTTTCATCATGCATCTCAATTTTATCGCACTCATGCTTTTGTGCCTCTTTTTTCTGTTTCTTTTATTCCCGAAAATGCGCCTCTCTTCCATCGCCTTTTCTTTGTATCCCCCTTAGTAGCACGTGCTAGAAGCGACTGCAAAATGGCTTTGCAGGCGTTGTCTTTTTCTTCAGTGGCGTCACGACACTCCTGGTCGAGGGTGGTGGTATCCAATCACCTCGGCTCGCAGCCGTACGCATAGAGTGGGAAATGAGTGCCTACGTGCGCATATATCCTTGATCGGAGGAGTGCTTTCTTGAAGCAGGAGAGAGAGTCGAGTAGCGAAGTCTTCGGCTGTCCGTGTTGATTGCTTTTGACGTCTAGCTTTGTCTGTGATGAATTGCGCGCTGTTCACAGATGTGTACTGATCTTGGCTGCGACAAGATAACAATTCGGGTCCCTGTTGGTATCACGGATCGTGCGTACATCTAAAACACTGAAAGAGTGCCTTCCATCAATCAAAACGTGATCAATTTGGTTGCTCGTCTTTTGATCAAGAGACAGCCAAGTGGCTTTATGAATGTTGAGATGCTTGAATCTAGTGCTACTAACGTTTCGTGCTGTGGCAAAGAATTAACCTCATTCTGTTATCGGATGTGTCACCATGGAGGCTGATCTTTCCAACTGTTAGACCAGAGGTGTTTTCCTTTTCCACCTTGGCGTTGAAGTCAGCACGCATGATTTTTGTGTCGTGACGGGAGCAGCGCTCATAGGAGCCTTCAAGGCGCTCATAGAAGCCCTCTTTGGTCTCATCTTGCTTGTCATCGCTCGGAGATTGTAAGATAACTAATTTCGAGAAGTGGTTATGATGGCAAGGTTATTTTTAAATTATTACAACTTTGAAATTTACCATATCCTTGATTCTAAACCATCAAGACTCATTTATCACATTTCCATTATAAAGAAATAAAATCAATTTTATCGATTATAGTTTCATTGGCTTTTTATTTCACGAATTCATGAATAAGTGCTAAAGAATAATAATAAAAATGTTTAAGAAAAACTTTTTTCTTTTTCGTTTATTGAAAAAACAAAATTTGATAAAATAATATCGATAATATTGATTAAATAATATCCCGAATATAATACCTAATGGTTAATGAATACGACTCTTTGTGAAATCTATGCATAGAATTACAAAATATTAATTTTTAAAATAAATGATGCATCAGTTATTTCAAAATCGAATGCGAATTCATAATTTTATTCAGAATTCAATTTTGTTATTCAGCTATACTGAGACTTCTGAATATGAATTCAGTCTTGCTGGTCGGATAGATGTTAAACCCAACTATTTCAAAAATAAAGTAAATTGATAAGTTCTCTTCTTTTTGCTCAAAATAAGTTAAGCACTTTCCGAAAAAGAAGAATAACAAAATAAAATTTTTTGTTCCTCCTACTAAACAATCTATATTAAGACCTTGGGGCTGTAATTCAAACTTTTTTTATACAATCCCTATTGGGATTTGAACTTGAATTGCATCAAAATATGATGTTTTGCTCATCCCATAGATTCTTACATCCAAGCATTATGAATGCCCTGTGTTAATAGAATAAAAAAAAAAAACAGCCAGAATTAATATTAGGAAAGTTTTGTTGTTTGTTGTGCCGAAACAAAAGTTAAACAACAGAACTACCACCACCATCGACACACTTTTATTTTATTTTATTTAACTGTATTACAAGTGCCCAAATTCCCTCAGGATCCGCCATTTTTAATAACTCGTATTTACTTTATAAGTATTTTTATTCAAAAGTTTCGTGTTTATTTAGTTTTTTATTATTTATTTACCGGCTTGGGTTTTGTACAGTTCTCACAACAATTCATGCTCTAGCGTGGTGAATAAGAGTGCACCAGGTAGAGTAGTGCACCTCGTAGTGTGGTGTAATTGTTGGCATTTGAGTGTGTGCACGTGGTATGTGGTGCGTGTTTGTGTGTGTGTGTGCATATGTGCGCTTATTTGGCCTGTATTAAGCTCTCTACGTGCAATTAATAATTCACGCCAATTACTTTTAATCGGCGCCACTCATATTTTCAACATGTTTTTTGTAGACGAGTTGTTTGGGTGGGTGCCGCAAATATATGGTTTGTCTTGGGGGTTTTTTGTTTTTTTTTTGTGTGCGATGTACAGATTTTTGTTTTTTTGTTGTAAGAATTAAATTTATGGATTCCATCTATTTATTAAGATCTCTTAACTCGCATGTTAAACACCAACAGCTTCTATTAAAAGATAAAGATGAAAATGAATCCTCAAATATTCAAGGATGAATTTTGGCCGAATTTTTTCTTATTATTGGAAAATTCAAATAATTTGACATAGAAGAACAAAAGAGTCCATTCGGGGTTTTTAGAAATATGCATCCGAGGAGTATTGGTCTAGCAAATTATATTATCTTAACAGCCTAGCCAGCTATCTCATCCGCATTTTCATCATGATAAATGTACCTGTGGTCGGGAACCATAACAATAGTAATACCAACTAGGTGACTCAGCCTGGCTTGTTCCTCTTTACGCTGCTTTACTATTTTGGAGTTGGATTTTGATGCAGCTACGGCTTTGATAGCAACTTGGCTGTCCGACAGAATGGTTGCATCTAGGTTGTTAATGTCGACACGACTTTAAGCCCGACAAGCTTGCCTTATCTGAAGAAGTTCTGTCTTCTGGCTGAATCTGGTAGACGTACGAAATTAGTAACAGCCAATTTCTCTGAGTATATACCAGCTCCCACTCTACAACTCATTTTAGATCTATCTATAGAAGGTGGTGTCGAAGACGGTATCAGAATCCACATTGTGCCATTCCGCTCTAATTCGGAATGTAGTGCTCTAGGACAACTAGTAAATGTTTTCGTGAAATCAAGATAAGTCTGTGCTATTGATCTCCGGTTCCGATGGGAAATAAAC
The DNA here is from genome assembly GCA_943735915.1 of Pherbina coryleti. Taxonomy (NCBI): domain Eukaryota; kingdom Metazoa; phylum Arthropoda; class Insecta; order Diptera; family Sciomyzidae; genus Pherbina; species Pherbina coryleti. The sequence goes on from OX030951.1 coordinate 67,699,900, forward strand.
GGAGTATATTGCCGTGTCCATAAGTTTGTTTCTTCAGTTGGCAGGTTCTTTTTATGTCAGTGCAGTGTTTGATGCAGTTAGCTTTAAGGGTGGGTCAAAAAGGTATAAGGTATGTTATGACATTTAATGCCTCCCCCCGTAATTCCTACGCATGTAATTCCTACATTTTTTTCCTTCTATGAAAAAAAATTCCCGAAAAAAAAATTTTTTTTTTAAAAATTTGTAACCTATATGACCCCTTAATCAAAGAAAGAACCACTCTTCTATTTTTGCCCCAAAGAGCGTGACTTCCGTCGTCTTAGCCTATCAGGAGTATGTTGCTGGATAAAGGTGTCTTCTCAATCAACAATTTGACTTCTTCACGCTCTATTGTGCGCTATATACACCATGGCCAGGTAAACGTCCCCCCCCCCCATTTAAATTAAGAACTGTCAGGCCTGGAGAGCTTAGTTTCGGAAGTAAAAATGATTTAATGTCCTTTTTTGCTACAATGCAAGTTCTTGGCTTACCTACATTTGTTTTGAAGATGTTGTGTTGGTTGCCTTAGAGCCCCATCCCTGACCCATGTTTTCTGAATTATGCCTTTATTGATGCCATTCTCTACCATATCCAATAGCAATCCGTATGTCAAACTTTAGCCAATTATACATCGGCTCAAGTGTACCCAAACGCTCCTTGTTGATGAGCAGCAGTATGGGTCATCCTGCTCTTGTAGGGGTGTTCCTTTTTAATGACCCACCAGTCTTGCTTGGGTTGTGAAGCTGAAGGATCTTTATAAGCCTCGCGTTCTCCAAAATCATCATGGACAACCATATGCGAGAACAAGGCCTCAACGGAATGTCCTCTGCTAGGATGAGCTAAAGTTCCAAGCCAACCCATTCGTCTCATACTTAAGAGCAGTGGTGGTCACTTCATGGTTTCCCATAACCCGCGGGTGTCGTGTGTTGTTGTGCTTTTGCACACGAAGTCGCAATCGGCTCGCATTGTTTATAAAGAAATAAAAAAAATAAATAACTGGCAATTTCAGCTCTTTAAAGAACTTTGACCTAGCTTCTTATGATCAATTGTGTTGTGCGTGTTATTAAGTTTATACACAATTGACCGAGAACCGGACCGGCCGGAGGCTTAACCCCGACTCCGAACGGCGCTGAACAGAATGTTCTTGTTCTCAAGAAGCTTTACATGGCATTTTATTACTCTCTGAGGTTTGCCATTGTCTGCAGGGAGGTGGCGGCCGTACAGAAAAATGATTTTAATTGAAATAATTTTCTGTCGCTGCTGGGGTTCGAACGCGGGTCTCCAGGTTCGTGTATATATAGGCCACGCATCCAACTACGCCACGGACGCCACGCTTTGTTTATACACTGCGTAAAAATTTGTTTTTTTTCTTCTGTGCTTTAAATTTCAAGTTCGAATTCCTCGCTCACGAATTCCTTGGAGAGTAAGTCTCCCTCTCTTAATCACTCTCTTAATCCTCTCTTAATCGCACTTACAGATCAATTCTGTCGCGGTAACATTAATTTTGTTACCGTAGAAATTCACCTTTTAGTATCTTGAACACTCTGTTGGTATTCTGCGATTAAGTGTTACCGATGAATATTGTAACCATCTCTTTAGCTGGTTGGCAAAACAGAATACATTTTTTAGCTTGCATTAAAAAAAGCGCTCGTGTTTTGAGTAATTAATTTAATTTTAAAATCCTCAAATCGAAATCGGAGCAAATAGAAATAAAAAACGATGTCAAATTCACTGTTGCTACTTCTTCAGCACTTTTCAATGAATAACAATTTATAACAATGCACTGTGTAACATTAATTTACATAAAATTAATATATACTTTAAATATAGATAACACCGCAGCTGCGCCGGCGTATTGCGTGCATATTTCCTGCCAAGAAAAACAAATATTATATAAAAAGTTAACAAAATGCAATTAAGTCTATGTACTTTCTTCTCATTTTTCTGGTTCATATTTCACCACACAAAAGGGAGAGCTTCATTTCAATAAGGTGAGCTTACGACTCTTGACAGCGTTACCGAGTGTACATAATACCGATTTCTAAGACGGGCAATGAGTTTTTGTAAAAATATTGCTGTTACCGGTAAAGCACAGAATCGATCTGTTAGCCGTTTGTTCGTATTGCACCATGATACAATTACATACAAGGTAGGCTCATTTTAAAATGGTTGCTCAAATGTGAAATTTTGCAACAACAAAGCTGTAGGAGCTACAAACGACAAAATCAACAACAACAATTAGAATAACTCTGATTTTGACAACTAGCGCAGCCTACTTTCCAATATGAGCTTACCTTGTAATTTTATCATGATACTACACCACATAGCTCAACATAGCTATCCAACTCACCTCTCTAAAAAGATGACCACATAACTCAACACACCGATAAACGTCCTGTTGATTTATAACGACGCCATGGCGCAATTGAGTTAATTCAGCATTTTTTCTAAAAGCTCAGTAACCGGTAAAATGTTTTTGAGAGTTCTTTTACTTTTCCATTACAATGATGATTGGTATTCAAATAGTATCTTCTTACCAAATCCTATGCAAAACCAAAATCCTTTGCTTTTAACATTAAAAAATTAATGTTTTTTAATTCAATTTTCTTTTGAATAAAGAGTCATTCGATTTTTGTTGTGAGAGAAATTCTCTACCTAAAACGGCTGCAAAGTTGTATGGAGAGTTGCTGTCAGTGAGATCTCTGCTGCCATCGTAGTATAACATTTATGTTAAATAAGCGTTACATTTTCATCAGCTGTCAATTTAGACTGCTATTTGGCATGCTTTTAAAACTTTGAATTAAATCTGAAATTAAAAAACCATTCTCTTTAGGCAATATTTGGATCAAAAGTTAAATTAATCGTGATTACTACGGACCAGGAGTTGGTGACATTGATAATTCAATTTTAAGTGAATAATGACACAATGACACTTTGTTCTTTAAAATTAAAAATAAATTATTTGGAACGCTAAAAGGCTACTTAATAAATAATCAAAGTTAAAATAAAACAATAGCGCTTCGTTCGTTTTCAATGGAGGACGAGGACTGGAAGTTATGTGACACCAGCATGCAACAAAAATTTTTGGAACCAGAGACAAGAAATTGAAAGCAACAAGCAAAAAAAAAAACACGAGCCATAGGGCATTAAGACTAACAAAATTAACATATCTTCAGCGGGAGTCAAAAACTGTTGACAACAACAACTGAAAATTAACTGAAATTAAAGAAAAACATAAGCAAAACATGAACTCTGCAAATGAGCAGAAAACAAAAAGAATAAAAAAAATGATAACTACCCAAGGCGAAAAGTTTCCTTTTGACTTGTTTCCCTTTTGAAGTCGAAAATCGAAAAAACCGAAAAAACTGTCAACACACAAGCCTCTTCTTTCTCCTCCTCCCACCAAACAACAGCGGCAGCTCACAAAAAGAGAACAACCATTGGTCCATACTTCTGTTCCTAGTGAACAACATCCGGTCGGTTGAGCGAGCACTTGACCTCAAGCAAGCCATGACGTGACTCAATATCAACATCATCAACGTGCTAGAGAAATAAACAGATGTTTTGCCATGTTGGTTTTTCACATGTGCAGGTTGTGGTGATGTTTCGAACGTCATGTTATGCTTGAAGGCTGTCTTTGCCATCACCCATCAGCCCATCAACCACACAAAGAAAATAAAAAAATAAAAGAATTTAAAAGAGGACCATAAACACAATATCAAAAAACCATTTTTTTGGTTGCGCTGTTTTTGAAATGCCCGAAGCGGCTTTTTGGAATGGCTTGACAAATGTTAAAACCAGATGACATGCAGTGTATCGTCGTGGTAGGTTCATCTTTGCTATTCGTATATTTACGCCAAGGATACAACGTGGAATGCAAATATTTGCGCTGATGTCGGGTTAATTTTTAACATCATTAATCATTAATGTTTGTTTCATCATGGTTCTTGTTGTTGTGGTTGTCGATGTTGTTATTGTTGTTTTTATTGCCTTCTTTGTTTGGCTCATTTGTCATATTGCACATGTTGGCCACTTGCTGCGGCCAAAGAATTGGCCAAAACAATTTTTAATACGCAGTTATATAGCGTTTTAATCGATCATAGGTTTGATGGGATGGAAATTGGGGATTGTTTTTTGAAGTGGTTTATTTTGATATTTCTGCATCAATGTCTGAGTGAGTTTTTTTTTTTGTTTTGTTCTTTCTGCTCTTCCTACGCTCTTATTCTTAATTTTCCTTCATTGATTTCTGTTCAAAATTCTATATTTAACAATATTTTTTGATATAATTTTATTTAATTAATTTTCAAGGCAATTTTTGTTTTTTTTTATATTTTTTCGTGTGTGCACATCGCATTGTGTGCGGATTTGTTTCTGGTTTTGAATGTTATAAATTGATTTTATTTGATTAATCGTCGATTTTAAGTGATTTATTGAAATAATGAGTTTTTTAACTGTATTCTACAAGTGGTCAATGTGGGTGTGAATTGGTATATTTGTTAATAAAAACATTTTCAAACTGACGTCAGCGAACACATAATGAATTAACAAATAATTAAATTTTGGGTTTTACTCAATGGACGCAAGAGTGAAAACCATTTTAGTTTTTTTTTTTGTTTTTAATAATAGGCAGCCCACTACATGACTGAGCTGAAAAATACAATCGAAAATATAAATCAACTTAAAATAAGCACGAATAAAAGACGCTTTTACTTTGTGAAAATTATTTTACACGAGGACAAGATGAATTGCAGGGTATGGAAAGGTCCGCTCATGTACGCATGCGAGTCCTAACATAGGCTATTTTATTACCTCATGTACTTTTTCGTACATCTCTCGTCCATGTAGGAGTGCCAAATTTTAAAACAATCGTACTTCTTATACACAAGAACGATTCCGTTAAGTAACTTTAAACCTGGGCAATGCTGGGCAAAGACAGGCAAGCCCCTTTCATTAAAAACTAAGAACATTTTTTAACATTTATGTTGCCAATTGAGAGGTTCCATTCCATTCCATAGCATTCCGAGTAATAGCGACATGAAAGAAACAGAGCGAGCTTTAAAATGGGAAAATAAAGAAATAAAAACTCTTGTAACCTCAAACTTGAAAAACTAAATTGACCCTGAATATTAAGTAGTCTGACAATTTCAGAAATTTGAAATGCTTGTTATGCCTGTGTCAAAAACATAAATATTTACTTTGAAATGCAATGAAGAATTTGATTAAAATGAAGAAATAAATGAGCACAAATTAACAAGTGTCAATCAAAAATTCTCTAAAATATCTCTCTTCTGAATATTAATTCACCGATTAATATTTCATTGTTCCCGCTTGAGCAACAAACCAATGGATCCATAAAATTTAATTAAATAGAAAATTGCATAAAATAACAGTTGCTCCGCAAGTGCTCGTCAAGAAAGAAGAGTCAACATAGAGTTCTAACCAAAATAACTACACTGCGTTGAAAATAATGATGATTAGTAAAGTGCATTCACTCAGTGCGCTTAAATTTCATCAAGAGAGCATGGTTGAGTTTTAGCATTTATGTCTGGAATGAGAATTTTTTTAAAACGTTAACGTGTAGAAAGGCAATTTTCCTTGAATCCTCTAATGGGAGCTTTCCTTTTTTTTTTGTTTTTTGTTTTTTTTTTGTCATGCCATCAAACCTTTTAATATTTTTAATGCATTTCCGGCGATAAGCTTGTAAAGTGAAAAAAGGATATAATTGGTTTTTGCTTATATTCAACTTCTTCTCCTTGCACTCTTTTATTTTTCCACAACTGCACTAAAACTAATAATTCTAGGGAAAATAAACTAGTAAACTAGTACAATGAAATAATTGTGTATCCATGTGTGTGGTGTGTGTCCCTTTGTGTGTTTGTGTATTTGTTGACAATTTGATTGAAGTTGTAACAATGTTTGTGTTATTAAAAGCATGTCGTGCAAACAAAACCCAACCAACAGGTTGACAAACACTAAAGCGTTCATGAGGAAAATGGTGGAATGAGTGGAAAATATGTATGAGTGGTTTAGTTAAAGTTGAAGGATATAGTATGTAAGAGGTCGTTGAGAGTATGGGAGCGTATACGCTGTGTGTATTGCGGTTAAGTTAAAGTAAAAAACAAAAACCGCAAAAATATAATTGAAAAAATATCTTGTTTTAACTCAAAGCACGAAGAATGTTTTTCAATAGAAAGAAGAAATAGCTTCGGGTAATCATTTTTTAAGTTTATGTCGAATACAGTTGATGTGGGTTTGCATACAAAGCATTTCTTTTCAATTTAAAATAAATATATTTGAAGTTAAATTCGAAACTAAGGATATTTCAATTCGGCTTCGTCCTATTATAGTCTCTTACAAATAATGTTATATACAGGGTGTCCCGCAACTGAGTGCAAATATTTACGAAGGTGAGATGTGATGTCGAGTTAAGCAAAAAATCGCATGGGAGGGGGTCTATTTTCACATTCTTAGTAGGGTTAATTAGTATTTAAAGATTTTGATTCACATTATTGCTTATAGCAGAAAAACTAACTCACAGAAACTTTATTTTGAGAGCTAAAGTTGTAAAGGCATTAAAATCACTTTTCTAACGGTATATCAACAAAGCCCACCGACCTAACCGTGAAAATCAAATCAATCGGTTTAAACTACTTAATTTCCAATCTGAGTGTAAATTTCTCAGAATTTTGCGCAAAAATTAAATTTTTTTACTTTCAGTTTTTTAATTGATTCAATTCTTTTTTCAATAACACCAATCATCCAAATATATCTCTAAAAATAAAAAAATTTGACTGTACTAAAAAAAAATTATGTTTTTTAGAAAACAATGATATCATCTACAAAACTAATTACACTGTGTTTTTGACGTAGAATACGGCATTCTCGGAGGTAAGTAGGGTGGTTGATAGTGATCAGGTGTCGGTATTTATATCACAATTTGAGCATTTGGTGTGCCTAAAGTACTGATCGTACAATGTTGATGTAAGCACTTGTTGGTCTGCTTGATCCTCACTGCGAGAAAAATTCATGTTTGAACTCTCTAACTTATATAAGTTCTACACAATTACATGAAATATAAAGCCAACATTTGATGTTTTTGTTTGCTTAAGTTTGTTACCTATTTATCGACAGTTTCCGGATTTATCGACAAAACCATAAAATTTGTATGGGAGCTGCCCTAAGGAGTGGTCGGAGGGAATAGGTGTCAAAGGCAAAAATGTTCCTTTTGCAAAAGTAATGGGGGTTGATAATATATATTAACCCTTTCCGGCACTCTTTTAAAAGTCATATGCTCAGGTGTATGGAATATATATATAAAAACCATAAAATTTGTATGGGAGCCCTCCTAAGGAGTGGTCGGAGGGAATAGGTATCAAAGGTTAAAATATTCCTTTTGCAAAAGTAATGGGTGTCGGTCATACATATTAACCCTCTCCGGCACTCTTTTAAAGGTCATATGCTCAGGTGTATGGAATTAAAATACAAAACCCATAATATTTGTAAGGGAGCCCCCCTAAGGAGTGGTCGGAGGGAATAGGTGTCAAAGGCGAAAATGTTTCTTTTGCAAAAGTAATGGGGGTCGGTCATACACATTAACACTCTCCGTCACTCTTTTAAAGGTCATATGCTCAGGTGTATGGAATAAATAATTTGCTAAATTTTTTAAAAAAGATGTCATCAAAAGCGAATTGAATAATTCTACGTCTTGTGTTACGACGTAGTCGAAGCTAAAAAAATTAAAAAAAATAAATAACTGGCCATTTCAGCCCTTGAAAGGACTTTGACCTAGCTTCTTATGATCAATTGAGTTGTGGGTGTTATTAAGTTTTTACACAATTGACCGAGAACCAGACCTACATGCTTAACGCCGACTCCGAACGACGCTGAACGGAATGTTCTCGTTCTCAAGAAGCTTTACATGGCATTTTATTACTCTCTGGGGTTTGCCATTGTCTGCAGAGAGGTGGTGGCCGTACAGAAAAATTATTTTAATTTAAATAATTTTCTGTCGCTGCTGGGGTTCCAACCTGGGTCTCCAAAGTTCGTTGACATAGCGGCCACGCACTTTAACCAACTACGCCACGGACGCCACGTAGTCGAAACTACTATATCTTTTTTTTTATGAATGAGAAAGAGATCATAAAGAGAGAAATAATGACAGATGTTAAGATGTTCGAAGTGTCCTCCTTTGTTTTGAATGCAATACATCAGTATCGGCCGACGCCTATGCACGCGTGCTTCTGGTTGTCGTGTTTTTACACCGACGCTGCCGATTATTCGTAGCAAGAGCGCTCAGTTCCACGTTTCGCTTTTGGCTAGTTAGCACCATGCTTCTATATGCGCAATTTATTACTTATTTTAAATGCTTACACGTAAAAAAAAATGTTGAACTAAATGTGGGAATTAGCATATTTTTCTTTAAAAATTGTTTTGGGGAAGCGAAAACTTATTTTGTCAGAAGAAAGTGGGGTGCGCTACCAGTGCTTTTTTTATTTTGAAATAATATGCAATATAAATAATATTAATACTATTAGGAGTCGGTAGTGGCGTCCGTGGCGTAGTTGGTTAAAGTGCGTGGCCGCTATGTCAAAGAACTTTGGAAACCAAGGTTCGAAACCCAGCAGCGACAGAAAATTATTTGAATTAAAATAATTGTTCTGTACGGCCGCCACCTCTCTGCAGACAATGGCAAACCTCAGAGAGTAATCGAAATGCCATGTAAAGCTTCTTGAGAACGAGAACTTTCCGTTCAGCGTCGTTCGGAGTCGGCGTTAAGCATGTAGGTCCAGTTCTCGGTCAATTGTGTACAAACTAATTAACACGCACAACACAATTGATCATAAGAAGCTAGGTCAAAGTCCTTTCAAGGGCTGAAATGGCCAGTTATTTATTTTTTATTTTTTTTTATTTGGAGTCGGTAAAATGTTATTAGTAAAAGATTACTTTCCAAATATATATGTAATATTGATATTAATAATAAATATATGCATATTGATATTATTAGTAAAATATTAATATTAATGTTATTATTAATTATTATTAATAACACTGCCCCTAGATAATAAATAATATTGCACATTATTTACCTAGTAAGAAATTTCATTAATTTCAATTCACTTTCATATACCTGCATTCATTTAGAACGCCGCTAAATATTAATAATAAAAAATTTCTTCAACCCTCCTGCGAAGTAAAATTTTCACAGTGTAAACCAAAGAGAGATTCTTTGCTCTCACTTGGGCGCACACTACTACAAAACTGAAAGAACTGTGATTGTATTTTTTTGGCCGACACTGCAATACATACATGATACATTCATGATTCTTCTCCTCATTGCAGGTTAGTTTCGTTCATTTCTGGTTGTACAAGTGAAGCAGCTGTATTTATCCGTTTGATCAACTCCCGCGATAAAACTTCTTCTGCATAGACCAGGTCTTATATACTTCCGTATAAAAAAAAAAGAAAAAAAAATCGAGTGGAGTTAAATCGGGTAATCTTAGAGGTCACCTAATTGAACCATTTCTTCCAATCCAGGCAGAAATGGAATAGTTTCTGTCCAACCATTCCTTTACGTTTCTGCTATAATGGCACGGCTATAACTCCATCATGTTCGAAAATTATAGCGTGCCTATTCTGTAAAGGCACTTTTTTCAATAGCTCCGGCAGAGTTTCGTGAAGAAAATGGAGTTAGATTTGACCGTTTAAGGTTGAATTGAAAAAAAAAAATGGTCAGATCAGATGGCTTTATAAAATCCAAAAGCCCACCAAAAGCACACTGAATTTTATTTGTGAGGAATAACGACGTGTTACGTGAGGGTTCTGATGAACCCAGTGATACTCGTTGTGATAATGAAAACAGCCGTCTTTTGAAATCCGTCTGGGATTCATCAGTCTATAAAATCCTTGAAAGAAAATTCCTGGTTTCCACATTGTTTTGTTGCTTCCATTGACAAAATTGCGGTCTTACGGAATAATCACTTTGCAGTAGGTTCTTTAATCAATTAAAGAAACTCGCCGAATGCTGAGCGTTGTGTTATTGCGGATGGCTAAAATGCGGTCTGAGTCATCGACGCTATAACTTCGTACTTCTTAAAATAAAGTTTCTGTGCGTTAGTTTTTCTGCTATAAGCAAAAATGTGAATCAAAATCATGAAATTAACCCTGTAGTTCCTTAGAGTGGGAAAATAGACCCCACTCCCATACGATTATATGCTCAATTCGACATCACCTTTCACCTACGTAAATAAAGGATTTTCCATTAAGGACTTGACAACTTTTTTTTGAAATGCAACGCAAACCATTTGAGATATTTCAAAAACTTTATTATCGGCTTGAAGTACAATGAAAACATTTATGAATGAAACCCGATTTCGTTCATATGGCCACCACGGGCACGTATGCAGCGATCGAATCGTTGGACCCAATTTTCGATGACTCGGCCACACATTTCGGCTGATACGGCTGCTATTTTGCGTTTAATGTTGGCTCTGAGCGCTTCCAACGTTGTCGGATTATTGGCACCAATGGCTTGACGTAGCTCCAAAGAAAATAGTCTAGAGGAGTTAAATCGCACGAACGAGGCGGCCAATCGACTGACCCATTTCTTGAGATAACACGCTCATCAAATTTCCTCCTCCATAAATCGCTTGTAAACTGTGCTGTGTGGCTTGTGGCACCGTCCTGTTAAACCACAAGTCGTCCAAGTCCATATCTTCCAATTCGGGTCAAAAATAATCGGTAATTATGGCGCGATAACGATGGTCATTCACAGAAACGTTACGATCGTTATCGTCGACGAAAAAATATGGTCCAATGACGCCGCCGGCATGTAAATCGCACCAAACGGTTATTTTTTGTGGATGAAGTGGTGATTCATGAAGCGCACGTGGATTTTCACCCGACCAATAACGCATATTTTGGTTATTGACAAACCCATTGAGCCAAAAATGAGCTTCGTCACTGAAGATGATTTTCGTTGAAATTCCAAATCAAAGAATGTTTTGCTTGATATTAGAAACTTAATTTTCTTATTATGATAAAAATCCTTCAGCAAAGATGTAGGATGTAGGACCTATCATAAAATACTAAATACTAAATATATCGAATATACTAAATTTATCCTGTAGACGCTTACATGTTTCCAAGAAAAGTTACAGATAAGACACTGCACCTGCAAACCATGCCATAGTTTTTCAATCCGCACCATCTTTAACATGTTTCTATGTAAACATGTTGTGAATTATAAGCATGCCAATATAAGTTGAAGTGAGAAAAATTTTCTTGATTCAAGTAAAAAATTTGCTGAAAAATAAATTAATTCTCTGCGATTGCTCAAATTAAGAAAATATTTCTTGATTCAAGTAGGCGTGGGTAGTTCATGAACGAACTAGTTCAATTGAACGATTCCCACACATGAACTATGTGAACTAGTTTAGTGTTTCTCGTCTTTTATTTAATTTCAGTTCAATGGATTCTGCAGCGAGTATGAACAAAACGAACGAGAGCAAAAATAATGAAATTTACCAAGCTATGGTTTGAGTCTTTGGTTTGTCCAAACGAACTAAAAGACCTAACGAACTAATAGATCGAACGAACTAAAAGAACTAACGAACTAAGAGAACGAACGAAGTTAAAGATTCAACAAATAAAAGGAACGAACGAACTTAAAGAACTAAATGAATGAACTAGATCAATACATACGATTGAACTAAAAGGAGAGATCTTTGTGGTGAATTAAAATGCCCAAGCCTAGATTCAAGTCTTGTTCCAGTGTCCAGAATCAAGTATTTTATTATTGTTTCAAGCAATCATTGATTTACTAAATTTCTAAATTAAGAAATTTATTTTTGTTAATTTTATTTTTTGTGCTTGATTTGGGCAAATGAGGCTTAATTTTAAATTTTCTTAGATCAAGCAAAATATTTACTTAAAATAAGAAAATTATTTCTCTCCGTGTATGCGTTTGAACCAATTTTGGAGGAACTTTTTTCGTTCCGATTGAGGTTTTAGCACAAGCCGATTACTCGTAACACAAGCGGAAGCCATTTTGAAACCAGCTTTTCACACCCAAATTATCATGCAAAATGGTAACCACCGAGTCAGTTGATATCTGTGTAGTCTCAACTATCTCAAGCTTTTTCACTCTCGGATTGTCTAAAACGATATCATCGATTTCATTTCTGTAGTTGCTACATCTTTCGGGCTGTCTGAACGTTCTTCATCAGAAGTGGAGGTACACAGAAAAAAAAGAGTAGAACTTTTACCTAAAAATGTAGTCAATTCAGCTAAAGTAATCCGGTGATTTTCAGTCAACGAATTTGATTAGGTGCGCTACCAATTTCTAAATGTTAATTATATGCAATTATATTGGGTAGTTTAACTGCGAGAGTAGCTAAAAAAACCTAAATATTTAGGTGTACCTTCAACCATAAAATAGATAAGACACATAATTTATTAGTAGAATAAGCTAATTTTTTTCAAACTATGACCACTTCAGATTAGGCAAGCCACCTACTAAGTGTAGAAAAATCATCTTATTATTTAGATAGATTCCCACTTAAGAGTGGGAATGCCGTGCAAAAAATATGTTTTTTGTTTTGCAATTTCTATTTTGGAGTGAAACTTTCCTTATGTGACTTTACTTCATTTCGTCACATCATAGAGAAGAAAGATTTGTTTTATAGTAGATAGAATGAGAGAGATATATACATTGTATAAATGACTGAAAAAATTTCTTTGCCACCGCTGAGATTCGAACCTGTGATCTCAAGATTTCATCAACCAACGCCTTATCTATTGAGCTAAATTTCCAATATAGGAATTTACGCTACATACCAATTAATCAAATTGCTGTAGATGTCCAGTGGAAAAATAATTTCAGAGTTGTGGACCTCATATTTTTATATACATTTTGTTCACAAGTTATCAAACGGCGTAACAGCACAGCGGTAAAGCGTTTGACTATAACGCCAGCGGTCCGAGTTCAATTCTCGCATGATACTTTACTTTTTGTAAAATTTTCTCACTTTGTTTTTATTTATGTTTTTTATAGGAGAGCGCTGTGCTCCTATAAAATTCAAATACGGGAAAAAAACAAGTTGTAAGGAAAGCATTTGATTTATCCACGTAAATATTTATATAAAATTTATACTGAGGCGTGGATAATGCTAATATGCGTTATTTCCCTAGTGTACGAACAAATCGAAAACTTGCATTAGGTAAAATAACTAGAAGAATTAGATGATTTAATAAGCGAAATTTTAGTTGAATTAACTAATTTTAATTAGGTGAATTACCTAATGCATGATTGTTAAATTAACTGTGTAAGTAGAAAAGTTGTTGAAAAGATTAGGTGAAATATAAACTTTCACATTAGCTAAACTAGTTTAGGTAATAAATCAATTCTTTTATTTTCTGTGTATGAGGACCACGTTTGAATTCTCCAAACCGGATTTTTGGTAAGTAGATAGTAAAAAGAAAATGCCATGGCAATAGCGATTGACTTTATTATTTATTTCCTTGTGGACTGAAAAACTAAAAATTTAAAATAGAGTGGTTTTGAACTGTTCCTAACATTGTGGCAATAGTTATAAAAGTTGGGCTATAAAAATCCCATTAATATTCATATCCTATAAATCATATTGAAAAATTTTGATCTTTAAGATGTTTATCTGAGATACAATCACATTTGAATCACATACCTAAGCAAATAAATAATGCTACTTATTAAATTTGAGTGGCAATCAAAATGAGACCAACAACAACAATAACAACAAATACTAAAACATCAAATAAATTTTAACAGGTGTTAATTCAGTGACGTTAATGAAACGCTTGGAATATATTCAAGCAAATTCAAAGATTTCATCAAACTCGACTATAAAAATTTTTAAAAATTTAAAAAAAATAAATTTTTTTTTTTTTTTTTTGCAAAATTTTTGAAAGCATACAAAATAACACACAAACAATGTTTGATTATGATTTGTTGCTTTTCGGTGTGATGACCGCGATGACCGATTTTTTCACTTTTTCATATTAATTCGATTAAAGGCAAAACACTTGCGTTTTTCATGGAATTTTTTACGTTCAATTTGTTGCTTTTGTGTCTGCTGCCGATCATGCTGCCTGCCGACACTCGCCATGTGTATTATTATTGAGCTTAATAATATTAAGAATAGATAGTTTTGATGATAATGAGGATTCGATTGAGGCGGGGTGTGTGTATCAGCGTCAACGTCAGCGTGACTGTGATGACGAGATAAAAGTGGTAGTATATATTGTGGAGCGTAACCCAGTTGAAACGTGGGGAGTTTTTGACGTAGCGCTGAAAAAATGCATTACTCGATTAGATTTAGTGAGGGGAAGTGTAGGGGAAAGTATGTATTTTGAGAAGATAAAATATGTACGAGAGCAGCCTTTTAAGTCTTGCGCCTCGGCAATATTAAGCACTGTCAGATGACTTTTGACAAATCCTTTCGAAAATTTGACATTTTCTAGATAAACGCACTTACAACATTTTGGTGTATGTGCGCTTATTGTGTTGTTTTCACTGACTTGGAAATTGTACTTCAGCAAAAAAATGGAATTAACACGTGAATACTTTAGTGTGATAATGATTTTTTACGGTTTTCGACGGGAATCGACAAGTTTGTAACAGAAAATATCAAATTTTCGAATGGAACTGTCAAAATTCGTCTGGCCATGCTTAGTGTTGCCGAGGCGCAAGACTTAAAAGGAAGCCCTCGTATTAATTGTTCTCAATGAGCCCTACTGATACTATACAGCGCCAATAAAAATTGGTCCTTCCAGCCCTATGAAGTACTTAAGCCGAGGTTCTTATGATTAAATTGCATTGTGCGTGTTATTAAATGTCCACGCATAAATGAACACGCGTAAATAGAGTCTACTATTTTTATGCTAACCTACAACGGCTAATAAGCATATTTTCAAGAAGGATAATAGTGCATTACCGGCTTTAAGGATGCTTAATGTCTTCAGAAAGGTGACCGAGTCAATTGTCGGCCGAGTACAAGTTAATTTCAATTGGAAAACTTGTTTGTGTCACATGCGGGGTTCGAACCACGCACTTCGCGGTTCGTAAATTGACATTGTACGTTCCACTCACGCTAACGTGCTGAGCCATGGTCGCTACATTGCTAGCATTTACATATTTTTTTTTAGACTGGTCCGACAACTACACAAAAATAGTAGAACAACTCCCATTATTTAATTTCTTTACAAAGTTCGATGAGCTCATAGGTTTTTTCCTCTTAAAATATAATAATATTGGTTCCTAGACTGGTTTCGCGCATGGTAAAACGATTTTGAAATTTTTTTATGACGAGTCTCGTCGCTTGACTCGTTCGTTTTTTTTTATGACGAGTGCGAATCATTCCTTTATGCGATGTTCTGCAATATTCGTTTGCTTCGCTCCTTACTTTAAAGTTTATTCGGTGCATTTGCATATGCGCCCGCCTACTTGCTGGTGCAATTTACGTAAGAAAACTATGGCAGAGTTCAATGATTGCGTTTTACGTTCAGAGAAGACAAGGCTACAAAATTGTAAAACATTTGATATGTTCTAAATATTGATTTTTTATGGTATTAACACAAAAATACTTAAAATGTCTTTATTTTTTATAATTACATAAATAATTTAAAAATTATTGAATAATAATTACTTTTACAATTTATAATTGCAAAAATCTTAAGTCAAGAGTATAAAAAAGTTATTTTAATAAATTAACAGTATAGAAATTAACAAAATTTTTAATTTTTAAGATTTATGTACAAGAGTCATCCCTGAAAATAATATGCTTCTGACTCGTTTCTTTTATTTCTTTTCGATGTTCGTTATAAGTAACGAGCTGTCAAAAACGCAAATTACGCAAGAAAAGTTTAAATATTTTCGACTTTTCCTGCGTAAATTGCAATTTTTCAACGTTACGCTCATAAGCATACGTTGTCATAAAACTCTCTCATAAGCTTTCACACATTTCTATTGCATTACGTTCAGCGAGTAAACGGACGCATATGTAAAGGCAGTAAATGAACTTCCAGCTAGATTTGCATCTCTGTTCAGTGTAGTGTGAGTCATCCTGATAATGCGAGTCGTCATATGGCCAACTCACACGAGATTGCTTGATTGGCAATCGATAAACTTTTCTTTTTTACAGTTTTACATTGAAAGCAACAACAAAACGACTAGATTGTTTGATTGGCAATCACCGTGTGAGTTGGGGACTACAAGCTAGCGAATAAAGTGAATCAGCATCGTAAATTTTTAAAAAGGGCGAGTGCGTGTTTTGTTTACTCGTTGGTAGCGAATGGAATATACGCTTATCACTGAAGGCATACATGCTTAGTATCCTTAGTAACACACTACAACTCTTCACTTTCTTTCTCCGTTTGCACTGAAATAAAGTCTTTTTCGTCGTCTGTACACTACTCACCATCTAATGTATACTCTTCTTGTTCTTCTTCTTATTTTCCTCGTATTTTTCATCTTCTTTTGCTTGTTCTTTTTAATTTCTTCTTCTTTTAAATCTTTTTATACTTTAGTTTTTCTTCTTCATCTGTTTCTTCATCTTCTTCTTCATCTTCTTCTTCATCTTCTTCTTCATCTTCTTCTTCTTCTTCTTCTTCTTCCTTGCTTCTTCTTGCTCTGGCAACTGCTGTCTGAAGTTTCAGGCACGAGAGTCATGAGTAAGGCTCCCATCCGTCCTGTATTTGGCAAGCAAAGTCCTGTATCCTGTGTAGCGGGCTCAAAATACTGGTTTTTCTTCTTTTGTCCTGTTTTTTATCTATTTCTCAAATTTTTGCACTTATATCCACTTTATGTTTATTATTTATACTTTTTTTTTAATACCAAGTCAAAAATTTCTCTTAATACACTTTTCCCTTTTTTGCGACTCTGTGAAAAGTGTTACACTGCAACCCTGTCTGTGCGACTCACTTTTTTGAACTTGTTAAAATGTCAAGATAGAAAGTGTGTGTTTAATAATCAACTTCAAAGGTAAAATTGACCACAGCGCCAATAGTCACGGACTTATAATTCCATGCAACATTTTTTCATAGTTATGGCATTTTTATTGCATTACATTGTTGCTGTATTTACTGCATTACGCGGATGTAAAAACCCATGCACTTCTACTCACCGAGTAATAATTCCATGCATCAATATTGCATTTTTGTTGCATAAGCTGATACATCCGCCACCTGACGACGTCATAATATATTTCCTTTATATTTTTCGTAAGGCCAAGTAAAAATCCCTCATTTCTGTTGTATAACAGTTATCATGCCGCATATAGGTACTTACCGAGTAATAATTTCATGCAGCGTCGTTGCATGATTGATGAATGTTGTAACTGCTCTAACCGCGGCCTCCTGTCTTCATAAATGTTTTTGTCTATTTTTGTCATAAGGGCTAAGAACCGGTCTTTACTGGCGTATAATAGTTTTTACCTTAGCACCTATAAATAACGCGTTATAATTCCATGTAATTCGTTTTCACTTTCGTTGCCTAGCTCCCTCCGCGCAGTAAAATGTTACGCTGTCACGTCAAAAATTGTAAAATCTTTAAAATTATTTTTCAAAAATCATTGAACATCATGTACTATGTAAAAAATCTACTCCACTCTTCGAAAATCAAAATTTTCACCATTGTGTATCTCGGAAAAAAATTACACCAAATTTAAAAATGTATACACTCTGGTCACAAGGGCTTAACATTCCAGCTTCGTGGAAGCAGACTTCTGATGGAGCTAAATAAACGCACTCACTATCCGCGCCCACTGGAGGGTAGTTACTTCCAGTACAGAACGAAAAGGAAGCTCAGGATTCGAAAGCTTATTATAAGAAAAGTAGATTGAAAAATTCGCTTAACTCTCGAGTTCTCCGGAAGATAAAAGATGGCTTAAGCCATTTGAACTCAAGTATTTTGAAAGATTTTTTGAGAATAACCCCATCATTTACTATCACGAAACAAGGCACGAACGACGAAAAAGAAACGATCAGCAATACTTTCTTGCATTCAAAAACCTATTGCTTAACTTGTCTGGCCTATCAATGGTGTGCTTTTTCGTGATACAGAAGAAAGGGGTAAAATTCTTCTTATCCCAGAACCTCAGTTGTTTAAAATCAGAGGATATTCAATAACACAGAACTATTTCATTATAAGACCCTTTTAATTCACTCTTTAAATACAAAATTTAAATACTAGACCAATATTCGTAAATTTAAAAACTTTAAAAACTGTCGTATTCCAGATGTGTCATAGCTAAGACCATAAAAACAAACCTAATGAAGCAAAAAACTAAAAATAGTTTTTGATTAATTGATTTTCTAAAGTTACGGAAATAATGAAATAAAATTCCGAAAATAACTGTAATATTTGCCTTAAAAATAACAATAAAATTAATACTCAAAGAAAAAAATCTAATTTTAAATGGAAATTTTTGAGTATTTTGCTTCATTTGAACTGTTTTGCTTTTAAATTTTAAAATATTACCAAAGAAGGACTCCGTAGCACCAAGACTCTTAACTAAACCTTACCCAGCACATTACTAAGGGAATGCTTTACAACTTTTGCGCTCGTAGCTTGTGGATTTAGCTGGTCATAAATATTCCGAATTTTGTTTATCGCACCAACAATAATAACAATTTTCCTTAGTTTTCATCAAATCAATTTGAACATTTTTAATCGAATCGAATGAATTGCGTTGATCGTTATCTGCTGCTTGAATCGATTTATGTGAAATAATATCTCAAATGTATATGGAGCGTAATAAAAATAGATCTATTAAAAATTTGAATAATATTTTTTTTTATGGCCTCATCAAACTCATGAGTAGCATGAGTTAAGCAGTGTGCGTTGCTATAAAAGCAATAACAATAATATTTCTGATAATTTATGCTGTTTTTTGTTTATGTCTCAATTGCAAATGTGAGAGTTTTTATTTGTAACGGGTGTTTTTTGTTTTTTTTTTTTTAGAGGTATATAACTTTTAGAAAAATTAATGAAATAGCCAATATTTTGGATTTATGAGTCTTGGCAAATTTTATGGCATTTAGTGTTTGAACACAATTTTGGGCTATGACCACCGCAACTGCGTCTTATCAAGATCATACAGTCGGTCCAATTTTGCACAATGTTTTTCATCATAGCCGGTCTTATTTCGCCAATAATGCGCCGAATGCTGGTTACCAAATGGTCAGTCGTAGCTGGTTTATCAGCATAGGGTAGTCTTGATATATCCCCAGTCAAATCACATGTTGGTCATGTGCTCAATTGACAGTCCAATTTCTTGATATGATTCGGTCACCAAAAATTCGTCCCAATAAATGTGCCAAAGTATGAACATGAGCACGAACACTTATGTTTATTTTGACAACTGGTTTGACAGCTAACTCTCTAGGAAATTTTATACCTCTTATACCTCTAAAAAACTCCCTCTGTGAGTTCCTTTTTTTTAATAGCAGCTGAAATTAATTTGATTGAATTCGTAACTAACCTAAATTTACCAATTTATGCCTTACATTTCCCTCTGAACCTTCATCTGCATAGGCCCCGCCACACCTGAACCGCACCTGGTCAAAAACCCGGTCATACCGTGAACCGTCCCTGTTCATAAACACGCAGCTGTACGGACCCGCAATCAAACAATAACAAAACATACAGCGAGCAAGTAGCATGATCAAGTGGCGCAACAACAAAACAACATAACGAAGTCGCATAAAGCAAAATCAGCAAAACATACAAACAACATGCATTCTATGCACCCACAAGTGGCAATAACAAAATACATAGGGGTCAATAAACAGCGACTATAACAACGATATAAGTCGAAATCGGATGGAAACTGATGACACAAACAAGTTCCCGTTACCCTTTTTGGGTCCCGAACCAACAGTGGGTCTCTTTTGAAGTCAACACGCAAGCAACGCACATCGATGAGTCGAGTCACTAAGAGACCAAGGACAAGAAGTGAACCAGTGACAGTGGACAGTAAAAAAGGGACCAAGTACGTCAGTGAACAGTGTTTTCTTGTCGGCCCGAGTGGTTTCATATCGGACGGCCAACCATAAAACATCCGAGTGGCATCACGAAAGCTGCTTTTTCTGTCGAGCCGAGTGGTTTCATACCGGACGGCTCATCCTAGTGAACAGTGGTTTTCTTGTCGGCCCGAGTAGTTTCATATCGGATGGCCGACCATAAAACATCCAAGTGGCATGACGAAAGCTGCTTTTTCCGTCGATCCGAGTGGTTTCATACCAGACTGTCTGCTCTAAATGCATCCAAGAAACGTGTCACTTTGGTTCACAATGATTTGACAATTTTAATGATTTTACAACCGAATTCTACATTTGGCCTGAGTGGTTTCATACCGGACGGCCCACCCTAAATTCAAATTCACAGCGGGCGGACGAACGGACTACGGATTTCACGGATCCTATTTCGAAGCAGAAAAGTAAAAAATGTGAAATTTAAATTAAAATAACATCTAAACAAAAAAAATAGTGAATTTTAATAAATAAATCAATTTTGTTTACTTAATAACGGAAGAAATATTTTGTACGAACCCCGGCTATCCGACGAGCTAACCCCGGCTAGAGAAATCGTAACAAATTAATAAAAAAGTGAATATATTTCAACTTTTTCTCTTAGTTGTCACATGTTAAATTCGTGCACTGTGCCACATAGTAACAGCAGCTAACGCATGTTACTTTACCGTTATTTTTGCTGTTGTGTTTTTAAAAGTTTAAAAATTTAGCAAATTAAAAGCTTTCAATCAAATGCTATCAAATATTATGGCACATAGACAACAACCACAGACACAACAGCAACTTTACTTGAAGTACGATACCATCGCATCAACAATAACCACAAACACAACAACAACAACAACCACCGCTGTAGCACGTTGATCATTATCTCATTTTGCCAATCAACTCGATTTGTACGCTTGTAAAGAAGACAAACTCACGCAATCACTTGGACAACGTCCACCCAACAGCTCCACCTTCTCCACCCCGCCCACCTACACACCCTACACACTCACACGTAATAAAGCACGTCGTCTAAGCCAGCCGCAGCCCACATTTCAGCTCAAACCCCAGCCCCATTTCCACTCCCATTCCCATTCCCAATCCCACCCCATTCCAACCGCCACTCAGCACAATGTTGCGTGTGCAATAATGTTATTGCTGTTGTTGCTGTTGTTATTATTGTTGTTGACTGTTGTTGTATTGCTGCCGTCGCCATTGTCGTTATATTGAAAATTGATTGTCACTGCATTGGTAAGAAACTTTACTGGCTGGAGCAACGATTGTCTATTTTTCTGTCTTTTTGTTCGTCTATTCCTCTGTCTGTCTATCCCTCTATCTGTCGCTCTGTCTGGCTGAATGACTGCGTGTCGTTGCTGTGTATTTTTTATGTGTGCTTTTTAATCTCTTATCTATGCGTCGAAGTCATGCCACGCTCTGCTTTGGCATCCGATATCCTTCAGAGTTGCCAACGCTTTGTGAATTCACTGTAATGCACTCAATCGCAGGAGTGGCAATGAATGTGTTCAGCTCAGAACACATCATAAGATCAGAGTTGCCCTCGTCTTCTTCTCTTGAATAATTCGCATAATATTTGTGGCATTTTGTTGCTACGCACAAGTATTTATTTTTCTAGAATTTTCTCGAAATGAGTTCCTAGATTTCATAATATTTATAGACATCTACCTAGAAGAGGAGTGCTATTTATTCGGAAATTCCTTTTTGTGTTTAATATCTTTTTGTTGTTGTAATATTATTATTATGCGTTTATTGCAGAAGACCAAAAGAATTCTAACATGAGTGTGGTGTAGGGTGGTATACGTTTTATGCAGCATGAAATGTGTGGATAATGACAAAATTTTGAAGTAAAATATTGGATGACTGGACGCCCAATATTTAAAGCTTAAGTAAATATAAATATTTCGATAGTCCTTAGAGTGCAAAAAATTGTTCAACAACAAAATCGAAAATCATAATCAAACAGAAAATATAAAAGCGAGTGGAACTTGTCATTTTTAGGGACATTTTAAACATCTATGAAAAAAATCAATATATTCTTGGTAAAATGAATTGGGAGAACAATTTGAATTTCTGAAATTTTTATTCAGTTTTAATCAGAGTATAACTACGTTTGCCCTAAACTATTGTTGTGTCGAAAACTTCAAGAACATTCTTCTATTCTATTGAACTGTCCCTGTTCAATAAACGGTCGTGATTCTTAAATTAAGCTCTGCAGAACATTGGCACTCTGAGCAGTTACTTCAAGCCTTCCCTGAAATGACTAACAGAAAAATGAAATACATATATAATTTGGTTTCATTGTTTATAATGACTACTTTGAATTGAACTACGAACTATAAGTCTTGTGAGCCATCAAAACATTTCCACAGACAAGTGGAAAAATCAGTTATTACAAGGGTACGGAAAGGTCCTCTCATGTACGAATGCGAGCTCGTACATAGCTCATTTTGGTACGCGCTCGTGAACCTTTCAAAACGTGTCAATCTCTTGTACGAATTTTAAGCAATCGTACCTGCTCATGTAGGAGGACGCTAAAACATATTTGTTGTGTACACGCCGATATTATTTTGACACATATGCTTCACTGGGTTTATTGGTATCAGGCTAGATGGGCCATAGGAACTTTAATAGGTTTGATTTGGACTGTTTAGACAAATATCTGTGCAAATGACTGTTTAGACAAAAGCTTAGTGGACTTCTTGGGTAATAGTCAATGATTTAAATTCCATTACGTTCCACGCATTATCTTAGTATCATAAAGAATGGAACCTATTTCACCGAAATCCATAGTTTTTACCGAAAGATTCCACAAAATCCATAACAGTTTCAATAACCTGTTTTGTTCTATAGATTATGAGACAGTAACAACAGAACCACAAAAAGGTTCCATGGCTGAATTAATTTCACTAGTATCGCCTTTAGTCGAAATTCGACCATATAAAAATTATTTTTTTTTTTTTGTATTTTTATTGAAAACATTTTTTTTCTTTCTTCCCTCATGTGAAACTCAAACGTAACTGAATTTATACCGCATCATACGCACAACCAGCAGAAAATCACAAAACACAAACTCCATTCTAAGTTTTCATGCTCTGTGGCTTTTAATTTCAAAACTATTCGAGCCACACCCCTCTGTCTAATGCCCGTGTCAGTAACCTACTGCCCATATTCTACTTTCTAGTAGAAGGAATCACCAAGTGGGAACTCCAAACTGAGTTTCATTGTTATACGGCATTTCCTTTCAAAGCTTTTCGATATAAAAACTTTTAATCGTATGAGTAGTCCACGCCCCCTTGTCTAACGCTCGTTAAATTTTTCCAGTTGAAGGAAGTCGAATAAGAAGTTCCTACTGAGTTTGATTGATTTGTGACTTATAGTTCGAAAGTTATACCGAAAATTTGGGCTGTCGAAAAGTGCAACGCCCCTCTTTCAACGCCTATAAAATGTAACCAATAGAATGGTATGTGTGATTTGATGTCGAATACCGATTTCTGAGTATTTGTGTCCTTTAACTCTAATGCTATTCCATATCGCAAATTTGGATTGTATGGGATGTGCCACGCCTACCACAGATATTCGGTGCACTCCTTCTCCCTACTCTTATTGATAAAAAAAAAATATTCAAATCGGTTGAGAAACACGTGAGAAAATGGTTCTTAACTGTTCTGTCTACGCCTATTTATATATGTATGTATATATATATCATTCAAGTGGACCCTATTTGACATAAAATCATAGGTTTTTGTGGCAGAAGTCCACACATGTCATAAAATTTGCAATGACTCAGCTGAGAGCTGAATTTTTCTTTGCATTGCTCAGCTTTTATTCTTGTCGTGTACGGCTCACTAACAATTTCAAGAGCATTAGGAGACCCATCTGTGCTCTCGTCCATGAACATCCATGAACGCTTATGTTTTAGTAGGCACACGAAATGAGATCTCGTTTCTCAAAGTCTCACTAAACGGTATGCGCCCGTGGACATGAACTATACATTTTTTTGTAGAGTCCGCGTAAGTGAATGCGTAAGATTACTTGTGTATCCTTTTCAAATCGTAAGTTAACAAAGGAATGAGAGCGGATGATTTCGTACTCTGGTTATCACGGGTCGGGTTATTCGTAATGTTCAAATAATTTAAACTCATTATTCCTTCAGTTTTGACGTAACACCCGCACATTTAAAAAAAAAAATTAAAAAACCATTTTTGCAAATTACATCGGCGTTGCATGGAATTATTATTCGCTGAGTAAAGGCGCTATGTCAAAAGTAATATTATGATTGTAAAGCAAAATGCTTTGACCTTCTGACAAAAAAAGTAGGTATCTGCCTAAGCAACGAAACTGAAAATTTGTTACATGAAACTATAACTCGCCATTAAGGGTTGGTTTCTAGTTCTCATAACAAAAATAAACAAAAAATTCAAGACGTTATGAAGTCGCGGAGACAGTCGTTCAAAGAGCGAAAATGCAATAACCATGAAACGGTGTTGCATGGAATTATTAGTCGGGGAGTATATGCGGCACGATAAACGCTTCAAAACAGAAATGAAGGATTTATGTTTGGCCTTACGACAGAATTGAACTACTGAACTATGAGGTTGTCAGGTGTCGCTGGTAGCCAGCTTCTGCAACAAAAATGCATTATTGATGCATGGCATTATAAATCGAACAGTAAAGGTGCTACGGTAAATTTTATTTTACGACAGCAAAGAATGATTCTTTGACCTCATAACACAAATAAAAAATAAAAAAAATTTTTGCAGCCATGACACTACGGAGTCAAACGTTTAATGCACTAAACATGCAGCAACAATGAAAAAACGTTGCATTGAACTATAACTCCGTGACTATTGGCGCTACGAGAAATGTTGTCGAAGGACAATAGAGATGAGGTTTTCTGCCATATGACAAAAATAAAAGTCAAGACGTCATTAGGCACCTCAGGTAATTTCAGGGTAATGCAATATATGTAAAAGCACTATCGTTGCATGAATTTATTGTATGACACTTGGGAAAATGTAAAGGTGACACAAAGAGAAAAGCAAAAGCAAAAGCAAAGCAAAAGCAAAAGCAAAAGCAAAAGCAAAAGCAAAAGCAAAAGCAAAAGCAAAAGCAAAAGCAAAAGCAAGAGCAAAAGCAAAAGCAAAAGCAAAAGCAAAAACAAAAGCAAAAGCAAAAGCAAAAGCAAAATCAAAAACAAAAGCAAAATTAAAAGCAACAGCAAAAGCAAAAGCTAAATCAAAAGCAAAAGCAAAAGCAAAAGCAAAAGCAAAAGCAAAAGCAAAAGCAAAAGCAAAAGCAAAAGAAAAAGCATAAGCAAAAGAAAAAGCAAATGCAAATGCAAATGCAAGTGCAAATGTAAATGTAAATGTAAATGCAAATGCAAATGCAAATGCAAATGCAAACGCAAATGCAAATCTAAATGCAAATGCAAATGCAATTGCAAAAGCGAATGCAAATGTAAAAGTAAATGGAAATGCAAATACAAATGCAAATGCAAATACAAATACAAATTCAAATACAAATGCAAAATCAAATGCAAATGCAAATGCAAATGCAAATGCAAATGCAAACCTAAATGCAAACGCAAATGCAAATGCAAAAGTGAATGCAAATGCAAATACAAATGCAAATGCAGATGCAAATACAAATACAAACACAAATGCAAATGCAAATGAAAATCTAATTAAAAAAAAAGCAAAACTAAGTATTTTTCTTTTTCCCGTACTAAAAAAAAAGAGGAAAAAGCAAAAGCAAAAGCTTAAACAAACTAAGCAAGACTAAGTATTTTTCTTTTTCCCGTACTAAAAAAAAAGAGAAAAAAGCAAAAGCAAAAGCTTAAACAAAACGTAGAGTCACTTCAATTCCTTTGGCTATGCCGAGACGTACAAAACGAATAATTATTTCTGGATTTTTCATTTATTGAAAAGGGAGGAAAGAGGCATGATCAAAACAAAGTGTACAAAAACTTCTTATAGGAGATACATATGTAATATATAGGTCATGTTTGAGCAATATTCGTTTAAATTTGCAAAGTTTTTAACAGTGAAACAAACATAATATGACTTGGAGTAATATAGACAATCATATCTCTATTTTATTCTTTCTCTCTCCTTCCTTGTACTGCTTAAAATCAGTTTCTTTTTTTAAATGTGCTCGTTAATTTTCAAAATAATTATTTGAAATAATTTCTTGTCGAACAAAGAAGCATTTGTTTTTTATTAAAGTTTGTCTTCTCAGCTGAGTTGTCTTATTAAGTTACCGTTGCAATAATAATTTTGCTCACTCACTGTTTTAAGCCAAAGCTATTCAGCCATAAGAAAATCTTAATTAACATAATCAAGCATAAATTTAGCTTTGCTTTGACGTTGTTGCATCTACCAACCAGGGAACCAAGTGTGGCTGCTTTTAATTAGTAAAGCGCACGACTGCCAACAAAAACCATAGCAACAACAACAACAAATAGTCTTGCAGTACGGAAGCATTTCATTTACGACCTCAACTTAAGGTGTTCAAATCCAGTGCATATAAAAAAACCCTATAAATAAGAAATGCAATTCAAGTAAATTGCAACCAGCTCAGAGAGTAAAAAACATGACACAGCAACTTTTGTGAATAGCACTCAGTGCAATTTATCTAAGCTCAGTGCATATTGGAAGAGTAAAAAAAAAAATAAAAAAGTGGAATGATAGCTGTGTGGCAACAAGGGTGAGAATGCATATTTTTAGGGTGCATACTAAATTTATGACAAATTAGGTGTTTGTAATGCAAGTCTCGCAAAAGTTTAGCTTAAAAGTTGAGAAAATCGTGCAAAAATGAATGAAATGCAGAATTTATGACAACGAGTTGGATGAGAAGAGCAACAGCGATTATTATCATGGTGAACGGTCTTGTGAAAGTGTTGGAAAATTTATAAAGTTATTTAGGGATTAAAATGAGCATGAACAGTGTGTTTGAGAAATTGAGAAATTTCCTTTATCCTTAAACCTAAGTTAAGATAAAATGCTTTAAAATTTAAATAGGATTGAGTTTGTTGAGTTTTGCTTCAGATACAGATGTAAGAAGAGTTTCTATTTCAGGCATGTTAAGGGCAGGTTGCGAAAGATGGTGGGTAAGAAGAGTATATCCAATATGCAGATTATTGTTTTACGACGGCTCGTGAAGATTGGATACTTTGAAACAATTTGATTGAGGTTGATTGTTTTAGTCGATAGAGAGTCGTCAATTTCAATTTAAATTTATTTATTAAGAAAACATTGTTACAATAATAAATTTGTTCTTTTATAGTAATATAGAAAGCATATTCTTGTTCTATTAAATTAGGCTAGTATTGCCGGTGGTCGAAATTCGACCATATCAAAATCGATTATTATCTTATTTTCTGTTATTTTTATTGAAAATCGCTTGGGAAAGTTCAAAATAAGTTGGCTATATCGTGAACACATCCATAGATTTTGACCTGACAGTATATCTCATTGTCTTTTTTCTTGACCCTATCCTTTCATTTTTTCCCAAACTTTTCTTCCTTCTTATACTTATTCTTATAATTGTTCTTATAATTGTCCTTCTTCCTGTCCAAACTCTTGTTTTCATGTCCAAATTCCTGACCTTATCTTTGTTCAAATCCTTTCCTGATCTTTGTCCCACTTCATTTCTAGATCTTTGTCCTAAGTTTTGTTCTTAGTGTGCTCAAATCCTTGTTATATTTGTCCAAATCCTTCTCACATCCATAATCATTGCCCTAATGCTTAGCCAAATCCTTATCTCAATACTTGTCCTTATTTTAATTTTAATGATTTTTTTTATCTTATTTTTACATTCGCTATTGCATTTGTAGTATTCACTTTACCTTTAGGGGTTCCCTAAGAGGCCTTATGACGTCATTAATATGTTTTTTTAATATTTATCATTTGACGAAAAACCTCAGCTTTACTGTGGTTCTTTTCTTACTGTCTTAAGACCAAGTAAAAATTCTTAATTTTCCCTTTGTAACATTTATCGTTCCGCACATAGTAAAGTACACTCCAAGCAGTAATTCTATGCAACTCAATTGTATGATAGATCCATTTTGGATCTTGTAGCTGGTCTCTCCACGGTCTAATGACTGCATGAATATTTTGTTTAATTTTGTCATGAGAGGCTATGCGCAAAAAAAGCTCTGGAAGCGTTGAGAGCAAGAATTGAGAGCAAAGACTTATACAACACAAAACGCAACAAAAAATTAAAGACAAAAGACAAATACAAAAACAACACAGAAGCTTTAAATGTAGTAGTGCCCATACCCGGTCATGAGGCTATCGCAAGAATGATAGAAACAAGATTATGCGTTCCGCAGTCCCGTTATCTAATGCTCTCTTTCTCAACTGAGTGCATGACGTCACACACAATTTCTGCTTGACAAAAACGTATGCAAATGTGCAATCGTTTAGACAAATTGACGAAATCGAAAATAAATTCTTTCGGAAAAGTAGAGCAAAAATATCTACTTTTCTGTATTAAAATATGAATATTTTCGTATACGAAAAATATGAAGTATTTAATTTGTTAAGATTTTTATCTCCTAAACCATTCGAGACCGACAAAATTTTATTTATTTAGGAGGTCCATATAGTACATATTATAAAAGTAAGGGCCCCAAAGTAAAATTATTCCAAAGTCTGACAATATCGCTTGTGACGTCATGCTCTCTCTCTCTCATTTGCGGAACGCGTAATCTTGTTTCTATCTTTCTTGAGGCTATCAAAGAGAGATAAATTAAGAATAAGAGAAAGAGAGAGAGAAAGAGCAGAAATTGTTTGCAAAACTTGAAAGCTAGAGAGATTGAAACTACAGCCATGGATATAAGAATGCATACATTTATTTTGAAATGCAATAATCATATAATATATATATATTTTTTTTTTGTTATTTTTTGTTCGACAAATCTATGGCACAATACCTTTCGAATGATATAAGTTTCATTAACTTTTAAGAATAGCAATTATTGATCTATTTATATCTATTTAAATGTGAATATAAAAAAACCTATAAGAGAATTAAAAGAGTTTAAAGTGCTAGAAAAGAAAAATGTGGCTATGAAATAGATAAGCGGTTCTAAGGATTAGGAAAAAAAGATAAAATAGATCCTACTAAAATAGAGCATTTTTTCTAAAATTGAGTAAAATAAGAATTGAAAATAAGAAATAAGATTGCTTGAAACAAGAATAAAAAACTTCAGTCTAGAATCTGGAACAAGACTTGAATCAAGAAAATATATCTTAATCCGAGCAATCGCAGAGAAATATTATAGTTTTCAATAAATGTTTACTTGAATTAAGAAAATTTTTCTCACTTAAACTTATATTGGCAGACTTATAATTCAATATATGTTTACATGAAAACATGTTTAAGATGGTGCGGCTTGACAAAGTATGGCATATGGTTCGAAGGCGCAGTGTCTTATCTGTTACTTTACTTGGAAACATCACCGGTAATCCTATCATTTGTTATCCTATATCCTACATCTTTGCTGAATAAAGCAAATTGTTCTCGTTTTCAGCAAATTGCTTGGATCAAGCATATTCTGCTCTTAATAAAATAAGAAAATGGAGTTTCTAATATGAAGTAAAACATTCTAGTATTAAGAAAATTGTTTACATGAATCAAGCAAATTGTTCTCAATTCAAGGAAAATCAATTACTCAATTCAAATAAATTATTCTAGTTTTTAGCAAATTTTTACTTGAATCAAACAAATTTTTCTCACTTTAAGCAAATATTAGTTTTGAATATAGAAAAAATATTCTTGAGTTTTAAGCAAATGTTTCTTGAACTAAGCATTTTTTTCTTAATATCATGTGTTTTGAATTTGTTTAATTCTAGCAAAATAATGTTTGAATTGGGAAATTTATGCTTGAGTGTAAACTGTTAGCCTATTTGCTTGATTCAAGCATAAAATGCTTGATTTTTTCTCCGTAGTATCACTTTATACATTGGGACCCTCTTACATTTACACAGTTTCTGCACTAGAATCTATTTGTATTTAAAGCGCCGTGTAAGTTCCGTCAGCTGATTTTTGATGGAGGAATCTCGTTTCTTTTAATATGTTTCTAATTGGAAATGTTCGAAAAGCTCCGGTTGCCAGACGAAGAGTTGAGTGGTATTATATTGCCTTGATTTTTGAAGCATTTTGCTTAAACGTTTTATCATAGACTGGCCAGACATCGTCAATTTAAGGAAGACTTATCGATCTGGAAAAATCTATTAAAGAGTTTGTGTTACATTCTAATATTATGACACTTAAACATTTTAGGATATTCATGCTATTATTTGAGCTTTATATCTCTATTCTGCTTGTTAACATAACAAGGAATTGTTATGTAAGCAAAGAAGCTCTTGTTAATGGTCTTGTTATGTAAAGTAAATTTTCATATTCTGGCAAATCATTAACAATTTGAAAGCTCTCAAAAGCTGTTAAAGTTCACCACGCATGGTGAAAATGTAAATGCCTTAGATATAAAGCGTCAGCTGTTTGTTTATTGCTTATTTCTTGCTTATTTTGATTGCTTATGTTCATTTTTCTTCAAGTAAGATGTAAAACGTTAAGAAATAAATAATTTACGGATTGTTAACAATTGTTTTAAGTTTCAAAATTAATTTGTTGATAAGTCAATTACAAGACCATGCTAAAGATGCTTATTGTTAATAAGTCTTAATGTGTAAATAAGTCTTTTATTTTACATTTTGAATATTTTTATTATTTGTGCTTAAAATAATATTCTTCAGGCTGGCAGTGTTTTCTAAAGATGTGTAAGTGTTTCGACTTTTGAAGTGATAGTTTGTATCCACTATATTCTCTCATCGAACTAGGCTGGAAAGAAGATCACAGTTTAGTTTTGGCAATAAATTCTCAAGAGTTTTTGACTTTGCAGTTCTTAAAGAGAACCTCTGCATATTTTTAAAAAATACTTTTAAAAACAATTAAAAGAAAAACTACACATAATGGGGATTCTTGTGGGATTCCATTTTGCAGTAGATTTTTCTATTTGAAAGAAAGCATTTTATTCCATTCCGAATTTCCATTCTATAAATATTTAAACAAAAGAAGAGCTTCTCCCTAAGTACAAAAGGGACCCAGTAATCAACTTGCACTATTTTCAGTTCCGTCACTGTGTCAAGTCAAAAAGAATTATGCAAGTGAACACAACACAACTTAGCAATTCGAATACTTGTTAAA
The DNA here is from genome assembly GCA_943735915.1 of Pherbina coryleti. NCBI lineage: Eukaryota > Metazoa > Arthropoda > Insecta > Diptera > Sciomyzidae > Pherbina > Pherbina coryleti. The sequence continues at coordinate 67,731,196 of OX030951.1, forward strand.
CCGAATAAATTCCTTAACAAGCTTTAAATCCCTGCTGGGATGATGATGAACAGTTTAAGTGCAACACGTTGCATAGTAGCTCCAGCATCGCCAGCAGCCCCAGCATCCAAAAGAATAACACAGAAAAGCTTATACAACATTTTCCACACCTGCTGCTGCTGCTACTGCTGCTGCTCTTCTTACCCAACCCATAACACAAATGCACAGCACGTCACAACGTCTTAAGTTGGCAGCACATAAAAAGAAAAGTACAAAAGCACAATATTGCCACAGTTAGCAAAATATAAATTCAGCATTTGGCTTAAAGTGCATCAACGTCGTCGACCTAGTTTAAAATTGTAGTGGTGCCAGTGGATGCGCTGCGCTTCTCTGTCTTGTCAGAGCGCAATCGTGAAGTGCAATCAAGGTATTATTCGAACACTTAAACAGACAACAAACTGAACAGTTCTCAAGGATATGACATAAAATGGAACGAACGTTCTGCATCTTGGCTTTGGTGGATATTTTTTGCCTTTTCTACTTCCTCCCTGACATTTTCAAAACTAACTGATATTAACTGAGCTGCTTACTAAAGTGTTACCAAGGGTTTGTGTGTTATTATGGGTGTGTGTTATTATGTGTGTGTGTTTTATGTGTGCGCTGATTTAAGACTTTCTGCTGACGTTCAATAAAACGATATGCTGCTGTGATGTGATGCGATGCATTACGATTTGGCATCATCTGCAGAGCAATCGTTCTGCGTTTCATTTGAGTGGACAGAAAACGTTTTCTTTCTGTGTAGTTTTATTATTTTTGATAAGACAGCAAACTCTGCTTAGTTTGCATAAAATTATTGAATAAACTTTTTTATAGTTTCTTCTAGATTTAAAAAAATTTTAAAAAATTACCGCTACTTCGACTCGAATAACTTGGATGCCTCTAAAATATCTATTGGATTATACGAGGTTTGCTATTTGTATTTCTGGCCTTGGAAACAGAAGAGAAAAAATAATGCTTGAAGTTTTCTGAGAACTAAGAAGTCTTGCCAAATTTGGATGAGCCAATGTTTTTGTTGTCTCATGCCCTTTTTTAAAAAAATATTTTTTTTTTTTTTAACTTCGAGCCCAAGATTTTAGGTATAATACCTATTCAGTGAAGTAGATATTGTCTTCTTTCGAAAACGGGGTGATATATTAGTGGCTTCCTTCCTACAATCAATTGAAACATATGTAGGATATTCTATACGTGCCAGGAAGCTGAAGAAATATGTAAATTTGAATCTTGGGCCAGTATTTCGCTTTGAGTTCAGACAATTATATTTATGAAGCAATCCCACCCACAAACATCTCTTTCACTAACTACAGCATTGTAAGAGGTGTAATAAAAAAGCGTTCTTGAATGAATATGTACGTTTAGATCAGTGTCGACCGCGTAGTAAATACGCGTGTGAAAGAACACTTTGTCTTGTTCCTCTTCAGAGATCTCTATCAGAGATCTGCAACAAGACAATTGAAAATCAAGTAACTTGAAAATAATCAAGTTTCGACTTGACTTGTAGAAACTTGATATGTTTCTACCCTACAAGCCACGACTTGCTTCTGAAACACTATTCTATTTTGTTTCTACCCTACATTAATTGGTAGAAAAAACCAAGCTTTCTACTTTTGAAGTCTATGCGACTGCGCTGCCGCAGAAAGCCACTGACGAGCGTCTACTTATACTTTTCTACACAAAGCGACAAAATAAAAAATAAACAACAACAAAAACAACAAAAAAAAACAAACAAACATACTTCAATCCAATGCTTTAAAGCAGTGGCGACCGCGTAGTACACACGAGTGTGGAGCAACACTTTGTCTTTTTGCGTACACACGAAAGAGTAAATGAGACAAAAGCTATTGTTTTGGTCAACACTTCTTTAAAGTTAAACTGTTTTCTCAACTCGAGAAACGAAGTTTGCATTAACGACACGAAGTTAATTCCACGAACTTCGTAAACAGACTTGAAAATAAACGATTTGTAGGCAAAATAATTGCTTTTTCCCTACATTTCAAGTTTCTACATTTCAAGTTTTCTACATTTGGCGACTTGATTTATGCTACCTATGATTCGCGTAAACTTGTTGCTTGCCTGCCTCGACTTGCAGGGAGTTGAAAAATTTAAAGGAACTTGAAACAGCAAATGAATCCATTCATGCAGATCTCTGTTAAGTATACACGAAAGAGTATATGAGATATATGCTGATGCTGTGGTCGACACTGATTTAGATGTATAGAACAAAGAACAGCTTGAGTGGATTCAAATGGCGTTTCGAATGTCTCGTCAATATACGAGCTGCGAATGTGCTTTCTGCATTAAAATTAACTAGTATCGCCTGTGGCCGAAATTTGGCCATCTGTTTCAGTAAGGTAACGATACTCAAGTTGTTTTCCAGATAATGAATTGTTGGAACAACAACAACAAAAAATGCTACTCAGCTCTTTTAAAGTGTTTGCTTCACTCCCGCATTCTACTCTTGCTTTTGTAAGCTACAGCAGCGATGTTCAACAGAGCTTTGTCGCTTTGTAGTTTCTCATTATCAAATTGGTAAAAAAAGTGTTTTACATTTGCTCAGTTTTACTTATCTTAATGACAACATATTCGAATAAAAATTATATTGTGCAAATCTACTCGAAAATACCTATCCATCGATATAAGTTTTATGTGAATATGTTGAATGTAACACAGAAAAAAAGGGAACACAAACTTTTTGTTTGCCTATTAATATATAGATGCGCGAATACATTCACCAATCGCTGTGGAACGAATGGCATAGAGAACGAGCGCTTACGAATGCCCACGAATACCCAACGAAGCAAGATATGAGCAACATACGCCAAAAGCAATGAAAATTCATGCTCCTGTGTCCATTCGCACCAAACAAAAGAGTGTTTAATACACTGTTCAATAATTGTCAAAAAAAAACCTCGTGGGGTTTGACGACTTCGTTTAATATTTTCCAAGTCGCTGTAACCGAATATGAAGTCAGTTTTTTTCGGGTTACACTAGGTTTTCGTACTACGGGGCAGGACCGGAGAGGGTTGATATGTATAACCGACCCCCATTACCTTTTTAAAAGGAACATTTTTCCTCTTGGGACCTTCTCCCTCCGACCACTCCTTAGGGGCTTCCATACAAATTTAATGATTTTTGTATATTTATTCCCTACACCTGAACAGGGGGGCTTTAAGGGAGGGCCAGAGTGATTAAATATGTACTAGCGACCACTGGTGTGCTTTTCTGCACCCATCAACTATAAAAATAATAATAATTGGCGCTGACCGCTGACGCCGTTCATTCTGTTCAGCGTATATTCTAAGAGTTTTGTCGTTGTTTGCAATCGCTCTATAAAGAAGAGGCAGAATAAAGTGAAATGCGAGCGAAAAATTGCAATAAAAAAATTTGTATGTATCTTGGTTGCGAGCGTTCAGCGCGAGCGGGTTGCGAAAGCTTTACATTTTGATTGACTGACTTTCTGACTTTCATTTTGTTGTTAACAGACGCTCTATTAAGAAGAGACAGAAGAGAGCGAAATGTGAGCAGCGAATAGTTTTGCTCTGAGTTTGATAACATTGTTCTTAGCTGTTAAGAAAAGAAAAAGCAACATAACAACAACAATTATATGCAATTATATGCAAACTGTAATAAGCCATAATTTAAAAAATAATAATTTTTAAAAAATAAAAAGTCCAGTTTGCATATCTACAGGTCTACACCTACCAAGAAATACTAAATTTATTAAGATTGGACTTGTAGTTAAAAAGCCTTACGCCGGACAAAATTTGAGCTTGCGTAATATATTTAAGATGACCGACCCCCAGTACTTTTGTAAAAGGAAGATTTTTCCATAGGGGACCAATCCCCTCCAACCCTTCCTTAGGGCGGCTTCCATACAAATTTAACAAGTGGGCTTTCAGTGAGGGCTGGAGAAGGTAAATATGTATGAAAAACCCCCATTACATTTGTAAAAGGAACATTTTACCCTTGGTGAACTTTCGCTTCAGATCACTTCTTACGAGGGCTCTAATACAAATTTTATGAAAAATTCATGCAGCAGCAGACAAAAAAAAAAAAAAAATAAAAAATATGAATAAAATAAACTAGCTATTTCAGCCCTTGAAAGGACTTTGACCGAACTTCTTATGATCAAATTATGTTGTGCACGTTATTAAATGTTTGTACACAATTGATCGAGAACTGGACCTCCTAGTTTTATGCCGACTCCAAACGGCTAATGTGCATGTTCTCAAGAAGCTTTACATGGCATTATTTACTCTCTGAGGTTTGCCATTGTCTGCAGACAGGTGACGGCCGAATAGAAAAATTAATTCAATTGAAAAAACTTTCTGTGTCAGATGTTGTCAGAATTGAACCAAGGTTCTCTTGCGTATCGGTCACGAACTCTACCCACTGCGCTACGGCCGCAGCAGCAGACACTTGAGTTTTAAGCGAAGCATTCGAATGTCAGCATTGTCTGAATGCTTCCTTGGATGCCGAATGGTCTTATGTAGGTCTCTGCTACAGACTATTCATGTCTATGAACGTGGAGATTCGAGTTCAATTGCAGTTGAGAAAAAATATATTGCACAAAAAGCAGCCACTCTGCTCAGTAGGCAATGACAGAACAGAAGAGAGTAAATATTGTTTTATGAGAATATAAGTCGTTCGGAGACGTCGATAAACTTATAGGGTCAGTTTCCGACCTTTTATTTTCAAACATTTAAAAGCACAAACAAAGCACGGAAGTGCCATGTGGTAGAAGTGCTCATTTCAAAAAAAAAAAAAAATATTAAAAAAGAAAATGGCTACGATAAAGTTGAGTATAAAAAGATTGATTACAATGAGCATTAAGCGGAAAATTATGGCCATGGCAGATTAAAGACTTAGCCATAAAGCTTGTTTTGAAAGTTCAGCATAGATTAGAGCGATAATAAAAAGCTTGATGGCCTATTTAAAACAAATAATTATATATGTCGGCCAAGCATAATAAAAACTTCATGCCACGACATTTACACCAACATTCAACCACAACGTGATTGATGAGTTTTGAATGTATTGCGCAACTTAAACTTGGTTATATTGGCCATTATTATAACGTCTATCCACGCGTAAATGCCAGAAATATAGAAAATTTTCCAACATTACGAATAATTTTAAAAGTTTTGAGGCGACTACAAAACGCTCAAGAAAACTTTGAGTAGGAAATTTAAAAACTAGCTACAGAGCATAAGACAAGGAAAAATAAAAAAAAAAAACAAAATGTTGCTTGTCAAGAGTACTTCAAGAAGTCTCAACATGAACAATTTTAGGCAGCCCAAAGCGAAAAATACCTGAACCATGAGCAAAAACTTCAGGAAAAACTTGTAAATTGCTGCTGTGCTCGGGAACAACAGTCATTAAGGCAACAAAAGCCAACCCATCAACAAAGAAATAAATAAAAAAAAAAACAACACCCGAAGAGGTAACAACAGCTGAAAGACTTAAAATGTTTGCTTGTTGACCAGAATAAGGCACAAAATTAACAACATGACAGCATCAGGTATTTATTTATTAAATACGTCGTTGGCTCCAAAAAGTATGCAAAACTTTTTGTAACGCCGCAAGTACATGAGTCGAAAGAGTGGAGATACCAGGCAAAACAACCGACAATCTAAATAAAAACAGCTATTTAAGCGGTGAATGCTGTGACAAACCTTTGAAGAACCAGGCTTCGGCTGTTGCTACTCTTTGGTTTTTATTAAAAATGTACACCGTATGTTTTGTTTCAATTCTTATTTTCAAGTTTTTTCTTTTTTTTTTTTTTTTGTATTAATTTTTAATAAACCATAAACTCACTTAGTGAATTCAAGCTAAAAATAGGTTAAAACCACATGGCCTGCAACTAATCCGAACAAAAAAATTCACTCCAACATCAATGCGCAGCATATGAGAAATATGGAAACTTTAAAGTATCTGAATAATTTAGCATTAAAAAATAAAATAAAAACAACAAAAAAGCTAAAAGAACAGCTTAAAAAGTTGAGTATTATCTGGAAAAATGCATGAATATCGAATTTGGGCTTATATATGTAAGCATGACGCAAACAACAAATTGTTTTAGCTAAGCATACTTTGCGGCAGTCTTCAGGCCGCCAACAACATCAACAGCAGCAACAGCGCGTTTGTTGCTTCTATTTGCGTTGAAGAGTTTTTATCTGTTGTGAAACAGTTTAAAGGGATTATTTAATAGATTTATTTTTAAGGCTGAATATTTTTAGAAAACTCAAAGCTTTTCGTTAAAAGCTGCCTAAAGGTAGGCTATGTTTTTTGTGTTTATTGAACTAAATAGCTGGTTGCCGCAACTTTAGAGTGCTTATTAAAAGCAGTCGCTTTTAGCCAGAATGTGTGGCTAAAAAGGTAAGACTCCATTAATATATTTGTCATAAATATATTCAAGAAAACCACCCATATTCGCCATTCGTAGACAGCACAAAAGTATGCTCTACTGTGTGATAATCTCATCTGCAAAGTTTTAATCTAGTCAAAATACTCGCTTCGTCCTCAAAGCAAAGAAATGGCTTATTTTGATTCTATACAAAGTGAATATTTAAAATTTGACTGTTTCTCAAATTCACCATCGTCACATCGTTAATACGTGGCAAAATCTCTGACATCTGCTGACACTGAATATTAAATTCCAAATTTCAAAATTCAAATTTATTCAAGTGTGAATAACTCAGCGCAAACAGTCAAAGCTCTCTTCTCTCAAATATCATTTAATATGCGCAAAATTTTGAGACGCAATTATTTCAAGTTGCATTTTTGCTTTGCCCTTAAGCCCTAGTAGGTTTACCTAAATTTATACAACTTGAGGTTGTTCCAAAAAAAAAAAAATAAAACGAAGCAAGATAAAAGCGGCACCAGTATCAATGTCAGGAAGCAGTCAGTGACTGCATCCTGTAACATTTGCTCCTTGTTTGTATATATACTTTACTCATTAAATTAAAATCCTACTGAATGAAATATAATAAGCCTTCGTTATGGCAACATACCACATGGAAAGATATTCTAACATGTGCATGTGTGTTTGTTTCCATGTATTTCCTTGTGTTAATGCGTGGGTCTATTTAACCCTACACCGCATGATGCATGTCATTTTAGTCAAGTTTCTTCGAATTCTTCGTCGTGTATTAAGAATCACGTATACGAGGAACAAGTCCATGGTTCTTGATAATATCACGAAATCGAACTATTTCGGTTGAATTAAAATCTATTTATAACAAAGTTTTTTTTTTAGTTCGAAGTAAACCAAAAAGCAAAGGTTTTGAAATGCCTCAGTAAAGTCCCAAAAAAATGTTCTAACAATGTTTATAATTTTATGGCGAGTCATTTACGCACTTACTAGCGATACCCGGCGCGCGTTGCTCCACCCGGCAAGTATATTGGAAATAATAAGTAAATTCAAAACTTTTATTAGTACCTTAGTCGAACACCACGCTCATGTTCCACTGCCCGTTACAGTTTCCCAGTAGCAGAACATCACTCTCAGTTGGCAATTCCATTATGAGTTTCAATGTCCTGTGATTTGAACTTCCATAGCTATTTGGTATAGAAAATCGGTTTACCAGTTTTCCAGTAAAAAGACTTTGGCAATTAGTAGCTCCATACTGAGTTTCATTGTCATGCGACGTTTAGTTCCAAAGCTATTCAATATCAAAAATTTGTCTTGTATGGTCCAAGCCACAACCTCTTTTCCTATGCCCGTTCCAATTCTCTTATAGAAACAAATTCTCCATTCTGAGTTTCAATGTTTTGTGACTTCTACTTCCAAAGCTATTCGATAACTAAATTTGAATTTTGTCGGCAGTGCCACGCCCACTTGTCCAATGGTCACTAAATGGTCACTCCAGTCAAAACACACAACTAAATAGCACGTTTTTACCGAGTTAAATTGATATGTGACTTATAGTTCGAGAGTTATACCTTCAATTTGGGCTGCTGAAAAAATGCCACACCCCTCGTCCAACGCCCATAAATTTTCACCAGTGGAACGGCACGTGAAAATTTCATTCAAATATCTAATTTTGATGCTTTGTGACCTATAATTCCAAAAATATTCGATATCGAATATTCGCAGAAGGAAGTATCCAATTTGGTCCAGTCGTTTTCAACGTTTTCAATTTTCAAGCAACCGAACAAACCAAGATAGATAAGAATAAAGATAGATATACATATATAAGAGAGGGTGAACCCCAGCATATTTGTATTGCTCTCCCCCCATTTGTATTACTGTTGCCAACAGTGACCACATGAACTAAAGTACTAAATTTTAGTCTGATAAGACCCAAGCCGTCTGAAATATAAAACTTTAATTTATTTTTGGCCGGTAAAAGGGGGTGTGACAAAAAAGGTTCACATACGAACCATGGTACGGCCAATAAGAACACAACAAATAAAACCTCAAGCAAATCGGTCGCTCCGTTGTTGAGTTATGGAATTACAAACACAAATTTTTTATATATATACGACTTTTTTTATATGTACAGATATGGGAAAATCTTTAAAATGCCATATCTCCGGAAACAATTGGCCAATTTCGTCCCCAACATACCCTGAAATTTTGGTTGAAATCGGTCGACCTGTTTCCGCAGCAAGTGGTGACAGCAACACTACTTTTTATATAAATAGATTTCATATTTACAACTATCATCTAATGCGCACATACTTTTCCAGCTATATACAATATAAGGTATTCTGCTATTCCTTGTTAGCTAATATGGATTAATATGAGCTTAGCAACACTGCTAATAAAAGCTTTTTATCAGCTACTTGATAAGAGATGGCAGCACCGCTGCTACTGTTTGGCAGCACTGAGTCTGAGTCGAAAACAGCAACAGCATTTGCCTCATTTACTCTTTCGTGTTTTCGTATAAAGACGAATTCACGCTTACCTCGCAAGGGTACTACGCGATCAATACAGATTTATATTTATGTAAATATTCTCATACTTGCCTATTTATTTATTTGAAACATTTTACTCTAGGGAATTTCATAAAAAAGGATAAATTCTGTCTATTTTTAAATTGACATTGTTGTTGCTTCATTAGCTAATTTTTTCGATCATGCTTATTAGCAAGGCGTAATCAACAAGAGCTTTTAAACACACAATGGAAAAGAAAGAAAAAGCTTTGTACTGCTTAATGCAGCGTTTATGAATAATTTTCTATGAAGTTTTTGAAGTGAAACTTCTTAGGCGGCGCTTCGAAATTTGAATGAGAATATTGAGGAGTGAAATTTCAAGGTCAATTTACTTCATTTCGTTACACGATAGAGAAGAAAGATATGTTGTACAGTAGATAGAATGAGAGAGATATACATTGTATAAAAGACTGAAAAAAATTTCTTTGTCAGCGCTGAGTATCGAACCTGCAATCTCAGTTTTATAAAGCAAACGTTCTATATGCTGGGCTAAGGTCTTCACATATAAATGTTGTCTACATACCAATTAATCAAACTACTTTTGCTGTAGATGCGCAGCGGGAAAATAAACAGCGCTCCTAGCGGGAATTCTTAATTTTTGTAGAGATTTTCTTTAGTTCAGACACAAACCTTACAAACATGAGCAGCGAATGAAAAAATGTTTATGAATAAAGCCCAAGAATGATAGAAAAATAGATTGCGCAGATAGTAAAAATAATTTTCTACGATCTGCGCATCTACGTTACGATAGACTTACGATATGAGCTTACGATATGGCTTTCTGTCAAGTCTTGTTAAAAATGTAAACAAATATGAAACAATGGCAAAAGATTCAAGAAACAATCTTGGTCTAGCGTGACGTCATGATCGTAAAAAATACTTTGTTCGTAGCTAGAAATGTCAAAATGAAAAGTAAACAACATAACGGATCTGCGCAATGCGTAATATATATTTCTATCATTCTTGAATAAAGCGTAGTATGCTGTAGAAACGAAAATTTCTTAGCATTTAATTCTACACCCGAACTATTAGTGTAGAGTCAAAAATGTTTGTATGGAGAAAAAGTAACTACAGTACGACCTTGCTCAATGCAACTAATAGAAATTCGGGCAATTGACATACACTGAGGCACATTCGTTTAGACGCAATATACCTTTTTTTAAAAACTTATCGTAAAGTACACACAAAATATATTTAAAATAAATTTTTTTATTTATGTTAAAGAACAATATTTCTTTTGCAAAATACTGATAAAAAATTTAATGTTAACATAAAGTAATATTTTATATTAATTAACTTAAAATATAACTCCCGAAGCAATTGGCATATTCGTTTAGACGCACTTAAATTAGAGCTTGAATAATAACAATTTAGTAATGAGTATGCCCACCATTTTTTTGGATAACCTCAAATATCCTATTAGGCATTGAATAAATAAGTTTTTGAAGAATTTTCCCTTGAATTGAAGTCCAAACTTCCTTAATCTTAAACTTCAACTCTGTAACAGTAGAAAATGGAGTTCCTTTCGCTTTTTCGGCGTAAACTTCCCGTGCCATAATACCCCATAGATTTTCTATGGGGTTTAGATCGGGGCTACATGCAGGCCATTCCATAATGTTGATTTCTCGCTGCTCAAACCAAGCCATGGATGTCTTAGAGACATGAATGGACGCATTGTCCTGTTGGAAAATGACACTGTCGTCCATTTTATCTTCGATAAATTGAATAAGAACATCGTCTAACATCTCAATGTACACTTCCGAATTCATTCGGGCAGGAATGAAACACAGAGTTGACTTTCCTTCAATGGAAAAGGCAGCCCAGACCATCAGACTTCCGCCTCCAAAGTTTCTTTTTGATTTGGGGATACTTGCATTGCGGATATCGTGCCAATAGCAGCTATAACAGTCTGGGCCATCCAAATTAAATTTTTTTTCGTCGGAAAAAATAACTTTTTCCCATTCGGAAGTCCAGTGCATATGCTTTTTAGCAAAATTTAAGCGTGCCTTTTTATGGTGTTCTTTGAGCATTGGTTTGCGCGCTGGTTTCTTCCAAACAACATTGGGTGTTGTACGTAGAACATGGGCAACATGTTTTTTCGTTACTGGTAAACATAACTTAGATTGTATTTGTGTTGAATTTAATTTATTTTTAGTAGCCTCCTCTCGAATCAAATTTTTTTGACGATTTGTCAGCTTTTGGTTACCTTTTGTTGGTTTCTTAATTCCATAACAAGCTCCTTTTTTTAAGAAATTTCTTACAACTTTATCAGAACGCGAAATTCTTCGGCTAATTTCACGAATGGAACACCCCTGATCTTTAAAAAAATGTATTTGAATTTTTTCTTGATCGGTCAAGTAAACTCCACGTGGCATTTTTTTAATGTTCACCTAAAATAACGAATATTAATTATTTTTCAAAATTTTTTTGAAAAAAACAGAAGCAATCTTACTTATTTAATGTTTATAAAAAAAAATCTTTTATTTTGTTATTTACTTCCTCTCAAAAATTAAATTTTTTCCACTGCGGCTATACGAATATGCTCCTCCCATGAAGCGCGTTTACAGTCGTACTAAATTTTTACAAAAACAAAACAAAAACGGTAAACAACCGTTACTTATTTTAAAAACAGACATGCTGCTTGTTACTTTAGTACCACGGTTGCACAGAGCTAAGCCTTTTATTTACACATATTGAATAATTAGTGGAATAAAAGTAGTGCGGCTAAACGAATATGCCTGAGTGTAGTTAACGTTGAAGAAACGCAATTAAACTTCTAAACATAAAGCTTTATGTCTCTGAATCTTAGATATTGTGGGTTAATGCACTTTGTATCCTTAAATATTGTTTGAATAGATTTTTCATTAAAAATGTATTTTACAAGCAAAGAAGAACTGAAAGAATATAAGATAAAAGTTTATGCAAGTTTACGCAAATGCAAGTTGCGATAATTGTGCAATTCCATGACGCCAACTTGACACTGTGCGCAAGAAAAGTTGGAATAAGTTCTTTCAATAGATAACTATTTTATACATATCTTAGTTATATAATTTTATATCGAACTATTTACTATTAATAATAGTAAGTATAATGAGTGTGTCAAAGTTTTAGTTATCTTTTCACATTTAAAGTTTTGAACAAAAAAGTATTTATAAGGCTTAATTTTTTTAGAGCAAAAATAATAACTAAAATTTGTCCCATAGTTTTTGAGTACAAAATAACCGGTAATTTTTGATTTTTAGTTTTTAAGGCAGAAATAAAAATGAAAGTTAAGATCAAGTTTACAGTTGAGGTAGATTTATTGTTGTGACATTGTTCTGTGAAACTCCTTATTAATATGCCAAAAAAATTTTTGAAAAACAAATTTATAAATGCACCTGAAGCTCCCATTGGCAAAAAAATCGCTCATTGTAGTTATGTAAAATAAAAAAAACCCTTTTTAAGAAATTATTCTCTTAATATGCGGAATATGCAACACTTGATTTTCTCACGATCATACTCTCGCTCTCAAACTTTCAATAAAGCTATGCTCTGAGTTTTCTCCCTAGTGCAGCGATGGGTTCTATTTCAGATAGAACTCTACGCCACGTTACGTTGCGTAGCTTTACGATTGCATAATCGAGCCTTTACACTAAAATCGTTCTTATTCTAGAAAAGAAAGAGTGTATACAAAGAAGAAGTTTCACTTCTTTACTGTATACACGGTATACTGTATCTTTTTTTAGACATGTGCATGTGTGTCTGTTTCCATGTATTTCCTTGTGTTAATGCGTGGGTCTATTTAACCCTACACCGCATGATGCATGTCATTTTAGTCAAGTTTCTTCGAATTCTTCGTCGTGTATTGAGAATCACGTATACGAGGAACAAGTCCATGGTTCTTGATAACATCACGAAATCGAACTATTTCGGTTGAATTAAAAGCTATATATAACAAAGTTTTTTTTTAGTTCGAAGTGAACCAAAAAGCAAAGGTTTTGAAAAGCCTCAGTAAAGTCCCAAAAAAATGTTCTAACAATGTTTATAATTTTACGGCGAGTCATTTATGCACTTACTAGCGATACCCGTATATTGGAAATAATAAGTAAATTCAAAACTTTTATTAGTACCTTAGTCGAACACCACGCTCATGTTCCACTGCCCGTTACAGTTTCCCAGTAGCAGAACATCACTCTCAGGTGGCAATTCCATTATGAGTTTCAATGTCCTGTGATTTTAACTTCCATAGCTATTCGGTATAGAAAATCGGGCCACACCGCTATTTCCAATGAACGTGCCAGTTTTCCAGTAAAAAGACTTTGGCAATTAGTAGCTCCATACTGAGTTTCATTGTCATGCGACGTTTAGTTCCAAAGATATTCAATATCAAAAATTTGACTTGTATGGTCCAAGCCATAACCTCTTTTCCTATGCCCGTCCCAATTCTCTTGTAGAAATAAATTCTCCATTCTGAGTTTCAATGTTATGTGACTTCTACTTCCAAAGCTATTCGATACCGTAATTTGAATTGTATCGGCAGTGCCACGCCCACTTGTCCAATGGTCACTCAATTTTTCCAGTCAAAACACAAAACTAAATAGTACGTTTTTACCGAGTTAAATTGATATGTGACGTATAGTTCGAGAGTTATGCCTTTAATAAAAGTGCCACACCCCTCGTCCAACGCCCATAAATTTTCACCAGTGGAACGGCACGTAGAAATTTCATTTGAATAACAAATTTCGATGTGTGTGACCTATAATTCCAAAAATATTCGATATCACATATTCGCAGAAGGAAGCATCCAATTTGGTCCAGTCGTTTTCAAGTTTTAAGCAACCGAACAAACCAAGACAGATAAGAATAAAGATAGATATACCTATATAAGAGAGGGGGAACCCCAGCATATTTGTATTGCTCTCCTCCCATTTGTATTACTGTTGCCAACAGTGACCACATGAACTAAAGTACTAAATTTTAGTCTGATAAGACCCAAGCCGTCTGAAATATAAAACTTTAATTTATTTTTGGGCGGTAAAAGGGGGTGTGACAAAAAAGGTTCACTTACGAACCATGGTACGGCCAATAAGAACACAACAAAGAAAACCTCAAGCAAATCGGACGCTCCGTTGTTGAGTTATGGAATTACAAACACTAATTTTTTATATATTTACGACTTTTTTTATATATACAGATATGAGAAAATCTTTAAAATGCCATATCTCCGGAACAAATGGGCCAATTTCTTCCCCAACGTACCCTGAAATTTTGGTTGTAATCGATCGACACGTTTCCGCAGCAAGTGGTGACATCAACACTACTTTTTATATAAATAGATTTCATATTTACAACTATCATCTAATGCGCACATACTTTTCCAGCTATAAAGAATATAAGGTATTCTGCTATTCCTTGTTAGCTAATATGGATTAATGTGAGCTTAGCAACACTGCTTATAAAAGCTTTTTATCAGCTACTTGATAAGAGATGGCAGCACCGCTGCTCCTGTTTGGCAGCACTGAGTCTGAGTCGAAAACAGCAACAGCATTTGTCTCATTTACTCTTTCGTGTTTTCGTATAAAGACGAATTCACGCTTACCTCGCAAGGGTACTACGCGATCAATACAGATTTATATTTATGTAAATACTCTCATACTTGCCTATTTATTTATTTTAAACATTTTACTCTAGGGAATTTCATAAAAAAGGATAAATTCTGTCTAGTTTTAAATTGACATTGTTGTTGCTTCATTAGCTAATTTTTTCGATCATGCTTATAAGCAAGGCGTAATCAAAAAGAGCTTTTAGACACACAATGGAAAAGAAAGAAAAAGCTTTGTACTGCTTAATGCAGCGATTATGAATAATTTTCTATGAAGTTTTGTATTTAATCTCAAATTTTAATAACTTTTTAGGATAGATTTGAAAAAATAAAGTATGCAATAGCTTAAGTTAAGAATGACGCTTTGAACTAGTAAAAGAATTATTAAAATCGATTCAGTAGTTCTTTAGTTTAGCGTACACGAACGTACGTGATAAGCCTTTTATATAATAGTATAGAAGAAACTAAGAATACGGTTAAAGTTTAAATTAGCAATTTTAATTTTTGAAATTTGGGGGCAAATTGTGAAATCAGTCACTTTTGAATTTCCCGCGTAGTAACTTAAAATGCAACACAGGTCCTGTGAACTGCCATCTTTTTATAGACTACTGTCAAATTTTGTGTAGGCTGCGACATCTTGTTTATGCTTGACAACCATTGAAAGTAGACAACCTAAGGAATTTCGACGAGAATGGAAAAAAGTGAATTTCTTGTGCGCATCAAGCATCATTTCTTGCGTAAGAAAACATTCACCGGAAAGACTTGAAAAATATTATGAGGACCCCACAACAGGAAATTCAACGATTTAATAGTGGTTTTCTGAATCTCGTTTCACCGTTGTATCTACCAACACAAATGACGTTGAACGTTCAGGTCGTCAAAGGAGGTTGTCATGCCAGAAATCCGCAATAAAATCCATGGAATGATATTGATACATGGTCCAATAAGTCCAGAGATTAACTACTGAGTGGCACCTCTAACGAAATATCGATAGTTCCAACCTTCAAACAATACGTGTAAAAATTTCATGACAATTTAACGTTTAGTTCAAAAGTTGTAGTGATTTAAGTGACGGTACTGTTGATGTTTTCAAAATAATGGATTTAAAGCATTTCCGTGTGTTGATTTATCACTGTTTTTTATGGGAAAAAATACCGTCCAAGCTGAGAAATGACTCCGAAAGTGTTATTCGGACTTTGCTCTGTCAAAACCAACCATTTGCCGATGGTATGGTGAGTTTAAACTTGGTTGTACAGACAAAAATCATGCTGAACGTTCAGGACGCCCAAATGAGGCAGTTTGGGAGACAAAAGATAAAAAAAGTACACAAAATGGTGAAAAGTGAAGGTGCGCGAGCTAGCTGAGTCTCTGAAGATATCGAAAGGCAATGTGGAAACAATATTACAGGAACATTTGTCGATGAGAAAGCTGCTTTCCAAATGGGTGCCGCGTTTTCTCACACCGGACCAAAAACAACAACGTGTCGATGATTCGGAGAGCCGTTTGGCACTGTTTACAAAGGATAAACATGAATTTTTGGGTCGGTATGTGACAATCGATAAAGCATGGATCCACCATTACACACCGGAATTAAAACGGTCGTCAGCTGAGTGGAGAGCAACCGATGAAAGCAGACCAAAGCGACCAAAAACACAACAGTCGGATTTGTTCATCGACTATCTCGAAAAGGGAAAAACAATCAACAGCGATATTTATATAGCGTTGTTGGAGCGTTTGAAGGATGAAATTGCGAAAAATCGGCCCCATTTAAAGAAGAAAAAAAATATTTTTTACCAAGACAATGCACCGCGTCACAAATCGATGAAAACGATAGCGAAAATCCATCAATGGGCTTCGAATTGCTTCCGCATCCACTGTATTCACCAGATTTGGCCCCACGCAACTACTGGCTCTTTGCTGACCTCAAAAAAATGCTTGCCGGCAGGAGATTTGGCTCCAATGAAGAGATGATGGCTGAAACTGAAACGTATTTTGAGGCGAAGCACAAATCGTTCTACAAAACCGGTATTGAAAAGTTAGAAAAGCGGTGGAATGAATATATTGCTCTTGAAGGAACCTATGTTGATGAATACAGAAGAATATTTGCAAAAAAAAGTTTTCTCATTATTTAGTGATCTGAAGTGATCTGTTAGAGTGAAGTTCGTTTAAGGTACGACTAAAAGTGAATTGGTCGACTAAAGATAGTTTTGGGTATGACCTACCCCCTTACACCCCGCAAGTTTTACCCCTGCACTCGACCATAAACACAGTCGTGTGACCGAAAGAGTTTTTGCGCCGTTTCGTAACCGTAGACGAAACATGCATAAATCACAACACACAAGAGACAAAAACACATTCAAACCAGTGGATTTATTGTATTTCTCAGAGGAAACGTGCACCAAAGAAAGCTAAGGTGTGCCTGTTGGCCAACAAGGTCATGTCGACAGTTTTTTTGGGATGCATGTACGGAGATAAAAAAGAAAAACAAGTATTCTATGCTTGAATCAAGCAAACATGCCATCAGTTTACACTCAAGCGTAAATTTCTCAATTCAAACATTATTTTGCTAGAATTGAGCAAATTCAAAACACATAAAATTAAGAAAAAAAAAAATGCTAAATTCAAGAAACATATGCTTAAAACTCAAGAATATTTTTTCTTAATTCAAGACTAAAATTTGCTTGATGTGAGAAAAATTTATTTGATTCATGTAACAATTTGCTAAAAACTAGAATAATTTTCTTGATTTAAGAAATTGATTTTCCTTAAATTGAGAACAATTTGCTGGATTCAAATAAAGAATTTACTAGCATTTAGGATAACCGATCATAAAAAACTACTTGAACATACTAGATATATATTTAGTAGACGCTAATATGTTTCCAAATAAAGTAGCAGATAAGACACTGCACCTTCGAACCATGTCGTAGTTTGTCAATCCGCACCATCTTAAATATGTTTCATGTAAACATGTTGTGAATTATAAGCATGCCAGTATAAGTTGGAATGAGAAATATTTGCTTGATTCAAGTAAACAATTTGCTGAAAACTAAAATAATTCTATGCGATTGTTTAAATTAAGAAAATATTTTCTTGATTCAAGTCTTGTTTCAGATTCTAGAATCAAGTATTTTATTCTTGTTTCTAACAATCATTAACTGTACTCAATTTTTAAAATAAATGCTAATTATAAATTTATTTTTCTTAATTTTAGTTTTTTGTGTTTGATTTGAGCAAATGAGGCTAAATTTAAAATTTTCTTAGATCAAGCATAATATTTGCTTAATAGAAGAATATTATTTCTCTCCGTGTACAAATTAAATACATAAGAAGCTACTGCAAAGAGTATTTCCCCTTTGTATTTGTAAACACTTGTTCAAAACTACTTTGAAGCCTGTTTGGGGCACTATTATTATGTACCTATGTTCGCTCTCGTATGTAACAGACTCAATGTTGCTTCTCTCGCAATTAATTTAGAAGCTACTTAATTTACGAAGTGTTCTAAAGAGAATCAGCTCTATCACAAGCAGTCTTGCTCGCATAAGTAAAACAAAAGTTGCTGACAAATTTCAGATTTTCAATAAGGTGCTTCGTAAAGATTTATCGAGATTTCGCTCTCACATGATAAACAGAGCTTTCATAAAACAGAAGCAGCTAAGAAGCTGATTAATATCGATTATATGTTAGGAAACTCGTAAGGAATTATCTTCGACTTGGTCGATGTAAAAATACCTCCACAGTAGTGTTTAATTATGAGGGCTGCTGCTTGGATGACTCTTGGAAACAGTTAGTGGTAAAACTTACCATCTGACTTATCCATTGGAAAAGTGACTATTGAAAATACCCTTCTTCAGACCATTTTGCCATTAAAGCGCGATTTGTGTTGTTTGAATTAACTTGAACATCTCGGTCTAATATGCACCAATTGGCACAACAAGCAAAATAATAGTTTGGGTCAGGTGAAAGTGCACTAAAGCAGCTAAACGTTTCTAAGCAGTGTTTTTGGGATTATTACCGTATATAAGCCAATGCACTGTTTTATAAGCCAGTGAAAGCAATGAAAAACCTCCCCCTACTATTGCTTGGTTTTGGGTCGCTTCGCCATTGACCCTATGGTCAAAATATGGGCCCCAGTGACTTTTACCTTTTTCTCAATCCTATAATATGACTCACGGGAAAAAGAATAACATAAAATGAAGCAGTTAAATTGGAAAATTATACGTATTTTGAAGAGTTGAACTATTAAAAATGTATCAGGGTATTTTTAAAGTCATTGTAGCTTTTTTTATAGGCATATCTGACGTCTGTGTTGACAAATCGACGCCTTTTTTTATAAAAAAAAAAAAAAATAAATAACTGGCCATTTCAGCCCTTGAAAGGACTTTGACCTAGCTTCTTATGATCAATTGTGTTGTGCGTGTTATTAAGTTTGTACACAATTGACCGAGAAATGGATCTACAGGCTTAACGCCGACTCCGAACGGCGATGAACGAAATGTTCTTATTCTCAAGAAGCTTTACATGGCATTTTGATTACTCTCTGAGGTTTGCCATTGTCGGCAGAGAGGTGGCGGCCGTACAGAAAAATTATTTTAATTCAAATAATTTTCTGTCGCTGCTGGGGTTCGAACCTGGGTTTCCAAAGTTCTTTGACATAGCGGCCACGCACTTTAACCAACTACGCCACGGACGCCTTTTTTTATACCCTTCGAAAATAAGCATGATTTTCATCCAAATAATATTTCCGGACCAGGCTCATTTCTAGCTTGATGGGTACGTAAACAAACGGAATTGCCGAATTTGGTGCGAGATACTGGAGACTCTAGCCATAGCAGATACTCGAAACTCCATTACATCCTTATCTGGTCACATTTTGGTGAATATCTTACTTAGAAGGCATCATCGGCCTTTATTTTTTGAAAAATGAGGCCGGAGCCAACGTGACGGTCAATGGACTACACTATGGCAAAATTATTGAGGGCGCACTGGTTCTAGCGATATGACGCAACGAGCCATCCAACCAAAACAATCAATTAGCTAAGTGGGGCCCAAGAAATTTTAAGCGCGGGTCAATGCTTAAAAAACAAAAAAAAACACAAAATGTTCCTCATCGTTGTGTTTGGCAAAAAAGAAAAAAAAAACAAAAAAAAAAAACAATCACAAGGCAATAAAATCTTACTTACTTACTTATCTGGCGCTTACAACCGTAAGTCGGTTTTGGCCTCGTATAAGAAATTGCGCCAGCCATTTCTGTTCTGTGCTTGCTGGCGCCAGTTGGAAACACCAAGTGTAGTCAGGTTATCCAACACCTGATCCTTCCAACGAAGATGTGGGCGTCCTCTTCTGCGTTGACCACCACCGGGCACCGAATCGAATATTTTTTTCGCTGGAGCGTCGTTTTCCATTCGCTCAACATGACCTAGCCAGCGGAGCCGCTCGATTTTCATACGCTTAACTATGTCGATGTCAGCGTACAGCTCATACAGCTCGTGGTTCCATCGAATTCGGTACTCGCCATTGACGCAGATTGAACCGAAGATCTTACGAAGGATCTTTCTCTCGAAGGCTCCCAAAGTCTTTTCATCAGAACTGCTCAACGTCCAGGTTTGTGCTGCATATAATAGGACGGGCATGATTAGTGACTTATAGAGCGTGAGTTTTGTTCGTCGAGAGAGGGCTCTGCTTCTCAATTGCCTACTCAGCCCAAAGTAACACCTGTTGGCAAGAGTTATCCTTCGCTTTATCTCAATACTGACATCGTTGAAAGAGTTTACGCTGGATCCCAGGTAGACGAAGTCCTTAACAACCTCGAAGGAGATGTTGTCAACAGTGACGTGGTTTCCAAGACGCTGGGACTGTTTATTTGTTGACACTAGGTATTTCGTCTTATCTGCGTTCACTACAAGACCCATTCGACTCGACTCTTTCGCTAACCTGGAGAATGCTGCACTGACTTCGCGCGTATTATGGCCAATGATATCGATATCATCAGCATACGCCAGCAGCATAATACTTTTGTAGAATATCGTGCCGCTGCGTCTCAAATCAGCAGCTCGGATGATCTTCTCCATCATCAGGTTGAAAAAGTCGCACGATAAGGAATCACCTTGTCTGAAACCTCGTTTGGTATCGAATGGAGGAGTGAGGTCCTTTCCAATTTTAACTGTGCTGCTGGTGTTGCTCAGTGTCATTCTGCAAAGGCGGATGAGCTTTGCAGGAATACCAAATTCAGACATGGTGGAATATAGATGATTCCTTATTGGACTGTCGAAGGCGGCTTTGTAATCGACAAAAAGATGGTGTGTGTCGATTTGTTTTTCTAGGGTCTTCTCCAAGATTTGTCGTAGCGTAAATATCTGGTCTATGGTGGATTTGCCAGGTCTGAAGCCACACTGATAAGGTCCAATCAGCTGGTTTACGATGGGCTTCAGTCTTTCACATAGTACGCTCGACAGGACCATATATGCGATATTCAGAAGGCTTATCCCACGGTAGTTGGCGCAAATTGTGGGATCGCCTTTCTTGTGGATTGGGCAGAGCACACTGAGGTTCCAATCGTTTGGAATGCATTCTTCCGACCATATTCTGCATAGAAGCTCATGAATGCATTTAAATAGAGCTTCGCCTCCATTCTTGAAGAGCTCAGCAAGTAAGCCATCGGCTCCTGCGGCTTTGTTGTTTTTAAGCCGAGCTATAGCTTTCAAGACTTCACTATGGTCGGGCAGCGGAACTTCAACGCTGTCGTCCAAAATTGGGGATTCCGGAATATCATCTCTATTGGCGGGATTGTTGTCGTCGTCGCCATTCAGAAGCCTAGAGAAGTGTTCCCTCCACATCATCAGTGTACTCTGGATATCTGTCACTAGATTCCCATTTTCATCCTTGCAGGAAGAGGCCCCGGTCTTGAAACCATCGGCCAGGCGTCTTATTTTTTCGAAAAATTTTCGGACCTCATTCCTGTCACCATGCATCTCAATTTTCTCGCACTCACGCATTTCCGCTTCCCTTTTCTTTCGCCTGAAAACGCGTCTCTCTTCCCTCCTCTTCTCTTTGTATCGCTCCTTAGCAGCACGCGTTACAACCGACTGCAGGGTGGCTTTGTAGGCGGCATCTTTTTCTGCAGTGGCGTCGCGACACTCTTGGTCGTGCCACTGGTTTCGGCGAGGGCGGTGATAGCCAATCACCTCTTCGGCAGCCGTACGCATAGAGTGGGAAATGTGATTCCACTGCGCGCATATATCGTCGATCGGAGGAGTGCTTTCTTGAAGCAGGAGTGAGAGTCGAGTAGCGAAGTCTTCGGCTGTTTGCTTTGATTGCAGCTTTTCGACGTCTAGCTTTCTTTGTGCTGGATTGCGCGCATTCTTGGTTGCGCACAGGCGTGTACGGATCTTGGCTGCGACAAGATAATGATCCGAGTCTATATTGGCACCACGGATCGTGCGTACATCTAAAACACTAGAAGAGTGCCTTCCGGCAATAAAATCACATGTCATGAAAAATTACTCGACACACAAGTAACGGGACAATCAGCTTCAGCATCGACACTTGCATGCAAAGCTTCAGCATTTTGGCTTTGCATGCATTTGTTTTTGTAAAGTTCGCTGGGAAATGTGCTGAACACTGAACGAGTGCGGTTTGTGTTGTTGTTTTTTTCAGGCGTTCTTTGATTTTGGCTCATCGCAAAGACAAAATTAAGATAGAAAAAAATTTGTATGAAGGCCCACGCGGGCCATACGGGCCACTATGTGGGCACATTTGAATTAGCTGAAAGAGATGTTTCGTGAGCGAATTTTGTCACGCTCTGGACCTGTCGATTGGTCGCCACCATAGTTGCCAGAAAAGCACGATAAATAGTACTTATGGTATTTTTTAACGATTGTTGGATGTGATAATTCCCATGGTATTTTGTGGAAAAAATCTCTCGCGTGGGAAAAAAATACCACATGTGCGATATTTACCACGCGTGGAAAAAAAAATCCTTAAAATACCACAAAATACCTCAAAATACCATAAAATACCTCAAATTACCACAAAATACCACAATACCTCAAAATACCTCAAAAGAAGATTTGAGGGATTTTGTGACAATTTGAGGTATGTTGTGGTATTTTGAGGTATTTCGGGAGTGTGGTAATTTGTGAGAATTAAGTGTGAGAAAAAGAGAATTTTCATGGTAATTTCATCTGGCGACACTGGTCGCCACAAACGTGCGTTTTGACACCAATTGACTATTTCTTATGGGGCTACGTCAAGTGATTGGACAACATTAGTCAGAATTAGAAACTTAAGTCAGAAATGCTTTTTATAAGCATGACGGAAATTTGGGTTGATCGAATGTCATACGTCAAGCGCAGCCGAGATGGTCATCTAAATACTTTAAAATAGCTCCTCAACATTGGTCATTTATTCTTATTAGATTCTTCTATGATTTATATTTTATGTAAAAAAATGGAAGACCTTTGAAAAGTGTTTGTTAAAAATTTTTAACTTAAATAAATTTTGTTAAGCAGTCAAGGGTTAACTCACAAAAAACAAAAATGTTAATAAGCAGAACGGCTTTAAATATATGGATGGTACTGAGCCATTGCTTCTTACAATTGCTCAAGTAGAGTATTTTGCTCATTCCTAATCGTTTGGAGTGTATAGCTTAGAAGCTTTTGCGTAGCATACTTTTGATGATTGTGAGATTAAAGAGCATAAATTTAAGCTTTTACTGTGCACAAAAGTTTTAGAAACAACATTGTCAATATAGATGAAGGGAATAAAAAATGTAGAATCATAAAAAATGTATAAACAATAATTTTGAACGAAAAGCAATAGTACAGGATTCATGATAAAAGGATACATCTCATTTCAAAATAGAAGAGTTATGTAAATAAAAAATAAAAATTTCTTGAGTGAAAAACTAGCTTTCACGAAATTACTACGAATACCCATACTTCAACCATTACTGTTTGAACCATTTTAATCAATATCTAAACACATTTAAAACACTTCAAACAAGTTCGTGACAGTCGCAGCTGTTAGATTTTATTATCAAAGCACACTTGTCCACATCCATTATAGCAGTTTTCGGACACGAATGATGTCCCTTTAGCATCCTTGTCTGACGTACTACTTATAGTTTTGTTTAGCTTCCAGCTGTGTCACTGCGTCTGTTACTTGCGTCACTGTCACTTTTTCAGTAAATACGGTAAACGTTTTCTTTGAATATGGTTGGTGGTTGTTGATTGGTTGGTTGGTTTGCGGTTTGTCTATGGCCAAAGGGTTTCTTTGCTTTGCTATGATTTGAAAACATTTTCGATTGCTTTGCAGTTTTGTTGCTCCTGTTGTTATTATCCACTCCACGGCAAATTTTCAATATCCAATTTCTCTCTGACAGACTGTACTTGAGAAAGTTTATTTATTACGCTGATTGAGGTGAACCCTTTTCTTTAATTTGTATTTTCTTTTTAATTTTGCTTCGGGAAACAGTGGGATTGTACAAGGATACAATTTGCTGTTGCAGTTTAGTGATGATATTAAACAAACATGAAATATTTACAGTTACAAAATTGAAAAAAGAAAACATGTATCCTTTTTGCTTATTAAGATGTTCGTGTTGAAAAGAAAAATGGTTTTCTTTTTTTAATGGTCTTTATTGTGTTCGCAAGTTTATTTTGAAGTGGCAGCCAAGTAGAAAATGTGTTTCAATAAAACTTTTGAGATCCTTCTAAACCTGTTCTTTCCTAAGTAAACCTTTTTAATGGATTGTGGTTAATAGGAAGCCAATTTAATTAAAGTAAATAGTAAAACACGGAAAGGTTGAGTGAGTTATTTTGCTCGCTTAATTTTTTTATTTTTATTTTATTTTTTTTTTTTTATTAAGTTAGGAAGTTAGTGATAAAAAACGACAAATTTTTATACTTGTCATACATAATTTTCAGAGGCCTGAAATGCTTTCTAGCTTTAAAGAGCTCCTATTAAGCCTAGAAAAAATAAATATATATTTATCAAATAGTCAATAATTACTTAGTAAGATATACAAAAAAAATTCAAGAATTTTACCCCTTAAAACTGTTATTTTTAACTGTTATTTTTAGCCTACCTTGTTGCGAATTTCTTATTTTTTAAGGTTACAATATCTTCCGATCCTTTTACCCGAGCGTCTTATTTTTGGGTACCCCTTAAGGAAATACTTAAAAACGGTTTTTTAATTTTTTTTGTGCATATTTTTAAGGTTATCATATCGACCGACCACTTAACCTGTGCGTATCGTTTTATCTATCGTATGTCTATCTTTCTTTGGCGCCTTTCTTATTTATTATGATTATTATATCGACCCAGCCCTTACTTATGCGTATCGATTTCTGAATTTTGTTTTTGCTTTAATATTTAAGGTGAAAAGTTTCAATGATGAGTTTTGATAGAAGAGCTGGTTTTTATGTATTATGCAGTTCTGCAAAGTTATAGGTGAGATAGAAAAAATTTTGTTTGTAGAATTGATATCGCCCAGAGTTTCCGAGATATACTGTAGACTTTCACAGATTAGAACCACTTTTTTCCACGGGTGGTTCTAATTTCTGAAATGTTCTAATTTCTGGAAGTTTTTTTCACCGAAATTTAAAAGAAAAGAATGAAACTGGTTAAAAAAATTTATGTTGACACAAAAGAATTTTTTTTTTATCAATATTTAATGTTTTTTTAATATAAAAATCATATCATTCCCCTTTTTATATTTATATCAATGAGCATATATCACTTATGAATTTAATAAATAAAGAAACGTCCAGAAATTACAACCACGGTTCTAATTTCAGAGCGTTCAATATTGAAATAGCGGGTTCTAATTTCTGGACAATTCGAATTTGTGAGAGTTCTAATCTGTGAAAGTATACTGTACTACTCTTTGTGAATATTTGGAGGCAATATCGTTTTTCAAATTTGAAAAACATAAAATTTGCAAGAATTTTACTGAAGCTATTAAATCAAAGTTTTACTTAGTTTAAGAGTTAAAGAAAATTAACTACGGTCCCATAGTATAAAATGTGACCTTGAAAAATTGGTTATTTGACCTAGGTGACCTAGGTACCTAACCTAGAAATATCCTTTGGACAATATGTTCTATAGACCAATGGCTATCAGAAACCATTGAAAAATTTTTCAGTTGTTTATTCGTGTCGCACAGTGTTACCAATTCACCACATTTAAGGAATATAGACTATTAGTTAACAATCAAAAGTTCTGTGCTATCTCGATTATAACTTTAGCTTCGAATAACCTACAAACAGGCCACTGTGGATAAAAATCGTGAGTGACATCGTGTTTGACAATATATTGTTAATTTAAGAATTTACTTTTGTTTTCCGAAATTTTCTTTTTTTACAAAAATCAAAGCATTTTCAGATCGTTATTTTTTTTACTGTTTACTGGGTTATCTTGAAAAATACTCTCTATATTCGGATCGAATACGAAAGATTCTGGTCATCAAACGCTTCAAAACTTCAAGATAATAAGCGGCAGTAACTGTTTGGCCAGTTGGAATGAATTCTTTGTGGATATTTCCTTTGCTATCGAAGAATGTAATGAGCATGGTCTGAAATTTTCAAAGAATTTTTCGTGTTTTTTTGGCTTGTGGTGAATTTTTTGACTTCCCTTTCGCACTTTACGCTTGGTTTCTGGATCGTATTGGAAACACCACGTTTCATCACTCGCAACAATTGCTTTCATGAAGTTTGGTTTATTTCTTGAGGTCACAATGACATCTCTGGAATGTCAGATTCTTATAAATTTTTGATCATCATTCAATGTGACTTTTGTTTTGCCCAAGTTCTCCTGAAGAATTATTCCTCTTCATAGTCTTTTTGCTGATGTTTAAGACTATGACTCTTCCCTCTTTCTCACTCTCAGGAAATTGGCTTTCCTTCGTAATTACCACTCTCCAACGTCTCTCTGCTGCCCAAAAAACGATTATGCCACTCAAAACTAACTGGTATAATTAAACAATCATCACCGTACACTTGTTGTTTCAATCGAAATATAACTGATGAATTTTAACCAAGTTTTGCGTGGAATGTAATGACCGCTTCTAGTTTCATGTTTGAATTTCAACATCAAATGAACACGTGTTTCTTCAAAAAATCACTATAACTGTTAAATGACAACCAACTTCATGGCATTTTGATAGACAGTAGAGCAAAATTCAACCAAGGAAAAGCATGTTCGAATACACAGATAGCGCTCTTGATTGCTAAGAGATTACCGACTTTAATAATTCAACTAAAAGTGGAGTTTACACAATCAATGAAATGATACCAACTCACGATGTTGAACGCCTTGATCATATTTATTGTGCTAAATCCATTTTGGGGCTAGACAAAAAAATTGAAATTGACACTGCTCTTTCACCTCCACAAATTGAAACTCGCGGATGCATACCACGGGGTGAAAGGGTTGTATATTTTTTAATAATCAAGAATTTTTACATTCATTATAAAAGTCTCTATTGACATAAAAATGTGTCTCTATTATTTGAGTCAATTTTTCCAATTTTTCTTGTGCATATATTTTTCGGAAAAGCCGCTTTTTTGAAGAGATTTCATTTCTTGTTGGTAAAAGGTATCTTACAATGAGTAAGTAACAATTTTTTTTATTAAATATTGTGTCAATAAGTGGTCTATGATTCCAAATGAGCTCGTCGCTTGGCAGTTGCCAAATGTTGACAGTTGTCATTTATAAACGTGTGAAATTGACTACAGAACTCCTTTTTAATTCTTGTGCTTTGGAGTTCGCGAAAACCAACGAGTGAGTCAGTAGGTACCAATTCACTCACAGCCAGTGACTGATGCGAATTGTGATACGAAGGCGTCATAGGACCGTACTGTTTCGAATATGAAGACAGAAGAGCTACAGAGACATGCTAAGTAATTTTCTGTGGTCGGAGATGTAGTAAACGGTGAAAAAAAGCCCCAATTATGCCAATAGGATGTGTTGAAAGGGTCTTGGATTTGGCTTAGAATGGCGTTATTTTTAACATTTGACAAATTAACATTAAAAAATTTTTTTTTTCCTGCCTTTAAATAGGTCATACACGGAGAGAAAAAATTATGCATTCTATGCTTGAATTAAGCAAATAAGCTATCAGTTTACACCAGTGATGGGCAATCTAACACATAAACATGCATACCAAGGTTGTCAGTTATGTAAGAAAAATCCCATTCGTGGTAATTTTTCATTACCCTTGGGTATTTTTGTGTTGGGAATTGCCATGGTATTTTTTAATTCACCGTTTTTTTGTTTAAATAATTTTTTTTCACATTTATTAAGCGAAAACTTCCTATGAAATCATTGCCATTATACGCATCAAACGCTCTGTTTACGCAATGATTTTATGTCCCAAGTTACGTATGTAAAATCCCTTAAATTTTATGTTGCATTTGGGAGTTTTTGTGGTTTTTTTAAATGCATATTGAATTTTAGGTGGTATTTTTAAAAAGCGTGATATTTTTGTGGTAATTTTTAATGATTGTGGGATTTTTCGTGATATTTTCTAATTGTGGTGGGAATTTTTTTGTTTACTTTTGCCGTGGCAATTTTGGTGGTATTTAATTTATGGTACTATGGGAAAAGGTAATTTCCGTGGGAATTGTTCCTAATTTTAACTGGCAACCTTGATGCCTACTTGTGTGTGTGCGCGAGAGAGCGCGGCAGCTCTGCTTCAATTAACCCCTTGACGTATTTCCACGAGTCTGACTCGTGGAACAATTTTTGTGCCTAGCATGATTATCACGAGTCTGACTCGTGGTACAATTTCTGTGCCTAACATGATTATCACGAGTCTGACTCGTAGTGTGTAGAAGTGTACATTTGATGAAAAGATTTTTATTATTTTCAGCTAATAATGTAAACAAAAAATGCATTTTATTACATGCACTCACATTTCGTTTCGTTTTGCGACTGTTCGTAAGCATCAAACTGGTTTGTTTAGTGCAAGTTGGAAGCGAACTTCGTTGCGCTAATTGATACGTCAAGGGGTTAACACTGTGAAGAAAAAGAAATCGTTGAAAACAATATGGTAACTGAACTGCAGATTCTCGTGCTACCCAGACCTTGTGAGAAAATATGAGTAATTTTTATGCGTGTTTTATGATACTTCACGAAAAGGACTCATAAAGCACTCATAAAAAGGATTCATTAAATAGTCATTTTTGTGCATGTTTTATGATATGTCAGGGTGGGAACTTAAAAAAAAATAATGTATAACGAAAAGAATTTGCAGTGCAAATATTATGGCATTTTTTTTACGAACTCGATGATTTATATCTACTGATTTATTGAACTTTATATTTTTTTGTAATTATTACAATTGTACGGAATTTCGTTAATCATATATTTAAAAACATATTCAATTTGTAATTCCAAAAGCTTTAACTTTCTTTCTTCACCTGAAAAATAATTATAATTTGCATGACAAACGGAGAAGTGTCTTTCCAAATACATACTTGCAGAACGACACATAGTGCGTTCGCAAATTAAGCATTGCGCTTCGTCATTTATATTTTCTATGAAAAAGTAATTGATTTGCCATTGTTCGTTAAACATTTTTTTTATGTGTACCTGAAACACTTTCGTGAAAAAGTTACGCAGTGGGGTCTTACCTTCGCGAATGCTGTACGTCAACTGACATGCTTTATGCTGAGAGAATTTAACTTACTGTGCGGCTGAATGCCATTGTTCGTTCATTGTTCGCATGGTATAATAATACAAGGTAGCATTGACAGTTGCTTGGGAAACCCTCTCCTGTCAAAAAATATACTCAAAAAGAGAGCGCTCACAATCCGCCACTGAAAACACTAACAATGTTGAAAACGTTGAAGTAAATAAGAACAACAACTACAGCAGCCACAGATGCATTTTCACAAAAAGCTGTTTTTGACAGGAGATGTTTTCTTGTAGAAGAGAAAATAAGCAGTTGTCAATGCTACCTTGTATTATTATACCATGCATTGTTCGTACGTTTGACGAAGTTGCTTATAGCGTAGGTGTGATAGCATTGCGTCGGCAGCAATGTCTCAATTCAAGCATTATTTTGCTAGAATTTAAAACACATGATATTAAGATAAAAATGCTTAATTCCAGAAACATTTGCTTAGAACTTAAGAATATTTTTTCTACATTCAAGACTAATATTTGCTTGAAGTGAGAATAATTTGCTTGATTCAAGTAACAATTTGCTGAAAACGAGAATAATTTGATTGATTTGAGAAATTGATTTTCCTTGAATTGAGAACAATTTGGGCGGTCCTTGTAGTCGAGTGGGTAGCGTGTTGGACTGGTAGCCCAGAGGTCCCGGGTTCGATTCCCGGCCAGGCCATGGTCCTACGCTTTAAACCTTTCTGAATTTTCTATCCTTATTTGTAATCAATTGAAATTGAAAATTATCAATATTTACGAGTTGAAGTTGTAGTTGATGGTAGACAAGTTTGTGGATGAGATTGCCTTATAACTTGAACTGACCGTGAGGTAAAAGCATAACACTTGCCTCTGATTCAAATTCACATGTTTTTTTTTGGCTTTCTACGATGCATAGAACACCCTACACGTGTTTCACTCGATTGTCGTTTCCTTCCCACTTTTTTATCATCCCATTTCGAACCAAGGCAGATTTGACTGAATAGGTATTCCACCTGAAATCCTTGGTTAAAAGCTAAAAACAGGATGAAGGATAACCGATCATAAAAAATTTACTCGAATATAATTAATACATCTTGTAAATTTAGGGGATTATAATTTTCTGTTAGGGTTTTTTGAGAATTTTTAGTGGTTTCTAAAAGAAGTGACAGCATCAACTATGAACTGTTTTTTTTTTGCATTTGATGCACCCTTTTGTGTTCTATTTTTCATTTTGTTTTAGCTCTTAAAAGGTTTATTTTGTCAAAGTGAGTCAAAACAATTGCGTACCATCGAAACAATGCTGCTGATTGTTTGTCGAATGAGCGAAATAGCACCAGAATATGTGTGAAACGTGAGGCTGTTTTAAATTCTGATGACGAGAAAGCATATATTTAAATTTTTTTTTTTTTTGTATTTTTTAATGACTATTGACTATTGAATTTGTAAGAACGAAAAAAAAAAAATGTTAGAAAACAAAAATTAAAAAAAATGTGGAAGTATGTCTTTAAATTTATCAAGCAGTTTTTATTTTTCTAAAAATTAGTAGAAAAAATCTAAATAGTCCAACCTTATTACAATCGAAGAATTATACTTTCATAAAATATAGTATATCTGCCTTACGTTTCTTAAAAAATTGGCTGCGCAAAGTTGCGCATAAGATAAAACACTTCATTAAAAAACAAAACGCTTAAAAACAAGTTTTCCTCAAAACGCACTAATTTTCAAGACGAAATCTGTTATAGAACTAAAAGATGTTTGTAAAAGATGTGTTTGTGTTAATTAACAAAGGTGCTTAAAATTAGTAAGATATAAGTTTTCTCCCGCCTTTTGCCATGTTTCCGTCTGTCCTATTGTTTGTCTGTTATGGCGATCTTAATGAAATTCAAAATATGTAATTTCTTTATTACTTGAGTTTGTTTTTTAAGTTCCTCCTTACTATTCCTTACTATGTACAAAAAAACTAATGTGATTGTTTTTTAGTCCAAAAATTTATTTTGATGTTGTATTTATTTACATCAATTCAACAAAGTATTCAATAAATTTAACTAAATCAAAAAAATTTTAGGGGGTTTTTTTTATTTTTAGGGGAAAATTCAGCAAATTTTTTCAGATTTAGGGGAAAGAAGCTCAACCTATCTGGCAACACTGATCTTGTATGACCCTTACAAGTAAAGCAATAGACAAGACACTGCGCCTTCAAACCATGCCGTAGTTTATCAATCCGCACCATCTTAAACATGTTTTCATGTAAACATGTTGTGAACTATAACCATGCCAATATAAGTTGAAGTGAAAAAAATTTGCTTGATTCAAGTAAAGAATATGCTGAAAACTAAAATCATTCTCTGCGATTGCTTAAATTAAGAAAATACTTTCTTGATTTAAGTCTTGTTCCAGGTTCAAGAATTAAGACTATTTTATTCTTTTTTAAAACAATCATTTATTTTACTCAATTTAAGAAATAAATGCTCATTGTAAGTTTATTTTTCTTAATTTTATTTGAGCAAAAGAGGCTTGATTTTAAATTTTCTTAGATCAAGCAAAATATTTGCTTAATATAAGAATATTTTTTCTCTCCGTGTGGATTTCCTTTAAAATTTGACTGTAATAATTGAGGGCCTTGTGCTCAAGTATCGATTGTATGCCAAAGATTTTGTGCTGTTAAATGTTGTCTGTTGTCGAATTCACTTTTTCGAAGAATTTGAAAGTTAAATAAAAATACCGGTTTTTTTCTTGAAAGTATTTTTTAAACAACCAAATATAATCTTGTTGAACTAAAAATAAACAAATATACAGGCTTAATTGAATTAAAAGTATAATAATTTCATATCATTCTTTGAACAGCTTTGGTCTAACGCTACGCTTCAAGAAACGGCTGCTTTGTTACGTTACAATGGCGTATGCGAACACTGACTTTTTTTTTCTTCTTTCTCGAATCTAGATATTTCTTATTTATGTATCTGAGAATTCTCGTTGCTTGCATTTTTATAGAGCTAAAATGTTTGTTTTTCATCATCGAAATATAACAGGGAAAATGTAATTTTATATTTTTATTTGTTTTCGTTTTCAACAAAGAGCTAAAGTAAAGCGCCATGAAACAAGTTTTCCTTAAGAACAGCGCGAATAAATGTTAACGATGTTCGCTAAGGAGCTGCTTTCAATTTTCAACATGAGTCTAGCATGCTTTTAGGCAAACTTACTAAATCTTAAAATAAACATAACCCGTTTTGGTTTCTTAATAAATACAATTCTGTGCCTTCATTTGAACAGGATAAACTGAGTAAATGAGCTGAGGCTCCGTCAAACTTAAACTTCTTGGCAAAATTTCATTACAACCAGACAAATTATAAATTTATTATAGCATAAAAATGGGCGTACATCCGAGCACTGGCATTGAAAATCTGTTCGAAATTTAATGCAATTAAAAATTCAGTTAAAAAAATTAATTAAAATAAGCCCGTGTATATCAACGACAACGACGCGGTGGGTCTCTGTGGCTCATTTCTAGAACATGGCAACAGCAATAAAAACAACAAAAACAACAACAGCCTGAAATTAAACAACATCACATCACCACCTAACTACCAGCGCAGGTAGCCCGACAACGTACCGATCCAAAGCTTAGCAAACTGTCAAAATTTCTCTAAAGCAGACATTAATTAAAACATTCCTACAAATAATTCATACATCAAAATGGAATTAACGAAGATTCAATTTAATTAACTCCTGTACATAAATGTGTTGGCGTGGTTATTGAAAATATCTATGTATTTATGTGTATGTTGCTCTTCAAAAAGTCGATGAAGTACAATCTTAAATGGTTTTTTTTTTTTTTTTTAATTGAATTTAATTTTAATGAAAATCTGACAATTAATAGCATGAAGAAAGATTTCTTTCTGTGCGCCCACCTTTTTCTGACAAACGCCCACTTCGCCCAACGAGCTTGTCCTCCAAAATAGAAATCGGAAATATTTTTAACAAGGTAATGGTAATTTTATAGTCTCGTTTTTGCTTACTTGACAGTAAATGTGGGAGACAGCTCTCGCAAAAAGAGAGAGGCAGACATAAGAATGTATAAATGCTTCATTAGATACTGCATGCAGCATGCTTGCGCTTCTTTTTTAGCTCGAGTGCTTTCAAGCAAACAAAAAAAAAAAAACAGAACTCATGCACACACTTAAGCACAAACACCCACACACACACTGGCTTTCTTACAATTATTATGCCTAAGGAAGTCTAAGATGTAGTCTTGTTGGGTTGGTAAGGAGTTTAGTTGCCCCCTCCTGTCTACAAAAAACAATTAATTTTGAAAAGTTTTTATTTTTTTAAGACTTAATCAATACTCAGAGGATGTCCTTTCTATATATGAAAGCGTTGTATTCATTCGGAAGACGGTTGATAGTTCGTTGGACGGTGGAAAGATGGAGTAGTGTCAGTGAAGATTTGTTTTAAATTTACACAATTTTTCTGTTCGACTGAAGAACGAATTATCTCGGCAATGCGAGGGCATAAAGGCAATGGTATAGGAGTAAGCTGCCCAAATGAACCTGAAATCTCCCTTGATCATTTCCTATGGTAGTACCTATACAACAGGATTTCAGCTGTTATACCCTTCGATTCAAGTCTGCCTTCGTTCGAATGGTTAGAAAAGATGTGTTTGAAAGGAAACCAAGTGAAGCATGTGTAGGATATTCTAAGCGTGGTAAAACGTCGGAGAAAAATGTGAATTTGAAGTTTTATAATTTACCTCTGTCAATTCTAGCTATTAGGCGATCTCAACCACAAACTTCTCTACCACGAACTACAACTTTTTAAGTCGGTAATATTGAGGCATTTTCAATTTCAGTTGATTACACTGTTCAACACGAAAAAAAATAACAAGGTTCTGACAACCTTGATTTTCAATAGTTTCAAAAATTGTGAACACAAAAACAAGTATATGGCGTATATGGTAACAAGTTTTGGTACAATAAAATAATGGGAACCGGAGGAGGGGATTCATATTAACTTTTGTTTTCATTTTGCTTTTCATAGTTTTTTATTTGAACCCAAATGGAGCTTATCAGCCAAAGTGCATCCTATAAGGTTCGTTGCTATTGCTAAGTATGATGTGTCAAATGAGTAAAACAATTTGTTCATATAAAGTAACCCCCTAAAACCAAGTTTTGTGAGACATTTTATCATTAATTCGGAATAAGTACGAAATTAACCCTTGAACACATTTTATGTTTTGACTTATTTCTGGCATTTAAGTTGAACTTTCAGCTTTGGTGTATTCAGAGACTTATAGTAGAATTTTACAATCAATTTTTTTGTGGAACATTTTAACCCATTGTATTCTTGTTTTATGGGTCTTTTTTTGCCTTTTATCACAAAAAGGTCAAAAAGACCCATAAATTGAGAAGTTAGGGGGTTAAAATGTTCCATAAAAATATTTCTCGTAGTATTTTACATAAATCCTCAGAACACATCCTATACCCAAAATGTAAGGATAACATGATTTCCTATGCCGATTCACTATAAGAATGTTCAAAAACTCACAAGAAAATCAAGTCCCCCCTAAAATAAGACTCAGACGTAAACTTTCAAAACGCCGATACACGTATGTATATTGTTTTTTTGTCCCCTCTACCAGAATCCATTATCAGAACCTTGTTATTTTGGAAAAAAATTGATTTTGTTGTTCAGTGTTATAAATGAGAAAAGATATTAAGAAAAGGTAAAGCGTAGGACCAAGGCTTGGCCGGGATTCGAACTCGGGACCTTTGGGGTGTCTGTCAAGCGCTCTACCTATGCGACTGCCGTAGCTACACATGAAGTAAAATATTGTTCCAAGTACTGCTTTTCTGTGTATAGTGTCTTTAAAGTACCAACCATATTCTCCAATTCTTATCCAAATTCAGTCCATACAAAGCACCAGGATCTTATGGAAATCACCCGTGTCTTCTATAAAAAAGCATTGACTCCATAGTGTTTCTATTCACAAGAATTTTTAAATGCAGTCTTGCATAAAATGATATTCCTTTGGTGGATAAAAAGTGATGGTTTTACTATAAGGAATACCAGCTTAAGAGTATCCTTCTAATTAGGCTTCAGTTTGCCTATCTATCTAGTTGATCTACAGTGGCTGCAATACATAGCTTAATCGGTATTATTGAAAAGAATATGAGTCAAAACATTATGAGGCTTCATTGATATTCAAAGGGCTTTTGACAATATGTCATTCAATTCAATAACTCGGGTGATACATAGTTTTTAGCTATGATTAAATGCAGAATCATCATGTCTAAGCTTAGTGGAGGTCGCATCATTATCATTGTTAATTGGTGATGCCTTCTAGTGGCAACCAGGACTTTGCCACCAGAGGATATTGCAATGATTTCGTTATCTCAAGTTTAGGGTATCATGAACCAATAATATCGGTTAGATTACAAAGTGTCCTTCGCATAACAAAAACAAAAATTATGTCAAGAAATAGGTTTAAGTTCCCATCCTGATACCTATTCTAGAAATAGGCGTTTAGATCTTATACGGCCCATCTTGGCCGAAGATTTTAGACTTCTTAATGTGGTCAAGTACTTTAGAATAACCTTTGATAAGCCCCTTATTTGGAACATTACTTTAATAATACTGTAGGTACAGTTACATAAAGTCTTTATAGAAAAATGTGGGGACTAATGATGAGAATGATTTATTGGATGTTTACAACCACTTAGATTCATGACTACGTATGTATGTAACACTTGTATGTTTTCCAAAAGAACAAAAACTAACGGCAGCTACATAATATACCCAAGGATTTTTAGAGAATATCATGTGTGGGATCCACCTGGGCAAGAACGCGCCCGATTGAAGCTCTGATAGTACCACTTGGACTGCCTCTTACCAATCAAAGTGGCACGTCTTAGGGAACTCAGAATGGAGAAAATGAGTCGAAGATGACCTCTTTCTTAAAATCCCGGACAAAAAGCTGCTGAAGCCAAACTTATCGAGGCGTTATAAATTAGCAATATCTAACCGGCAAATGTGAAAGAATGATAGGCTTAGAACTGAGACAGGCTTAACATAATATAACATAACATAACATAACATAACATAACATAACATAACATAACATATAACATATAACATAACATAACATAACATAACATAACATAACATAACATAACATAACATAACATAACATAACATAACATATAACATATAACATAACATAACATAACATAACATAACATAACATAACATAACATAACATAACATAACATAACATAACATAACATAACATAACATAACATAAAGAACATACCATAACATAACATAACTTAACATAACATAACATAACATAACATAACATAACATAACATAGCATAACATAACATAACATAACATAACATAACATAGCATAACATAACATACCATAACATAACATAACATAACATAACATAACATAACTTAACATAACATAACATAACATAACATAACATAACAACATAATGTAACATTACATAACATAACATAACATAACAACATAATATAACATTATATAACATAACCTCTTATATTTTATTTCTGCAAGTTTTTGTCAGCATCAGTCAATAATTGTTTAGAAAATGATCCAGATCAACCTCAACATTTTCTTCATGTATATTCACCCCCTTGCGAGTTTTCTAACTAAGCCCTTGAACACGCTTTTGTACATATTAACAATTTACGCTACCACCTGCCCAACAATTGTCTCTGACGGCGAAATATTGCAAATGTTTGTGTGGGCGTCACGAGAAGCGGGGCGTGTCGCCATTAATAATTTGGTTGCTCGAAAAGTTGAAGCTTTTAATATGTAGCAATAGCCACAAATAAAAAGAAAATAACTTTAATGCATGTTAAGGCAATCTTGTGTGTGTGTGTGTGACGGCTGGCTGTTAAAATTTATATACAAGCAATTTGCTTTTGACTTTCCAAGCATTTCTAGTGTTTTTTGTGCATTCATTTATAAAGCTTGCTGCCTGCTAGCAGTGCGTGCCGGAGTGTGACTAAACACATGCACACTCACACACTACGGTGGCAGTAGCTTTTAATGCAACTTTTTTAGCATTTTCTCATTCACTGGTAAATACAAACACCAACACAAAGAAATAAGTGGTGCTGTTTTAAGTATGTATGTGTGTAAATCTTGCTACTCAAATGTTAACTTTCTTCCTTCGTTTTTTTTTGCTATCCATGCCAGTATATTTCAGTAGGTCAAAAAGCGCATTCACCTATGCTGAGCTAACGACAACAACAACAACACCACGAATATCTACCATAGCAACAGCCCACAAAACCAGTTCCTTTGCAAAAACCAGCATACTTCCTGCTACTCAGCAGAACCAACAACAACAAAATTATTTACATTCTGCTTATTTTCCTCTTTACTCTGTTCCACTTTGGAAACCCAAGCGTTGCATAATTTCTGGCGCAGTGTTTATTCTATTCATGCCAGCAGCTAAGTGCCAATAATTGCTTCTATAAACGTTAACAACAACAAAAACAAGAAAAGAAACAACAAAAACAAGATTCTATTCCATTCCTTTAAAGGATCTCAACGTATTCTGCATAAAGATTTTAGTGATTTTTATAGACATTTTGTTTCGTTTAAAGATGAAATCTGTGTATATTTCGATTGAAGTTATTGTGGGTGTTGCCACATATTGGCAACTTTGAATTTAATTGGTACAACTTGCGAGTTAATTATTTGACATAAATTGAGATTTTTAAATTATAAAGTAATCCTTTATTAAGGCAAAAAGCTTTGAATTAAAAAGCAAAAGTAAAAGTAAAAGGAAAAGCAGAAGGAGAACCAGAAGGAAAAGCAGAAGCAAAAGCAAAAGCAAAACTAAAAGCCAAAGTAAAAGCAAAGGCTAAAGTAAAAGTAAAAACAAAACCGAAGCCAAACTAAAAGCAAAAGTAAAAGCAAAGGCTAAAGTAAAAGTAAAAAAAAACCGAAGCCAAACTAAAAGCAAAAGTAAAAGCAAAGGCTAAAGTAAAAGTAAAAACAAAAACAAAAAAAAAACTTAATAAGACTAGGATCAGGATAAGGTAAAGTGTTAGTATAAGAATTATGGCAAGGGTTAGGACATGGATTAGGAATATATCTTTTGTATGACATATAGATGGCATCGCTAGGCTCTAACATTGTCATTACTTTTAAGTTCTAGCGTCTGTCAAATGATGACTGTCAAAATTTGAGTTAGTTTCAGGCAGTAGTTTATGAGTGACGACACTTCGGAAAGAATATTTTTCCAAATTGGGAATGGTATAGGGGTAGGCTTGGTGAGCTGCCCGAGTGTACCTGCCTTCAGCATTTCCCATTTACAACATTACTTATAATGCTTAGGCAACCAATATTACCTAGATGCCCAAGAAGGTTTAGAGAATATGAAATATTTTCATCCCCTATTAGACACATCGCATGTCGTTGAACTCGGTACAGAAGCTCCATATAAGATTTTGAAGTCCCTGCCTGAATATGTGAATTGTACGCCATTTTCCGTCTTATAAATATATGACGTCCGTGATTGTGGCGTCCGTGGCGTAGTTGGTTAAAGTGCGTGGCCGCTATGTCAACGAACTTTGGAGACCCAGGTTCGAACCCCAGCAGCGACAGAAAATGATTTGAATTAAAATATTTTTAATTTGCCTTTTAAGTCTTGCGACATTAACAATGAAAAAACAGTGATTAAACAGTGAAATGCTTTTATTGCTTTTTCAAAGTATTCTCCAAGATGATCAATACACTTTTGCATTCGTTTGAACAAATGTTAGAAACATTTTTGCTACTCTGAAGTTGGTACCTCCGAAAGTAGGTTTTTTAAGGCCTCAACGTTCTGTTGGGGAGTAGAAAAAAAAATTGCTCAGCACGCATGTTCTTCTTAATGTAGTAATGAAGGATGATCTTCCTTCGGTGGTTGGTTATCCTCAATTCTCTAAAGACTTCCGTCAAACAAATGGTTGTGTACCATTCAGCATTAATATTTCTGCGTTGCTCAAGTGGTACAGTTGGGATATGACCGGTTTTTCTAAAAAAACTGGCAATCATTTGCTTGAATGTGCTTCGTCCGCGAACAACTTTTGTGTGGTTTTGTTGTCGCGACACTATTCGGCACTTTTTGTTTTCGGTGTCGCACTATTTAACTTTGTTTTTTCATCTTACTACGCGGTGGCGAATTTAATTGTAAATTTTAAGTTAGTTTTTGCGCGAACAGCTGATTTGTTAATATATTATTTTTGTTCACAAAAGTGCCGGCGAAACAGGGTTGCCACCTGTTCAGTCGGGACGAGTGTGGATTTTACACCACGAACCTGTAGGAAAAGAAAAACAATACTAACAGAGGGGTTTGATAAGACTTTTAATCGAAGTAACATCAAACCTAAGGACAGTGGGATGAAAAGACTAAATATCAATGAAATATATTTTTTTTTTAACAAAAAAAAAAAAAAGAAAACAAAAATAAAACAATTTGTTGGGTCGCACTCTAGTTGAGAGTTCAAGGAGATGACTTGAACCCTCACACAATTCCACTGGTGGAATTAATTATTTAACCTTTACCAGGCGAAACTAGGCTCGAGTGCGAGGGGCCTAAAGAGAGATACAAAAGTAAAACGGCGCAAAACTACACGCGACAAAAAAACGCGAAAAAGCAATGTGCCACTTGCGGCAATAACAATAAGAACAAAGGTCAATCAAATAATCACTGTGTGTGGTGAGCGCACCACCAACCGAAAACACAAAAATATACTCCCTGATAGAATTCCCAGATCCTGGCCCTCTAGGCCTATACTTGATCCTGCGGCGACTCTTATTGTGAGCTTTTATTGTGAATTGGCCAAGTGATTTTTGTTTTCTTCACAATGACCGTACTAGTACTGGGACGTTTGCTTCTCGCGGAATTCCGTACGTCCAGTCACTCGTGGGATTTTAAACTTGTCAAACATAGAGCGCAAGGAGAAACCTTTGCAAGACTGGTCATTTGTGTTAATAAAACGCCATAAATAAAGTGGCTTAAGACCACCGGAGTATATCTGTGTCCCGGGTGCTACTCCAAACGCACGGTGAGTGCGCATTTTATGATCACATATAAAATGATCGCATTGTACACGCAAAGAAAAAGAAAAAAAATTGTTTATCGCCAGTTTGCCGCAAACGATCTTCGTTTTTCGTGCTTGAAATCGTTATTTGAAAACGTTTCAACAGTTGTCATAATAAAAGTCAGTTGCGAGAAACGCGTCATTTAGTTGCAGGAAAAAAATTTAGTTTATCATAAACGCGAGTGATTTTTAAATTGCAACAATTTAAGGATTTGTTTTTCTCAACTGAAAACTTAATTTGTTTTTCCTTTCGTTGTATAAACACAACGCTTATAGTCCAGAGTTACTTTTTAGACAAATTGTTACTTTATGAGCAAATCGGTAATTTGCTTCATACGCGGAGATAGCATACGAGATAGCAACAGAGGTGCGATGAGTGCTATCCATAAGAAGACGGACGGACATAGGGGGAAAGATTATTATAGATTATAGATTATTATCATATTATTATGATGGCTTGCGGTATATATAGTATATAAGATGTATTTTAAACTTGATCACAACTGAATATTCGTTTGCGGCAAACACAACTCGCAAACGAAGTGTAGTTAGTGAATTTTTCAGTTGCGGTAAATGAAAAATTTCCTTGCGTGTAGTTTTGTCCGTACTTCACTTTGTTGCAGTTAAATTTTGGACCGCGACATTGTTTAATTTGAAAGAACAAAACAGTAGATTGTTCATGGTTTGTTACCTGTGGTGATATCTTAGACGTGTTTCGATCTACCCCCGCTGTTCAAAAAACTACAGGCTTTTTTTTTTTTTTGGCTGCATGAGAAGTTTCAATGGTTGTTGTCTATGGTTTGACAGTTTCGAATGTCAAAATGTGATGACATTTCTGTTCAGTAAGGTTCAGTAATTCATCATGAATCGTTTAACGCCAGAGCAACGCTTCCAAATTATGGAAATTTACTTTGAAAAAATAAATCTGTTCGTGAAGTTCAAAGAGTTCATTGTCTTTAGTGGGTGAAGTCATGAAATGATTTCTTCTGGTTAAATGGCTTCGTCAATAAGCAAAATTGCCGTATATGGAGCGAAGAGAATCCTCAAGCCATAAATGAATCAGCATTATATCCATTAAAATTTACTGTTTGGTGCGGTTTACACGCAGGCGGCATCATCGGTCCGTTTTTTTTCGAAATAAGGAAGGAGCTGCTGTTACGGTGAATGGCGAGCGCTATCAAGCCATGCTGACTAATTTTTTGTTTCTAATAATTAATCAAGTAAACATGGACGACATTCCGTTCCAACAAGACGGCGCTACTTGCCATACAGCAAGCTTAACTATCAATTTATTGCAAAATCAACTTGGTGACAACTTTATTTCCAGAAGTGTTCCTGTTCACTGGCCACCTCGTTCATACGACTTAACGCCTCTCGATTACTTTTGATGGGGCTATGTTAAGTCATTGGTTTATACCGACAAACCAGCAACTCTTGAAGCATAGGAAGCCGAAATGCAAGCCACCATTGACGCCATACGGCTAGATCTATTGGAATACTTATTTATTTATCTGGTGCTTATCTGGTCGGTTTTGGCCTCGTATAAGAAATTACGCCAGCCATTTCTGTTTTGCGCTTGCTGGCGCCAGTTGGAAACACCAAGCGTGGTTAGGTTATCCAACATCTGATCCTTCCACCGAAGGTGTGGGCGTCCTCTTCTGCGTTGACCACCACCGGGCACCGAATCGAGTATTTTTATCGCTGGAGCGTCGTTTTCCATTCGCTTGACATGACCTAGCCAGCGGAGTCGCTCGATTTTAATGCGCTTAACTATGTCGATGTCAACTATGTCGATGAAATAGTTGCACGATAAGAAATCACCTTGTCTGAAACCTCGTTTGGTATCGAACAGAGGAGTGAGATTCTTCCCGATTTTAACTGTGCTGCTGGTATTGCTCAGTGTCATTCTACAAAGACGGATGAGCTTTGCAGGAATACCAAATTCAGACAAGGTGGAATATAGATGATTCCTTATTGGACTGTCGAAGGAGGCTTCGTAATCGATAAAAAGATGGTGTGTGTCGATTTGTTTCTCTAGGGTCTTATCCAAATATCTGGTATCCAAATATCAAATATCTGGTCTATGGTGGATTTACCAGGTCTGAAGCCACACTGATAAGATCCAATCAGGTTTACAATGGGTTCAGTCTCTAACATAATACGCTTGACAGGACCTTATGTGCGATATTAAGAAGGCTTATCCGACGGTAGTTGGCGCAAATGGTGGGATCGCCTTTCTCGTGGATTGAGCAGACAACTTTGAGGTTCCAATCGAATGCATTCCTCCGACCATATTCTGCATAGAAGCTTAAGAATGCATTTAAATAGAACTTCGTCTCCATTCTTGAAGAGCTCAGCAGGTGAGCCAACGGCTCCTGCGGCTTTGTTGTTTTTAAGTCGAGCTATAGCTTTCAAGACTTCAGTATGGTCGGGCAGCGGAACTTCAACGCTGTCGTCCAAAATTGGGGATTCTGGGATATCATCTCTATTGGCGGGATTGTTGTCGTCGTCGCCATTCAGAAGCCTAGAGAAGTGTTCCATCCACATCATCATTGTACTCTGGATATCTGTGACTAGATTCGTGTTTTAATCCTTGCAGGAAGAGGCCCCGGTATTGAAACCATCGGTAGGCGTCTTATTTTTTCGAAAAATTTTCGGATCTCATTCCTGTCACCATGCATCTCAATTTTCTCGCACTCACGCATTTCCGCTTCTCTTTTCTTTCGCCTGAAAATGAGTCTCTCTTTCCTCCTCTTCTCTTTGTATCGCTCCTTGGCAGCACGCAATCTATTGGAATAAGTAGTGAAAAATTGGACTGATCGAATGGACTATGTAGCTCATAGGCGCGGCGAAAATATCCGGAAATCATATTTAAAAAATAAATGCCATGTAATTATCTATCCGATTATAATCTTATATTAATACGCTAAG
The DNA here is from genome assembly GCA_943735915.1 of Pherbina coryleti. NCBI lineage: Eukaryota > Metazoa > Arthropoda > Insecta > Diptera > Sciomyzidae > Pherbina > Pherbina coryleti. The sequence continues at coordinate 67,774,460 of OX030951.1, forward strand.
ACAAAACTTTAACCCCCTTTTTCTCAAGTTATAAACAACTCATTTTAATGAAACTTATATCATTTGAAAGGTCTGGTTTATACCAAGTGCAGAATATAATTTGTATTCAAATGTTTTGTCATTAGGATAGGTAAAAATTAGAAATTAAAAACACTTTTTTCCCCATATAAAAAAAACACAACAAATAATGCCACACAATTTTGAGCAGAAGGCGAGAGAGAAAGAAAAGGCCTCTATACAGCTCTATCTTTTGCTCTTTCTTACTCGAGAGCAAAAAAACAACAAAATACATAGCGACCCAGCTCTGTTAAACATCGTTGCTGTAGCGTACACGAGGCAGAGTAGAACGCGAGGTTGACTCAGACACTTTAACAGAGCTGTGTAGCATTGTTGGTGTTGCTTTTTCTTAATTTCTCTCTTCGATAGCCTCATGACAAAAATAGACAAAATATTCATGCCGTCATGAGACCTCGGAGAGAGCCAGAATTCATTTATCATTGAACGGAGTGGCATAGAATTATTATTTAGGGTGTATATGAGGCACGATAAATGTGAAAAAAAATTATACCGCTACGATAATTTGCAACAATAAAAACTGGTTTTACGTCCTGACTAGAAACCCTTTAAGGTAACTAGAGTGCACCAAATGCAAAAGCAAAAAAAAAAAAGTAAAAATATAACAAAAAAATAAAAATTAAATTAAAATTAAAATAAATAAGGACAAGTATTAGAACAAGGATTATAACAAGGATTAGAAAAAGATGACTTCCACAAGGACTGAGACAAGAGTAAGGACAAAGATTGGTACATAGCTCAAACAATGTTTGGGACAAGATTGGGAAGAGTATAAGAACAAGAAATAGAACAAAGATTTTAACGCAATAAGAACAAAGCTTTAGAAAGGAAATGGGATAAGGATAAGGTCAGGAACTTGAACATGGATTAAAACAAGAGCTCGGACTGGAAGTAGGTCAATATGAGAACAAATATAAGAATAAGAATATGAATGAAGACAAGTTTTGGAACTAATGAAGGAATAGGGACAAGAATAAAGATAAGAATAAAGATACACTGTCACTTCAAAACCTACCGATGTGTCCACGGTATAGCCAACATCTTTTTAACTTTACCAAGCGTCTTTCAATAAAAATAAAAAAAACAACAGAAAAATCGATATTGGTATGGTCGAATTCCGAACACAGGCGATACTAGTTATAAAAAAATCATTCCAACAATATTTCTGTCTTGTATTATTATTTAAAGTTTCCAAGCTCTTACACCCTATACACTCTATACAACTACGCAATGCAAGCTCCGGACAACAATATCCGAACAAAAAAAAAAAAAAAACACTAGCTCAATAAAGCTGGCCCCATCTGCAAGCAATTTTCGTTCAATAAATCGGCTTTCATCTGCAAGCAAAGTCTCGCACCAGCTTCTGTGCGCACTATAAATGTGGTTTGAATGTTCACTTACATTTTTATGCATAGTTTCGTGTGGGTTGTATTCTCGCTCCACACGCATCGCCCTGAGCTTAACTGTCGTAAAGTACTTCCAAGTTTTATTGAACTGCTAATTTCTCCTAAAACCTGAAATTTATCTTATAGAACAGTGGGGCCCAAGAAATTGTAAGCGCGGGCCAATTCTTAAAAAAAAAAACAAACACAAAATGTTGCTCATCGTTGCGTTCGGAAAAACATTTAACCAAAAAAGAAACAATTACAATGCAATAAAATCACATGTCATGAAAAATAGCTCGACACACAAATAACGGGACAATCAGCTTCAGCATCGACATCATCGAGTGTGCGTTTTTATTTTGGCTTTGCATGCATTTGGTTTTTTAAAGTGTTCGCTAGAAACTTTATTTGCTGAACACTGAACGAGTGCGGTTTGTGTTGTTGTTTTTTGCAGGCGTTCTATGATTTTGGCTCATCGCAGAGACAAACTTAAGATAGAAAAAAATTTTAATGAAGGGCCACGCGGGCCATACGGGCCACTACGTGGGCATGTTTGTTATAGAACGTAATGAAGCAGTTGAATGTGTATTATCCGAACTTATACTCCTATCTGTTGGCAAAGTTAACTTAATTAAAGTTGTTTAGTCAAGTCAAGACACACAGAAGTATTTTTGATCAACTTTGGTAAGTTTTTCAATTTTCAGCTCGCTCTTTTGAACTAACTTTTAGAATTTTTGTTAGTCTATTTTTGAGTATGCTTGTGTGAGCTTAGCTTATCTTTGCTTTTGTGCACAAAAATTTTGCACATTTGTTTTACATACTTACAAATCTTGCAAAAGAGTTTTGCTGAGATTGAAGCAGCTTAAAAGCTTCCACTTCACTTGCAAGACAAATACGCGACAGTGCCTTAAAATAATTAACTATACAAAGCTTGCAACTAAAACAAGCAGACAAAGAAACATCAAAGATACTTGTTGTTGTTGTAGTTAGAGAGGAAGGAGGAAGTTTCTTCGTGAATATACAATGTATATGTTATTGTACATGGTATTTATTTGCTGTAAAACGCAGCATGAGATTATGAGACAGACAGAGATGGAGAGAGATATAGCTATGACAACATAACTCTCAAGATTAAGCTCAATTTAGTTAAGATAACAATTTATTTAAAAAATTTCTCAAAATTTGATGAAAATTTAATGAATTTATTTCTATTTCTGGCTGTTTGCTTTTATTATTTTTTTTATCTTTGTTTTTATTTTAGGCATGATCTGAGAGTATTTTTAGGAACTTATTAGGGCCTTAATCACAATAGCTTGCTACATTATTTCTTCATCGCAATGTTCCAGAGCTTAAATTCTTGGAGATCTCAACCTACACAACTCAACCACCCTAACGTTGAATTTGTTGCATACTTTTCGGCAGTGAAATTTATTATTTATTGGAAATATCATTTGCGTAGGTGGAATCTGCAGGCACAGACATGGCTTTTATTTGTGTTACGCAAAAGCATTGAAATTATTTTATTTATTTACAACGTCTTAATCAAAGTAAAAAAAAAATTAAAAAATAAATAAAAATTCCCTGCAAGCAAACAATGTAAAAGTTTTACCATTTTTAGAAATAGCTTTGTTGGAAATTGATAGAAACTTCAATGCAGTAGGAAGAAGTTCACAAATTGGTGCATGTTGAAAAAGTATAGAAGGGGGGGGTAAATAAAAACAAGGAAGTTTCAGACATTGATTAAAAACTATTTGAAGAAAGTTAGCCGCTATTTCAACTCAATAAAGAGTTCTATTAATTTTCTGACAACCATGGAGCAAGTGCTAAGAAAAAAAAAACATCAGAAGAATACAAAAGTTCGTATAATTGCACGTTTTTTCTCGCCCCATCTTCTGTTAAAACAGACAAATGAAGAAAATTTATCATAAGTAATTCAAGAGGAATAAAAAAAAAACAAAAAAATTACTTAGAAAAAAAAAATGTACAAAAGTGAACGGAAGTCCATTGAAATCTTATGTATGCTAAATGTCAAAGTTCAGAACGGGTGTTCATGCTATGGCACTAGGATCTAGGATTAACTTGGCCTTCTGCTGTTACGTTAAAATTGTTGTAACTGAACGCACTCTCCACGCTGCTAAACGACTTAATTAAGCTGTGTAAAAGTACAGCAACAAGCTCATCGCCCATCTTTTCTTGGCTCTTACATTGGTTGGCATCACTTTTTTTCGTTGCTGTGTTCTTATGCAACCCTGTGCCCTGTGCTGACAAAGTATGCAATTTTCACTGGTTGGTAATTAAAAAAGTTTTTCCATTTTTCACCAATTTTTTCTTTTTTTTAGCACAGAGTTAACTCTTTTTTACTGTGAATGCCAAATGGTATTGCCAGCGTTGCCATATTGTCTGTGCTTGTGCAAATAAAATTCGTTTATTTTTTTTTTGTCGTTCTTGGCTAAAACGTTTCAAAGCGTTTTTCTGTTTTTCAGTTTGACGTCAATCCCATTGAGACTCTTCACATTTCAGCAGCAATACGCTTCATTAGATCTACTGAACTCTTGCAAAGACGAAGATGTTGCCACTTTGCTCTTTGCACCAAGTTTTGGTTGAAGAAAATATGTTTAATCTATAAAGTTGTTCCATCAACTGCTGCTCAACTCTCTTCATTAGTTTTGTACAAATGCTGGAATACCACTCGTAAGTTGTAGGAGTAACTTTTACGTCTTTGTGAAATTGAGTTTATTTAAGCTAAAAGTGAGTTTAAAGCGTCTAAATTAGCTTGTTCTACCGGTGAAAATGAAACGGGGAAGAACTATTGAGGAATTGATTAATTTGAAAAGTTACACCTTCTTTAAACAAGCTTTTTCTCTCAACTTTGTCGGAGAGTTTAATCCAAAGCATTACTCAGCTGCTGCAGCATCTACGCAGCAACCGCAAAGCTTCGTCAAATGAAAGTATTTGGGAAGCTTCTTAAAATGCCCATCGACAGCAAATTGATGAATCCCTCGTGGCCCACAAATTTTATATTTCCGTGTCATTTTTTGTGCTCAGGAAGCGAGTGATATTCACTGGAGGCTAGTTTGATCTGGTGCATACGTTGGATAGGGAAATAAATTGAACATCATGACGTTAATTTAAGTCAGTGGGGCCAAAGAAATTTTAAGCGCGGGCCAACGCTTAAAAAAACAAAACAACCAACACAAAATGTTGCTCATCGTTGCGTTTGACAAAAAATCAAACAAAACAAAAAAAAAAAAACAATTTCAATGCAAAAAAATCAGTCAATGCATTTTCATTTTTGTAACGTTCGCTGAAAATGTGCTAAATACTGAACAAGTGCGGTTTGTGTTGTTGTTTTTTGCAGGTTTTCTTTGATTTTGGCTCATCGCAAAGACAAAATTAAGATAGAAAAAAAAATTTGTATGAAGGGCCACGCGGACCATACGGGCAACTACGTGGGCATGTTTGATTTAAGTCATCGCAACGACTAACGAATGAGCGGTTTCTTTATTAGATTTAGAGTTTGAGATCGATTTTTTTTCACTTCGTCCCTCAATCGTTGTAATAACTCTGTGTAAAAAAACACCAATGAAAGTTCTATTCTTCTCCAGGTTATCAATGAAGATGATTTGATTTGAAAACCAAAAATCAGTCGCCATAACGTGAATTGTAAATAAAATGTTATTCGTCTTTTAAGTATCCATTCGTTTGACTTATGCTTGTTGTCAGTGGTAAAACCACTAATGTTAAAACCAAATTTCTTGGATTCCTACGCTTGGATTTTGCATGTACAGTGCCAAATTCTCGATTGAAACACTCTTCAGGCGAAACTAAGTGTCACCAACCTAGCACAGAACATCTTCATATACTAACTATTTTAGCTCGATTAGTTGAAGTCCCACTAACTTTAAATCTGCTGCCAACACTTTATGTATTTTCTCAATCTTTTCGACAGTTGTGAAATCCTCAATGGGACGCCCTAAACCTAGTTTGTCATAGATTCTCGTGCGACTTTTTTTGAATGCATTAGGAAACCTAATAGTTGACCGTTGACTATGATGGAGAAGTGTCTTTCTATGTCTTTCAGTGTTTAATATATACATATTTTTTGATTTGAAAGGGTTATCTTGTTTCTCTTTCACACAAACCAAGGCGTCTTTTTCTAGAGGTTGTCAAATGCCTACTAACACAACATTCGATCAAAATCTTAGTTTGCATGCCAGGAACAGTTTCATCAAATACGAGTCAAAGTTTAGACCTGATGCGTCATCTGTCGATCAAACCGGAAACTTTTCAAACCGCTAAGCGACCAGCTGTTAAATAAAACACCTTTGCAACTAAAGCCCTCTTGTTGATACACCTTCTGAAAAACGGGTTTTTCACACCAAATCCAGATTTCATCACTCCTACGAGGTCTAATACGAGAAGGTCTCATGCCAACTTTATTTTTATTGCCTCAGCACTACACCTTTTCAAATTGAAGTTCAGAATCCGTAAATTATATTTCAGAAAAGTGAATTGTAGTTCAGAATAGTAAGTTCAAATTCAGAAATCGTAAGTTGTGTTTCAGAATAGGAAATTGTAGTTCAGAATAACAATTGTATTTCAGAAAAGTAAATTTTAGTTTAGAATAGTAAGTTGAAATTCAGAATTCGTTAATTGTATTTCAGATAAGGTAAATGTAGTTCAAAATAGTAAGTTGAATTTCAGAATACGTAAGTTATATTTCAGAATTGTAAAATGTAGTTCAGAAATCGTCAATTGTATTTCAAAAATATTAATTGTAATTCAGAAACTGTAACATGTATTTCAGAAAATATGAAGTGTAGTTCAGAATGTGTAATATTATTAGTATTTAACTCTTTCGAAAGTTTTATTTTGATTTAACAAATCATTCTTTTCCATTTTATTGCTGTTTAAGTCTACGTGCTCAATAATCAACGAACCGCCCGAGCGGTTCAACAGAGTCTTAAGATTCGGTTTTTGTAGAAACCGTACAATTTTTCAAATTTTTCTTAAATTTTTAATTTAAGCAAAGAGACTTTTTTTTAAGAGACAAATGTTGTCTCCAAAACGCGAAATTTCGCGACCAGGGATCTTCATGCGTAATAACTCGATTGTTTCGCAACTTATATGGCACGTATCATCATCCTGTTGAACATAGAGGTCGTCTGTGTCCGTATACTCCATCTCCGACTGCAAAAAATTGCTTATCATGTTTCTGTAACGTCCTCCATGGACTGTAACGGGTTTTCCGTCGAAAAAGTACGGTCTCTGACGCTACCGGCCCACAATCCGCACCAAACAGTCACTCGTTGTTAATACATTGATACCTTCCTAATCACTTGCGGATTGTCGGATCCCCAAATGCGTCAATATTCATAAAAAAAGTATGGTCTATGACGCCTCCGGCCCAGAATCCGCACCCAACAGTCACTTGTTGTAAGTATATCGACATCTTTCTAATCGCGGACATCATACATCTTTTTAAGATCGGATAACACCTCCGGTATACAATCCACATCAAACAGTCACTCGTTGCGAGTACATTTACATCTCCTTAATCACTTGCGGGTTGTCAGAATGCGTCAATTTTGCTTATTAAGCGCTTAATGCGCCATTTTGCAAAAATCGCCATCACCATCCATGTTTTCCAAGACTCAATCAGAGAACGAGTGACGCTGCTGGTAGTCCTCCACTTATAGTTCTTGAGTCAATTGGACCTTGTAGGCATGCAGAGTCCAATCTTTCGTCCATATTCTCTGCAGTGTGAACGTAAAAAGAGGTCGAGGTCTTGAGTCTGTCGACGAATTCAGGTGATTGGGTGGTTTCCAACACTTATTCACTGCGTCGATATTTTTGGTCAAAAGTCTGAAGTGAAGTCGTTTCGGTGACTTCACACCGTGCACTGAGCCAGTCTCTTGACATTTTTTGATTATGCTGTGTGTACACGTCTCAAAAGTGTCATGATTGAGAGAAAAATTTTCACGGATTTTAAACAGCGTAACTGTGATTGAAGGTAAATTTTCGTAATAAAACTGTTTTATTTTTTCTTTCGAAATGTATCATTATATGATAAACTTCCCGCATTTATAGATGACAAATATCTACATTTAACAACTGCCAAGCGACCAGCTGTTACCGCCTCTGCAACCCTACATCTCTTGTTGATAAAACTTGTAAAAGTAAAAGATATTTTTAATGGTTGGAAATCACACTGAACCTGACCGGAAACCCTCCCAAGTGAGTAATGAAAGCTTCTGAAAAAAGTCTTTTACCACAATGCATTGAGAATCAAAGGGTAACCCATGGGCCACGCCTCCATTCAATTTCGATAGAGTACACTCTCATTTATTTTTCTATGCAGAGACAGAGAAGACACCTGTGACCTGAACTGTGTATAGTATGTCAAACCCAACTATATAAATTAAGTTTTCATGTAAACTGATCGCGAATTATAATGATGCAGTAGATGTCGATGTAAATTTTACTAGTGATGATTTGCTGTTGACATTGACCTGAAAGCTAAGTATGCGGTTAGAGATGTGTTCACATTTAGGTTGTTATTGTTGTTGTTGTGTTAGATGTGTTCGTGTGTTATTCTATTGTTGTTGGAAACCGGCTTGTTATATGCTGGCCTTAATAAAGACAAAATGGCTGGTGGCAGAGTGTTGCTGTTTGCGTATTTAATAACACAGATCGCCATTACTTACTTACTTAACATACTTACTTGCTTACTTAACATACTTACTTGCTTACTTACTTACTTACTTACTTACTCACTTACTTACTTACTTACTTATTTACTTACTTACTTACTTACTTACTTACTTACTTACTTACTTACTTACTTACTTACTTACTTTCTTACTTACTTACTTACTTAACTTACTTACTTACTTACTTACTTACTTACTTACTTACTTACTTACTTACTTACTTACTTACTTACTTACTTACTTACTTACTTACTTACTTACTTACTTACTTACTTACTTACTTACTTACTTACTTACTTACTTACTTACTTACTTACTTACTTACTTACTTACTTACTTACTTACTTACTTACTTACTTACTTACTTACTTACTTACTTACTTACTTACTTACTTACTTACTTACTTTCTTACTTACTTACTTACTTACTTACTTACTTACTTACTTACTTACTTACTTACTTACTTACTTACTTACTTACTTACTTACTTACTTACTTACTTACTTACTTACTTTCTTACTTACTTACTTACTTACTTACTTACTTACTTACTTACTTACTTACTTACTTACTTACTTACTTACTTACTTACTTACTTACTTACTTACTTACTTACTTACTTACTTACTTACTTACTTACTTACTTACTTACTTACTTACTTACTTACTTACTTACTTACTTACTTACTTACTTACTTACTTACTTACTTACTTACTTACTTACTTACTTACTTACTTACTTACTTACTTACTTACTTACTTACTTACTTACTTACTTACTTACTTACTTACTTACTTACTTACTTACTTACTTACTTACTTACTTACTTACTTACTTACTTACTTTCTTATCTGGCGCTTACAACTGTTGATCGGTTTTGGTGTCGTCTAAGAAATTGCGCCAGCCATAGAGCGTGAATTTTTTTTTGTCGAAAGAGGGCTCAGCTTCTCAATTGCCAACTTAGATCAAAGTAACATTTGTTAGCAAAAGTTATCCCTCGTTTTATCTCAATACTGACATCGTTGGAGGAGCTTAGTTTCGTCTTCTCAGGTAGACGAAATCTTTAACAACTTCGAAGGAGGTGTTGTCAACAGTGAAATGGTTTTCAAGACGCTGGGACAGTTTGCATGTTGACAGCATGTATTTTATCTTATTTGCGTTCACTGTAAGACCCATTCGACTCGACTACTTCGCTAATCTGAAGAATGCTGCACTGAATTCGCGCGTATTCTAGCCCATGATATCGTTCTCATCAGCATCGTCAGCAGAATAATACACTTTTAAAATATAGTGCCACTACATCTCAATTCATTAGCTCGTATGATCTTCACCATCATTAGGTTGAAATAGTTGCACGATAAGGAATCGCCTTGTCTAAAACTTCTTTTGCTATCGAATGGAGGAGCTTATCCTTCCCGATTTTAACTCTGTTGTTGGTGTTGCTCAGTTCCATTCTGGAAAGATGGATGAGCTTTGCAGGAATACCAAATTTAGACATGATGTAGTATAGGTGATTCCTTATTAGACAGTCGAAGGCGGCTTTGTAATCGACAAAAAGATGGTGCGTGTCGATTTGATCCCCTAAGGTCTTCTCCAAGACTTGTCGTAGCGTAAATATCTGGTCTATAGTGGATTTTCTAGGTCTGAAGCCATACTGATAAGATCCAATCAGGTTTACAATTGACAAATGTCAATCTAACATAATATGGTTGACAGGACCTTATATGTAATATTAAGAAGGCTTATTCTACGGCTATTGGTGCAAATTGTAGGATTGCTTTTCTTGTAGATTGAGCAGACAACTTTGATGTTCTAATCGAATGCATTCCTCCGACCATATTTTGCATAGAACTCAAGAATGCATTTAAATAGAACTCCGTCTCCATTTTTGAAGAGCACCGCAGGTAGGTCATTGTCTCCTGCGGCTTTGTTGTCTTTATCCGAGCTTTAGCTTTCAAGACTTCAATACAGTCGGATAGCGGAACTTCCACGCTGTCGTTTGCAATTGGGGCTTCCAGGATAACATCTTTAGTGGCGGGGTTGTTGGCGTCGTCACCATTCAGAAATTTAGAGAAGTGTTCCTTCCACATCATCAGTGTACTCTGAATATCTATCACAAAATTCACGTTTTTAGCCTTGCAGGAAGAGGCCCCAGTCTTAAAACCATCAACCAGGCTTCTTATTTTTTTTGAAAAATGTTTGGACCTCATTCTGTCACCATGGATCGACTGTAATGGCGGAATAAAAGTTGAAAAATAGTGAAAAATTAATTCTTACAATTAAGCTTGAAGATGAATTTAGAGCTTAAGCTGGTCAAACGTTTTAAAATAAGTTTGAATTCTAATGTTGATTTCCTATTTCATTTTCATAATGTCTCTTTCTTGACAAATTCTTTTCATCCCTACCTTGTCAATTATCCTCCCGTAATGCTTTTTTATTTACCATCATCATTCTTGTCTACCCAGTTTCTCTTGTCTCCCTGCTCGTGCTGTGCTATTTGCGTGACTTTATTGCTTCTATTTTTGTACTCTTCTGTTGAAAAAGATACCTCAACACGTACATGACAGTTATCCATCCAGCTGATAGAAATAATAGAATCTCTCACTCATCCCATTATAATTTTTTTTTAAGCTTTCTCGACCTTGAATCTTCAAGTCACGTTCATTCCATTACCTAAGCGTACCATGCTAGATGATTTTAAAACAAGCGTTGAGGCTGATACTTCAACATTTACTCTCGGAAACATACATGACTGGAAATCAGTGAAGCAAATGGCAGCTTAACTTATTGTGTGCCATTTTTTATTATTTTTGTTGTTTTTATTTTTTACTTTTAACTCAAATCAATATAACAGGTGTAACACATTACCATCAACTTGGCCTTGATGTGAAAATGGATGATAATGGATACAAGAGTGGAAGTAATGATGCAGTTTAATAGATATTTAGAATGTATTTACTTCAGATCAGTTTTTAAAAGTTTTTTTTTATTTGACTATTTTAATGTGGCGTCCGTGGCGTAGTTGGTTAAAGTGCGTGGCCGCTATGTCAAAGAACTTTGGAAACCCAGGTTCGAATCCCAGCAGCGACAGAAAATTATTTGAATTAAAATAATTTTTCTGTGCGGTCGCCACCTCTCTGCAGACAATGGCAAACCTCAGAGAGTAATGAAAATGCCATGTAAAGCTTCTTGAGAATAAGAACATTCCGTTCATCGCCGTTCGGAGTCGGCGTTAAGCATGTAGGTCCATTTCTCGGTCAATTGTGTACAAACTTAATAACACGCACAACACAATTGATCATAAGAAGCTAGGTCAAAGTCCTTTCAAGGGCTGAAATGGCCAGTTATTTATTTTTTTATTTTTTTATTTATTTTAACATTCAGTTGAAATTATTGAAATAAGCAGGTTTATTTTTAACTCTGTGACCTGGTAGGTGTTAGTTCTTTCCTATATTAATTTTTTGGTACAAGTGCAACATTTCGAAACAAAATTCCCAATATTTCAATTTACAGATGCTTAAAGCATAGTCTTCACCTATTATTTGCAAAAAAGTAAAAAACCAAAATTCTGATACCAAAGTTATCGTTCTTCAAATTTGATTTTTTTTTGGAAAATGTCTAAGGCGCCTTTTTGAGACCTATTGATATGAATGATATCGAAATCATCAGCATACCCCAGCAGCTGAGTATAGGCTCTTGCAAATTGATAATAGGTAATACCAGAAACCTCGTTTATTATTGATTGGAGGGGAAAAAGGTTCTTCGCGATTTTAACTGCATTGTTAGTGTTGCTCAGTGACATCCTGAAGAGACAGATGAGTTTTGCAGAAATACTAAATTCAGTCGTGGTGGATTATAGGTGATTCTTTATTGGACTTACTTCGGCTATTTAATGGTCAAAGACGACTTTATAATCGGCATATAGATGGTGAGTGTCTTTTCGTTTTTCTAGGGTCTTCTCCAATGCTTGTCGAAAAGAAAATATCTTGTCGTTTGTAGAATTTCCAGGTCTTTAGCCACACTGATAAGGTCCAATCAGCTGCTTTACGAGCAACGGGACCTTATATGTAATTTTAAGTAGTCCTTATCTCACGGTAGTTAGCGCAAATGGTGAGGTTTCGCCTTCCTAGTCGATTGGACGGCATACAATAAGTTTCCAATAATTTGGAATGCATTCTTACATGCAATAGACAAATAGAGTTTAGCTACTACAGCTTTTTCGCACATTCCCAGCATTCACCCATTTAAAGCCACAATCCAAAAATCTTAAAAATTATCAACGATATTGATATTAGTGGCTCAAAATAAGTTAATGTGGGAAAAATTTACCCACCAAAGCAGTGGTTGGACTCAGGGACAACACAAGACAAAACAACTAACCATGCAGAACAAAGTCATGCAATTACACAATAGTTTTGAATCTACTTTTGAGTTGACCTTTTGACAAGTCAACATCAAAAAAGCTACAATTGTTAACTAAGGAACTCATGCGGTTTAAAGGAGCATTTAACATGTAATTTGTTCTACTAAATGGTAAATAAATGAAATTGTTAGCGTTTCTACTACTTCTACGATTAGAGTTTAAATTAATAAGAGAAAAAGTTCTGGAGAATCGAATACACCGGTTATGAGTTGGTGTAAATATACGATATCTGCAGACTTCCTTCGCTCACTCAATGATTGCATTTTTAAAAGTATTAAGCGATCCTCATAAGGAGGAAGGTTTAACCCTTTGACGACCATTGGGACAGCGGTGACTCTTTTACTTTCGAATTTTTCCTGGAAAAACTATGCAAACGATTTTTCTTTACAAGGTATCATTCAACAGGGAATGAATGTGGCTTTCAGAAAGAACTTAATTTTCAAGGGCAGATTCATCCCTTTGCCTACCAGCCCACCCCAAAATAGAAAAATCTTGACTTTTTCTCCCCCTTCTTCTTGATGCAATATTTTGGGGTTAGGAGGAGCTATAGGTAAAACATTTTTGGAGAAGTTGCGGGCAACCTTCCACTTTTTAACAAAATTTAGCAAAAAAAGATAGTCCACTTGGGCTATCCACGCGACCACCAAATCTGACGGGACCTATATGTACCAATGGTCGTCAACGGTAAAAATCTAAGACATATTTAATTTTGTTGAAAAGTTGATTTATTTGAAAAAAAAATAAACTTGTTTGCATTTTTGATCAATGCATTGAATTTTCATTTTCTTATGATGAAATTTGAAGTTATTTCGATCATTGGCGAAGCAAATTGGTTTTTTGCAAAAGGCACAAATAGTATTCCTTCGATGGTCTTTGTGTTGTTTTGAACAGAAAATACATTCTTACGTCCCGTTTCACTTTTGGAGAATTATCGGACAAGGAAGTGATATCCGCAAGTTTAAATCTCTTAGGTATCTGTTTTACAACTTCGCGGTTGGTGACCGTTTTGATCATTTAGCCAGTTGCCCGCGGACTTCCAATGCAGATATAGAAAATGAATCATTATTCGAAGTAGAAATTTTGTTGTAACCACAGTGCACAGCGGCGGATTTACATACGGGTTGAAAAAGCTTTAGCCGCCATCCCCCTTGAATAATTTTTTGTGTGGGGAAAAAAAAATTGAAAAAAATGCTAAAAGCCGTTTCAGCCTCCCCTTGGACTATAAAACTGTTAGCTTAGTCCTTCCCCCCTCTGGTGAATCCTAGATCCGCCACTGATTGTACACACTCAAATCAAAGCGATCGCAGAAAAGACGCAAGTAGAATTTGGTCTTTGATTAATTTTTTGTTACAGAGTTTTGTTTTGCATAGAGGTCAAAGTACTAACATTGCAAAGGTTATTTTTTAAACTCTCATTGGTAAACTTTCAAAACAGATTAAAAACAACGAGTGCTCATGAAGTAAATCAAAATTCAACCTCAAACTTTTCGTTCGCATACTGTCAACGAGAGAAAATAGTGGTTGGGACACATAGGTCCCATGATTTTTCACACTTTTGCAGGTAAAAAAAAAAATATTTTTGGCGACACTTTTGTTTAGTAATATGGAGTCGCTTAACACGAATCCGTTGTCGGATTAAAGAATTTTCCAGCGGTTCAGGAGCGGTCGTCAAAAATGTCAAATCCATTTAAGCCCCTTAGTGCAAACCGAACAAAATGTTTTTGAATTCTCTCTATTCGATCAAAATGCACATTGTAACTTAGAGGCGAAACTTGACTTGCGTACTCCAAGTGAGGACGCACGATCGCATAATACAATGTTATAGTTATAATCATGCTATTGAACTCTTTGGCCCAGCGTTTTATAAATCCAAGCATTGAAAATGCTTTTTTACGAATGTTATCAATATGGTTGCTAAACGAGGAAGTTTATCAAATGCCTTACTAAAGTCAGTGTAAATGCAATCGACCTGGTTACCAGATTCGATCGAATTTAAGCAAAATGTTGCAAAATCGAGAAGATTAGACACAGTGAATCTGCCATTAACAAAACCATGCTGACGAGTTGTCAAAACTTCTCCACAGTGACCCTGAACGCGATCGTAAACCATTCGCTCAAACAGTTTGGGAATCGATAAAGCCTAGCGATGGGCCTATAATTTATAACTTCATTCCTGCAACCTTTTTTATAAATTGGACTAATAAACGAATTTTTCCAAAAAAGTGGAAAATATCCTTCGTTAATATATTTATTAAATAATAATGAAAGAGGTTGACACAAAACGGAACAGCATTGAATTAGCACTGTAGCAGGAATTTCATCAGGTCCAGCGCCAAAATCCTCATCGATTGATCCAATATACTTTAATATATCTTCAGAGGAAAAAGATATAGGCCCAAAGAAACCGTGGTTGTAGAATTCATATATTCAAAATACCCCTCATGAGGAACAAAAGAATCCGAACAAAATGACTCTTTAAAAAGATTTGCAAATAAACCACATATAATGACGGAATCATCAGTAATTCCATCAACACAACAGTTTTGAATGATGAAGGGAATCCATCGGATCTTTTCTTTGTATTTATGAATCCCCAAAACTTCTTCGGATTAGACAGAATTCTCACCTTTATATTGTCTAAATATTCATATAAAGGGTGTCCCAACAAGAACGCAATTTTTAAATGTGGCAACACTGGAAGTGTCATTGTTTGTCATTTGAACAATTGTTACTGTTTGCTAGTAGAAGGTACGAGGTTAGTAAAAATGGAGCGCTACACGAATGAACAACGCGTTCTCATTGTGAAATTGTTTTTCCAAAATGGTGAAAGTTTTTCGGCTACAGTTCGCAAATTGCGATCAATTTGGGGTCACAATAATGCTCCAAAAGAGTCAACTGTAAAGAGATTAATAGATAAATTTGCCGAAACTGGGTCTGTTAGTGATGTAAAGACAACAACGCGCCTTCGACCAGGTCGATCGACCGAAAATGTCGCAGCTGTACGTGATGATGTCGCTCAAACTCCATCCACCTCAATTCGACACCGAGCTCAACAAATTGGTGTCTCCAAATCCACTATGCAGCGAATTTTGACGAAAGATTTGCATCTTCATGCATACAAAGTTCAATTGACTCAGGAACTGAAGCCAGCTGACCATGGACAGCGAAGGGAGTTCGTTAATTGGATATTGGAGAGACAACATGAAAATGCTGATTTTGCCGCTAAAATCATCTCGAGGCCCATTTCCATCTTGATGGCTTCGTCAATAGGCAGAATTGTCGCATTTGGGGTGAGGAAAATCCTCGATTGATTCACGAGAAGCAAATGCATCCTCAACGTGTCACTGTGTGGTGTGGTTTTTGGGGTGAGGAAAATCCTCGATTGATTCACGAGAAGCAAATGCATCCTCAACGTGTCACTGTGTGGTGTGGTTTTTGGGCTGGAGGAATCATTGGACCTTTTGAAAATGAGGCAGGTCAAGCGCAAACAGTCAATGGTGTTCGGTATCGTGAAATGATAACCAGTTTTTTCTTGCCTAGAATTGAAGAAATTAATGTGGAGGGCATGTGGTTCCAACAAGACGGCGCCACATGTCATACAGCCAGAGAAACAATTCAAATGCTGCATTCAATTGCGTTCTTGTTGGGACACCCTTTATAATGAGTTTGTTTCAGTGGTTAACTCTTCATTCCATCCAAATTCTCTTACCGCCAAGACCTTTTTTTTAGGTTTGGAAATAGGAAATGCGAGTAGTCGCAGGGCGCTAAATTTGGAAAATATGATAGATGAGGTAGCAGTTCGTTGCCCAATTTATGGATTTTTGTCATGACAACTACAGATTTGTGCACGTGTGTGTTGTCATGGTGGAAGAGCACTTTTTTCTTTTCGTTCCATCGATCGTTTACCATTTTCAAGATAATTGATGTGAATGACTCCGCATGCGTCCCAAAAATGGGTCTGGCGTCACCATGACCTTGTTGGTCGACAGATCCATCTTGGCCTTCTGTGGTGCACGTTCGGCCGTAGAAATCCACTGCTTTGACTGTTCCTTGGCATCTGGTGTATTCTGATCTATACATATTTCGTCTACTGTTACGAAACGGCGCAAAATTTTTTCTCAAAAGCCTTTGAATTGGTCACACGACTGCGCTTATGGTCGAGTGTGAGCAATTGCGGCACCCATCGCGCGGATAGCTTTTTCATATCCAAATATTCATGTAAAAATATTATGTTCTCGCTCAGTTCAAATGCCTACAGACTCAGCCATTACAGGGCTACCTTGGCTGGCTTCGCTGTAGTGCATTCTGTCACTCTGATTTTCCAAAACCTTGTTGATGGTTTCGGGCTGTAGCTGACGGATTGCTTGAATGATATTGGCCTTAAGCACTTGAATCGTTTCGGGATTGTTAGCACAACATGGGTCCTTCACATTTTCCTACAAAAAAAAAGTCCAAAGGGGTCAAATTGCAGCTCCGATGCGGCCAATTGACATCGCCAAGGCAGCTGATAACAGGACGTTGTTCTTAGCCTCATTTTCGAAAAAAAATGGTCCAATGATACCACCACTCCACAATCCGCACCAAACTGTCATTCTGTGGATGCACCGGCTTCTCGATAATAACGTGGGGGTTTTCCGAGCCCCAGATTCGTCAATTTTGTTTGTTAACGTAGCCGTCGAGATGAAAATGCACCTTGTCAGAGAAGATGATTTTTTCGCCCAAAATCGTTGTCCAATTCAAGATGCTCTATGGCCCAAACTGCGAAGCGATAACGAAGCGGATGGTCGTGCGCCTTCAATTGCTGATTAAATTTCACCTTGTTAGCGAATAATCTGAGATCTTTGTGCAGAATTTTCCTCAGGTTAGTGTGTGGAATGTTGAGCTGTTGAGATCGATGGCTAGTTGATGTTCGTGAATGAAGTCTCACACTCTCGGCTACAGCAGCCACATTCCTGTCTGTGCGTACCGTACGACGATGGGACCGTACGAAATGTGAGTGTTGTCCACTAGTATACCAGTCTCACGAACTTTTTGTACAAACTTGCGTACAGGAGGCGCGGTGGGTGCTTCATTTCGGCCAAAACTTCTTTTCAAATAACGCACTATTTGCGCTATACAGCAATCAAATAAGTTTCTAGTATTTCCCAACGTTCAACTTTCTCGGTCAATTGTGTACAAACTTAATAACACGCACAACACAATTGATCATAAGAAGCTAGGTCAAAGTCCTTTCAAAGGCTGAAATGGCCAGTTATTTATTTTTTTTTTTTTTTATTTATTTCCCAACGTTGCTCAAGCGCAAAGCGACTCATTTCTTTCCGCGGAGGTATGATACTGACTTTATGTCAAGATTTCGAGCGGGAAACAGCTGTCAGTGTCAAAATAACATATGATTTAAAAAGAAACAACTAGATGGCCAACCCTGTATTTATTAAGCCTTTCTATGGTTTCGGTGATGGTTCTTTACGCAAAAATAATGCTTGATGAGTTGAGGAAATTTAATTTTTTCCATTTTTATTGGAAGTCATGGGGTTGTCTGCTTTCAATGGCTTACAAAACACAAACTAAATGACGCAGCTCGCTAAAAATTTGACAGTAGTCTACTAAAAAATAGCAGTTGACAAAAGCAGTGTTGCATTTAAAGTTACTACGCGGGAAATTAAAAAACCATCACTGACTTCTCAAATTACCCTCGACAAAACGATAAGAAAATTCATAAAGTTTATAAAGAAAATATCTTGACAATAAAAAACTTACCACATAAGTTAGACTTTTCAGAAGATTGTGTTTTTTTTTTCTTTCTTTAAGAAGTTAATATAAAGCAGATAAAATTTCTTGGGAAAAGTGAGCCATCTGGTGAACCATCAATGTTATTTATCACAAAAATAAAGAATCACTAATATTCTCCCTAAAATACAATTTATTTTTATAACACCCAAGTTATTACAAAAAAAAAAAAAAAACTAACCGCAAACTTGTAGTCATCAAGTCATAAAGTAATAAAAATCCAAATGAACCGCAAATAGATTCGGTAGAGTTCATAAAAATGCGGCAACAAATAAAAAGAAAAATACTGTGTGTTTGACCTTTTTTAATGGTTTGTTTTTATTTCATTGAACTGAATTTCAATTGCCAATCAATAACTCATTCATCGTTTGAAAGCGTGTAGAAAAAAAAGACACAAAAAAAAAATAAAAATAAAAAACTTGTAACGAACGCCAAAATGTTGAAGCATAAAGCGTTTTGAAAAAAAAAAAAAAATGCGGCCAATCGTTGTGTTTGTTTTAGAATAAAGAAGATTCGAGCAGGACTGGAGCAGCGGGACCAAAGGCCGCCTACGCACACTTCAATGTCAATGCTTGTGTTTCCTTTATTTTTTTTTCAGTTCCTTTTTTTTCTGTGTATATTTGCGTGTTTGTATTTTTTATTTGTTACATTTTTGCAAATCACAGATTTTTATCTTGTCGATTGGCCAACTCGTTCGATTCAATGATTGCCAATTCAACGGGGAAGTGTCGGTGGTGATGGCAGTGGTGATGCTGGTGGTTGTTGTTGTTGTTCTTGTTGGTAGTAGTTGGTAGTCTATTTGCTGCGATGGCAACATTAAGATTTGCTCCATAGCACAATTTGTGCCGCTCTGTAGCACTTTGAACTGAGCTGTGGGGAGGGGAGGGGGGAGTGAAAAAAAAAACACCGACAGCACATAAATTCAAGTTCTACATTTTATGTTTTCTGTTCTGTTTTGCTACATTTTTTACACATTTCCCGTTGCAATCCGAGAGATTTGTTGTTCCCTTTTGCAATGGCATCGCCCATCATCTTGTTAAGTAAGCCAAATGTAGCTCACGATTTATAAGATGAAAAAGTTAAAAAAAAAACTAAAACGAAATTTAACATCAAAGTAAGACGAGCTTCATATAAAAGGATAATAAATTGCGTTGCCCACGAATACCAATGGCATGGTTGAAAGTGTTGCCTCAGCATTGATTAAGGATGCGCAACGAAAGCATCACCCAAATACAGAAAAAAACAGAAAAAAAAACAAAAACAAACACAAAGAAAAGAAAAGAAGTAAAATCTGATAAAAACGTTCAAAAGTGGTGCATTTAAGATTTAATGTTCTTGCTTCAACACAAGAGTTACTATCTTAGGGCGGGGTGCAAAAGAAAAAAGGTTGCCAAATCAATCTTTTCGCACACTTAATGCCAACTTAAGTGCAATAAAAACTGCTGAGTTATAACCAATCCGGTCTCATCTTCCAAGTAAAATAATTCAATTTAAACAACCTTATTTTTTCTTCACTTAGGCTATGACTGATAAATGTCATTTAAGCCAGCACGTGTGGCTGTTGTATAGTGGAGTCAGAATATTAAAAAAAAGGATTCATGATCTATTAAAGCTTGAAATATTAAATTAAAATAAATAAAGTTGAATATAAATTTAAGTAAACTTTTTCTTTGCCATTATGAGACCGCGCCGCGTAAAAGTTAGCTCAAAACGGATTTAATTCAATACATTTCATCACCAGCATAAAATCAATGGTACTTTCCTGAATATATGTCAGTCTAAGGAAACGCTAATAAGGGTAGCATGCAAGTCAACTTGAAAAGTCGGTTCTTTCCCGAACTAGTCTAAGAAAACCGTAAATAGGAACAGCATGTTAGAACAATAAAAAGATGTCGCAAGTATTCAGTTTAAAATATTCAGATGTCGCAAGTACAGAGTACGTTATGAAAAAAATTTGTATGTAGCAAGCATCGAGGTGTTCAAGTATCAAGTATGTGCAAAAATCGAATAACTATTGTATTTGAAAAAAATATTTTTTCTCTTAGTCGTCAAACACATCATAAACTAACGCAATACAGCTTTTATGGAATCAGTAAAAAGCATGACTGCGGCCTCTGTAGCCGCACTTGACTACCATCCCACAAGTCTCCTGTTCTAAATAATTCTTCAATGTTGACTTTAAAAGTTGCAGTTGATGGCATAGAAAGCTTGTGAAGCGGATCTCGCTAAGCAACTTATATAGACTGAGGTAAAAGCACAACAGCTGCCTCAAATTGAAATTCACATTTGCCACGGATTTCCGTCTCGCTTGGAACATCCTACATATGTTCCACTTGGCTGCCCCTTCCGAGCCACTGATCTATTTCCCAATTTCGAACCAAACAGATTTTATTGAATAGATTGGTTCGAAGCTTAACACGTTGACGGACAGTAGAAACAAGTGAAATTCGAAAATTGACACTATATGTTTTTGTAATTTTTAGAATATTAGAAGTATAGTTTTACTCTTTCTGCTTAAATACACTTAATTTTGATTAATTCAGCACCTTTAATTAGGTTGCGGCTACAACCGTCATGGCGCCAGCGGACTCTAGACACTATGTAATGGGACGATGGCGGCTATAACAGCAAAAATTTAAAAACGTAAATGACAGGTTTAATGACTGAAATAAGCAATTTTTTGTGAGCAACAAAGTATTTTTGGGAGTTTTACACGAAATGTTAGTTCATGATCAAACTTGTACGCTGGTAAATGCACATTTGTGCTGCTACAGCCGCAGTGTCTAAAAACGACCGTTTCGTATTGGACGGCTATTGCCGTCATGTCACATAGTGAACTTGAACTTGACGGCTATAGACGCAACTGTCCGTCAACGTGTTAAAAAAACTTATGACGTGACAACGTTACGTTTTACCGCGCAGTTTTCCAAAGAAATGCATCGATGTTGCACGAAATTTTTACTCGCTGAGTATACGCGCTAAGAGCAAAGTTATGGTAGGACCGTAAAGGTTGTTAATTCTTTGAGTTTAAGACAAAAAAAAAAAAAAAAAAAAAAAAAAATTAAAGACGTCATCGGGATATGGGGAGTTTCCCTGCTTAAGCAAAGGAAACAACAAATCTATTACATGGAATTATTACTTCCTACGTAAAGACCCTACGGTAAGCATAATATACACAAATAAAGGCCGATTATAAGCCCTCACGATAAAAATAAATAATAAATTCATGACGTTTTGAACCCGAGAAGAGAGACATTCCAAGATCGAAATCAACAATCAAGCAACGGCGCACAGTGATGCGAAAGGGCATGCTAGATGCAAAAATTCGCAATCGAATTTTTACATTTTGTATTTTTACCTCCGCTTTATTCAAAAAATAAAATTCATGAAAGTTGACCCAAAAAGTTATATTTTTCAAATGTTCGTTCATGAATTTTCTAGGTATAATTAATTATATTTTTTATATATTTCTCAGTATCCAAAAAGTTGAAAATCGACATACTTCATGACTAAAATATGTTGTGTTGAAATAAAATAAATTATGTAACGTATCTCTTATAATGTTGGCACAATAAAACGGTATTTATGGATAAAAATGCGTAAAAGCGAAAAATTTGGTTAAATATTTTGGAAAATACAAAAAGGACCACCTCATATTTTCAAAATTTTTTTCTTTACCTCTTTGCGAGTTGACCTTTGTCTGCTCTCAGTCACCAAAGTGTTTTTACCGTTCCAATTGTATGTCTGCTCTCAGCCACCAAAGCTTTTTTACCATTCTAGTCGTATGTCTGCTTTCAGCGCCCAAAGCCTTTTTTACCGATCCAGTCGTATGTCTGCTCTCAATCGATAAATAAATAAAAAATAAATAAATAACTGGCCATTTCAGCCCTTGAAAGGACTTTGACCTAGCTTCTTGCGATCAATTGTGTTGTGCGTGTTATTAAGTTTGTACACAATTGACCGAGAACCGGACCTACATGCTTAACGCCGACTCCGAACGACGATGAACGGAATGTTCTCGTTCTCAAGAAGCTTTACATGGCATTTTGATTACACTCTGAGGTTTGCCATTGTCTGCAGAGAGGTGGCGGCCGTACAGAAAAATTATTTTAATTCAAATAATTTTCTGTCGCTGCTGGGGTTCGAACCTGGGTCTCCAAAGTTCGTTGACATAGCGGCCACGCACTTTAACCAACTACGCCACGGACGCCACTCCGCTCTCAATCGATAAGCTTCTGAAATTCCTTAAATTCGAATGATATTTTATAAATTTTTACCAGGAAGACCATCGTCCTCAGCTAAAGTGGAAATGCTTAATGGCAAACTACATATATTGCGGCACTGTGAAGATGTAAAAAGTAAAGATTGTCGTGTATGTTCCAGCAGAAAAACTTTACGCGGAAGGCTCCAAACTAATTATTGTAGACTGCTTTGAAATAAACCACACGATGTAGAACTATAAAATATAATTTTAACATAAAATTAAACATATTGTGTTACATATATCTAAAGTTTAAAAAAGAATTAATACATTTTATTTCTCCTTCATAATCTTGCATATTGTGTATTACTGTTCTTTCAACGAAAATTAATTCCGATCAGCATTAACATCCATATTTAAAATTAATACGATCGCTAAGGGTTATGTCATAACATTATGTAATTATGTCTAAGCTCTGGGAGTGCCAAAGTGCGCAACTTTTTTTTAGTTTTTTTTTTATTCTAATCTATAATATGGTCCCAAAAATGCCTGTATACACAGAACCAAAAACGTACTTAATAACAAAGAAAAAGTTCTTTGTCCCAATGTATTATACATTAAAATTGGTTCAAAGTACGAGTTCCTTGATTCAATGAATCTTTGTTCTTACGTTATTTCTTTGATATGTTATGAAAAAAAATGATAAATTAATGACACATACAACTGTTACAATAAGTTAGTCTGTCCTTAGAAATTTTAAAACAATATCAAGATATATTTTAAAAAATCATTTTCTTATTGAGATAAAATTCTCTAATGGTTTTTTAGATATTACAACACAAGAACTGGAACAAAATTTTAATGAACACGAACAATGAAATGTTCCTTAAAATTAAGAACAACGATTCATTGAACCAAAGAATTCGTTCTTTGGTTCAATGAATAATTCTTAAAAATCAATGAATTTCGCTTTATGAACGAGATTCTTTGATTTTAAGAACAATATTTGGTTCAGTGTAAACAAGGCTCTCATCGTTTTGTATGAAGTGTATTGAATTTGAGGTCGATGAGACTGTACTTACTGATTTGAATATCCTTAACACATCACACAATATTTTTACACTGAAAAACAAAAAAATTTCAATATGTATTAAATAAAAAAAAAAATACTTCAGTGGAGGTTTTTTTGGAGAAGGAAAGAAAGAAAGAAAAAGAGAGTTAAAGTGAAAAGTTAAAGAAAGTCGAAAAGTGAAAAGAAATAGATTGCCTTAAGAATTCTATCCGAGTGTTTTCTCTTAATTTACGAGGCACGCATTCCAAAGTCTAACGGCATTAATGAAAAAAAAAAAAAAAAAAAATTAGAACTAGCTATAGAACTTTGTCTGAGGGATAATCAACAAATTGCATTTTCTAGATATGTTGAACTGTAGTTTTTCATAAAGATAATGAAGGGTTTTTGTGTGAATGATTTTATGGAGGTAAATACAGTTTCTAGCATTCAAATATCCAATCAAGCTACAACCAATTATTGCATTTCTAAAGCTGGAAACATGGTCAAACTTCTTCAAACCTTATGCAAAACGCGTGGCATAATTAAAAGCGATACTGTAAACTATCTCAGAGTAAGTTTTGACGGGCAAGACAAGTTGCTTGACTAGTAGTTTTTTTAATTCAAGAGGCCATAAATTGGCGGACATTCTTAAGTTACGAAGGATATAACATCCTTTTTGGACAACATTATTAACACGATCTGTACAAGAGAGTGACGAATTCATACAACAACCCAGATTTACAATTTTCGAAACAACATTGACCTTGTTTGTACCAATAATTTAGTCAGGTACAGTATTAAGGGTAGTTTTATTTTTGCAGAGAGGTAGAACATAAGATTTGGCAGCATTAAGCTGAAGACCATTACTACAAGCCCAGTGACATATGTTACTAAGATCTTCATTAAAGATAAAGTTGTATATCGTCAGCATAAGCATGTATAACTAGAGGCAGGTTTGCAAACAGTAAAATTATCATTGACAAAAATAGAGAACAGAAGAGGACCAAGAATAGAGCCTTGAGGGACACCACTTAAGACAGGCTTATGGTGGGAGAATATTTGGCCAACTTTAACTCTGTGAACGACCCAACAAATACCAAGAAATGAAGCTCACAGCACTATGGGAAACCCCAAAAAGGTACCTAAGTTTTCGACATGGAAATAAGTGACTAACTTTGTCGCAAGCTTTAGAAAAATAAAGCAGGCAAAGCAAAGACAATAATCCTGCTTCATATTTCGTTCGTTTATCATCAAAAACTTTAACAACTGCCGAAGCTTACCCTTGCCTTACCCGAAAACCTGATTGATATGGAGACAAGAGTTTATTTGCGTCGAGAAATTTATTGACTTGAAGGCTTATACGTTTTTTACATACTTTAGATAATGGCGCCTAAAATCATTTGGCCCAAATGACTTCGATTTTTTGCAACCGGCAAGACAGTTACAATTTTCCAGATACTAGGGAATGAGGAAGATATAAAGCAATAATTTATAATATGCGTTAGAGGACTTATTATATGAGGAAATAGCTAATGCGGATGTCCGAACGGCTAATGTGCGTGTTCTCAAAAAGCTTTTCGTGACATTATTTACTCTCTCTGAGGTTTGCCATTGTCTGCAGAGATGTGACGGCCGAACGGAAAAATTAATTCAATTAAAAAAACTATCTGTGTCAGGTGGAAATTAAACCAGGGTTCTCTGGCGTATGGGTACACAGTCTACCCACAGCGACACTGCCGCCAACCGAGTATAATCCATCTATAATATTGTTAAAATATGAAAAAACAAAAATATTTTTTAAAGTTAGAAATTATCAACATAAAATTTCGTTATCGCAGCTTTTCTCATTTCTTAGTTATGGGCCTACATATATTTTACATATGTATATGGGAGGTGATCCGCCTACTTGTCCAACTCCATCGAAATTTTGCAGGAATTTTAAAGATCACATATTAGTTATCCACCGATAGTTCTATTAGCATTGCTGTTACCGTACGTTTAAGATACAGCGCCAAATTGTATGGCAGATGCCACTCCCAGTTGTCCCAATCGCGCCAAAATTTTGTATACTTTTTGGAAATCATACTAGATGTCTTCGTTTGATTTTGTCATCGTAGTTTATCTCATTTCTTAGATATAACGCAGAATGTATTTAAGTTGTATGCCACGCCCACTTGTACAATATTTCTGAAGAACTTTTCTTGCATTTTTCTATACCTTAAACATCGAATTAAAATAAATAATATTTTTTTTTTGGTTTTGGGTCGTTTTGTTGCTAGCGTCAATATAAGTCTTTTCCTTTTTTTCTCACAAAAAACTGGATAGAATTTGAGTTTATTGTCTCTATTCGGTGGGCTTCAAAAATTAAATTTAAAATTGATTTAAATTTTTAGTCTGGCCTTTCCACTCAGTTATACTGAAACTTATTGTTAAGCTCGAGGCCTTTGTTAATTGTAAAGTTTTTTAATGAAGAAAACAACTTCGAACCACAACTGTATAGAGCAGTCTATAGTCTGTATAGAGCAAATCACACAGACAGAATGTTTCGAATTTTCAAGGTGGAAAATGGTGGAAGATTTCTGTATAAGAAGTTAGCTAGTCTTAGTACGTCATCACACCGCACTAAAAGAGCGGCCTTATCAACATTTTTTTTTTGCAAATATTAGAATAGCACTAATTCTTAATCCGAGAGAGAAAATAAAGTCAATAGAGCAGTGGGACAGTTGTTGCTGCTGTGGAAACGAGAACACCTAAGAAACAGCAACTCTGACATTCACTCATCAGACTGCAAAAGAAGATATTAAGGTGACGAACATTCGGAGTAACGGTAACGTCTTAATCTCTTTGTTGTCGAACTACTGTTGTCAGAAATAAAAGAGAAAGAAAAAAAAAACACCACCTGTATAACTAACAATGCTTTATGATCGGATATGGGCACCACTGTATTCCAAGCTTCTGTGTTGTTTCTGTGTTTGTCTTTTGTCTTTGCTTTGTTGTTGCGTTTTGTGTTGCTACATTAGCCTTTGCTCACGATACAATAACAAGGTGAGCTCATTTTAAGATGGCTGCTAAATTAAGGAATTTTGCAACAACAAAGCTGTTGGAGCTACAAACGTCAAACGACAAAAGCAACAACAACAATTAGAAAAACTCAAAACTACCAACTGATTTTGACAACTAGCGCACCTTTTTCTCCAATATGAGCCTACCTTGTAATTGTATCCTGCCTTTGCTCTCAATTCTTGCTCTCAACGCTCCCATAGCGCTCTCTGCCCATAGCTGAGTATGATGCAATTTAAACTGTGTTGTTTTTTATTTTTTTAATTTTTATATGCATAAAAGGATTTGTTGTTGCGCCTAATTTTTAAGCACGGGGTGTTACTCCAAATTTCAAAAATTTAGTTAGATGGAGAAATACTACAAAAAATAATCAGTCTGCTTGCTTTCATCTTTCGTCAAAATTTTGAAATAATAGGAAACTTTGAACTGCTCTAACGTGTAAAATATACGCGAATTCTTAAATTCCACACTTTTGAAATTTTCACGTGAAATTAAATTTTTTTTTATTATAATTTTGAAATAGAAAAAAACCAAAACTTAATAAAAGAATAGGACATTGAACACAGTTATGTTTAACTCAAAACTGTAGCTTAAAAACACGAGTATGTCTACAAATAAAAAAACCCACAAAAAAAAAAAAAATTCAATTCCGAAAAAGTTTGTTTCAATAACTGCAAAGTGGAAAACTGTCTTGTACAACAATTTATATAGTAATAAAATTTGTTTTTCTACAGTACAGATAAAATGTTATGTCGTTGTAAGGTTACCGTCTACGAAAAAAAATTAACAACAACAACAACGCTATCAACATCTACAAAAATATGCAAATAAGCATGTAAAAGAAGCAGAATAAGAAGAAGTGCTATAAACAGGATAAAAAATTAGTGAAACATGGACGATGCCAAAATCAGATGAAGCATAAAAATGAAAATAATGTTGAAAAGTTTTTAAATTATGGCAAAATTTAACAACAAAGACAATTAGCTGAAAATCGGCTGAAAATATTGAAATTGACGCGGAAAGCAGTTGATAACCACAGTCAAACAACAACAAAAACAACAACAAAAACAACAACAAAAACAACAACAAAACCAGCAACAAAACCAACAACAAAACCAACAGCAAAACCAACAACAAAACCAACAACAACAACAACAACATCAACTTAAACCACAAAAGCTGATACAAAATGATGTCTGAAGGCGGCAGATTTGTCAACGACGTTATCAAAATGGCGGCAGTCATCACAGACTGAGGCATGTTTCTGAAGGTATGTAGCATGTTCCCCTTAACCTTTGCTCTACTCTATATATATATTTAATGCTATAAAGCATTAAGTTAATACCAAGAAAGTGTGAAAACGCAATTAAGACCTAAGGCGACAAGAGCCTAAAAGTATGTGATGAAAAGTTTTTAAGCTCTATTTAGAGTTGAATCTAAAAATAGCTGAAAATACTCTGAGGTTTTGAACTTTTATTTTGTTTTTTATAGTCGAAGCTATGAATATTGATGCAAATGGCTAAATTTTTTGGGGTAGTTTAAATTAAGGTGACCATGTGAAGTGGAAATTTGTTAGAGATACATAAGCGATACATATCTAATAGCTGTGGCATCGCTCCTTAAAGCATCAGCATAATATTTTTAAATGTTGAAGTTGCTATAAAATAATTTTAATGATGATTTTAAAATAAAGCTACGTCATTATGTCGGAAATTTCAAGTGGTTGTAATGGTTTT
Organism: Pherbina coryleti; assembly: GCA_943735915.1. Taxonomy (NCBI): domain Eukaryota; kingdom Metazoa; phylum Arthropoda; class Insecta; order Diptera; family Sciomyzidae; genus Pherbina; species Pherbina coryleti. Next base: position 67,802,892 of record OX030951.1, read on the forward strand.
TTGCGTAAAAAACTTTCACTTACAGTAGAGTGCGACTTCTGATAATTTCCACTCAACCGCAGACTGTTGCATTTACTGCTCATACCGTCGTTAGTGCAAATATTTAAAATATTTTTAATGTCGCTGATGGAATGCGATTTTTATCTTGCATTTCAATGCATAAATTATTGAAATTTTCCATGCACATATGTACATAGCCACGTGCGTCAGCGCAAAATACACCTGCATTTATATTTAATTTAACTCTTCGAATGGGTTTTTAATGAGTTAAAAAAAAGCAAATGCATTTTTAATAGCCTGTAAAAATTCAATTGAAATTGGATTTTTATGCATAACATATGACAGGCAACATAAATATGCAATTAAATATGTTCACCTCGAAATAATTGTTAACCAAGACCATAAATATTTTGATTAAATATTCAAACTAAATGAATATTTTTCACTCCAAAAGTGCTTTTTAACTCATTACTAGACATAAATAAAGTGAAATGAAAATTGTTTTTAATTTGCCTAAAAGTAAAGTAATATATGCCTAAAAGTATGCAACATTGAAGTGAATGCGTGAATTCACAGCAATAATTTTGGCCATAAAAACTACTAATAAATCAACATAACCTCAACAAAAAATGCTTAGCGTGACAAAAAAAAAAAAAGCAAGAAACAAAAGCATATCGTTAAATTAATCACGTTAACTTAAATACAACAACATAAGCCACTCCATTTTTCTCACAACAGCTAAGTTAAAATTTCGTTATGGTTAAGAAAAATAAAAAATTTCACCAAATAATGTATAACAACATTAATCAAATTAATTCAAGAAAAACGCATAAAAGCAAAAACTGAACAAACAATCCAATTCATTAAAAAAAAAACATAAACTTAATTACATTTTCGTCACTTTCATTTTATTCTGATTGCTTGTTGATTTATTGTTTCTGTGACACACTTCATTTTGTACGGAAAGCGTGAGTTCACCTCAGCTGTTATTTTTATAGTTATTTTGTTATATTTTTATGTTTATTTCTGCAATAACTTGTTATTAATTTCAACACTCCTCAGCATATCCTCCTATTTTTTTGTTGTTTTGTTTTTTTTTATTTTTTGTTACAAGAAGTCACAATGTTCACTTTGTATTTAAATGAATTCACTTTTAAATCAATAACTTTGAACTATGTTTTTCTTAGTCAATCTTCAAGTATATAAAATACATATATGTATGTCATATATAAAAATTTTTCATCGAAGCTTTTGAATTTAAAGGCTTTCACTCTTAAGCAGCACAAATTCTGAATCCATTATAATACATCAAAATACCACACCAACATATTATATTTCTCCTACCATAACCATCATACCGAATCTATCATACCATAACCTATCTATCATACCTAAAAGACCAAACCTACACGCAAAGAAATTTTTCGTTTACCACAACTGAAAAATTCACCAACTATACTTCGTTTGCGAGCTGTCTTTGCCGCAAACGAATATTCAGTTGTCACAACTTAAAAATATATCTTATATATATAAACCGCAAGCTATTTCGGTCATTATTATTTATTATTATATTAATAATCTTTCTCATTATGTTCGTCCGTCTTCTTATGGATTCCACCTCTGTTGCTATCTTCGTCCGCGTATTAAGCAAACTACCAATTTCCTTATATAGTAACAATTTGTCCAAAAAGTAACTCTAAACTATAAGCGTTATGTTTATACAACGAAGGGAAAAATAAACAAAATTTTCAGTTGGGAAAAACGAAGTTTTCAATTGCTGCAATTTAAAAATCACTCGCGTTTATGACAAACGAAATTCATTTCCTGCAACTAAATGACTCGTTTCTCACAACTGAAAATTTTGTTTATTTTTCGTTCAACGTTTATGACAACTGTTGAAACGTTTGCAATAAACGAATTCAAGCACGACAAACGAAGTTCGTTTGCGGCAAACTGGCGATAAACGTTTTTTTTCTTTGCGTGTATCTATCTATCTATCATACCATATCTATCATATGAAACTAACTAACCATACCATACCAATGATACATATACCATAGCATTATACCATACCAATCATACAAAATTCATCAACTACTCACAATACCCATTATATCATACAAAACTTATCAGAAACATCACACAATACTCACCTCACAATAGCATAATACTAGTGTTGGAGAACTATCGATGGTTCTATCGATACTATCGATGGTGAGTCACTATCGGCACTATCGATGGGCGACACCATCGATAGTATCGTCGATAGTGGAAAGAAATCCCAAACTTGGAACTTTTTTTTTCTGAATACCATTTTGAAGTATAAAATCATACACTACTTCAAAAGCAGTACTATTGCAATGGCCAAATTTCAAATAAAGCAAAATGGAATCTTGGTCTTATTCAAGACGTTGCCACACGGTGGAATAGCACTTATTTAATGGTTAAAAGAATTTTAAAAACCAAACATGCGTTGAATAACGTTCCGTCTTCAATCTCAAGCGTTCAATAGTTACATTACTGCCTTAGGAAGAAATATCCAAATTGAAATCATCAGAAGTTTGCGAAACTAATGTTGATGATGACTCCAATTTGGACAATGTAATGAAGCATCTTTCTTTGATTTCGTATAAAGCCGTGTAAATAACAATCTATAAAGACAAAGAAAAAGCACTGGATATTTTAACATTTTAAATAAAAACACCTTTTAGTGAAAAAATATTCACTGAGAAAGTGTTTTAAGCCATTTAAAAAAATTGACTTATTTTGTTTTTATAGCGTAATTTATAGGCTTAAATGACATTTCAAAATAGTTGTTTTAGAAAAATTAATTTAATTAAAATGTCTTTTTTTCTTATATACATATATACCTTTTTTTCATTATTTTTATCAGTTTGCAATTACATTCATAGTTTTTGCTTCAAAATTATTTTAATTGTTGAATAAAAAAAGTTGCGCATGTTTAAAATAATCTTAACCTTTATTTATGAATCCATTTTATTCGATAGTATCCATAGTTTTTGTGATACTATCGAAACTAGCAATGTTGAAGGAATAAACAATCATAGACTATCGATGTTGTCAACTATCGATAGTTCTCCAACTCTACATAATACTGTTACCATCATACCATTCCATCTCACCATACCATGCTCATCGCACCATAACATCTGTCATACTATATCCATCGTACCACATTCATTATACAATCATAACGTACCCATCATACCTTGCTCATTTTATAAAATCCTTCATACAAAGCCCATCGTATTATATCCATCACAACAAAACCAGCGCACCACATCTGTCATATATATATATATATATATATGTATATATTGCTATATTTGATATTTTAAAATTTGTTTAATCAAAGGTTTTCACTTTTAAAACAACAACTTGCAACTTTGATTTTCTGGGCTCACATAATTCGTGAAGTATATTAAATATATGTGTGCAAGTGACATCCGGCGCGTGTTGCTGCACCTATTAACTTAATGGGAACATATTCAAAACTTTTCTTGGACCCATAGTTTGACACCACTCTCGTTCTCCACTGCCCGTTATAGTTTCCCAGTAGCACCACATCACCAAATAGTAACTCCATTCTGAGTTTCAATGCAAGTACTGTAACTTTTACTTCCAAAGCTTTTCGATCCCAAAAATTTTCCATGTATGGGCTGAGCCACACCCCTTTGACCAATATACTGAGTCCATGCTGAGTTTAATTGTTATGCGGCATTTAGTTCAAAAGCTATTCGATACCATAAATTTTAAATATATGGGTGGTGCCACGCCTCCTTGTCCAATCCTTACTCAATTTTTCCAGTCAAAGAACACAACTAAATAGTACGTTCTTACCGCGTTTCTTTGATATGTATTTAAAAAAGGAACGAAAACCTAATTTTTTGCGATTTTATACGAGAAATCTAATGGATAAAAGGGCATCCACAATTTTTTTTGCAATATCGCGAGAACCGCTTATCCGATGTTGTACAAATAATTTTAAAACCAGTGCAATGACTGGCCATACACACCCTATAAAGTTGAACAACACCATTGGAACGGTTCAGAAGTGATGGAGCAACATACGGACACCATTAGATTTTTTATATATAGATCAGTGGTGCACGTTGGCAGACCTTCCAATACAAGCCCAACATGTTTGGTTTAGTATGTGTATGTAGCGTCCGTGGCGTAGTTAGTTGAAGTGCGTGGCCGCTATGTCAAGCCGCTGGAGATCCAGGTTCGAACCCCAGCAGCGACAGAAAATTATTTGAATTAAAATAATTTTTTCTGTATGGCCGCCACCTCTCTGTAGACAATGGCAAACCTCAGAGAGTAATCAAAATGCCATGTAAAGCTTCTTGAGAGCAAGAACATTCCATTCCGTTCATCGCCGTTCGGAGTCGGCGATAAACCTGTAGGTCCTGTTCTCGGTCAATTGTGTACAAACTTAATAACACGCTCAACACAATTGATCATAAGAAGTTAGGTCAAAGTCCTTTCAAGGGCTGAAATGACCAGTTGTTTATTTTTTTTTATGCGAACAGAATACTGAAAAAAATCCTTTTGGAAATACTTTGACACACATTAAGTAAAATGAGAGGATAAAGTGTTTTTGATAGATAGGTAGAGATAGAGATAGATAGAGGCTCGCAATAAGGGTTTAAATTACAAAATAAATAAATTCCCATTCAGATCGAAACATGTTTAATTCCTTTATATATTGCGTATGTACAGCATTTAACAAAACAATTTGCGCATGAAATCCTTACTCCACGAAGTGCAAACGCAAACTGATTGTCTGCTAGCGTCGCAGAAGTTCGGTACCTTCGCACACACGACTTGTATGTGAAAGTCGAGTGGCTTCGTAAGGCTCTCGTGTGCATCACTTAGTACTCCTATAAGTTCATTTTTAAATCAAAAACATTCAACTTTGTTTTTCTTAGTCTCTCTTAACGAATATTAAATACATATTTCATAGTAAAAAACTTTCATTTTGAAATCTAAGACTTTCGCTCTTAAATCCAAAACTATCAATTTTGTTTTTCTTGGTCCCACATAATTTTTGAAATATATCAAGTATATATTTAATTTTTAAAAACTTTCACTTTGTATTTAAACGAATTTAATCTTATATCAAAAACTTTCAACATTGTTTTTTAGTCTCATCATACAACTATACACAGTGAATCAAAAAAGTTTAGAAACAAAACATTTTCTCTCAAACAATCATTGAAATTTTACTTTTTTTAAGCTGATGCAAAAATTTTTTTTCATAAATTTTTATTCCATGAATATATCACAACACAATAACAAAAAAATTAAATCAAAAACAATTACAATATTCATACAAGTGACAAAAACAACAAAAAGAACATTATTTAATGGCCAAAAAAGTTTAGAAATAAATTAAAAGTTATACAGAAAAAATTAAAGAAAAACTACTTTTTTAATATTTTAGTACTTCGTTTGATAGCCTTTCGCATCAAGAAATAGATAGTTTTTCAAGCTCTAGTGGTGTAATTGCATTCCATTCTTCTAATATGGCTTGTTTAAGCGACTCTTTGGGTGTAATATGATGGTGCCTGATCCTTTTTTCAATAAGATCTCACACATTTTGGAGATTGTGGGGGGGTGTATGCAGCTGGTGTGGTACTTTGAAAAGCAGCCATTCCATGACCAAACGCGACTTGTGCTTGGGGTCTTTATCTTGTTGGAAAAAGAAACTGATTTCATCTAGGCCCATTTTGTTCACACTTTGCAGCAAATTTTCTCTCAAAATGGCTAATTATGTTCTTTATTCATTATTCCTTCAATGAACTTCAAGTTTCCCACGCCAGCTGCTGAAACACACCCCCACACCATCACACTACCGCCTCCATGTTTTATTGTTGCTTGAATGTTTTCTTTATTGAATTCCGTATTTGCCTTTCTCCACACCATACGACGTCCGTCCGAACCAAAAATGTTGTATTTCGACTCGTCACTGAATACCACAGTTCTCCAAAACTGTTCCGATTGGTTGAATTGTTTTTTTACGAACTCCAAGTGTTTATCCGCATTTCGCTTATTTATGAAAGGTTTTTTTCGAGCAACTCTACCATGATAGCCAGCCTTATGGAGCCTATTTCGAACTGTTTGGGCATTAACGTGGACATCATGAAATTTCTCTAGTGTCGCAGCAATCTTCAGAGCAGAAACGTTTGGAGTTGCTTTTATTTCTGACAAAATAACTCGTTCATGGCGCGCTGTAAAAGAACTTGGCCGATCAGATCGAAGTTTTGGTTGTAATGATCCCATGTATAAATATTTATTTATAATTTTATGAACACTACAAAGGCTTCTACCGATTATTTAGCCAATATTATTTTGAAAATACAGCCTTAGAATTAATTTACGAACGTCCAGTGAGATTTCGGTGTTTTTTCCCATTTTTAAGACAAAAAGACAAATAATCTGCGTTTATAACAAAAAAGCGAGTGACTGATGCGTATATTACTGACATTTATAGCTTAAGACTTTAGATCCCGTTATTTTAAAGCTTTTTTCAAACGAAGCAATGCAAAGTTCAATCAAAAGCACAAATGTTTCTAAACTTTTTTGACTATGAAATGTTTAGTTTTTTGTTTCTTTTTTCATTTGTAGTGATAAGAAAGTTGTTTTTTGGTTTAAATTTTTGATGTTGCGTTAAAAATATATATGATATATTGAATATGTAAAAAAAATTTTTATTTTTGTGTTAAAAGGGTAAAAATGGAGTAAATGTTTTAAAGAAACTGTTTTGTTTCTAAACTTTTTTGATTCACTGTATCTATATTTAAAAATTTCCATTTTGATAGGTTTTGACTCTCAAATCAAAAACTTTCAACTTTTATTCTATAAATCTCACTTAAAATATTTATTTATTTAATATTTAAAAAAATATGTATTTAATATTTAAAAAATGTTCACTATAAAATCTAAGGCTTTCACTCTTTAATCAAAACGTTTAGACTTTCTTTTTCTTACTCACACTTGAAGTTTATAAAAAATATATTTTATATTTCACAATTTTCACTTTGAAATCGAAGGCGTTCACTCTTAAATCAAAAATTTTCAACTTTGTCTGTCTTAGTCCCACATAATCCTTGAAGTAACTCATATAAATTCCATGTTTTGTAATTTTTTATTGGAATTCAAATGCATTCATTCTTAAATTAAAAACGTTCATCTTTGTTTTGCTTAGTCTCACTTGATGTACATTTAATATATATTTCATATTTCATAATTTTCACTTTGAATTCGAAGACTTTCACTCTTAAATCCAAAATTTACAACTTTGTTTTTTTTTTTTAGTCTAATATATTTCATTAAGTATATCAAATATATATTTCATGTTTCAAAACTTTCAATTTGTATTCAAAAGAATTCACTCTTAAATCAAAAACTTTCAATTTTGTTGCTCTAAGTCTCACTCAAATATATATTTAATATTTAAAAATTTTCACTTTAAATCGTATGCTTTCAGGCTTACATCAAAAACTTACATTGTTCTTCAAGTATATCAAATATTTATTTCATATTTCACCATTTACACTTAGTAATCAACAAGTTCACACTTAAATCAAAAACTTTGGACTTTATTTTTCTTACCCTCTCTTATCTTTCAAGTATATTAAATATATATAAAAATAATATATAGTCCATAAAGTCCATAAACAACTTTGAATTATTATCATAGAAATAAAAAAAAGTAGAAAATACTTTTCTTAATGCTTTCTCCCTTTTTGCTTTGTTAATACTCTTTATCTTCTCCCACTCTCATTAATTAAACCCCACAACAACCGACCCCATCAATTTATCTTACACATATAATACCATGTAGTGGCTTTCATCCCTAACAATCTTACACCGACCGGATGGATGTCCATTATTCTCCATCCATTATAACACCATTTATCACTTTAGCATCTTGTTGATGTACCTTCATTAGGGTCATACGAAAAAAAATATCTTCCTAAGCAAAAAGAAAAAGATGAAAAAAAGATCAAACCCAAAATGATAGGATTAGGAAAGACGCTTTGATGTTTGTAGCCACCTTAGCTATTATTTGTTGCTTGAGGTTTTTTTTTTGTATTTTTGTAACCCTTACAACTTTTAGGCTGTAAAATTAGCCCATTAGTGAATGAATTATTTATAGCAGCCTTAGACTCTCTCGAGTCTTAAAAGAGTAATCTTTTTCCTATTACTCATACATGCAGTAGATATGGTTAATGAGCTTACATTAAGTCAAGGTGCTTTTGCTGTCTAACCAGTCATATAGAGAAAATAATAAAATGCTCAGGGAATATTTTTAAAGTCACCTTTTTTAAATGAAATGTTTTTGTTTTTGTCATGTTGATGTTAAGTGTTAAGTGATGTTAATCTATCTATACTATTATATAAAATGAAAGTGAAAATTTTTTGTGTCCGCAAAACTCCAGAAGTACTGGTAAGATTTTTTTGAAATAAGTTTTAAAATATCACATTTGTGCTACAAAAGGTTCATTGGTTATTTTCTTTACGAAATTTCAATAATAAGTATCTTTAATTAAAGTGTTAAGTTTTTTAAAAAATCATCCAGATTGCCATGCGTTGCTTGATCGTTAGCTTTTCATGCGTTTGTGCTGCGAGAGCCTCAATAAACTGCATGTTGCTCTCTACTATACTCTTTTTGTTCTCAGCAAGCACAAAACAACAAAACAAACAAACAAATACATATTATACATACATACTTTGCTGCGCTTAAAGCTAATTGGATCGAAGTACATTCTAATATGTTCAAAGTAGTTTTGATGTGGAGAATTAATCTAACACAGTTTTGTTAAAAGGGGATTCACTGACCACCTTTAGCATGTTGAGGATTTTTTTGATGAGAATTAGATTCAATCCGACTTGATGTATGTATGTATGTACGTATGTTTATTTGTTTCGCTGCATGCAACTTTTCTACACATGTTTTGACGGTGGTTTTCCTGTAATTTATAAATGAACAAAAGGAACAAATGGCTGACTTTTTACTTAATAGAATTGACATTGTGTGATTCAATAAGTTTTTTTATAAATAAACAAGAGAACTGGGACGGGCATAGGAAAAGGGGTATGGCTTCGACCACACAAGTCAAATTTTTGATATTGAATAGTTTTGGAACTAAAAGTCGCATGACAATAAAACTCAGTATGGAGTTACTAATTGCCAAAGTCTTTCTACTGAAAAACCGGTTTGTGGATTGGAAAAGGGGGTGTGGCCCGATTCTCTATACAGAATAGCTATGGAAGCTAAAATCACAGGACATTGAAACTCATAATGTAATTGTCACCTGGGAGTGATGTTCTGCTACTGGGAAACTGTAACAGGCAGTGGAACATGAGCGTGGTGTCAGACTAAGGGACTAATAAGAGTTTTGAATGTACTTATTATATCCAATATATTTGCCGGGTGCAGCAACGCGCGCCGGGTATCGCTAGTATAACATATTCTATAAGTATATGTAAAATAAAAATATTGTGTGGTGTTTCTCTTATGTTACTGAAGACAATTTTCGTGATGGAGGAGGATATTTTTTCGGTGGTTGGCTTTCCTCAATTCTCTTAGTGGTTGTGTACCATTCAGCATTAATAGTTCTCCGTTGCTCAAGTAGTACAGCTGCGAAATGACCGGTTTTTTCTGTACTTTTTCAGCATATCCTTGCACGAATTGACGTGAGCCCTTATTTTTGAGTAACCATCAAATTATGGGGTATCCAACCCAAACAAATCCTCCTGACTCCTAAATTTTCAGGTTAAATCGGATGTATGCTAGCCACACAAATTCTCAGGGATGACTCGATTTCACGGTATGTCACATGCCAGTCTGCTTCCAGTTCACTCACAACATCGATGTTTTCTGCCACAACAACTTTTCTTGGACGATTTTCACGACATTAATCTTGGAGAGAATGACGACCACGCTCGAACTCATTTTACGCGTTTTTTACAGTCGATGAGTGTGGTGCTTCATCACCAAAAGTCGAACTTAGTTGAACGATGCATTCTTTTCACCCAAAAATGTTCACGTGCTAATTTCATTTTTTTGCTGAAATCCAACATCCGTAGAGGCAAGGCCTTTTATATACATACTTCAGTTGTAATTAATTTACCACCAAGTTTCATAGCAAAGAGGATGCAAAATCCACTTGCGGAAAAAATGTCTTCTTCTCTAATGTGATTAAATATCATAAAATGATATGATGATTAAATATCATAAATGATGACCATCACATTGTTTTTTTTTTAATGTTGCAAAAAAACCAACACTTTTTATACGTATATAGTTTGTACTATATACGTAAATTACATGAATATTCAAAAACAAATGCATACTGCATCCCATATCGTTCTCATCAAACACAACCATCATTCCGTGTTCATCACAATAACAAACATTTTTAAATGAAAATGGCTTTATTGTTTTTCAAAATATTCCCCTTGATGATCAATACACTATTGCATTCGTTCAAACCATTTGTCATAGCAGTTTTTCCATTTCTCTTGAGACAACTCCAAAACATGGTTTTTGAACGCTTCAACTGCTTCTGCGGCGCTCGTAAATTGTTGACCTTTGATATTCGGGAACAAGAAGAAATCATTGGGTGCCAAATCACGACTGTATCGAGGATGAGTCATCAATTCGATGTTTTGACTGCTCAAAAATGCACATGTTTGACGAGATGTGTGAGAGCTCGCGTTGTCATGATGGAGATTGATTCATCTTTGGCGGTTGGTTTGGGGAATTTCTCCGAAGACTTTCGGCAAACAAATGGTCGTGTACCATTTAGAATTGACCGTCCTACATTGCTCAAGCGGAACAGTGGAAGAAACAGGCGACCATTTGCTTCGCTTCGCAGTGCTTCGTGCGCGAACAACTTTTGTTGGATTTGCCTTGTCTTGAAATACCCACATACTGTCACGATTTTATACACGTCTTTTGAAGCAGCACGATTAAACTTTTTAATCATTTCCTTACACCAATCGACGCGAGACTTGTTTTGAGCGATTGATAAATTATGGGATATCCAACGAGAGCAAATTTTTTTTACAGTTAAGTGTTCATGCAAAATCGAATGTTTTGAAGTGGAACTAATATGCAAGGATGCCTCTATTTCATGATATGTCACATGACCATCTTGCATTATTAGTTCACGTACTGCATCGATGTTTTGTGGCACAACAACCGATTTTGAACGACCTTCACGGAATTCGTCGGCGACCGAACTACGACCACGATTGAATTCACTATACCAGCGATGTACTGTGGTTTTTGATGGTGCTTTATAGTCACACAAAGAACTGAGTTCATCGGCACATTCTTGTTGAGATAGTCTACGTCGAAAGTTGTGAAAAATATTTCAACGAAAACCTTTTCTTGAAATTTCCATTTTTTTAACAAATTGGTGTTCTTAATTCACTGTAAACAAAACAAATAGCACTTCTACATCAAAACATTGTGAGTACATTTATGCTAACAAATGTCAAACTTTATTATGGTGATGCCAGATTTCAGCTATTGACATTAGTGTTGCCAGTTCCCGAAATATAAATAGTACCCCTCGAATATCATACCTAATAAACCATATCAGAATACAATATCCAGCATTTCATATCCATCATCTTAAGGCCGTCATACCCCATCATATTCCCCACCCATATACCATATTCGTCTTATATGCCATTACTTTCTAACCTCTAACCTTTCATGGTATATTATCATGATATATCCACATTACACGGCCATCATATACACCATACCAAAACCGTTATACCACATCCATTATATCATATGGTAGTACCATCTAACCTATATGTCAAATATACTTTATGCATATGCATATCATAATACTTTATCAATATTACCCTGCCATAATACCACTAAAATTACATAAAACCTATTCATACCATACCAAATCATACCATACCATCACACCGAATCCATCATGGGATGGGTAAAATATCTCAAGAAAATCATCATACCAACATTGTGACCCCAATACATCACACCCACCATATCATACGCACCAAATATAAACGTGGTCCTAAGTTGTATAGAAAAAGTAGTCCACATGTGCGGGACACCTTTTAAAAAGTTTTTGTTACTCGAAAAAGTAATGAATCTCAGATAGAAATTAATCGAAGAAGATGTAGCGGTACCACAACAAGCTTTTGTTGATCAAAGGGATTTATATGGAAAAAGTGTTCTTTCAAAAAAGAACCGAATAACTTTTTTAATTCATAATTTGTAAAAAAAACATACAAGTAAACATAACAATTGGACAAAAATAATCACAGTTGTGATTTTTTAATGGAAATATTTTCCGAAACTATATTTCAAAAACAAAAAATGGTGCGATTACGTTGAAGAACCTCACCGCTTTTAAATTTGTTGTTAATATTGCAACTTTTCCATGCTGAGTTTGGGCATTATTAAAAAAAAAAAAAAAAAAAAAAAGAAAAAAAATACCAAAATTGCAAATTCTAATATATTTTTTCATAGCTTCTTTAAGCAAAGTCTTGACCAATTTTGTTATCGATCTTCAAACTTTTGTTTTGGAAAATCCTTAAAGTGGCGTATCGAAGAGAGAATGTTTTTAAAATTGGAACTGAGTAAAATCAGCTTGTAATTTAAAACTAATTAATTTAAAACTTGGCAAGTTATTTAAAATGTCAAGTTAACAAAAGTTATTGAAATGGTTTAAATTTACTCAAATTCAAAAATGTGAATAAAACAACGAAGTCTTTTTCCTCAGATAATGGACTTCAACTTTTCATTTTCGAGTTTTTACTGACAGCCACAATTTTAGGCAAAACAAAAAAACATCCATTAATGCTCTTGGCATGCATTAGACTTGAGATGGCTGAGAAGAGCTTAATTCTAGAGCTTAATTAATGACCAAAACTTTTGAATGCTTTTGAACTTTTTATCTCAAAATACTGATTTTGCAGTGTGCTTTTAAACACTTTTAATAAATAAACACTTTTAAAAAGTGCGGTCTTTTATTTATTTCCAATATTTTCTTCTAATTGAGGTCCAATATCCGGATTTGGTAGTTGGGAAATCGTTCTCAAAGCTCATTAAATTGATTCTTCTCAGATTCTTCTCAGAAAAATCATAAGTACTGATTCCATTTAAAATTAGAATTTTATTATAGAAAATAGAATCCACATCACTCCGTAACTTGTTACATTTATCTTTGTTACTCACATCGCTATTGTTTCAATGTCTAAGTATTCTAGTCATAAAATACATTCTCAGGCGGTTATTCGGTTTATTTATAAGATTTATTTTCATTCGCTTTTCACTCAGCTTGGATTTGTTTTTCGAACGTGTCAAGCATGCAATAAAAATAAAGAAAAAAAAAAAAATAAAAAACAAAAACAAACAAAACGAAAAATATACCAAAAAGCTTAACAGAACTAAGTGAAAATTGCGCACGAATGAATGATTGCACGTGGTTGAAATGACCAGATTTTGGGGTGACGACTACCTAGTAAATGGTAAAGAAATTTATTACCCACAACAATCAAGCTACAATAAGCGGAAGTGCGGCCATCGTTATTCGACAAAATGAATCAATTATCTGCAGGTGTTGATGTTGGTGTTGGTGTTGGTGCTGGTGTTGATGTTAGTGTTAGTGTTGGTGATGTTGTTGTTTGTGCTATTTTAGTGTCAGATATTAAATTAAATTAACTACACGTAACAAATTGTTGGCATTCGATGAGTAACCCGTTCCAGCTACCTTCAATTTATGATGCGTTCGTTTCTAGCTAGTATATTGATTTCCTTTTGGTTTTGATTTCCGGACAATAAAATTTGATTGGATGTTAAAAGTGAAATTTGCGGTTAAGCTATAAAGTAAGTTAATAAATCTTTAAATAGACTTGAGCAATTGAGTGGTTATGGGGCATGGAAAAAAAACTCGATTAGTAGAGCTTAAATATTGATGAGTAGTTGAAATAGATATAAAAAAGCTTAATTAAAGGTTGTGTTTTGGTTTTAATGAAATATGGTTGCTTATTTTCTGTTAAAGCTTTAAGCTATGAAAAGCTTTTATACATATATCTTATAGATGTTTGAAATTATGTATTTATAATTTATGTCTGACTGAGAATATGTTTTTTAATTAAAGCTTCTTGTAAAATGCTAATTTTTTTTTTATTGCAAAAGCTTTTTGCAAAATCTTTTGGTTTCCAAACATATATTGATAAAAAACTCAAAAAATGTTTTGTTTTGAGTTAAATAAAATAGAACATTTTTTTTTCTTAAAAAGTTTCAAGTTTTGATCAATATATTGTAAAAGCTTTTTGTAATTAAATTGTTTTTATATTAAAAGCTTTTTAATTTTGGTAAGAGCCTGAATTTTCATAGAAAATCTTAAGAGAAAGCTTTATTTTGAGTCAAATATTTTTCTTTTATTTCTAAAAAAAGGTTAGAGCTTTAAGACTCTTAAAAGTCTTAAAAAAGTTTAATTTTTCAATAATAGCTCATTATATTCTATTATGACTTCAAAAGCGCTTTAGAAGTGTTTTGGCCTTTTAAGCTCCATAAAATATTTTAAGCTTTCAAAAGCTTTGGCAGTTTTAAACTCTGATTTAAAATGGTTGAACTCTTTCAACAGAAGCTTCTTGAATTATTCCGTTGCTTGTATTTCAAAAGCTTTTCTGGGCCTTAAAAGCTTAACTGAATAGATATTAAGCTTTAATCCAAAGTATATTTAAACTTATCAATTGGTGTTAATCTTATGTGTATAAAAGTTATCTAATTAAGACAAATAAAGAAAAATAAATACTTTTTAAATTTTTTGTATAATAGCTGTAAGATTTTAAAAGCTTTGAGAGTTTTAAAGTCTAAATTGAAGTTGTTGGTGTTTTTTTTTTCAGCGGAAGCTTCTTAAGTTCTTTAATTGCTTCATTTCCATAATTTTTATTTTCATAAAAAGCTCCACTTTGTGCATCTTAAGCTCTAATTCATTTGTTTTTTATCTTCTTATGTTTAAAGTTCCTACTGGGTACTTGCGATTAAACGAAAATATAGAAAACTATAGAGATATCTATAATTTATTTTATGTTTTCTTAAAGCTTTAAGCTCTTAAGGCGTCCGTGGCGTAGTTGGTTAAAGTGCGTGGCCGCTATGTCAACGAACCTGGAGACCCAGGTTCGAACCCCAGCAGCGACAGAAAATTATTTGAATTAAAATAATTTCTCTGTACGGCCGCCACCTCTCTGCAGACAATGGCAAACCTCAGAGAGTAATCAAAATGCCATGTAAATCTTCTTGAGAATAAGAACATTTTCGTTCATCGCCGTTCGGAGTCGGCGTTAAGCCTGTAGGTCCATTTCTCGGTCAATTGTGTACAAACTTAATAACACGCACAACACACTTGATCCTAAGAAGCTAGGTCAAAGTCCTTTCAAGAGCTGAAATTTTATTTATTATTTAAGCTCTCAAAAGATTGAAAGTTTCAAACTCTGAATTGAAAGTGTTCGACTTTTTCAAGGGGAATTTCTTAAATTTCTTCCTTGCTTACATTACGAAAGCCTTTATTTCCCTTAACTCGGCGGGAGACTCACCCCATAATGCAACACGAACTGTCGCTCTCGGGTAAAAAATACCACAGAGAGTTTCTTATGGGTATTTTAATAAAAAAAATTTGTATGCTATATTTTAAAATAATTTTTACGAATCAATGTGTACATAAGTATTAACTGTTAATGTTACTTATTATTTTTGTTTTTATAATAACAGGGATAAAATCCAAATTCGAATGGTCCGTCAAAATAGCAGTCGATGTCTTAACAAGAAGGGGCATAATCAAAATCCTACGAAAAGAAAAATATAATTATAAAAAGAAAACTGTACTAAGCACTTCACATTGTCTTTATGGACCACCCTCTCTTTTATAAGAACAGTTTTCCCCAGGTCCGCCTCTACGGTTTCTCCAAATACAAAAGTGTGAGTTTATTTCCCAACCGTCTGTTAGTTTTTACGAGTTCCACCACCTGGAAGGTTCTATCTTGTCTTGTTGCCTTGAGTCTTTGCATTTGTGTTTCCTACCGAGTTAAAGCTCCACTTAACGCATCTTAAGCTCTTATCAACCTTAAGTTTTTGACTTATTATCTGTTTCAGTTCTTACGGGGTACTTGCCAATAAATGCAAAAACGAAAACAAATTATTTAGAATTGTTTTAAAAAGCTTTGAGCTTTCAAAAGCTTTGACAAATTTAAGCTTCAGTGTTAAATAAATTAAAATTGTTGGATTTTTTTCCGTAAAACGATCTTAATTCTTAAATTTTTTGCATTTTGTAAGCTTTTATTTGCCTAAAATCCATTGGGCTTTACGCATATTAAGCTCTTATCAAAATGTTCATTGACTGATTATGTATTTCAGTTTCTACTGGGTACTTGCAAATAAACGAAAAAACAAAAAAAAAAAAAAATAAATAAATGTTAAATTTAATTAAGCTTTCGAATGTTTTGACAGTTTTAAACTCTGAATTGAAATTTAAAAGCTTTTCTATGTTTTAAAAGCTTCACTAAACTCATCTTAAGCTTCAATTAAAAGTTTTTATAACTTATTATTTATTTAATTTCCTACTGGGCACTTACGAATAAACGAAAAAGAAACAGTAAATAAATAGAATCATAAAGCAATTAAGCAATACAAACACAAATATAAGCACTTTATTGTTTACTTAACAACTTGTTTAGCAGTAACAACATCAACAATCATTTGAGCCAAGATTTGAAAGCTTTTGTTTCATTGCTGTTTGATATGCGCTGAAGTATCACGTTTAAAAAAAAAAAACTCATGAAAATCTAGCCACCGACAAAGAACTCTATGCAAACACACACACACACACACACACACACACACACACAAACTCATACAATGACAAAAAGTAAGGGGGAAAAAAACTCGCTTGTTATGCTGGCCAAATAGAGACAGCCAGTTACAAACCATAAATTAGTTGACTGCTATAAAAAGCTAGCGTACAACTCAATTTAAACGCTCTAATTTCTGTCGACCATAAAACTCAGCCATCCCTAAATAATGCAAAAAGGGTGGAAAACCGCGCATTAAATTCCCGTTTATTTTATTTTATTACAACAATTTTTGGAACGTTAACAAAAGCTTTGCAGAGTTCAATGGTTGGCGTGAGAAACGCAAAAAAACCAAAACAGAAATCCAAAAGCTTCAAGCTTCGAGCAACAACAACAACAGTTGCAACATCAGGCGTAAAGAGCGTAAAATTTTATGGTCAGGAAATGATGTTTAGCAATTTAGCGTAAAATTGAAGCCTTACGCGATTTATGTGCTAAGAAAAAAAAAACACAAAAACCAACCATAAGAATCGACGCTTGAACTGATCCCTTTGCGTATGCAACAAAATGTGGCTGCTTCGAGAACAAAAAATAAAAAAGTGAAAAATAAATAAAATAGAAAGTATATTCAAATCCACTCATATTTTACAATTTTACAGCGTTAAAGACGTTTAAACACACAAGTGCAATGTTTTGTGCGCCATAAAGTAGGCTTTGGTTTATTAACACTTCACGCGTGTCTGCTTTGTTGCTTTGGATTTCGTTAAACTTTCATGCTCCTTCATATGCTTACGTGAGCTTAAGTAGTGTGACGTCTATGTGTGCATGCAAGTGCCCGCCATGTTGTTGTTTGAGGTGCGCTTTTCCCTTTTTCAATTCAACTGTCTAGACTTCTTTTTTGCCCAGTGCGTAAAGCAACGCATTGTAATTAATTTTATTGAAATTATTTATTCCTGTTTTTATTTGTATTTGTTATTTTGTAAACACACACATGCACACACACACACAGCCTCACTTAATTGATATATATGATGTATTGTTTGCTTTTGCATTACGTGCAGAATCAAGTTAATTTTGAGCTGGCCAGTTATTTAAAAAATGTCATTAATCTTCATTTAGCTGAAATGCATTAATTTTCAGAATCTCAGATAAAATTGTAAAGGTTTCAAAAGTTGATTTAAAAACAAATCTTTACAAATGCGTTCAGGGAAACCGAGAATTGCCGACAGTATAACCACAAAAATTGTACAAAGGATTTTCTGACCTGATAGGAAACTTATTTTTAGATAAAAAAATCTTCAATTGTAGTAAAACATAATATTCTACTACGCCATACTCATCTATACACACCATAACATATCCTTCATAACCGTAAACCATTGTACCATACCTATCATACCATAATCATCATATAATACCTAGCATAACATAACCTAATCTATGAGACCATAACAATTGTCCAAGAGAATGCAAAATGGTAAGGTTGAAAAAGTGGAATCAAGTTCCTGATGAGGAAAGTTGTATGCATGTCCGTTAACGTTGGACATGTTGACATGATGCCCGACTGGCGCAGAGCATTCACTTATCATTCATTTTTCCTGTTGAAGTAACAATGGTATAGTCTCCGCTCTTCCTCATACAACTCGGCGTTCCATCGAATTCGGTACTCGCCATTGACTCAGATTGAACCGAAGATCTTACGAAGGATCTTTCTCTCGAAGGCTCCCAAAGTTTTTTTATCAGAACTGCTCAACGTCCAGGTTTGTGCTGCATATAATAGGACGGGTACGATTAGTGACTTATAGAGAGTGAATTTTGTTCGTCGAGAGAGGGCTCTGCTTCTCAATCGCCTACTCAGCCCAAAGTAGCACCCGTTGGCAAGAGTTAACCTTCGTTTGGATCCCATGTAGACGAAGTCCTTAACAACCTCGAAGGAAATGTTGTCAACAGTAAAGTGGTTTCCAAGACGCTGGGACAGTTTACTTGTTGACACTAGGTATTTCGTCTTATCTGCGTTCACTGTAAGACCCATTCGACTCGACTCTTTCGCTAATCTGGAGAATGCTGCACTGACTTCGCGCGTATTATGGCCAATGATATCGATATCATCAGCATACTCCATCAGCTTAATACTTTTGTGGAATATTGTGCCACTACGTCTCAGATCAGCAGCTCGGATGATCTTCTCCATCATTAGGTTGAAAAAGTCGCACGATAAGGAATCACCTTGTCTGAAACCTCATTTGGCATCGAATGGAGGAGTGAGATCCTACCCGATCTTAACTGTGCTGCTGGTGTTGCTCAGTGTCATTCTGCAAACACGGATGAGCTTCGCAGGAATACCAAATTCAGACATGGTGGAGTATAGGTGATTCCTTATTGGACTGTCGAAGGCGGCTTTGTAATGGCTTTGTAATGGCTTTGTAAACAAAAAGATGGTGTGTGTCGATTTTTTTCTCTAGGGTCTTCTCCAAGAGTTGTCGTAGCGTAAATATCTGGTCTATGGTGGATTTGCCAGGACTGAAGCCACACTGATAAGGTCCATTCAGCTGGTTTACGATGGGCTTCAGTCTTTCACATAATACGCTCGACAGGACCTTATATGCGATATTAAGAAGGCTTATCCCACAGTCGTTGTCGCAAATGGTGGATTGGGCAGAGCACACTGAGGTTCCAATAGTTTGGAATGTATTTTGTCGACCATATTCTGCAAAGAAGCTCATGAATACATTTAAATCGAGCTTCGCCTCCATTCTTGAAGAGCTCAGCGGGTAAGCCATCGGCTCCTGCGGCTTTGTTGTTTTTAAGCCGAGCGCTATAGCTTTCAAGACTTCACTATGTTCGGGCAGCGGAACTTCAACGCTGCCGTCCACAATTGGGGTTTCCGGGATATCATCTCTATTGGCGGGATTGTTGTCGTCGTCATCATTTAGAAGCCTAGAGAAGTGTTCCCCCCACATCATCAGTGTACTCTGGATATCTGTCACTAGATTCCCATTTGCATCCTTGCAGGAAGAGGCCCCGGTCTTGAAACCATCGGCCAGGCATCTTATTTTTTCTAAAAATTTTCGGACCTCATTCCTGTCACCATGCATCTCAATTTTCTCGTACTCACGCATTTCCGCTTCCCTTTTCTGGTTGTACCAAGTTCCACCTCGAAAGTCCGTTTTAATACGATTTCGAATATACAAGGTGGCGCAAAAATAACCTTCCGATGTTTTTTGGCTGTAATTTAAAAAAAAAATTAAAAACTTTGATTCTTCTTGTGGATTATTTTTATTTGGTCTTTTAATTTTTTTTACATCAAGTCGAGAATATGATGTCATGTAAATGGCCGCCGCCACAGTTGATTGTCATTTGAGCCCTTTTTTTGGCATTTTCCATCACTTCGGCCAAAACTTCCGGCGATAGGTCCTCACATTCTTGACGGATATTGTCTTTAAGAGCTGCAAGAGTCTGAGGCTTGTTGACATAAACTCGCGACTGCAAAAAGCCCCACAAAAAGAAGTCTGTAGCGGTCAAATCAGGCGATCTTGCTGGCCAGTGCAAATCGCCAAATCGGGAGATTAGGCGCCCGGGAAATGCATCCTTCAGCATATCGGTTGTGGCACGTGCAGTGTGTGCCGTTGCACCGTCCTGTTGGAACCACATGTTTTCCAATCCCAATTCATCAAGTTGCGG
The DNA here is from genome assembly GCA_943735915.1 of Pherbina coryleti. Classification (NCBI taxonomy): domain Eukaryota; kingdom Metazoa; phylum Arthropoda; class Insecta; order Diptera; family Sciomyzidae; genus Pherbina; species Pherbina coryleti. The sequence continues at coordinate 67,823,451 of OX030951.1, forward strand.
CAAAAAGAACTCGTTGATCATTGCTCTGTAGCGATCACCATTCACAGTAACCGTCTTCGAAGAAAAAAGGTCCGATGACTCCTCCAGCGAAAACAGCACACCATACAGTGACTTTGAGCGGGTGTAATGGCTCTTCGTGGGTTACACGCGGATTTTCAGTGCCCAAGAAGCGTAAATTTTGCTTATTTACGTACCCGCTAAGATGGAAATGGGCCTCATCACTCATGATTATTTTTGATGAAAAATCATCTTCCTCTTGGTGGTGATTATGGATCTGCGTTCTGGAGCAGTGTAGCGTAACATTGTTTATTAACGTGTATTTCGCATGTCTTTACTACACAAATGTCAAAACAGAACTGACATTAGGGGCCAATCGCAAAATTTATAGCATTTTCTGATAGGAGGATTACTTTGCGCCACCTTGTATGATGGCGACATGGAAGCTGGATCAATTTTCGTTCTAGATATTCTTGCAAGAAAAATTTGGAACCACTTTTCGGACATGCATAGGCAGAGGTAGTATCAAAGCTCTTGCATTAATACAATCAATAATATTCCATTTGACTCCAGTTGCGGGTTGAACTTTAGCAGCGCTGAGAAATTTCGAAGTGCCATCAAAGCTGACTAGAGCCGCTATTCGTTCAACTTTTTGTCTACCAACTATTTCAACCATTACTTTGCCTTCCCAATAAACAACGACTGCGTGCGCCTGTAACTAATATAAAGTGGGCCATACACGCTGCGACCAAAATGACACTGGAAGTGTTACCTGAAAATATTTCACATTGAAGTTACCAGCATTGTTGCGTCGTTATGGAAGTAACGTAACCACTTGACAGTTGCGGGTTTGATTGCATCAAAAATAAATTCGTTTAAAATTTTTATTGCAACACATTTTATTTTTGTCGCAGGGTGATGGCCCGCATTAAGTACAAATAAGGTTAAGTTAAACTATATTTTTCATGACCTCTTCTTGAGTGAATTCCTCTCCTTGCTCGCGATGTGTGCACGCTATCAAAATCTGCCCGGCTTTTCCATCAGTTACTTAACTGGCATCGAGAGCTGCGGTAAGACGTGGTGTGATCCAGTTCTTCCGACCTATTTTAGCAGCTATGAGGCTCTCATCCAAAACCAAGTCTTCATCCAGAATCGGGTCGGTGGTTTTATCCACTTCATCGCTTGTACTTTCATCTTCTTCTCCGAGAACAACTGCAGAAGAATAGCAATAATAATGTCAATAAAGTGTTTGCCTGGGTAAATTTTTACCACTTGAACGTTTTTCCAATATTCAAGGCCATGATGGCACTATCAAATATTATCCTATCACAACAAAATTTTACATTTGTAGTTTCTAGATGAAATGGAAACTTTTTTCGGCCGGCATGGTTAGGTAAAGTTAGGCTAGGTTTTGATGGCTGAGTCGGTACCGACTCGTACTCTTAGGCCAGTGCAGGCCCGTTGTGATATCACATAATCTCTACTGAACCTATGAGAGATATCCCTCAAACCAGTTCGAACGGATGATGACTATTTTTATATCCTTGATTTCCAAGCATGAGACTTCGGTGAGTCCATTTAAGAAGGGATGGCCCAAAGTTGCCAATCTCCTTTTACTTAGCGCCGGACATTCTCAGAGGAAATGCTGGCACATTTTCTACCACCATTTCAGATTTGCAGCTTCTGCAAAAATCATTTGATGTTACTCCTAATCGAAGAGCATGTGTTCCGATTAGACAGTTACCCGTGAGGATTCCTTCTACTTTTGAAGGATTTACCCCGCTTAATTGAAGTAGTGAGTTACTGCGTAGCGTAGTGAGTTTTAAGTGGTAGCGAGGCCATGTTAGCTTAGCTACCTTACATGTGACAAGGTGTTTCCATCGTAGTTGTGCAAGACTCAAGGATTTGTTCCTGCACTGGATTTTATAGGAGGACATGGGTATATCAATAAAATCCTCATTTAAGAGGGTGTTCGAGGTCGTACCCTTCCTTGCCAATTTGTCAGCCAAATTATTGCCCTGGATATACCATATGAGGTGGATCCTGAATAACCTTGCCATCTTGTTAAGAGATCTGCGGCACTTAGTGAGAGTTTTAGAGTTATCAATATGTGACTTTAGCACCTTAAGCGCAGCTTGACTATCTGAGAAAATGTAAATATTCTTTCTCCTAAAGTCTTTCTGGCCTAGAATCTTAGGGGTTTCTTATATAGCCATCATCTCCGCTTGGCAGACACTACAATAGTTGGGGAGTCTAAAGGAAGCTTCTATTTACAGATCTTGGAAGTAAATTCGTCCCCCTACCTGTTTTTAAAACTTGGATCCGTCTGTAAAGATTTTAATTCCGGTAATTTTAAGGGGGTTTTGTTAGCCCAGTCTAGCTTTGAAGGGATGAGAACTTCATAGTTCTTTTCAAGATTAAAACAAGGTACAGAGTAATCTTTTTTGTCGGGGACCGACGAGTTCAGAATTACCGTGTGACGGCAGCTTAGGTAACAGCTCCAATTTCCAGATTCTCTTAGTCTGAAGGCTGCTGAGTTGGCACACTCTCTGCCAAAGATATCAAAAGGAGGAAGGTGAAGCGTGACATTCAGAGCACTAGTTGGGGTTGTGGATTATGCACCAGTAATACAGGGACTTACACTTTGAACTTTTGCAAATTTCTGAAGTGCAGTTGCCTTATCAGATTTGGGTATCATTTTTATCTTTTCCTTGGGGATCAGGACGCCCACATCTTCGTTGGAAGGATCAGGTGTTGGATAAGCTGACCACGCTTGGTGTTTCCAACTGGCGCCAGCAAGCGCCAAATGGCTGGCGCAATTTCTTATACGAGGTCAAAACCGACTTACGGTTGTAAGCGCCAGATAAGTAAGTAAAGTTGCCTTATCAAGGGCTCTCCACCATACCAGTGAACAGTATACAAGTATGGGGTGGACAATTGCCGTTTAAGAGTTTTATAACCTATAGAGTTTCTACAGACAAATAGAGCTATATTCGCCTTTTTTACACGGCCCTTTATTTAATCATTCCAGATAAGTTTCTTATCCAGAATAACTCCTAGGTACTTCGTGCTATCACTAAAGAGCAACCTCGTGCCATTCAGAAACGGTGGTTCTAGGTTGGGGATTTTATATTTCCTCGTGAAAAGGATGAGACCTGTTTTCTCTGGGTTTACGCTTAATCCCTAAGAGGACGCCCATCTCGAAAGGATTAAGAGTGCTCTTTCTATGAGTTGACAGAGAGTTTGAGGAAATTTTCCGTTAAAGACGAGAGCAATATCATCGGCATATGCAATAACCTTGCAGTCTTCCCCCTCCATGACACACAACAGTCGGTCAACCGTCACGGACCACGGAAGTTTAGACAAGACTCCCCCTTTCGAAGTTCCCCTGCTTACAAACCTACGGATTGAAGACCGGCTAACTATACTATATTTTTAACGATAGTTCTAATGCGTACGATGTTCTAGCGAGGCGGCATGCCGTAAAAAATTGTGAATTTGAATTTGAGGCAAGTGTTTTGACTTTGCAAGGATTGGGCTATTTATATTTCTGGCCTAATAATAAAAAACCAAATTTTTATGATCGAAATTGGTTTTAATATTTTTCAAAATATTCTCCATGAAGATCAATAAACTTTTTCTCGCCTTTGAACCAATTTTGGAAGCACTTTTACCACTACGATTACGAAACTCCAAAAGAAACGTTTTGAGTGCAACAACCGCTTCTTCGGGTATCGAAAATTGTTGAACACGTCGTTTTTTTTAATTTCCGGGAATAGAAAAAAAGTCATTGTGTGCCAAATCAGATCTGTTCGGCGAATGACCCATAAATTCGATTTTTTGGGTGGTCAAAAAGGTCTTTGTTTGTCATTAAGTTAGCATTGACCTGATGCAGAAGATTTCGTCTCTTCTTCGTCTTTTTCGAATTTCTTCAATGACGTGTGGCAAACAAATGGCTGTGTACTATACAGAATGTACCGTCCTACCGTACATTTTCGAACAACTTCACGTTTTAAGGATGTGTTCTGTACACTTTATCGATTATTCTTTTTTTACTTCATACTAGTACATAGAAGGGCGACCTTATTGACCTCACCATACAATCAAGAGTAGAGTAATAATAATATTTACCGTTTGTTTTTTTTTATCTCTTCTTAATCTTAACTTTATCTTAAATTGAAGAAATCGTTTACTTTGTTTGCGTTCTTTGTACCTATTGAACCAAAGCATTTGCAATATAAATATTTGTAATTGTTCAATGTAGCCATCCAATCATTTCCAAGAACGTCGTCAGAGATTTTCTTAAGGAATGCGGTACATTCAACGTTCTTGCTTTGTGTTTTTTTTTATGTGTTAGAAGTTAATAATAAAAATGCTCAGATTTTGCCCCAGCCTTCGCCCTACCAATGAATTCCTGTCATTGCGTAACATAAAGTGACATTTGAAGATATTTTTGTTCATAGTTACGACTTATTGCCGTAAAAATTTTTTAAGAATTAATAAATTAATCTAGAAACGTGATTTATATGGGTGCGACTGTGTTTTGAACTGGGATGTGACTTTCAAAGTCGGGCGGAAACAAACATGTTCGTGCTTGAAGTCACTACCGTGGGTAGAACTACAGAAAAAGGGTCGCACATAAAAATTTTTTTGACTCAAACTAGTACAAGTGCTTGATTCAATAATGGTGGTCATTGACTCAAACAAGGCACCGGGATAGGTATTGCGAACAATCAATGTTGCCAAATGGCCTGATATATCGAATTTGAAAAAATCATAAAAAGTTGAAATTCGACCACATAAAAATTGTTTTTTTTTTTTCTGTAAATCGTTCATTTTCTTCGACCTTAATTTTTTATGGTTTTTTTGTATTTTTTGGGCTCTAGGTTTTTTTTTCTTTTTTAATTTTTATTGAAAAACGTTTGGCAAAGTTAAAAAAACATTAAAATGAGAAATATGTAAGGATAATGCAATGAATGAAATTAAAATGGATTGTTATTGAAGTGAATAAAGGATAAGTTTGATTTTTTTCGCAAAGGTTGTACTGAAAAAATTAATTGGCATGCACGCGTGGTGAACTGTTGTTTATGTTTAGGTATCATAGTCTTCTGGATTGGTAACAATAAATTTTCCAGAAGAATTCGACTACACAGCGCAATTTATTCAAATCAATTTTTAATTGCATTGAAATAAAGTTCGATACGAAAATTGTGCAAAAACATACGATTACCATGAAAATTTGGCATTACTTTTACTTTCCTAATGAATTAGCCACCAGTTCTCTCGCTCAGGAAAGCTCAGTGGCGGCAAGTGGCGTCAAAGTTCTCTTCACTTGTGCGGATCGTTTGTTTCTTCGTTTGTGAAATTTATAGTTTTTTAAAAATACAAGTTTATTTTTTAGAAAAATGCAATAAAATGAACAAAATTAAATATTTTTCCATTTATTATGGCTTTATTAGTAAGAACAAATATTCCCTTTAATTATGGAACACAACGTCGTGCAAGTGTATGCCTCGGCTGGCTTCGCAGTAGCGCTTTCTGTCACTCCAATTTTCCAAGATCTTGTTGTTGGTTTCGGGCTGTAGCTCACGGATAACTTGTATGATATTGGCCTTAAGTGCTTGAATTGTTTCCGGATTGTTGGCATAATATCGGTCCTTAACGGTTCCCCACAAAAAAGTCCAAAGGGGTCAAATCTCAGCTCTGAGGCGGCCAATTGACATTGCCAAGACGGCTGATAACATGATTTGGGAATTTGGTGCGCAAAAGATCGATTGTAGCATGAGCTGTGTGACATGGCGCGCTATCCTGCATGACTCAGAGATCGTCCAAATTCATGTCTCCAATTTCAGTAAAAAAAAGATGTTAACCGACTTTTTTTTAATGAAATTGGAGTCATGAATTTGGGCGACCCACTCTCTTTCGTGGGCTCTGTAACGCCCACTATTGACCGAAACGTTGTTCCCTTCCTCATTCTCAAAGAAAAATTATCCAATGATGCCACCACTCCACAATCCGCACCAAACTGTCACGTTCTGTGGATTTATCGGCTCCTCGACAATAACACGTTTTTTTAGTTTTCCAAGTCCCAAATGCGGGAATTTTGTTTTTTAACGAAGCCCCCGAGATGAAAACGCGCTTCGTCAGGAAATATGATTTTTCGCCCAAAATCGTTGTTCAATTCAAGATGCTCTACGGCCCATACTGCGAAACGATAACGAAGCTTATGATCGTGCGCCTTCAATTGCTAAGTCAATTGAACCTTGTAAGCGAATAATCCGAGATCTTTGTGGAGACTTCTCCTCAGGCTAGTGCGTGAAATGTTAAGCTGTTGAGATCGATGTCGAATTGATGTTCGTGCATTGAGTCTCACACTCGCGGCTACAGCAGCCACATTCTCGTCCGTGCGCAGCGTACGATGACGGGGACCATTAGTGTTGTCCACTAGCATACCAGTCTCACGAACTTTTTCGCGCAGAAAAAGTTTTTAGCAGACGCGGTGGTTGCTGCATTTGCTGCGGCCAAAACTTTTTTCAAATAACGCACTGTTTGGACTACACAGCACCAGTTCAAGCAGTTTATTCAAACGTAAAGCGACTTATTTCTTTCTATGACTATGATAGGAGGCATGTTACTGACTTTATTTCAAGATTTCGAGCGGTAAACAGCAGTCAATGTCAAAATAACCTATGATTTAAAAACCCCCACATACAAAGCCACCCTCCTTAGCAGTCGGTTGTAACCCGTGCTGCTAAGGAGTGATACAAAGAGAAGAGGGGGAAGAGAGTCGCATTTTCAGGCAAAAGAAAAGAGAAGCGAAAAAGCGTGAGTGCGAGAAAATTGAGATGCATGGAGACAGGAATGAAGCCCGAACATTTTTTGAAAAAATAAAAAAAAAAAAAAATAAAGTGACAGATATCCAGAATACAATGATGATGTGGATGAAACACTTCTCTAGACTTCTGAATGGCGACGACGACAACACTCCCGCCAATGGAGATGATATCCCGGAAACTTTTATTTTCGACGAAGTTCCGCTGCCCGACCATAGTGAAGTCTTGAAAGCTAAACTCGGCTTAAAAACAACAAAGCCGCAGGAGTCGATGGCCTACCTTCTGAACTTTTCAAGAATGGAAGCGAAGCTCTATTGAAATGCATTCATGAGCCACAAGAAAGGCGATCCCACCATTTGCGCCAACTACCGTGGGATAAGCCTTCTTAATATCGCATATAAGGTCCTGTCGAGCGAATTATGTGAAAGACTGAAGCCCATCGTAAACTAGCTGATTGGACCTTTTTAGTGTGGCTTCAGACCCTGAAAATCTACCATAGACCAGATATTTACGTTACGACAAAATCTTGGAGAAGACCGAAAAGAAACAAATCGACACACACCATCTTTTTGTCGATTACAAAGTCGCCTTCGACAGTCGAATAAGGAATCATCTATACTCCACCATGTCTGAATTTTGTATTCCTACGAAGCTCATCCGTCTTTGTAGAATGACACTAAGCAACACCAGCAGAACAGTTAAAATCGGGAAGGATCTCATTCCTCCATTCGATACCAAACGACGTCAACTCAAGAAACCGCTCCGCGAAATGCGTTTCAGCACCCAGGATGAGACCATGGAAAAATAAAAGATGACTTTAATGGCCATATCGCAAATCGAATATAAAATATGTTTCGAGGATTGCAGTCGATGGGGAGTACTTTGAAGGCGACAATATCGATTTTGAAGTATAATCTTGTATTTTTAATTTCCTAAATAAATTCCGGGAACATTTTGATCAAGGCGGTATTATGTTCTTTGAAAAAATACAAATGTTTCTTGTTCATATCTTTACAGAAATATTTCAATTTTTACATAACTTTTTTTGATTTCTACATAAGTTTTTTAAATCATCAAAATCATGAAACCGGTCACAGGCTTATCATTTGTAGATAATAAGCGAGGAAGTAATTCTGACCAGAACTAAAAGAAACTGTTTATTATAAAAAAAAACAACGAAATTGGTGCACGTTTTTCGAAAAATCACACCAATTGATTCTGTAGCTTTTTAAAATCTAAAATCTAGACTTTACAACTTGAAATGGCCAAAAACTGGTTTTTTGTTATTTAAAAAAAAAAATTATTTTGCGCTCTAGAAGGATCAAAAAAATTTGCCTGCAATATCTATTTTCTGTATATATATATATTTAAAAAAAAAATATAAATAAATAAATTTGTTTTTTTATATTAAATTTGAGTTAATTTTATTTTTTTTTTTGTAATTTTTGGAATTAAAAATTATATTTTTGGAATTTTCTTACTGCGCTAGAATATTTTCACGCATTTCCAACTTTGTTTGAACCAAGCAACTTAAATATTAATTTAAGTAGTTAAAAGTAATGCGTGCATACCACGAACTCTGCCTAAATGTATGCAACAAATTTAAGTCATGTAATAACAAGAGTGAATTCAAAGCAAATCTCTTGACCACGAATGTGCAAACATTAAGATTTAACTAACTAACCAAATACATGGACAATCCCGCGACATACACACACACACATACACAAACAACATTTTGCTGGCAGTGACACGGGCAGCGAAGCACACGCACCATGTGGCCATTAAATTAAGCTACATGCAAACCTGCCGGCACTGCAAACACTTGGGGCAAAGTTATTGACAACAGCACCACCTACAGCAACAACAACAACAACAAAAACAACAACAGCAACAAGACAACTGCAACAACATGAATGAGGCAAAGCCGGATATAACGGTATCCTTGCGTGTAAAAGTAATAAATTTAATTTGAACGAGTGGCAACACTGCTGCTTAAGCTTCTACGCAGCTACAACATGGCAAGAAGCAGCAACAGCGAAAGGAAAACAAGAAAACAGGAAAACAACAACTTAAACAACTATAACAATAACAATAACAACAAAAATAACACAACAAATCAGCCAAATACCACTTAAAGCCAACTTATAAGCCATGCCAAGCTGCTAGAAACCCGGAAGAAGCATAAAAAGTAAACAGGACGAATGTTGTTGTTTTTTTTTTTTTTTTGGGTGGAACGGGGTAGCAACAAACGGCAACAAAACGTGCTTTATGAAGAAATGAGGATATCAAGACACTCAGCCTGAGTGGGTGTGTGCGTGTGTGTGTCTGTTGGCTTACACGCCAACCTACTAACAGGATGGTGCAGAGCCTTTTGTTGCTGAACTGTTTTTTTTTTTACTGTCTGTACTTGTAGTTAACTGTCCTGCTTTTCCGCTTTTGCTTCGTTTTCGTTTTAGGAATCATTTAACTTTAAGAAGTTTCCCTAATTTTTTTTTTGTTTTCTATGTCGTGCTGTCAATATTTTTTTTTTTCAACATTTGCTACAAACGCACTGAAATGTGAATAAGAGATAGTGGGACAGAAGAAAAAAAAAACTTGACCAAGCATTAGAAGTGGATTAGTAGAAAAAAGGGGAGCCGGAGTAAGGATTTCCAACTCTTACCAAGAAGTAAGGACATCATCAGCCACCAAGCGCCACTTCGTGCAGGCTCTAAGTAATTGCTGCTTAATTGATAAATAGTTGTAGAAGTTTGTGTGGCCAAGAAACTAGAAACTAGCAACTAAAAAGTTTCTTCCGGAAAAGTGGGGGGGGCAGTTAGGCACAACTTTGCAGTCCACTTCGTTTGTGCATGTGGGGGTTTGAATGAGCTAAGCATTTCTTGTTAACGTTGTCTTCTTCTGACTTTGTCCATTAAATATTAAATAGCATTGAAAGAAAATAAGCAAATTTTTCTAATAGTCAGAAAGTTTTTATTGTTTCCTTTTATTTCTGTTTTAAGAACATGCCACTATTTCCATTGTTTTGAGAACAATTCGTGTGCGTAGCTATTAGGCAGTTATTTCACAGTCTTTTGCGCAAAACAACGCCTCTGAATTGCTTTCATTTGATGAAGTCCATTGTTCCACGGGGAATTTTAATTTCTGGTCAGGGACGCTTATCATTCCAATTTTTTTATTTATTTATGAATAATTTTAGGGCTTAACATTAAAAGATACTCACGACTTTTTTGTCATCTCCATGCTCTGTAACCGCTGAACTGGTTTTTATAGTTCTTTCACTATTCAATGCTTAAGATGAGTGGACCTAAGAAGTCTACTTAGTATTCTCATATGTTTTTACACGGTTACCTGCTCATAAAATGAAAACAACAAAAAATTTTTTCAAAATTATTTTTGTTATTTATTGAGTCATTCAATAGCTACAAATTGTAGAACAACGTATCCGAAATGCCCACTATCACAGCACGCACGACGTGCATAAGAAATTTCTCCACTGCTCTTACAAGAGGGCGCTTTTGAGGCTCGATATTTGGGTGTCGAGTAGAACAAGCCATGCCCTCTACTACGAACCACTATTTGTAATCCACTGATTCGTGGAAATGAAGTCCGGTACATTGGTTTTGAGCCACTCTTGAGTCAATTTAGGCGTATGAGTCGGAGCAGAATCTTGTTAAAGGATTCACGGCTTGTTTTGGCATACTGCTGTGTTGAGAGGCTTCACAACCAATTCCAAAATATTGGATGCCGGTGACTTTCGCCAAAATTTTGACACAAATATGGAGCTTGGTGACCCCATCATAGGTGACTCTCAATCAAACCGTCACAGAAGCTGGGTGGTGACCTCTCTGAACTTTCAGAACGAGTTCTGCTTCGTATCGTGATAACAGATAATACACTCTGTCATTCTGTTTATTGGACGATTCCTCAACGGTGAAAACTTTTTCGTCAGTAAACAGAAATCGTCTGTGGGCATTATCCGCGTGCTGGAGAAGTAACGCTTGCAATTTTTGCTTACGCTGTTCCTTTAACGCTACCATGAGAAGGTGCCCGGTATGTCTTTTGTATGCTCTGAGCCCGAAGTCTTATTTGAGAAAGCGAGAGATTGATTGCGCCGAGATATTCATCTCCCGAAACAAGATTTTTCTGCTTTCGCAGCGGTTTTCGCTTTATTTTAGACTTCACCGCCTTGATGGCTGGTGGTTAGGGATGCAAACGATACATCGATGTTTTCATCATCGACGATATATCGTTCATAAACATCGATGTTGACATCGATGTTGTTAGGAGCGATACATCGTCGATACATCGACGCCAAAAGCAAAAACATCGATATCGCTCTCTCATTTATAGCCTAATGTCAAAAATAATAGAAAACAGATTTCGCCAACAGAGGCATAAAAAGTTGCACTGCCAGTATAGGAAAGACACTCTCTGTTTTTCTCACTGATTCTTGTTCGTGCAAGAAAGAGATAGAATATTGTGCGAAATAGTTCTGTGCAATTTATTTGTCAGTAACAGTTCTATTTGTTTATGTTTTCCTCAGTTCTGTTTGCTTATGTGTTGCTCAGTTCTGTTTTTTCATGGTAGAATGAATAAGGTAGCATGCATCTATATAAAATTTTTCAAAAATTCCTGCTGCTGTTGTTCTGTTCTTTGAGATGGTTTTTCAAAAGTGCTACTTAGGTTGTTCTTTTCATTCACATGGTTTTTTCACTTCAACGTTTTCAACATAGTTTATGTTTTTACTTATTGGCAATGGCCGATTTTGGGCGCTCTGTTTTTGAGAATATTTTTTTGTAATGAGTAATGCTACCTTGTCATTATTATACCATGTTGCATCCCTACTGGTGGTGTTCTTACAACACACTAAGGGCCAGATATTGGACGTTCGATTATTCCACCAGTATTTTCAAACAACTTCACAGTGCGGTACACAATATTACGAGTGACTTAGAGTGGCCGCAAGGTCCGAAAAATATCGCCTCCTTCCATGCCAATGCTTTTAGACCAACTATAACAATATGATTTTCAGGCGAGCCCCATTCCATGATTATAAACAGCTGCCGCCGAAAATTTTTTAACGAAAAAGAAGCATAAATGCTAAATGTCAAATAAGCGTCAAAACGAAGCGAGTGGGTTCAGTAGTTCATTCACAGTGAGCACGTTCAATCGTGCACCTAAACTTGAGTTTGTTTTTTTAATAAATTTATTAATCAAAAAAATTAATGTACTCAATTCTGGCATTCTTCATCTCTGTAGAGAGTTGCTTTCGGTCAGATTTCTGTATCATCAGCCTTGCAAAAGGCTCCGAAATTTCGGATTTGTTACCTAAGATGGCTATTTTTATTTCTGGCCTTGGCAACAGTAAGTGGCAACACTTACCATCTGACGTTTCCATTGGAAACTTGACACTATTGAACATACTCTTTTTGAGAACATTTTCCGATTTAAAGGCGACTTTTGTTGTTTAAAGTAAACTGAAAAATTCATAAATGGATTTAATGGATTTCATTTAATGGATAGAGATAGAGATAGAGATGGAGAAAGAGATATAGATAGAGATAGAGATAGAGATAGAGATAGAGATAGAGATAGAGATAGAGATAGAGATAGAGATAGAGATAGAGATAGAGATAGAGATAGAGATAGAGATAGAGATAGAGATAGAGATAGAGATAGAGATAGAGATAGAGATAGAGATAGAGATAGAGATAGAGATAGAGATAGAGATAGAGATAGAGATAGAGATAGAGATAGAGATAGAGATAGAGATAGAGATAGAGATAGAGATAGAGATAGAGATAGAGATAGAGATAGAGATAGAGATAGAGATAGAGATAGAGATAGAGATAGAGATAGAGATAGAGATAGAGATAGAGATAGAGATAGAGATAGAGATAGAGATAGAGATAGAGATAGAGATAGAGATAGAGATAGAGATAGAGATAGAGATAGAGATAGAGATAGAGATAGAGATAGAGATAGAGATAGAGATAGAGATAGAGATAGAGATAGAGATAGAGATAGAGATAGAGATAGAGATAGAGATAGAGATAGAGATAGAGATAGAGATAGAGATAGAGATAGAGATAGAGATAGAGATAGAGATAGAGATAGAGATAGAGATAGAGATAGAGATAGAGATAGAGATAGAGATAGAGATAGAGATAGAGATAGAGATAGAGATAGAGATAGAGATAGAGATAGAGATAGAGATAGAGATAGAGATAGAGATAGAGATAGAGATAGAGATAGAGATAGAGATAGAGATAGAGATAGAGATAGAGATAGAGATAGAGATAGAGATAGAGATAGAGATAGAGATAGAGATAGAGATAGAGATAGAGATAGAGATAGAGATAGAGATAGAGATAGAGATAGAGATAGAGATAGAGATAGAGATAGAGATAGAGATAGAGATAGAGATAGAGATAGAGATAGAGATAGAGATAGAGATAGAGATAGAGATAGAGATAGAGATAGAGATAGAGATAAAGATAGAGATAGAGATAGAGATAGAGATAGAGATAGAGATAGAGATAGAGATAGAGATAGAGATAGAGATAGAAATAGAAATAGAAATAGAGATAGAGATAGAGATAGAGATAGAGATAGAGATAGAGATAGAGATAGAGACAAAGATAGAGATAGAGGTAGAGATAGAGATAGAGATAGAGGTAGAGATAGAGATAGAGATAGAGATAGAGACAGAGATAGAGATAGAGATAGAGATAGAGATAGAGATAGAGATAGAGATAGAGATAGAGATAGAGATAGAGATAGAGATAGAGATAGAGATAGAGATAGAGATAGAGATAGAGATAGAGATAGAGATAGAGATAGAGATAGAGATAGAGATAGAGATAGAGATAGAGATAGAGATAGAGATAGAGATAGAGATAGAGATAGAGATAGAGATAGAGATAGAGATAGAGATAGAGATAGAGATGGAGATGGAGATGGAGATGGAGATGGAGATGGAGATGGAGATGGAGATGGAGATGGAGATGGAGATGGAGATGGAGATGGAGATGGAGATAGAGATAGAGATAGAGATAGAGATAGAGATAGAGATAGAAATAGAGATAGAGATAAAGATAGAGATAGAGATAGAGATAGAGATAGAGATAGAGACAGAGATAGAGATAGAGATAGAGATAGAAATAGAGATAGAGATAGAGATAGAGATAGAGTTAGAGATAGAGATAGAGATAGAGATAGAGATAGAGATAGAGATAGAGATAGAAATAGAGATAGAGATAGAGATAGAGATAGAGATAGAGATAGAGATAGAGATAGAGATAGAGATAGAAATAAAAATAAAAATAAAAATTGAGATTGAGATTGAGATTGAGATTGATATTGAGCTTGAGATTGAGATTGAGATTGAGATTGAGATTGAGATTAAGATTGAGAGTGAGATTGAGATTGAGATTGAGATTGGGATTGAGATTGAAATTGAGATTGAGATTAAGACTGAGTTTGATATTCAGATAGAGATAGAAATCATTTCCGCTACGACAGCAACGCGTAGGGTACCAGCTAGTTTAGAGAAAAAAATTTCTAGAAAATGAAAAGTTTTCTCTATTGTAGGTACACAATTCACTATGCGAAATATTTTCTTCAATAAAAACAAATCCTTTCTCAATAATGAAAGTCTTTTTCTCTAAGAACGATATATTTTTCTAATATTTCTCTTTTTCATTAAAGCTTTTTACCATTTTTTTGAAATTTTTGGTATCACATTTAGAGAAAAGCATTTGCTGGAGCAAAGTCCATACCATTTTTCTCTAAATATAATGCCTTTTTTATCATATTCCGTGAGACTTTTTTCTGAGTGTATGCCCAAACCGGCCGTTGAGGCCTTCACAAACCTGATTTCCGAGATACCAACCTCAGAGTTTCAAAACTGTTCCAAAAATTGGTTTAAACGAACGCAAAAGTGTACTGATCATCTTGGAGAATACTTTGAAATATAATAAAAGTATTTTCACTGATTAACCACTGTTTTTTCATTGTTAAGCGCAAAACTTCGCCAACCCTCGTAATAACCAAAAAATCTGTTTTATTTTGGGTGAAGGGACATAGCCCCAAATATGGGATTATGTCCCCTTTTCTGGAGGATACAATTATAAAAATTGAAGTTGGGATTATGGCCTGTTTCAAAAAGGTCATAAGCCTAAGAAAAAGAGGACATAGTCCCAAAATAAATTTGGTGTTATGTCCTCTTGAGATTATGACCGCAAACTGTCGTAATCTCAAATTTGGGATTGCAATCATAATCCCAAATGAAAATTTTACATACTGCTTTGTTAAAATGTGTATTTTAAGATATTATCGAGTTAGAAACGGTATTTGAACAGTTTGAAATTAATGTTTACATTCCGTACGAGGGAAAATCATTTTCTCAAGGGACTGTATTTCATTTTATATTAATATTTTTTTTTTTTTTTTTACTTATTTCATTTTGATAGGAGTTATTTCATTCTTGATTAGAAGTTATATCATAACCAATTTGATATAACTCCTAACCCACAATAACCATTAAAATTTGGGAGTTATTGTATTTTTTTTACATGGAGGGTTATTTTATTTTTCGTTAGGAGTTATTTCATTAGGATTATTTTATATATAGATTTCAATTTGCAATCAGAGTTATTTCATTTATGAGTTATTTCGAGTATCCAAACGGTCATACTGTCCATTTTTTTTTCATTTAATAGCTCTTATTGTAACCATTTAAGATTTTGACCTTTTAAAAGCGGACATAATCCCAAGCGATCAGAACAGCCAATTTGGTGTTATGACTGCTTAATAAGTGATCATAATCCCAAATACGATTTTGAGATAATGTCTGCAAATTAAGGGGGCCCAATCCCAAATTCTCAAGTTGATATTATGACCCTTGAAACTTTGTCCGGTCACCTTTATTTTGGTACAGAGATAATATTTATTGGCGATATTTTTAATACAGGATGTCGAAATTTGTATGAAATGTTGAGTCACAACATAATATGTGGAGTCACATCACCCGGCAGTGCTGTTTGTCTGTTTCGTTACAACTCTATGATATGATTGATGAAAAAAGGCGCTTTTTTCTGGACGACTTATCCCCAAATATGTGAGAGTCACATCATCTTACAGTGATGTTTATCTGCGTCGTTTTCACTACATGATACTATTGATGAAAAATTCCCCTTCTCTTTGAAAGAGTTTCTCCTCAATAAAATTTCGATTGACTCTTGGCTTAAATAAGTGGAAAAACACCTAATATGTCAAGAAATGCTTTTTCACGCTTGCAAGCATCTTAATGAAAAGTGTCAATGTGCCAAAATTTGAGAAGGATAGCTTGAACGGGTTGACAGCTGCGTGCAGTAAGCAAGTGCTAGAGTAAGTTTACTGCAAATTCGTTTTATTTTCGACTCGAATTTAACCGAGTTAATTAAATCATCAGACATAAATTTAATTGAGGGACTTTTTAAACTAAAGCAAATTTCAATTCTGAAACGTTTTTAATTGTATTTTGAACGGTCGTTTGATATTGTCTTCTCTAGTTGTGGTGGTTTTTTTTGTTCTTCTCTTGATTAAAAATGCCAGATAAAAAATAAGTTTTGCTTTGACTTAATTTGTCACAACTGACAGCTTCTTCAATTATTATTTGGTTTTTTTTTATCATATTCCACCATATGCTGTCAAAGCCGTTGCTATACTTAACTGACAGTTGGACACTCTTGAAGAGACAAACTGACACGACAATGTTTAAAAATAAAAAATGAAGCAAAATTTTTAAAGCTGAGTTAATATATCTCAGCTGTTACTAGTGTTAAAAAAGTTGGTTTTTTTGAACAAAATCGTTTTTACTGACATTAATGAGCAAGTTTGGAAATGTTCTGAGAGACGTTAAAATTGAGTTTATGTTAGGAGGTGACTTTTTTATTTCACTCAAACACAGGCTAATAATCAGCTGATAACTCAATTAAGCGAAAAGCACAAAATGAAATTTTATCGTAAAATTTTTATTTCACAAACGTGATAACTGTGTGTCGCAAGAGGGTATTTTGCTATTTTTGGCACATAAAAAAAAGAAAAAGTCAACTTTAATTCAAGCCATTACCTTTTATCAATGTCTCATTCAATCTTATGGCTTCACGTGTCGACAGCAGGAGACAAGATAAGAAATAGAAATGTCTTAAGTAGATGTTCTTTGCAAAGTTTTATTTTAGAAAAAGCAAACACAAAAAAAAAAAAAACGAAAATGAAAAAGAATTCTGCAAATAGGCGTAACGGTTATTGGTGCGGATCTCTATTCCAAATCACAAATTATTTCATTTATTTTTCCTTAGGCTGAAATTCAATTTCATTAGAAAAGAAATGTGTGAATTGTGCTATTTGCTTCGTTAATTTCAACACTGTAGAATATATACAAAATAACGGCATTTGCCATTTCGTTAGTAGCTATTCATTCGATTTCGTCTAAATAGAGCAAACAGCCTGACTGGCTTGTATCAACAATAAATACAACTCAAGCCATTCGGTAAGTCAGACAAATATTGTCTCAGCTTAGCTCGAGCAGGCCTGTCATCACTCTAAGCATCCTTAGATCCTTACAAAATTGAATACATCTCTTCTCTGGAGATTCCATGTGTTTTTGGCTGCTTGTCTGCAGCAGTTCTAACTCATGTTTTTGGCTCTGATATATTTTTATTTTGCATTAACAGCTGCTCATATTCAGCCAAATGATGACTGAGGGAACGTTTATTGTTTGTTTTCATGGCCTCAAAAGTAACGAGCAATTTTGTTTTTTTTTTTTTGTGTTTTCTGCAAATATAACTTTGCAATTCCTTGGCTTCAGTGGTTGTTGTTGTTGTTGTTGTTGTTTTAGCTTTATAATATTCTGAACTCTCATGTCGATGTTGAAGTGGGTATAAAGTGTACACATAGGACTTTGTGTGTGTCTGTCTATGTAGGTGCCTATATTTTGACTGCCTTGTAAATAATATGTGTTGGGGGAGATGTGGTGCAAAGCATCAAGGAAGCAGCAATAAAATGAAAATATAATTCAGCAAATTATGTCGTGTTTATCAACTTAAACATATTTAATAATCCACATTTATTGCCTCTTAACTTTATGAGTTCATTCGGCCCATTTGATGTTTGTGTGGAATAGACAAAGCGGAAAAAATATCGATTTTATTAAACGTTTACAAGCGGCGTTTATTCATTGACTTTTAGGCTTGAATGTTCTCTACAAAGAATTTGAAATTTTCTCATTTTGTCTTGATGTTATTAGACATTTGATTGATGAATGGTTCTTGGAGCAGAAGCAATTAGAAAATATTTGAAGTTTGCACATTTAAATATCTATTAGATGGAAAGTAAGTTTAAGACAGTGTACAAGTGACATTTTAGATATTTTGATATTTATTACTTATTGAAGAACTCTTGACAACCAATCGATTTACGGATTGAATAAGTTGCTCCCAAGTTGAACTGCATCGCTCCATTTTGGAGAATTTTGAGAGAACTCTTAGATGCATTTTTATGCTCCGCTTGCTACCGGTTGTTAGTTTCAAAGTCAGTTTTGAACGTGTTTTTCTTTCTTTAGCATGATGCTAGTCTTGAAAATTTCTTGAGTTTCACCATGGTACAATGAAAACAAAGTAGAAGCATTTCAGAGAGGCATACTGCCGCAATTGTCAAAACGAAATCGACTGCCTATAGAAAATCTGAAAACGATTATTTTTTTATTTTTTTTTTTATTTTCAAATTACTATTGAAAGACAATTTTGGCTATGAGAAAGAGAGCGCAGTCCGAAATGCGTCTACTTCTGTTATTCTACCATGAATTTCACACACGATCTAAACAAAAAGTGTGCTAATGACATAATGATTTCAGTTTTGTATTTATTGAAGAAACGAATGTTCTCGAGTGTTTTCGCTATTAAATACAATAATACAGTAGTTATTGGATACTGTAAGAAAATTAAGTGTTTCACATATTTTTTCCAGTGTATAAAAAACACTCACGGCTAACGGTAGATTTTTATATTTTGCCTATTCCCTATTTCGCAATACAAAAAGTTTGCCACTCGAACGCCGACTTTTGTTTTAAACACTACAATTCGAAATGAGTGCCAGATTTAAAAAGCGATTTGAAGTGTATTTTTGGTTCACCACCCAAAAGGCTTAAGCCGCCGCAAAATACACAAAATGTTCAAATTCATTTGTGAATAAGTGGATTAAGCGCTTCAAAGAAGTTGGTAATGTTGACTACGCTGAGGGCAGAGGTAGAGAACGAGTGATCTCAAAAAAGGTGGATAAGGCTATATCCTATTCATTTGATAAAAATCTGACTCTTAGCCTTAGAGCAGCGAAACAAAAACTATCTAAGACAGGAGTCGAAGTTTCTACTTTCACAATCAGGCAAAGACTTTTGGAATCAGGAATTTCTAACAAGAGTACCAACACAAAACCTTTGTTAACAAAAAAGCACGTTGAAAAAAGATTAACATGGGCCTATGAACATTTGGATCGTGACTGGAGCAACGTTATCTTTTGTCCAAGAAAGCTTGGACAAAAAACGGTCAAGCACCCATTGAAGGTTCATGTCTACGGATGTTTCGGGAAATTGATCGCATTTACACAAAATTTGGTCTACTGAAATCTGCTGAAGCATTGTATGAAAAAGAAAATAATGATTGGATACTACAGGAGGATAATGACCCTAAGCTTCGGAGTCGCCTTTGTACCGCATGGAAACAAGAGAATAGGGTGCAAACACTAGACTGGCCTTCTCAGAGCCCCAATGTTAATCCCATCGAATATGTGTAGTCCCTTATGAAACAAAAACTGAGAGGAAAACGTTTTTCAACCAAAAAACAATTGATTGTTACGTTGCAACACATATGGAAAGAATTATCACCGGAATATGCTGCACAACTCAGCCAAAGTTGCTTCAGAAGATTTCAAGCCGTTATTGAAAGCAACGGCGCACAGTGTTTCGTTTCATACAAGTTAGACGTAGAAAATTATTTTGTTGATTTTTTTTGATAGTTTTCGATGTTTAAGGTATAGGAAACAAAAAAAAAAAATATTTAAGAAACTTTAGACAAGTGGACGTGGTAGCTCCCAAACAACTTAAACACATTTTGCGCAATATCTTAGAAACGAAATAAGCTATAATCGAATCGAATTCAAAGTTGACGTCAAATATATGCTTACTTTAAAGAGTTATTAGTATTTCTTACTTACGCTTACCCTTTTCTTACCCTACACTTGAAAAAAAGAACGTTTTTATTTGAGTTTTTTCATTAAACGTTATAAAAATCAATTGTTTCTTTAAATTACATATTGTTCTTGGAATCTCAAAAATCAGGTAAGTTTAAATATCCGATAAATAACCATTTAGCTACGTATTTGCAAACAACAGATCAGTTTGCTATAATACCTTCGATTTTATATCTTACTTTCTTATTTTCTTAGAATATAACTTACAAGCAATTTATTTTAATTTTACAGTGAAAAACAAGGAATTTTTGCGAATTTCAAAGCATCTAAATTATTTTTTTTTTCAAAAAATAGAATGACACTAAAAACAAAAATCAGTTGGATCATATATGACCGAAGACCGATAGAAGGTTAAGAAAAGTAAAAAACTGAAAACAGACATCACTTCTGCTGTACAAAAAATAGTTTAAGATCTACTTGAAAAAAAAAATAGGTGGATCATATATGACCCATTGTTCTCACAAGGTTAAGGATAAAAAAAAATCGGTAAACAAACATCAATTAATAATATTGTTGCAACAAAACGGTTTTAATGTTCATCTACAACAAAATTTGGGGTGGGTTAATATGAACCAATAGTCCTACAGGGTTAAGGATATCAAAAATCGAAAAACATACATGATTAGAAACTGTTTACCCATTAAAATAATTTTGGCTGCCTAAACCGATGAAATACCCCTATGTGGGACGGCCATAGAGGTTACAATTTGGTACTGCACAAAAAAATTAAAAATAAATATGATGCACCGTCATGAACAACCTTATCACTTTTGATTTTACAAACAGACATAATAAGCTTATGTTAGTAAAAATTTCAAGACCTAGACAAAGTACAGACACTTTTAGATTTTCCATTTTATATAAAAATAAAAATAAATTTAGATAAAAAATCTATATATTTTTTAATTTAGAGATAATCATGTATAAATAATGAAAAAATTATTTTTAGGTGTACTAAGAAACTAATAAAAATAATGTATTGTTTTCAAAAAGTGGTCTTGTTATGTAGGAAAGCGAAAAGGCTACTTTTCCCATACAAATTTTTGTAACTTTGGTTCCACAAGGACTATCGGACTATCAAATCATTCCATGCCCTACAACCCGAGTTACAGATTTATCTCCGTCTAAATAGCCCAAACAGAACACAGTGCGGTGTCTGTATCAAATATAAAATATATTGCGAAAACATATTCATTTTGAACTTTTAAGTTAATAAAAGAAAAATTTTTTTTTAATTATTGTTTTAAAGATTTATACGCAACACGTATTTTTCTCACGCACTGTACATGTTTCGACAATGTTTATCCCAAATTTTTCAAGGCGTTACTCCCCATTTATCTGTTGTAAGAAACACTTTACATGTCCTTGCGACCTCTACCAAATGCTAAGAATACCTTTAATATGCAATGAATACCCTATTGCAGCCATGAATCTTGAAGAAATAATTTATAGGTTAATGTGTAAATCATTGTAACTCTTCAATAACCAAATGACAATCTGGATTTCGAGTTTAATTAAGTGATGAATCAGTATTTGTTTTGTTGATGTAAAAGTTTTCAAAGTAGGTCTTCATAAGAAGAACATCAAGATTCTAGTGCTTTTCGAGCGCTAAAAATCCTTCAATAAGGTCCAACATTATCTATTGTATTATAAGTTTGTAAATTTTGTATCAATTTAGCTATTTAACAGGTCACAAGCCTTTTGTTCACATGATATTGTATCAAAATAGGGCCAGTGGTCTTTGTCAGGGCCCTGTTGGAAGAACCTTTTCTATTCTGTTATAGTCCCAGAACTGTGTAAAGTTAAGTTCGTAAATTCGAAGATGATAAAGTGTATACTACTTTGGATACTAATTTAATCCATTACAGGTTAAATGGCTATAATTTTTTAAATTAATTTTTATTCATTGCTTAAAATAAGTATAAAAAACATAATATGCAAAAAAGATTAAAAAAATCTATTTTGTTAACCGACTTTTTAGGGTGTACCCAAATGTATTTTCACACATACTGACCTCTAATGTATGAACATTTTCGAAACATTGTTTTTGAACGGAAAGTGTTTTTAATATTTTCTTACACTGCCAACGCACTCTTGAATGACAAACAATACACCATAGCTGGTTTCGTATTTTAGTGGAATAGTGTCCAGTTCCATCTTGCGACAAAATTTCAACTGTTGACCCAGACTGTCGCGATTTTTTTGACCACCTTGGCGCAGATAATAACTTGACATATGACGGCAAAACATTAGTTGATCCATGGAGGTTCTCACTGCTTATCATATGCAACCGCCAAGCGTTAGCAATAGCAATAAACAGATCCAGCATATATGTTTATAATACCCACCACCACTCTTTACCATGAACAGCAATCCTACATAACGACATTGACTGATTGAGCTCATCAACACCACTCATGTTTTTGTTATAATTTTGGAATAAATGGGGTATAGCCACGTCAGTTTTCTTACGCTTGCTTGAGCACAATCGCTTAACCGTTCCTAGTGGATCAGTATCATAGTTGGTTTCCATTGTACAAATACTGCTATCTTTCCATCTTAAAAATAACTGTTTATTTTCCTTTTCGAATTGATAGCCATAGGAACCACGATCTCATTTTTTCATATCCTTCGTGCTAGTCGAAGGAAATTTTTTTGGTCTGTTTTCCCTAACAATTCCAGTAACACAGTACCCCAAATTTCTAAGATCAACTAGAAGATTGTAACTAGCGAGTAAAAGTTGTATAAAAAAACGTGATGATTTCCTCCAGTAGAATTTAGCTTCTCCAACAAATTTTTGACAACACATGAACCTACAGATCAGATAATTCCCTCTGCGATTTTCCGGAGTATAAATCAAACGAGTAGCAATAGCCTATAGCACTAGCCGCAACTTATTACAGCCGAATAATATTAAAACTCTTAAGAACCTTTTCAAATCGGAGATATCGAACTGAAACTCGTGCGTGTTTTTCTGTTTTGATATAATGTTTCCGAAGTTGAATTTCCGCAGTTTGCACATTAAATATTTTGTATGCATTTTTTTAAATTGAATAATATATTTTAAAATATTTCATAAATTTTTCAACTTTCTGTGTTTCCAAGTCGATGTCAAAGTGAGTTTCTTACAAGTAAAGTTAAATTCTTCGTTGCGTTAGTTAAATTGGTATCCAAAGTTAAATTCCTACTTTGCAAAAAAGAACGAATTTAACTTTGTACAGAGAAGAAATATTGGTTTTTGTCTTTGCTAAGTTGTCTTCGGATTTACGAATTTAACTTCATGCAGTTTAATCTCGGTACTGAAAATCTTCAGCGGTGTAATGCATGGGACACCTCAAATGGGTTATGCCTCAAACCGAAAACCAAACCAAAAAATTAAACCGATCTAATGTAATACATATTCATTGAATTTGTTAATACTGCAAAAAACTGGGCATGATATTTAATAGATCCTTCTATAAAACAGCCTTTCATAAAACAGGTGACACTATCTTCAAAAGTTACGGAATGTCATTGGACACATGAGAGAAGCGAAGCTTTTTCACAATTTAATAGATTTGATAATTGAATGGCTTTTTTTTATTGATAAATTTTTTAAATTTAAAATTTTAAAATAACAGAAAATAAATTAAAGAAAACACACGTTAATCTTCACACCAGTAAACTTTATTATATTTCATTATTATTTTTTTTTTCTGTCACTAAGAAAACGCACTTGTCAACGCACTTTTGGTCAATTGTTAATAGAACCAATATTTTTATTTCTCTCTGTTTTGACGTGACGAAGTTACGTTATACTGCTCTAGTTTCCAAAAAAGTTGAAAAATGCATTTTTTAAAAATGCATCTGCGTTTCATTGAATTGTTATTCGCTGGGTATAAGAGCTATGATTAAAAAAATAGTATGACCGTAAAGGTTAATTCTTTGGCTATATTAAAAAAATAAAAAAAAATTTAATACGGCATAGGGACGTAGTGGGAGCTGCGTAAGCAACGCAACTGAAAATTTGTTACATGGAATTATTACTCGCTGAGTATTAGCGCTAGGATTAAAAATACGATACGCCAATAAAGGCCTACTAAAAGCCCTCACAACAAAATTAGACAAAAAATTTCTGACATCATGGGGACGCTGAGAGAGCCGCTCAAAGATCGATAACGCAACATTCATGCAGCGGCGTTGCATTGAATTTTTACTCAATAAGTATATAACCTACGATAAAAGTTTAAAAAGGAAAATAAAGTTTTTGTACATGGCTTTACGACAAAAATAAAAAAAAAATTCTGGCGTCGTCAGGTCGTGAATATAGCAGCTTATGTAAAAGAAATGTAATATCGTTGCATGGAATTATTACTCACTCAGGAGGAGTGCTACAGTAAATTTTGTTTTACGACAGCAGGGATGTGTTATTACGCTTCACAACTAAATTACAAAAAAAATTTTGTTGTCATGATTTCAGGGATGCAATCACATAATGCAGTAAAAATGCTAAAGCCATGAAAAAACGTTGCATGGATTTTTAACTCTGTGACTACTGGTGCAACGGTAAATTTTAAGGAACGAAAACAAAGGTGAGGTCTTCGGGCATATGACAGAAATAAAAAAAAAATTTGACGGCGTGTCAACAACCCCCAGGGAACCGCCTAATGTGACGCATATGCATCACTTTTGCTGGATTAATTGAAATTAGAGCACAACCAATGGGGAAGCAAAAAAAAAAGCAAAACGAAAAGCACCAACTCCAAATCCAACAACAACTCCAACACCAATACCAACACCAACACCAACACCAACACCAACACCAACACCAACACCAACACCAACACCAACACCAACACCAACAATAAAACCAACACCAACACCAACACCAACACCAACACCAACACCAACACCAAAACCAACACCAACACCAACACCAACACCAGCACCAACACCAACACCAACACCAACACCAACACCAACACCAAAACCAACACCAACACCAACACCAACACCAACACCAACACCAACACCAACACCAACACCAACACCAACACCAACACCAACACCAACACCAACACCAACACCAACACCAACACCAACACCAACACCAACACCAACATAAACATTAACATCAACATCAACATCAACATTAACATCAACTCAACATCAACATCAACATCGACATCAACATCAACATCAACATCAACATCAACATCAACATCAACATCAACATCAACATCAACATCAACATCAACATCAACATCAACATCAACATCAACATCAACATCAACATCAACATCAACATCAACATCAACATCAACATCAACATCAACATCAACATCAACATCAACATCAACATCATCATCAACATCTACATCTACATCAACATCAACATCAACATCACCATCACCATCAACATCAACATCAACATCAACATCAACATCAACATCAACAACAACAACAACAACAACAACAACAACAACAACAACAACAACAACAACAACAACAACAAAAACAACACCAACACTAACAACAAACAAGAAACTTCGTCACGTCAAAATCTACGGGTGTGTCCACGACACAGCCAACTCTTCTTTTTTTTGTGCTACTCTTGTTTGGATAGCCAATACACAAACCTTTTAATAGATATTGTTGGATATGAAGGATATATAGCCAATACACAAATCTTTAAAAAGATTATTGTGATCTGCTGCAACATAGCTTTAGTTAATAATCTATATTAAATCAGCGGCATCTCACAACGAAGGTTTATGGTTTAGTGTTTAGAGAATATTTAGAGAATCGAACTGTCAGTCGACGCGATATGTGTTCCTTCGGCGGAAAAGAAATTATTTTTAATTTAACAATTTCTTGTTGCAATAGATACAAGCAAAAAGCAACATCAATTCTAAGAAAAAAGGTTTCGGATAAAAGTGTCGTTTTTGAGATTTCCCTCCACCACCTCACAAAACGAGGCGTAGAAGGCTTCGCTTCAAAAAGTATTTACCACTTTATTTTAAGAAAAAGTAAAAAAAAGTTTTATGAAACCTTGACAGCTGCTTTGTCTTGACTTATCAACAATTGCGTAGGAATACTTTTTTATTATTTATTGTTGCCACGACCATTTCCTCGACCATTTTGTTACGTTTTTCTGGTGTCGCTGCGAGAAGTATGTAAGCGAGAACTCAGGGTCGGCTGACTCAGTGGTGATGGGTCGTGAGCCAAAAAAAATATTGATTTAAATTAATTATGGGCGCCACGCGATATCCTGAGATCCGCACCTAATGTAAAAACTATCGCGAATTTCCACTTAGGTTGCAGCTCCTTTTTAGTTAAACAAGAACAAAAGTACTTAGCTTCTTACAATTTCCTTTATTTAAAACAATTTTATTTCACTTATTAATTTTAGTTATAGTATTACCCTTAAATTTAAAAAAAATCTACTTGAGTCCCTTTTCCCCAATGTGCCACAACCGGTTGTTTCTCCTGGGTTTACAATTATTATGACTCAGATTTAGTTATTTAATGCCCCCCTGAATGAATACCCCTCTTTACTTTAAATCTCCAAAATACTTAATAAAATAATAATACTATCATCAACACTTCCAAAATATAAAGTATCTTTACATTAATGTTATATCGATTTCCAGCAGACAGTAGGACGAAATCGTACAACCCAATTTAAAAACAAAGTCTTATCAATATGTTTCTTTTTTTTTTCTTTGTTCTTGTTATAAAACCAAAAATTAGACAACCAACGTAAAACCGCCGTGGTTGCTTTGCGATTGAAAATAATACATATAGCAAAAATTTAACATAGAAAATGTGGTACTCGCCGCGCCCAGGGATTGAACCGCGGCTGTATGACTACTGGGCAAATCCGCTCATGCTGCGCCAATCTCTCGGTTAAATTAATTTAGCTTAAAAAGCTTTGATACACGACCGTTTCTGGTATAGTAGAATGGGTAGCACGATTATGTATATAACAGCTAAGCCGCCATAAAAAAAAAACCTCAGGATCTGCTGTTCTAAAGAAACAAATTCACTATAGCCAGCTGATCCTTTTAAAAAAATGCATAATTAGTTACCTGTTTTCCTTTCCAGTTTAATATTTATTTGCTTCGTTATTAGCGTAAGGTTTCCTTTGGCTTATTCAAAAACAAAACTCGCCCGAATTTCCTTTTTCCTTCCTATGAGTAGTTACAAATATTCCCTCAGTTTTCTGTTCTATGTTTAAGTTAATATCCTTACTACTTCACCTTATGTTAAATTAATTCACTTCCAAACTTTTCGAAACTCTTTAAAAAAACTTGACACTGAACTTTTTGATTTTTCTTCTTTTTTTTTCGATGGCCTTTATGACTTCTTTTGTTTCCAATAATCTATCACCGAATGATCATTTCGTTTTGGCGAAACTCTATCTAAGGCTAATCGCCTGATGGTCATGCGGTACTTATGTTCCTATTTTATGTTATTTATTTAAATTATTTCCTTAAGAAATAGGCATTTATTTTATTATATATCTTAGGTTAAATATGTATATTATGTATATTAAGAATATTATATTCTAGACAAATTTTATTCCCGTTGTTTTTTTTTTTGGTATTAATTTATATAGTATTTAGTTTTTCTTTTTTTTTTTTTCTTTAATTTTGTGTTTTATAACTTTTTTTGTGTTATAATTTTATTTGATTTCTTAAGTAAAACTGAAAAAAATAACTTGCCGAAAAATTTCTCGCGGCCGGGGTTCGAACCCACGTCCACCGGGTACAAGGCGAACGCCTTACCCAATGAGCTAACTAGGCTATATATAAAATGTTCGATTATCGGTGGTGGGCATCTACGAATAGCAAAAATATCTACACCTATTTATTTATGATATCTGCTATAAATAAACAATACGGACCATGAAAACTTCTCACTAACCAAATCAAATTGTAACAATTTCCTTGAGAGTAATAAAAAATTATTACTATCTTATTTTTCTTTCTTTGGCTGTAGCCTAAAGATATTTTTCTTTTTACGCTTCGATGAAATTGTAAAGCATGCTAAAGCCTTTGCTTGACACATAACGGAATTGATATTGACAGCTCTGAATGTTACGGCGGTGCATGTGTCATTGAGTAAAAGTAAGGACGACTTTTTTGTTGCATTCATCCGAGTTATCTTTCTTTTAGCTTTTCCGTTGAAGCAATAGGTTAATCATGTGAAAATCAATTGATTCATGACAACGTTTATATTTTAAAAACCTTAACTGTCATTAAAAAAAGGGGGGGGGGGGGGAGGGGAAATTAAGAAACTTGTCCTAACATCGACTTTCAAATTCATCCTAAAAATCCGGATTTGCTGTCATAACCCGTTTGTTAGTTTATGAACGTAAATACTTGCGAGGGCAATTTCAGAAGTCAGTGACTGGCTTGACGGTAAAATACCCCCTCTCAGTCACGTCTTAGCTTTCTTTTATATTATTTGTGAGAGCGAGCCTTCGTTATGGTGCTTCGTAAATGTTTTAGCGAAGCACCTTAGGGGTCGTTCATAAATTATGTTACCGATTTTCATCTTTTTTTTACCCCTCCCTCCCCCTCCGTTACTCTTCGTAGTGCATTTAAAAACCCCTCCCCTCCCCCCATAAAGTAACGTAGTATATGAAATAAAAAAATGAATTGATTAAAAAATATTTGAAAATATTTGGTTACGTTACTATATCTGAAACCCCCTCCCCCCTATCGTTACTTATCGTAGTATATTTTAAAACCCCTCCACCCCCCTAAATTGGTAACGTAATTTATGAACGACCCCTTATATATGCTCAGACATTTTTCCAACAGGTTCTTTTGATTTGTGAAAGCAAGGCTGTTTATTTGACCGCGAATCCTGGTTAAAGCACTTCTTAAAGCCGTAATTTTTTTCGAGTCTCACTTAACTTCCAAGCAGCTTTTATTTTACTTGTGATGATGAGGCTCTTTAAAACGAGTGCGAACGAGTGTCTAAGGTGCTTCAAAAGAGGTTCGAAGAGGCATCGTATAAGTTTTTACTTCTGTAGAGAATTTCTGAAAAGCCCAACCTTTTCGAAGTTCAGTTAGCTTCCAAACAGCTTCTATATGACTTGTGAGGGCAATACGATTTTATATGAACTAAAGTGGTTCAAATGAGCTTCGAAAAAGCGTCGCATAAGTGTTTACGAGGGAGTAGAAATCTGGCCACACAATTGCTTCTTCCTTATGTACGACTTCCACTAGGCTTCAAGTACCAAATTTATTTTTACTGTCACACCATCATAAAAAATAAAACACGCCTCTTTTAATTATACCTTGGAGAACGCTTATAAAAGTACGTCATTTTCTTTACAAACCTAACGTAGCCCAGAAAACATTAAATATTCAAAACTTTGCTCACACTCCCTTAATGTTTTTTTTTTTTTTGTCTTATCCTTAAGGCGAATATTAGTTCCCTTTTGTGAAGCCACACCACCACTGGGCTTTGCTGTAGTTTTCTTGACTCTTTATTTGAACCTCTTTGTTAAAGATAGCGTTGTTGTTGTTGTTGTTGTTGTTGTTGTTGTTGTTGTTGATCTACTGATTGTGACATTGATGCTTTCATTAATTAGGATAATGATCCTTATTGTCTGCACTAATTAATTGTGTTGAAGCTAATAATAATGTGCGCCCATTTATCCATGCAAGGCCAAAAGTAGGCACCTCGTTATTGTCTTAAGCTTTAAGCGTACAGCACTTATCAGCTTAGTATTAAGTCTATCACAAGTTCAAGGTTTGGACAGTTACTTATTTTGTTAACTGTTTTAATCCACTTGTTGAAACTTTCAACTCTAAGCAAAATTTATAATTTCTGCTCCTTACTCAAGCAGGAGAACTTTCGTAAAGTTTTTCACCTGTCAAATGAGTAGACTTCATTAACGTCTTAGAATAGCTTAGAACGTAAACTGTTCAGCTAAAAGTCAAAGATTTAATGTTTTTTTAATTAACGGAAATGTCGACAATAATGAGCAATATTATCTCCTCTACTTCTTGGAATTTTCATGTTGTGAATTATGTGAAAAGCAAGCACTTGAAAGCAAAATATATTCATAAATATTTATGCTTCTTCAGAGCTTTTATCTTATTTTTCAGCTTTCATGCGCTTATTAAGTTCGGTTAATATTTAGGATTGCACTTAATTTTGACCAAGCTTTTCATAAAAAAGCTGCTTACATTATTCGTACAATATTGTAGCTCTTCTAAGTGGGCTTTTTACAACTTTGAAGCTCTTGAGGCTTTTTTGTTATCATCTACATATATAAATTCTAGGAAACACTCAAGTGTGTTTTGTGTCATGTCGAAGATAAAGCTGCACGGCAGAGCAATAGTAAGTGGATCACATATTTGTAAAAACTATTAAATAAGTGAATTGTTTTTTATAAAAACTTATAATAATCTACAATTATTTTATTCAAGTATCCTGATAATTTTGAACTCTGTTAATTGAAATTGGTTTCGTCCTTTGGATGCCAAATTTTTCAGGTCAAATCCAATATTTTCTCTGATTCTATTTTCTAAGAGCTTGGAATAAGTATTTAATAATATAGTAACAAATCTCTGGGGTAAAAAGCTCTGGGGTAAACCATACTTCATCATACTACTACCAGGTTAAATTTATCAACAAGAGAAATATATTTTGACGAAAACCATGTCAAACCTGCTAGGTTGTTCTTGTCTTTTAATTGTTTATTTTTTAAAGTTAAACATTAAACAACAAAGTAAAAAAAAGAAGAAATACAAAAATAAAAATAAAATAAAAAAACAAATAACAAAAATAGAAATAAAATAGTATAAATACTAAAAATTAAGCTAAATTAAAATAAATATATAAAGTGAAATGGGAAAAGAAATGAAAATAAAAAGTGAAATGATGTTTGTTTTTAATTTTGATTTGATTATTATTGATTTTGATTTTGATTTTGATTTTGATTTTGATTTTGATTTTGATTTTGATTTTGATTTTGATTTTGATTTTGATTTTGATTTTGATTTTGATTTTGAATTTGATTTTGGTTTTGATTTTGATTTTGACTTTGATTTTGATTTTGATTTTGATTTTGATTTTTATTTTGATTTTGCTTTTGATATTTAGGGTATTCACAAGGTCTCATAAAGACAAATGTCTTAAATTGAAAACATTAAAATTTACAACAAGTGTGAACAACCTCCCATAACTTATGGTGCTATTTCAACTCTCAATCAGCTGATGCAAAACAAATTTAAATAAACATTTGTTATCACAATGCCAAAAGAAAGCGAAAAAGACAAAATAATAGCCGGTTTGTGCAAAAAGCACATGTTGCACGTTATTGAATACGACACTCAATAAACATAGCTTTTAGAGTTGTAATATTTTAGTACTTTTTTATATGGAAGGCAACAACCATATTTTTAAACTAGTGTAAAATTGTATTACATTATGATAATATGACATGATAGCACACCTTGTGAATACCCTAATTGATTTTGATTTGGATTTTGATTTTGATTTTGATTTTGATTTTGATTTTGATTTTGATTTTGATTTTAATTTTGATTTTGACTTAATGAGTTTTTAACCCGCTTCCATCGTTTGCATCAAATTGATGCAAATTCTTGAAAGACATTCATATATTACAAACAAATATGCATATTTAAATTCAGAATTTTGGCTACCTTCCTAAAATATCAAAATAAACAAGTGAGCAGTTCTACAATTAGAGATAGTCTTATACTTATCGCGCTAGAATAGTTAAAAAATTGAAAATATTCCAATGAATAATATTGTCTTTTTGTATCTACATCAAATTGATGCACAACGTAGTTTTCGTTTCTAGAAATTTCCGATGGATGCGGGTTAAATGAGTTTTATTTTGATTTAGATGTTTTTTCTTTTGCTCTTGCATTGGCTTCTCCTTTCATAAGACTAGGGAATCACACTTTTCTGTAGTAAATTTACATTTACAGTTACAGGTTTGTTGCATTCTCGATTTTGGGGCAGCTCTCCCGTTGTCTCATATATTTGTTTTTTTTATATTGAAAACAAATTTTACGAGCTCTAGGCAAAGCATGTTGACAACAAGACAACATGAAGAACAAAGAAGGCAACAACCAACAACGGCTCTGTATAGAGCAAATCACACAGCTTGACTATACAGACTGTTTCATTGACCGCTACACCAACTCATCAGTAGCCTTTGTATGACTTTACACTGTGATCCACTCAAGCTACTTAGGTTCTACATATACTGCCAATATGCCGAGAAAGTTACCCGGAATTTATTTTTGGCAAAGAACGCTTGAATTTTTGTAACTGAGTTCTTATCTACTTTTTGATGCATACTGTACCAAGGTTAACCCAAGGCCTAGAGCTCGTAAAATTTGTTTTCAATATAAATAACGAAAAGGCCGTATACAAATATTAAGATTTGATTTTTTTTTTATCGTGAGGACTAAGAGCCAGCCTTCAAAGCATGGGCAATAGCCATTTGGAGTCGGCATAAAACTAGTCGGTTCAGTTTTCGGTAATATTGCTCTTTGAAAGCCCATTCAAGGGCTGTCATGACTAATACGGGGCTTATCAGTGATTTAATCTTTGCCTATATTCAACAAACTATAACAAAAATTCCATGCAACTCCAATGCATACAAATAATTTTTATTTTAAGTTTTTTTTTATTACTTGGGAACCTGCGATTTAAGGCGTAACGCTCTCACTTCAAAAGTTAAAAATATCTGAAAATAGTCGCAGTTTACCTTTGTTTTTCATTCTATATTTGTCATAGTTCTTTTTTAATTATCTTGCATTTTTTGAACCGAGTTCGCTATAGTGAGTGGGCGACTTAAAAATGTAAATGCCATTTAAATGGAGGATTTTTGTTTGAGTGCATGCAAGTATGGTAAGTACACGAGGTACTATATTGTGTTCAGCTGTGGGTGATTCATATGAAATTTTTGCAATACTATAGCTTAGCAAAAGTTGCAAAAGTTGCAAAAATACATAAGCAAATTGGTTGAGTTACAAGTTAAAATAACAAACAACAGAGGGCGCTGGCGGCATGCACTAGCATTGGCGTTATTTGCTCAAAGTGATGTTATGCAGACGACGCAGGATCAGCAAGACTTATTAACATAGAGTGGAAGTTTTGTTTTTTTTTTGCGCTTTGAAGGATGTACGTAAATTATATTTTTTATTTGCTTAAATGCAAAAATAAGCAAAAACTTCAATATTATTTGTGTTGTTAGAGAACAGAAAACAAAAAAAACAGAAAACAAATAACGACAACTTGGATTTTTAGCAAACAACTTTTGGCAGTCATCAGACAGACAAGCAGTAGGTAGCTTGAAAGGAAGCAAATACAACTTGAAGTAATTCTCAAGTGGCTGAAATAAGCTTAGAAAGAAAAAAGAAAACATCAAATGAAATAAACAAACAAGCTGCCAATCAGACAAATAAACAAAAAAAAAAAACAAAACAAAAAGAAAATAAAAAAAAAACAAAGCATCAGCAAAAAGACAAGTTCTTCAGCTAGACAGACAGTTGGGATTCGGCTCAGTTAATTAAGTTGACATGCACAGAATTAGTAAAAAAAAGCAGGACTCAATAAATAAAAAGGATGAAAAAAATGTATTTCTTTAAGTAAATGAAATTTTCAGTTATTAAATACACGTTCACTTTTCGACCGTTCTATTTTTAACAAGTTTCAAGATTGAATTTTGTCAGTCTTCGAGTAGCCGCAAAAAAATCCATTTAAACTGGTTGAACATCATCAATTTTTACCACAGCTTACCAAGAAATGATAACACAAAACTGCGATTTGAGTTGTGCAGACCAAATCCAATCTCTCTCACACACACACGCACACACACAGACAGAGCCAAATATTGAATTTAATGTTTAGTTTGAAAAATGAAATAAAAAAGTTGAAAATAAAACTAATCCCAAAGGATCCCTCGTTTATTGTTATTTTGATTTTTTTAATAAAAGCTTGCAAGCTTAATTTTGATGCACATAAAGCTATTCCATGAAATGTACACGGATTAGAAAAAGATACAGAAATAAAAATAATATAAAAATTTAGAGTTAAACCATTTTCATTAATAATATAACTTAAATTGTTTCTTTAATTAATGATGTGGTTTAAATTTCAGGTGCTTAAGCTTTAGTTTATATCAGGTGTGTTGTTTACAATGAAAAAAAAATATATATTTAATATATTTATATATATATATATATATATATAAAGTATAAATACAGCCGATACCGTCGTTAACCAGGAGAATCATTAAGTATTAAAGCAATTAATTGTGTTTTCTCTCTACTATTTTCATTTAACTAAGTAGCTTCAGCTGTGGTTATCATATACCAGAGTGGATTCAAATAATTCGGGAATAAATATATAGATCGAAGTTTTTTTCATTGATAGCTTTATTGTTTTTCGAAATATTCTGCTTTATGATTAATATATTTTTGTATGCGTTTGAACCATAACATAACATTTATCTCATTGAGACACCTCCAAACCATATTTTTTTTAGGCATCAATTGCTTCTTCAGGCGTTGAAAATCGTTGGCAACTCAGTTTATCTTTAATGTGCGATCACAACAAGCTCAAACAAAAAAGCGAGAACAAAAGTCATTGGGTGCCAAATAAGGTATGTATGGCAGATGAACCATTAATACGAGGGCTCCACGAAATAACCCCCAAATGAAATAAGCAACAAAAAACGAAATAAGCCCCAAAAAAATTTCCATTCATATGAAATAACACTCGATTTTTGGGGACTAAGGTGCTTATTAAAACTTTACGACACCAAACAATGTTGATTACAATCAAAAGAATGCTCAAACACAGAATGAGAGAATAAACTGTACTACTTTAAACAAATTCTCTTTATCAGCTCTAATCATTGATTGAATGGAGTACCGTTAGTTTGCGTTGAAATGCACTATTGCTGCTTAATTTCAATCGTATCAAAACTATACGATACAATACGAAACTATACGAAACTATCATAATGAAATAAACCCCAAGTTTTGGGCTTATTTCATTTTCCCTTTGGATTTTATTTCATTGCATTTGGGTATTATTTTTTTTCTGTAATATGGAGTTTATTTCATTTTGGTTGGGTCTTATTTCATTGGGTGTTATTTCATTGGGGGTTATTTCATTTGGGCGTTATTTCTTATTTCATTTGGGGGTTATTTCGTGGAGCCCTTTTTGAGTGCTTAAAAACGTCTTGAATAATTCTTCGTTGCTTGTTTGTTTTCCTTATTTCACGGAACACTTCTGCCAAACAATTGAATTGTGTTTTATTCCTAATTGACCGTTCTATGTGTCTCAAGTGGTACCGTGGCCACATGACAAGTTTTTGTGGAATTTGGCTCATCTTGAAAGACTTATACAGCCGACAGCTGTCTATTTTTAGGCTCATACGCATATATCCATGATTCGTCACCAGTCACGATTATACATACGTCTTTTGAATCAGCTCGATAGAGCGATTTTTTTAGCGTTTCTTTGCACCAATCGACATGAACATTTTTAAATAATTTGAGCAGTAGTCAAATAACGAGTATATGAAATCCAATGTAAACAAATTTTATTCACAAATATGTGTTCATGAAAAAAAAAGTATGTATGTTGGTGAAAGTAATGCCCAGGAATGTCTCAATCTCACGGTACATATGTCACATGACGATCAAGCATTTTTCAGTTCGCGCACAGTAGCAACGTTTTGTCGCACAGCAACAGATTTTGAACAACAGTCGCGGAATACATATGTACATATGTGAGCAAAGTACGGCCCCGCTCTAATTATATGTACCACCGAACAACAGAGGTTTTTGATGTTGTTTCATCGCCAAAAGTCGAGTTGAGTGAAATTAATTCATATCGAAAGTTGTACAAAATAATCGCAAGCAAATGTTCACATGTTAGTTCCTTTTTTTTGCTGAAATACAATTTCATAAGTACTGTAAACAACATAATAAACGCTTGTTGTTATATAAGCTAACAAATGTCGAACTTTCCAATGGAACCTTCCAATTTGACTGGAATTAACTCTGACAGATTCCTAAATATAAGAAGCAGCCTACGTGTAATGTTATTTAATATTGAGGTTTTTATTGAGTGAGTAGCTCTAATGCTTATGTGTTACTTAAATGAAGCAGCTTTAAAACAAGCTGTCAATTGAAAAAATTGTCTGAAAATTTATTGCAATTTTGAGGCAGTTTCAATTTCCGAATTTTTATTTATTTTTACATGATTTATGTATATCCGAAAAAAATCAGATATAAAATATAAGAATGTAAAATTTAAAATAATACATACTTCATGCGTTTTGTATTTACTGCTTCATTAAACTGGATTTACTAGAGGACGGCTACTTGCAACGATACTGCTCAACGACTTGAAAGAGATACTGTTTCTCTACCCTTACCCTTTTTACTGGTATTTGGTTAAAGGCGGACATAAGCTTTACAGCTCTGTCGGCAGTATCATCTATGATGAATAAGCCACGACAAATCTTATAACTTGCGTTATAATCCTCTTTTCCTCAACGTATAAATCCTCAGTGATGTTAACATAATTTGTTGAAATTACTGTGTTGGGCACGAAAAATTACTGTTTTTGGTGCAAAATTACTGTGAATTGGAACAAAAATTACTGTGGAATTACTGTATAACTAAAACGAATAAAAATATAAAAATCAATTTTATATAATTGTTTTATTATATCGGCTGTATTCATAAAAAATTGTAAACCTCTTATAAAGTCCTCATAAGAAAAAAATTGAAAAACATTTTTCATAAACGTTCAATAGCGTTAAAAACATCTTTAAAATGCTTCATAAATGAGATAATTTTAAAAATTGTTGAAAACTTAAATAAACCCCTATGAATTGTATTTTTGTTCTCATCAGAGCATAAATTTTGTCAAAAATATATAAAATTATTTCCAAATATATAAAAAAAAAAAACAAAAAGTCAAAAAATGTTTGAAAATGTTTGTTTATTTTTAAAAATGGCTGAAACATGCTATAAACTTCTCACAAAGCATTCCTAAAATTATTTATTCTCATTTGAACACAAATATAGTCAAAAATTATTAAAATAATTCAAAATATAAATTTTGCAAAATATGTAAAAACAAAAAATTAAAAATATTTGACAAGAAAATTTATCAAAACATTTAAAAATATTTACGAAAAGCACAATAAAATTACAACTTCTCTGTGCAGAGGGTAGTGTAGCTTCGAAAAACTGTTGATGTTTAAATATCAAAATGTTGACGAAATTGTGACAAATATAAAGTTATTGAATTTATCTAATACACAAACCATTGTTTACACTCATCCCACTTCAAATCGAAAGTTTTGTTGCATGTTCAAACCGACTTCATTTAACGCGTTATTCGAACAAAGCTTTTTTTTAACATGATCGTTCATACTGCTTTAATTAGTTTCAAAATGTCAGTTTATTTGTTTATAGTTAAAATGTCAGTTTAGAATATAAAAAAAAATACAAAAAAATTCAAATAAATTTGTCAAATAATTAAGAAAAATTTATCAAAGAATTTATTTGTTTGCATTAAAAACTTGAAATTTAAAAGCTCTTTTCAGATTTGGCTGCGTTTAAAAAGCAAAAAAAGCTTTTCTGACGTTAGCAAGAACACAAATTATGTACTGAACACATTGACGACGACAGCGACGACAAGCTGTCAAATTAGGAATAGTTCTAAATCGACGACACGACATTGCGACATTAGACCAAATTCTCTCCATAAGAAATACATGTAAAAAAATTTGACAGATGTCGTAATGTCGTTGCCGTCGTCAATGTGTTCAATGCATCAGTGATTTCGAAACGTGTCAAAGCATTTTACACGTTAAATTTCCAACAACAATTGTACACATATAACTTCATTAGAACTTAATTTGAGAACTCGTTTTTCGATTTAACTTCATTAAATTGGTTTAACATAATTAAATGCTCGGTTTGAACATGCTATTAAAAGACTTTCTAACATTAAAAAGCTTTTTAACTATTGAACGTTTTAAAGCAATTTTAAAATATTTTTATGAATACGGCTTAAATATACAAACGTTACAAATATATTTGGATACTTAAAACATTTAAAAAAAATTAAGAATTGTAGATATTATTCATCTAAATGACCGTACATAGATCTTCCTAAAAGCGCAAAATGGTTTCCTTGGAATTGTATGGTTGTTGGTGCTAACCATGTGTAAGCTATAATTTGCATAGTTCTCAGGGCAACGTTCCATTTTGCAATACATTCCAGAGATGGCAAAATTATGAGAAGAACAGAGATATTAAAAATGTGATTTTAGTTAATTTTTCTAAAAAAAAACTTTATATTTTTGTCCGGCCATTGAAATTACTTGATATTTATGAAAATTACTGTCGTACTGTATGAGCAGTCAAATTACTGTAGAAAACAGTAATTACTGTGCCGTTAACATCAGTACTTTCCGTACATGTTAGTGGATCAATATTTAAAAAATCGTATCAATACGGAACCGGTAAAAAATTGCTACAAAATGGTCATCTTATAGACCTAAAATAGCTTACATTTTTACTGAAATACTTCTGTTGCAGAATTTCTGATTTAATGTCTATTTTAATTCTGTTACCAACGTTTGTAGCCTGATAGAGATTTCCAACCATTTTTCTTTTTCTTCGACAGACACCTTCAGGCCAAAGAACGCTAAGCCGATAAAATCCTTCGACAAATACCATAACTAATTACTTTTCTTTTTCCTTTACTTTTTTTCTGTCTATCATAGACAGAAATGTCGTAATTGTCAAGAAATCTTTACACACCAAAAGATTGTTTTAAAGCTACTCAAAGTATCTCACAGAAGCAGTTTATTTAATTGGGTTTATTTGTACAAAGATCTTTCATTACACATTTAAGTGGGAAAAAAACGTGTTGTTTAATTGAAACCCCATATCTAATATTTAGAGCCCCATCCGCGCCCAATTAACATTGATCAATCTCAGTAAAACTTTTTTTTATGTTTTTAAATACTAGAGCATACTTTTAGCCTTATTAGGTAGAAATTATTTGACTTTAAATTTGCTCCTTATATAAAATGTTTGCCCTAATATCGCATTAATGGCTAAACAGCACGGCAGCATCAATACCATCGAGAAAAACTCACCATACAACATGCAAGTCATGGTGTTTTGAGAGTTGCTCTTACGACAAAGAACACAAACATTTTTATAGCCCCACGCTTACTGCGTGAGGATTATATTAATTTTGTCACGCCCATAAATAGGCGTCGAGAGTTGAAGCAATCGTTTTAAAAAATTGATTTCGAAGCTTATTTCAAAAACAGGAAGATCAATTTCGAAAACGAGCCAAATCGGCAAAAACCACCCCGCTATCTCCCATTCAAAGTGACATCAAATTGGTAAAATCTCTAAAACTTCTACAAAATTTAATCTAAAAGGATGCCGTTGGTTGTTTCATAGACACACTTGTAGGGTTTGAAGTGAATACGTATTCCCATGCCTATTTTTCTCTTTTTCCTAACCTTGTCCTAATCTTTATCCTTATTCTTATGTTTGTTTTAATACTTATCTTACTTATTGTCCAAATTCTTAATTTAATTTTTGACCAAGTTTTGACCAAATTCTAGACCAAACTCTTGTTCGAATCCCATCTCTAATTCTTTTCTTTTTTTCTAGCCCTTGTCCAAACCGTTTTCCAAAATCTTGTTCTTAGTGCGTTCAAATCCTTGTCCTTGTGCTTGTTCAAATATGCACCTGCCATATTATTATATCTTATTTTTGGTTTAATTTTCATTTCTGTTTTTATTTTTATTTATATGTTTTTTTTTAGTTTGGTTTTTAATTGCATTTTTTCTTATAATTTTAAATTTTTATTTTTATTTATTTTTTATGTGTAGATATTCAGATTTTTATTTTATGTTATTTGATTTTTCATGTTATTTTATATTTTAATTTTTATGTATAATTCTATATAAATTATTTAAATTTTCATATATTTATATTTGTAAAATTGTAAATTTTTATATTTTTATATTTTTATATATTTTTATTTTTATAGTTTTATGTATTAATATTTTTATATTTTTATTGTTTTGTATTTTTATGTTTTTATATTTTTATGTGTTTATATTTTTATATTTTTATATTTTCATATTTTTATATTTTTATATTTTTATATTTTTATATTTTTATATTTTTATATTTTTATATTTTTATATTTTTATATTGTTACATTTTGTATATATATGACTTTTTATTTTTGTGTTTTTAATTTTTTATATTTTATATTTTTGTGTTTAAAATTTTTTGTATTTTATATTTTTATATTTTTTATTTTTATATTTTTATATTTTTATATTTTTATATATTTATATTTTTATAATTTTATATTTTTATATATTTATATTTTTTATTTTTATATGTTTATAGTCTTATATTATTTGTGGCGTCCATGGCGTAGTTGGTTAAAGTGCGTGTCCGCTATGTCAACGAACCTGGAGACCCAGGTTCGAATCCCAGCAGCGACAGAAAATTATTTGAATTAAAATAATTTTTCTGTACGGCCGCCACCTCTCTGCAGACAATGGCAAACCTCAGAGAGTAATCAAAATGCCATGTAAAGCTTCTTGAGAATAAGAACATTTCGTTCATCGCCGTTCGGAGTCGGCGTTAAGCCTGTAGGTCCATTTCTCGGTCAATTGTGTACAAACTTAATAACACGCACACACAATTGATTCTAAGAAGCTAGGTCAAAGTCCTTTCAAGGGCTGAAATGGCCAGTTATTTATTTTTTATTTTTTTTATAGTCTTATATTTTTGTATTTTGTATTATTATAATTTCATATTTTTGTGTTTTTAATTTTTTGTATATTATATGGTTATATTTTTACATTTTTTTATTTTTATATATTTTTATTTTATAAAAAAAAAAATAAAATAAATACAATTTTATGTATTTATATTTTATGTTTTTAAAATTTTATTTTTTATTTTTATATTTTTATATTTTTATATTTTTATATTTTTATATTTTTATATTTTTATATTTTTATATTTTTATATTTTTATATTTTTATATTTTTATACTTTTATAATTTTATATTTTTATATTTTTATATTTTTGTATTTTATATTTTTATATTTTTATATTTTTATATTTTAATATTTTTATATTTTTATATTTTTATATTTTTATATTTTTATATTTTTATATTTTTATATTTTTATATTTTTATATTTTTATATTTTTATATTTTTATATTTTTATATTTTTATATTTTTATATTTTTATATTTTTATATTTTTATATTTTTATATTTTTATATTTTTAAATTTTTATATTTTTATATTTTTATATTTTTATATTATTATATTATTATATTATTATATTATAATATTATTAAAGCATTATGTTTTTATATTCTTACATTTTTATATTTTTATATTTTAATATCTTTATATTTTTATATTGTTATATTTTGTATTTTTATGATTTTATATTTTTGTTTTTAATTTTTTATACATTATATTTTTGTGTTTTAAATTTTTTGTATTTTCTATTTTTATATTTTTTATTTTTATATTTTTATATTTTTATATTTTTATATTTTGATATTTTTATATTTTTAAATTTTTATATTTTTATATTTTTATATTTTTATATTTTTATATTTTTTTATTTTTATATTTTTATATTTTTATATATTTATATATTTATATTTTTGGTTTTTTTATATTTTTATATTTTTATATTTTTATAGTCTTATATTTTTATATTTTGTATTATTATAATTTTATATTTTTGTGTTTTTAATTTTTTTGTATTCTATATGGTTATATTTTTATATTTTTACCTTTTTTATTTTTATATTTTTATATATTTTTATTTTGTAAAAATAAATAAAATAAATACAATTTTATGTATTTATATAATTATTGTTTTATTTTTTATGTTTTTAAAATTTTATTTTTTATTTTTATATTTTTATATATTTATATTTTTATATTTTTATATTTTTATATTTTTATATTTTTATATTTTTATATTTTTATATTTTTATATTTTTATATTTTTCTATTTTTCTATTTTTATATTTTTCTATTTTTATAGTCTTATAGTTTTATATTTTTCTATTTTTATATTTTTAAATTTTTATATTTTTAAATTTTTATATTTTTTATTTTTTATATTTTTATAATTTTATATTTTTATGTTTGAAAATTCTTAGTCGTTTATCTTTAAATTTGGGGATTAAAAAAACGGATTTGGGAATTTGTTAACTAAAACACCTCAACTCAAATAGTTAATAAACTACATTTTTCTGAAGGAAACCTCTTCTAATATTTCTGTTAAAACTGTTACATCTTAAACATACATCGATGGGCTATATATTCAAGCTCTTCATAAAGAAATATTCACACTCACTTCTGAAGAAGAATTGCTTTAGACCACTAACGGCAACTCAACAGCGTTGAATAAAACTTAAGATTAATAAAATTTACAACTTTTTCTCTTTTTTTTTTGCATTTAATAACGAATCCTTTTAAAATTCCAATTCACTGGCACAAAGTTAATCAAATTAAAATATGCTTGAATATACATATCACTGTTGAAGTAGAAGTATCTGAATGTAACGCACACAGACACTCTCACACAAACACACTCATAAAAATATTTGCAAAAGTTTTCCTTTGAAACGAATTCAAGCAAAGCAGCTAACCGTTCAAATATAAAAAAAATCAAAAAGAACTTAAAAACAACAGTTTGAAAATTGTTAGTCGTGCGTTCAGACAGCTTAGTTTATATTGTGGCTAAAGAAAATAAAAATTCAGGAAAGGGTTGGTTCAGGAAAGCGTGATGAACACGTTTTCCAACAAAAATTCCGGAAAACTTTGCAAAAGTTCTTTTTTAACCAATAGAAATCGCACCTCATTCGAGGCAAATAACGGAAACCGCAAAACGCTGCATGACTGATGATGATAGCGCTGCACAAGCAGAAAAATTCCAAAAAAAAAAAAACAAAAAAGAGAAAAATAAGAAGAGTAAATCGTGGTGTAGGGAGGATTGAGGAAATGCTCATGCAATTATTTGGTTTTCTCCCTTTTGTAAGTAACACTTTTATGATGGAAACGGATATGAAAGGAACGACCGGAAATTCTAGACGCCAGGATCAAATAACATTTTAAATTGTTGCAAGCATTCGAATAACAACAACAACAACTACTACTACTACACTACAACAACGACAGCTAAAGGGAAAGAAAAACGACGAATAGGTAACAATACGTTTAAAAAGGAAATGAACAACGAAGTGGAAGCAGCCAGAGAGATAGCGAAAAACTGAGAAAGGAAGTCCTTTATTTTCCCTTGCTCTGAGCCATGTCCTTGCATTCATATAAAAAAATTCGAAGAAAAAAAAAATTTCAATGCAAATATGTATATGTAAGTCAGCAAATAACGATGCTGTATCTGCAACAGCTGCATGTAAAGCTCTACGAAATGTAGAACATAAAATGGTGCAAAGTTGGCAATAAATAAAAAAACAAAAACAAAAAAAACAAAAACAAAAAAAAAAAAAAACAAATATAAACAAACAAACAACAACAAGGAACGCACTAAATCAACACTTGATGCGCAACAAGTTTATACAGTGCCTTAATGGTTGTCGGATACCGTTGGCGCCATATTGAATGGACGAGAAATCATTTGAAAAATGGTGCTGCAAGCAATGCAATGAATGAATATTCTTCTAATAGATTGCAAAAAATTTGTAACAATTAGAAGTGTGACCATGAGAAGACAAACAAAATAAAAATAAAAATAAAACAAGGAATAAATAAGAATAATGAAACAATTGTGAAAAAGGATATCATGCAGAGTATTTAAACTCTGACAAAGGTTGTTGTTTTGTAAAAAATCAGATCTTTCTTCTGTTGGGTTATTCGCTACTTTTATCAAATATTTAACGAAGAATAAATTTCAAGAGTTGGAAGAAGTCTATTTGCATTCAAAGGCGAAAATACATCATTGTCTCTTATCATAGAAATTATAAGGGTCAAGGTCAAATAGTTTGGAAGTTTATTGGTTATAGTTTGCAGTAAGGCATTTGGAACTTCGTGATGAAAAATTTGACTCTGGTTTGTGAAATTACCTAAAACACTGAACATTATGTTCAATGTAAAGGGTTATCCATTTCGGGTTTTGGAAAGTGCATCCCTGGCATTTTGCAGCTGTCAAATTTTCATGTCATCCAAACTAATTTTTATCTAGTTAAAGCTATTTAACAATATGGAACGTTTTATCATCGAACAACGCGTTAAAATTGGTTTACAAAAGCAAAACTGCTGATTTTTCGAAGCAAATTTTCTCGATCGATTAGGCCCATTTTGCGCTGGATGGCTACGTGAATAAGCAAAATTGCCATATATGATGCTCTGAAAATCCCTAAGCGATTGTGGTGGTGTCATTGGCCCGTATTTTTTTGTAAACGATCAAGGAACAATTTTGAGCAATTTTGAGCGCAATTAGGGCACAAATAGGGCTTTGTTGCAAAAACAATTTCTAGGACGGCTTATTTCAAA
Organism: Pherbina coryleti; assembly: GCA_943735915.1. Classification (NCBI taxonomy): domain Eukaryota; kingdom Metazoa; phylum Arthropoda; class Insecta; order Diptera; family Sciomyzidae; genus Pherbina; species Pherbina coryleti. The sequence continues at coordinate 67,868,194 of OX030951.1, forward strand.
ATTTGGCGATGTCAATTAGCCTCTAGATCAAACACGACCACGTAGTTGCCCATATGGCCCGCGTGGCTCTTCCTAAAAATTTTTTTCTATCTTAATTTTGTCTTTGCGATGAGCCAAAATCAAAAAACACATGAAAATACAACACAAACCGCACTCGTTCAGTGTTCGGCACATTTTCCAGCGAACTTTACAAAAACAAATGCATGCAAAAGCAAAATAACAAAAAACTCACACTCGATGATGTCGATGCTGAAGCTGATTGTCCCGTTACTTGTGTGTCGAGTGATTTTTCATGCAAGCATTGTTATTGTAACAGAAATTAAGTCTTGTCGCAGTGCACTGGAAAATAAAATTGAGTTCATTGTGTTGTCATAATTGTAATACGTATCAAACATTGAATATTTAAAAAAAAAAAAAAATAAACCATATTTTCTTACAGTGTACTTCATGACATGTGATTTTATTGCATTGTAATTGTTTTTTTGTTATGTTTGATTTTTTTGCCAAACGCAACGATGAGCAAGTATGTGTGTGTGTTTTTTTTGTTTTTTAAGTATTGGCCCGCGGGTAAAATTTCTTGGGCCACACTGGTCTAGATCGTGCGATTTGATGCCTCTGGACTTTTGTTTGGTGGGGCTACACAAAAGTTCTTGTTTACGTGAAAAAACCTTTGAGCAATTAAAAACCAACATTCGTCAAGTTTTGGTCAAGTTGTGCACAAAAATCATCGAAAATCCTTATAGAATTGAGTTCCGAAAAAACTCCCGTGGAGGACATTTGAATTTTATTGAATTTCACTATAATGGCAAAGTCCAAACATTGTAATGAAACAAAAATTTCATATAAATCTGTATTTTTAGTGAGTTTTTTTAACTAAGCTTTACTGTCGTACTTTAAAATGAATAACTCTTAATGAAAGTTGTCCCTCTCACACTCTAAGTCTACCCATATCTGTGATTATATCTTAATATTAAATCATATATCCTACATTTATTGCCAAGATATCGTTTCTTGAGATTCGAAGTTCTATAGGAAATACAACATTTCGTGATCTAATCGGATCCACAATTTCGCCTTTATATCATACCAATAATGCCATAACAATATACCGGACCCATTATATCATATACATCATACTAAAGTCATCATTTTCGACCTGTCACACTGTATCCTTCATCATCTCTTGAGTTTAACTTAGACACCTGCCTTATTGGCTTAATTCTACGGTGGCCCTTGTAAAGGAGTCGAGGTTCATGGAATGGATGCTCAACAGATAAATTTTCTGAACTTGAAAACTAATACCAACGTCAATACAACCATATCCTGGGCGTCAGTTCCATGACACAAGACCCGACCAACGCCCTTTCATAGTAGTTTCAACACCGGTTACACACCATACTTGAGTGTATATTTAACTAATAAATATACTGTATGGATAGTAACCAATATTGGAACACATTGAATGAATAGTTGGATCACCGTCCACATTTATTGGTGGAAATCGAGACCCAACTAAAATCTCTGACAATATTTGGGCATTGCCGCCACCCGGTAATAAAACTGAGCAACTGCACGCCTACCAACGCTGCTCTGCTCGCGTTTGCAATATATGACATATCGCACCTGACTGTGACGAAACTTAAGTCACCACTATTAAACCAATTCAATTCTGAGCCAGCAATCAACATCCAACTTGGCCACCATATTTAACTCTGATACTCTGAGATTACTAAGGTAAGCTTTTCGCCTCTTCGTATCCAAATCTGACACCTCAGATAACAGCTCAAATAGCTGACACTCTGAAATTACAAGGAATTCCATCGCGTCCCCCCGACACTCCAAAAGTATTCTAGCCAGGTTTTCGCCCCAGAGTTCTTTTACCGTACTCTGAAACTACTTCGTCCCTTCGCATCTAATCATCCACTCCACTCAATGCTGGAAAAGCACTCTAGCGACTATTTCGTTCCATCGTGTTGTGGCCTCAATACTCCGAAAGTATGTACTCTAGAGGTCGTTATTTCGTTCTGTCGCATCCATCCTCACTAGGGTGTCAAACATCAATTGGTAGCTCTTAATTTTTTGCACTCCAGCAAAACTCCAATTCTGCAGTAAAACTGTCAGCATTCTTTTTAACTAATCCATAAGACATTGAAATATGCCAGTGGAATTATGTGCGTGCTTCTGCCAAGGCAAAGACTATTCCCGTGGTAAATAATTTATTTAGGATTATTGCTATTCCCTCGTACATAGGTATAACGACCTACTTCCCAGATTGAGCGACCAACTCTAAGATCTGGGTAGTCCCTTCTATATTTACACAAGATACGCAGGCGAACCCGTTTCCTGCGACCATCCTCCTTTATCCTGACTTTGGACTGGCTGCTCGTGAGAACAGGCGGAATTATACCCATCATACCATACCCTTTCCACCATATCCATCATACAAGACCCATAATACGATACCAATATACCAAACCCATCATACTAAGCCTATAATTCCATACCTACATACCACACCCAACATTACATTCCCAGCATTTCATGCAATTCCATACAATACCATCATGAAATATCCATCATAATATACTAATCGAACGATTGTACTAGATTCCATTATTACACACCCATGATCAAATATTCAAAATCCACTTACCAATGAAATATTGGTCCATCCATGGGTTAATCCATCATACCCATTACATTAAACACCCATTACATTTTTGTTTGAGTGGGCAAGTCAGGTTTATATTGGAATCGGAAACTAAATCGCTTTTAAATATATAACTTCCAGTTATGTTAAAGTAGACGTATACAACTTTGACTCTGACAGTCGTATTCACCTCATATCTGCCAAATATTCTCATTCAGACTGTCAAAATTTCGTCATCCGAGTGAAAAGTTTCCATATACCTCATACAAATAATTATATGTGCACCATTGATCAAATTGTTTTTGCGCTAAAATAAAAATATTTCAAAATTCTGCTTTTGCAGTTATATTATTTATGACAACAGTAACATAACATAACAACGACTTTATTCAATTGTCCTTTAAATTAAATAAAAAATTAACATAAACATTTCTTCATAGTAAGTAATTATATGTGCACAACTCAAGTTTATGTGCTGTTTGTTTTATTTTCAAGTTTAATAATAAAAAAAATTAAATAAAATTTCATGTTAGCAATTTGTATGGTTTCCTTTTTTTAAAATAACTTGGCTCGGTCGGAATGGCATAGAGTTAATCAAGGATTTTTGGGGGGATGGACTAAAATTCTGCCATTCTTGCTCTATTGCTATTTTTAACTCTCTATCTGTCTCAAATTGCCTTCCATTCTTATATACTTATCCAGAAAGGATTCCCCAGAGATCTTCGATGGGGTTTAAGTCAAGACTTATTGCTGGCCATCGCAGAAATGGTATATTTCTGGCTGTAAAAAACTCTTTTGTATGCTTTGCACAGTGTATTGGCGCATTATCCTGCTGATTAGTCCAATTATCGCCATAAAGTTGGCCGGCAAATTGTATTAGTTCATTGTCCAATTTAGTGTGATATCATTTATGTTGATATGAAACACACTGGAGTCGTTCCTTCATAACAAAATGCAGCCCAGATCATCACCGATCCTTCTCCATGGACACACAGGTGGCAGGTGCGCCGCAACTGATCGTTATGTTGCCAATACTTCTTGTAACAATCAGGCCCATCAAAATTGAATTTTTTTTCGTCACTGAAGATAACGTTACGCCATTCCTCATCCCGAAATTGGTGCTTGGTAGCGAAGGCAAACGTGCGTTAATATGTTGAGGCAAAAGGTTAGGTTGTCGCGTCATGGAAGTATGTGTTACTTTAGGATTTTCATATAATATTTGAACTATTCTACTTCTTGTTACGTTAAGCCCCATCTGACTTTTTATTTGTCCGCTACTCATTCGTTCCACTACTGCAAGATGTTGAATTATCCGTTTACACCCAGCGTCGATGTTGGTTTTCCTACCACTCCGTCTAGCTGTGCCATAACTACTAGGACATTTTCAAAAATTTGTTATTGTGTTCCTGTGGCGATTAAGCTTTTTGGCAATTTCTTTTATTTCAACTCCATTTTCGCTCATTCCCAGTATTATTCCCTGGTCATGTTTAGAAAGGCTCTTTCCGTGAGATATTTTCAATATCTTACACGTAATAGTTAAATTAACTTTATTGATTTTAAAAGGAAAAAACCTTACCTAGTATTTCGCAACAATTATTTCCAATGCGAGCACTTGAAGCTATCAATTAAGCAACCAAACACCAATTAAATGCGTTATGCACATATAATACTTTACTACTGCTCATTCAATGCACCGACACATTTTTCATGTAACGGTACATTAAATGGAAAACGAACTGCATGCTAAAATTTGGTAAACAATATCAACGAATTACAAAAACAAACTGCATACATAAAAATACTGTACTATTCCAGATGGAGGGAAAAACACAAAGAAATATTTATGCACATATAATTATTTGTATGAGGTAGCACACGGCCTAAGAATTGCTTTGAGTTTGATTGGTATGAAGCTAAAACGTCTTACAGAATTGCTTCGAATGCCACAAGTTTAAGTAAAAAATAAATAAAAATTTCTATTTCAAATAAATATTGTTCATTACTGTTTCATTCACTGTTTTTACTAGGATAAAAAACCACGACCTAGATGCGAAGCATATAAGTGTAACAGCAAAACAAAGGTTATTAAAACGTCTGCTGTGTGTGACCATTGCTTAAAACTTTTTTGACCTTTGCCTTATGTTCGTGCATGTTAATCGTGTTACCTTCTCAAATACAAAGAACCTTATATGTTGGAAGATAACGATGATAATGATGGGGCAGATTCAGCAATGCCTAGCACATCAAATGCAGCTCAATCGAATCGGATTTATCAATCGATTATACATCTTATGTAAATTGCAAATGTTTTTGCAAATATATATTAAAAAAAAAAACAAATATTAAAATTAATACTTCATGAAATAATAGCATATTTTAATTTTATCTCATTGAAAACTGGAAAATTTCCATATAAAATACACTACAAGTCAATATGATCTAGATAAACGGGATTAAGTTGTATAACACGGGTCTAAGGTTAACTTATTTTAGTCGAATTTGTAAATTGCCTTTTATTACGCTCAGAAATTGGCCTGTATTTCAACTTTCCAAGAATTATCCTCTAAGTGCACGTTCACCTAAACATCCCTCACATTTTCTGAACTTAAGCACATACTCGTATAAGATCCATAAAAAATTAAAGTCAATAAATCAAATTTAATTCTCCCTAACTGCCTGGTAACTGTTTTTAAACTTCTAGCAAATCTCTGAAATGGTTATATTTTTATTGATAGTCTGCACAGAATGTTGTCCTTAATGTAGTTTGAATTCAATTCAGAACATTTGCAATAACTTGTTTGAGACACTTATTGTCTGAATGTGTGTTGGCCGGCCTGCTTTTACTATCACTCGAGATGAACAAACAATGCCTGACTTGTTATAAAATTTTATAAAATATTTAAAGACAATCAATAAATATTAAAAAATATTACAAAATATTTAAATTACATTTGAGCAAAAATTCAATAAAAAATCAAGTGATGCGATGCTGATGCATTTTTCTGGCTAGAAAGCATTTTAATATTTCATGCTTTTTCTTGGTTTTTCAGAATATTTTAAATCATAAATGTCCAAAAACTCAAACAGATTTTGTTTCTTTTTAATTAAAGTAAATCAATATGTTGCAAAATTTCTCTGCAAACTTATGGATGCAAGCAAAGTTGTAAATTATTTGTTAACTCAATGAAAATAAATATATACCAGCTGGAGATTTGCATATTTTTGGCCATGTCAATATAAAAAGTAAGAAAAAAAAAAAACAAAAAAAATTAAATTCAAAACTTTCATTTATCACTAAAAATAACACAGCAGTTTATCAAACAACACAACAAACAATAACATTTGTTGCAAAATATTCTAAATGTGGCTTTAAGCCACATGCAAATTTTAGTGGAAACAAGCCAGCAATAAAATATAAACACAACTAGTTACACACAAGCACACATAAGCCGCAGTAGCTAGTTACAAACCACATGAGTTATCTACGCAAATTGGCCAAACTATTTACAGCAAAAGCACTTGCTAACGATTGTATTGTTTTTTGTTTTTTTAATTAGTATGTTCTTCTGTAGATACAGTGTGGGTAGGAAAGTTAATCCTTTGTTGCTTGCAAAATACAAAAATATTAAATACGAATTACAAAATACAAAATACAAAATACAAAATACAAAATACAAAATCAAAATACAAAATACAAAATACAAAGTACAAAATACAAAAAACAAAATACGAAATACAAAATACAAAAAAAAAATTAGGGTGGTAGGAACTGAGATCTGGAGGGTAAGAACTAGAACGGTGCACCTGAGATCAATGACTTCTATAGATGTCATATGGGTCTCCTTGAGACAAAAACATTGATATACCAAACTTTAAATTCCGACTGTAAACACCAGAGATATGAAGAAATATGTCAATGCGCGACCCCTACGTTCGGTCAAAAAAAATCAATTACGTTTCGTAATTGTCTTGCAAAAATTCGTCATAGTCGCTGGTATACGGCGCACTTTTTTTTTGAGATACAGTCTAATGTACATAGTATGGTTGTATGGAAGTAGTATGGTAGGTGGTCGTTTAAAAAATATTAAATAAATTATTAAAATAGAAAAAAAATAACACCCTCATGATTTTCGGCAGATGGAAAGTTAATAAAATGAACTTTCTGAAAATATTTTTTTTCAATTTTTAATGTGGGGAAAAATCCTATTTTTATGACTTGCAAAATTTGACCTTGAAGTTAAGAAACTTAAAAAAATAATTTTGTTTTTTTATATTTTTATAAAAAACAACTATTTATTGTCTTTTCGAAAATACCACAAACGTGAAAATCGAGTTAGTTTTGTTGAATATATGATTTTTCAAGAGTGAGGCAATTTAACTTTTTCTCCCATTTTGGCGAAATTTTAATATTACGTAAAAACTTGAAAAAAAAATGTAAAACTTTTTTTACTCAAATTAGTGTTTTTATTTCATGAGAAGATTCAATTCTGAAAGTTTGAGCAAAATCGGGGGAGGTCAACCCGTAATTTACGTTTTCTTGATGCATTTAATTTGGAATGGCTGAAAACATAAAATATTAAATTAAAAATACAAAATACAAAAATACAAAATACAAAATACAAAATATAAAATATGTATAAAATACAAAATACAAAATACAAAATACAAAACACAAAATACAAAATACAAAATACAAAGTACAAAATACAAAATACAAAATAAAAAATAAAAAATAAAAAATACTAAATACAAAATACAAAATACAAATGCAAAATACAAAATACAAAATACAAAATACAAAATACAAAATACAAAATACAATATACAAAATAAAAAATACAAAATACAAAATATAAAATATAAAATACAAAATACAATACACAAAATACAAAAATACAGCTAAAAACTAAAAAAAGTTAAAAAAAAAAATCAACAAATACACAAGATTTGAAAAATATAAACTTAAAACTTAAACAGCTAAAATACAGTTTTTTCCAATAAGAGGTGTTATTTTGGTATTCAAAGAAAAATGCCATTTTTTGAGATAAATGATCGAATGTTTATTTCATAATAAAGAGGAAGGTATGCTGTTAATAATGAAAAACAACATCAGCCAAATGGCCACAACGACCACGCTTACAGGACAATAGCCTTTTCATGAAATTTTCCATAACCAAATCGCAAAGTGGCTGCCCTATGTCCTCGATAGCCTCACGAATTTCATCTTTGAGGTCTTCAATCGATGCTGGGCTGTTGGCGTAGACCTTATCTATCACGTGGCCCCAAAGGAAGAAGTCGCAAGCTGTTAAATCACAAGATCTCGGTGGCCAATTGTGATCACCTCTTCGAGAGATAACACGGTCCGGGAAATTTTCCCGTAAAAGATCAATGCTTTCGTTGCTTGTGTGGCACGTAGCGCCGTCTTGTTGAAAGCAAACGTTGTCCAGATCAATACCATCCAACTCCGACCATAAAAAATCATTAATCATCTCTTGATAGCGCAATCCATTCAGCGTACCTGCTGATCCAACCTCATTTTCGAAAAAGTAATGTCCAATTACCCCGCCGGACCATAAACCGCACCAAACATTCACACGTTGAGGATGGAGAGGCTTCTCAACAATAACTCTTGGGTTTTCCGAGCCCCAGATGCGACAATTTTCCTTGTTGGAATGGGCCTCATCAGTCGAGATGATTTTTCGATGGAATTCCGGATCATTTTAATGCATTTCAAGGACCCAATCACCAATTTATTCTTCACATCACTAACTTGTCCCAACAGCTCAAATTTTTTCAACAATTTCTGTATTGCGGTCCGACAAGGTGCTTCACGACGACCAAAAAATGCTTTAGTTTTGCGAACTGTGACTGCAAGATTTTCACCATTTTTGTAGTGAATTTTAATAATTTCAATGCGTTGTTGAACGTGTATCGTTCCATTTTTAGTAATGGCGTAGTTTCTTCTTGTCAAATGTCAAAGAATAAAAGCTTTAAAAGTGAGCGATTCACAATAACACCTCTTATTGGAAAAACCTGTATTTAATCTCTTGTGAACTGGCCATTTCAGTCCTTGAAAACACAATTCATCGAGAACTGGACCTACTAGTTTTACGCCGACTCCGAACGGCTAATGTGCATGTACTCAAGAAGCTATATTATTTACTCTCTGAAGTTTGACATTGTCTGCAAAGAGGTGACGACCGAACAGAAAAATTAATTCAATAGAAAAAACTTTCTGTGTCAGATGAAATTGAACCAGGGTTCTTTGGCGTATGGGTAACGCTGTGAACTCTACCCACTGTGCCACGGCCGCCACTTAATTTTAATCTCTTGCCGCCTAGTTATTTTATTCTTTGGTTTTTGTCAAAGACTTATTTTAAGGTCACTTATTTTAAGGTAAACATTTTTTGTTTAATGTGTTGTTTATAGTTTTAAAAATATACATACCCATTTTTAAATCGATATTTAATAAAAAAACAGAAGTTATAACGGTTTTCGTTAACCTATGTCTAAGCTCCATACAACGTAAATAAAAACTTGAAACGCGATTTCCTCAAAATTAGTTTTTTTAAAACGGTTCGATAGATAACTCGAAATCTATACTTTCAATTTCAATGATTTTTTTTTGCATTTTGTTCGTTATTTTGTCCTTTAAGCATCCCCCCTAAACTCAAGTATCTATTTTTTTTATAAACAAAAAAGCGCGCGAAAATGTATCTATTTTTTTAATTTTTTACTTCAACTTCCGCCATAATTAAAAAAAACCCCGGAGGTCTTGCGTAGAGGGTATGTTTAATATATGGTCTGTAGTCTGGTCTGGTCAGCCTTTAAAGTGCCATTTGATTTTTTTGTTTCCGATACATGGGAAAGGCCATATCCATCGAACCATTTTGGATGTCTTTTTTTCAATGCCATTTTCAGCGCCCTCTATATAAAAGCCAGAATTGTATTTTTAAAACAAAAAAATATTTTTATAAAGTGTGGCGTCCGTGGCGTAGTTGGTTAAAGTGCGTGGCCGCTATGTCAACGAACTTTGGAGACCCAGGTTCGAACCCCAGCAGCGACAGACAATTATTTGAATTAAAATAATTTTTCTGTACGGCCGCCACCTCTCTGCAGACAATGGCAAACCTCAGAGAGTAATAAAAATGCCATGTAAAGCTTCTTGAGAATAAGAACATTCCGTTCATCGCCGTTCGGAGTCGGCGTTAAGCCTGTAGGTCCATTTCTCGGTCAATTGTGTACAAACTTAATAACACGCACAACACAATTGATCATAAGAAGCTAGGTCAAAGTCCTTTCAAGGGCTGAAATGGCCAGTTATTTATTATTATTATTTTATTATTTTTTATGTACAATAACCTGTATAAATATGAAAAAAAAATAATAACTTCTTATATCTAAAAAAATTTTTTGAAAACAGCTCCTGCTTTTGGTTGTTACACGTATATTATACCTTAAAAGACAAATCAAACCTGTTGATTTTACATAGTTTCTTATTTTTCTGCTGAATGGCAAATATTTTTTTAAGTTGACGAAATTATTATTTTCTTTTTACGACAAATTCTCCTGTTATTGCAAACTGAAAGATTAAAATGATGCTACTGAGTTTAAGAAAGCTTTTATGATGTCAGCTGGTAAAAGCCTTTTTAAACTTGATTATCTAGCAGCAAAGTGCATTATCTAAATAAGATCTGGCAGAATAACAGAATGAAACTCAACAGGTAAACATATTTGCATAACACTCAGCTTTGTTCCCACACAAATACACACTTACACAATTATATTGTATCTTGAGCTTTACAAGCTCACAATAACGTTAAATGTAAACAATATGTTAGACTTACTTTATCTATGTAAAAAGCTCTATAAAGGATTGGTTTGGCAGATATCAGCCAATAATTAAATCATCCCTAGAATATTCATTAAAATTGAAAACAACAAAGTATGTATGTGAGACAACCCTAAGCTCAATCACAAAAGGCCTAAAAAGTTCTAAGTACTCATTAGATTACAAATTTCAATTTTTTTTATTTATTGGTTATAGGATTTATTGGTTAAAGTATATTTGGAAAAAAAATGCACATATTGCAATTTGTAAGGCTTTTTTTGCCTTTTAATTAATGCAAATACATATAGCTACAGGCAAATATTTAAAAAAATCGATTTACGTACATCAGTATGAATAACAAGAAATAAATAAAAAAAAAAAAAAATAAAAAAATTATAGCAAAGCTTTTGAAAAATTATTTAATTAATGAAGCGTGTGAAACATATGCGATTTCCCGTGGTTTTTTTTTTCATAGTAAACATAATAAGCAGCTTAAAGCCATATTTGCATTTTTTTTGTTTTAAAGTTATAAGCTTGTTAAAATCCCCAAGATATTTGCTTTTTTTACTTCTATGAAATGGAAAAAATTACTTAATACTAAATTTGTATACTCTGTGACTTATTGAAGTTTCCCTTTGCATTGGAAATTCTTTTGCATTTATTGTTTGATAAAAAGAAACATGATACAATAAATACAGGTAGACTCGCTAGATGACAGCGTACTGCCGCGAATGTCAACACGAAGTTGACAACGCATATAAAATCTCAAAGCTATGAAAAAGTTCATAGAAATTAAATGTAAACAAACAACCTTTTTTATATGGATTTTGACAGTTACGGCAGTATTAAAAGAGAGCACAGTCAGGTCTGCATCTACCTCTATTTTTTGTATCATGAAAAGAAACATCTTTTACAATGTTCTGTTCGGTGTTATTCCTCAATTTCTGAAAGAGAAGAAAGCTAGAGCACAATTTCACATAAACTTGTAAAAGCTGATAAATGGATATGTTAAGAATGTATTTTCAATTCACAATATTTTTAATTTTGACGTGACAACTGAAAAATTATGATATGACAGGAAAAGTTAGTTCTTTGAACTTATGACTAAAATTAAAAAAAAAACCATAACATCATCGGGACACCGAGGGATCTACTTAAGCAACGAAACTGCAAATTTGTTACATGAAATTATTAACAGCTGAGTATACGCGATACGGTAAAAATATAATACGCCAATAAAGACTGGTTCTTAGCCCTAACGACAAAAATAAAAAACGCATTTGCCATTCACAGCCCTTGAAGAACTTCAACCGAGCTTCTTATGATCAAATTGTGATCTCAAATGATCGAAAACTGGACCTAGTTTTATGCTAGTTTTATGCCGACTCCGAACAGCTAATGCAAATGTTCTCAAGAAGCCTTACATGGCATTATTTACTCTGTGAAGTTTGCCATTGTCTGCAGACGGCCGATCAAAACAAATTAATTTTAATCTAAAAAATTGTCTATGTCAGCTGGGTTTCGAACCTGTTCTTGAATTGGCATCGAGTAGTTTACGCACTACTTACGCACTCGGCCATGACCGCCACCAATAGACATCCAATTTATGAATCATAGGGTCATGGAGAGAGGTGCTTCAATATCTAAATTGCAACAATCATGCAACGGCGTTGCATGCAATTATTGCTCGGTGAGTATATAAGTAAGTAGATAAATAAATGGGTAATATCTTAACTTACGACAAAAATAAAGAAAGGTAGCGGAGAAACCAGTTCAAGCAACAAAAATGCGATATTGTTGCATGGAATTATTACTCGCTTGGTAGAGGTTCCACCGTAAGTTTTATTAGGATTATTAATAAAAATTTCGTGCAACGGTTTCAACCGCTTAAAGAAGTGAAAATGCAAACAGCAATGAAAAAACGTTGCATTAAATTATATCTCAGGGACTATTTGGGCGCTACGGTAAATTTAATGGCTCAACAGTAAAGACGAGCTCATAAAACATAAAGCTCATAATATAAATTCTTAAAAAATATGTTTTTTCAACTTTTTGAAATTTTGCGACTAGCAAAAGAGTAGAAAAACACTGCTTTGATAAAGTGAATAGCGCCTCTATAATTCCGCTTTGCTTTTATTGCTATTGCGTTTATTAGCTTGTCAAAGTTAGTGGACTGCTAAAACCGCAGAGACTACTGATGAGTCGGAGTAGCGTCCGACGAAACCATGGTCTACTCTGCTTCGGTTTGTTCTGCAAAGAAGTTTTGTTGTTGTAGCAACCTGTTGCTAGTTACAACAAAACAAATATGTTTTTTAAGAATTATAAAATTAAATAATAAAGACGAGGCTTTTGGCCATTTAATACAAATAATAAATTAATTTATTTATAAGTTTATTTATAAGTATTGAAGCTCCTAAAAGTACCGCTTAATTCAGTGCAAATGCATCATCGTCGCCTTAATGAAGATATCGGGATACAGGATTGCGTAACTCCGAAAAAGTTTGATATTCTATCGTGGCAACTCCTGATATAACAATACCGATGGACAACATGCATCCAGACTTCAGTTTCACTAAAAGATTTCGAACTCAACTAAATAGCAAAAAGAAATGGGACGGTTTATCTGAAACATATAAGATAAACCAGTAAATGATTACATGGTATACCGACGGATCTCTAACTGAAGAAGGGAGCAGGAGTCTACGGGCCAGGGGTCAAATGCTTTGTGCCCATGGGCAAAACAGTACCATATTCTAGGTGGAAATATACGCTATAGACAGGTGCGTACACTTTAACCTGAAGCGTAAATACCGGCACCAAAACATAGATATCCTTTCCGACAGTCAAACGGCCATGAAGGCACTAAAATCTCACCAGGTAACCTCAAAACTGGTGATGGAGCCTCTGGATCCCAAACTGAATACGCTTGGGCTATAAAACTGAGTCTGAGTCCTATGGGTACCGGGACACAAAGGCATAGAATTAAACATTATCATTATCAGCATTATCTCTCTTTGTTGGTTCGGAACCATTCTGTGGGATAGGCAAAGAAATTCTCACTCTTTCAATAAAGAAATGGAAAGAAAACCAAAAAGTTAAATACTGCACAAAAAACCTACCAGGGTTTAAGCCCTATAACTACTCTTAGGGACATACGATACAAAAGAGATTCAAAGAATGCATGAAGCTAACAAAGAATGATCATAGAATCATCACAGTACTGCTTACAGATCACTGTAGGTTGAACTATCACCTTACAAAATTGGGAATTGTTAGTGATGAAGAATCTGCAAAACACATCCTAGGACAGTGTCTCGCACTTGTCCAAACTCGACAGAAATATCTGGGTTACCACATAATACCAGGTAACTCATTAAAATCAAGAGATATAGGACATATACTATCATTTATCTCAGATATTGTACTAAAAGAGGTTCTTTAAGTCCACAAAGGGACGCAATAGATATTAAGGTCTCAGTGCAAATCCCAAATATAATAAAGATAATAACAAGATAATAACAATTATAATAATCATCGTGGCCTGGATTTATTGAATGGCTACATAAGAAAAGTGTTAATGCTCCACAGAATATCATAACAAAAGCAAAATGCAAAAAAGCATAAGCAACAGAAAGCACCAAAGTAAAAGAAAAATCAAAAGCAAAAGCAAGAGCAAAAGATAAAGCAAAAGCAGAAGGAATATCAAACGGAAAAGCAAAAACACTTTTAATTTTACTTTAACTTTAACTTTAACTTTAACTTTAACTTTAACTTTAACTTTAACTTTAACTTTAACTTTAACTTTAACTTTAACTTTAACTTTAACTTTAACTTTAACTTTAACTTTAACTTTAACTTTAACTTTAACTTTAACTTTAACTTTAACTTTAACTTTAACTTTAACTTTAACTTTAACTTTAACTTTAACTTTAACTTTAACTTTAACTTTAACTTTAACTTTAACTTTAACTTTAACTTTAACTTTAACTTTAACTTTAACTTTAATTTTAATTTTAACTTTAACATTAACTTTAACTGTTACTTTTACTTTTACTTTTACTTTTACTTTTACTTTTACTTTTACTTTTACTTTTACTTTTACTTTTACTTTTACTTTTACTTTTACTTTTACTTTTACTTTTACTTTTACTTTTACTTTTACTTTTACTTTTACTTTTACTTTTACTTTTACTTTTACTTTTACTTTTACTTTTACTTTTACTTTTACTTTTACTTTTACTTTTACTTTTACTTTTACTTTTACTTTTACTTTTACTTTTACTTTTACTTTTACTTTTACTTTTACTTTTACTTTTACTTTTACTTTTACTTTTACTTTTACTTTTACTTTTACTTTTACTTTTACTTTTACTTTTACTTTTACTTTTACTTTTACTTTTACTTTTACTTTTACTTTTACTTTTACTTTTACTTTTACTTTTACTTTTACTTTTACTTTTACTTTTACTTTTACTTTTACTTTTACTTTTACTTTTACTTTTACTTTTACTTTTACTTTTACTTTTACTTTTACTTTTACTTTTACTTTTACTTTTACTTTTACTTTTACTTTTACTTTTACTTTTACTTTTAATTTTACTTTTACTTTTACTTTTACTTTTACTTTTACTTTTACTTTTACTTTTACTTTTACTTTTACTTTTACTTTTACTTTTACTTTTACTTTTACTTTTACTTTTACTTTTACTTTTACTTTTACTTTTACTTTTACTTTTACTTTTTTATTTCGCTTTTACTTTTACTTTTTAATTTTGCTTTAACTGTTATTTTTGCTTTTGCTGTTATTTTTGCTTTTGCTTTGTTTTATGCTTTAAATCAAGGATTTCAGGTATTACACCTATTTAGTCAAGTCTGTCTTGATTCAAAATAAAGTGATAGATTAGTGGAAAAGAAGGTGGGGAGGTATCAATTGAAACATGTTAGGGATGTTCTAAATTTGGCGTGAAGCCGTAAAAGAAACATGTGAATTTGAATCTGAGGCAACTGAGTCTTATCTTTCAACTTACTATCACCCGTCTTCCGGATCAACACAATGCTTTCGCACGCATAGGGGACATCCCCTGAGTGTTGGTTTAGTTTAAGCAACAAAAAAAAAAAAGAAAAAACTTCTCTTCCACCAACTACACCTCTTAAGTAAATATGGATTAATTTTCAATTTCAATCCATTTGAAATGAAGAAAACTTAAAGCGTTGGACCATGGCCTAGCTATGATTCGAACCCAGAGTCCCTAGGGTGGTAGTCAAGTGCGCTGCCACTCAACTGTCGAGAGCTCCATATGAAATGGTGTTGAATTTATTTTACTTATTTATTAAGTGTTTCCCTTAGAGGATTTGTGACGTAACTTTTTGTTTATTTTTATCATGGGTTCAAGGAATGTGTCTTGATTTAAATAAAATGCACATGTCACGCAGGTGACATTTTATTTTTTTTTTTTTAATTTCGTTATGAGAACATTGTTGCAAAATAAAATTTACCGTAGCACGTTTTATGAACGAGTAAAAATTCGAATTTTTATTATATTTTATTATAAAAATTCGATGCAACAATATTACATTTTTGTTGCACAAGCTGATACCTCTATTTTTATTTTAACCCTAAGGCCACGTACAAGTTTTTGATTTTTGTTCCATAATATGTATTCCACGTAGTGCATATACTCACCTAGTTATAATTGCATGCAACGCCGTTGTATTTTCGTCCTCTTTAATTTGTTGTCCAATTTTGTTGTGATTGCTAAAAACTAGCCTCTATTGGCGTATAATATTTTTTTCCCTTTGGAACTATTAATAGCGAGTAATAATTTTATGTAACAAATTTACAGTTTTGTTGCTTAAGCAGCTCCGTCCGCGTTCTAATCATTTGATTAGTTTTTTTTCACTTTTGTCATGAAGCCAAAGGGTTAAACATTACTGTTGTATCAAAACTCTTCTCTGAAAATCTCTCTCTATGCAACGCCGATGCATTTTCGAAAAAGCTTTTTTCAACTTTTTTTGAGATCTATGCGGTAAAACGTAACGTCACGTCAAAAAGAATGACTTTCTGTTTTGGGTGGCTAATTTCATGGATTTCCACTTATCAAGTTTGCAAATATTTGAGAAGAACTTATTTAAAATAAGTAAAAAGCTTTTATCAATAGTGTGTCTATTTATTTATTTTAGTTTTTTGTCTTTTAAAACATACGTTTTTTTTTATGTGCAAACTAAAGCCTTTCTACTTAGTTGCCGAGTATCAACGACAAATAATATACAAACAAACGTACAAATAAAAATTTCAGTCATTCGGAAAATTCCATGATTAATTGAGTTAAATTTTCAGACTGATTGCAATGTATTGAAGCACGCAAACCCAACTCACCAGTCACAATAGTCACAATTACATCCCTTTGGCTAACGCTGGTGCAGCGTTATTTGTTTTTTTATCTCTCATTTTCATTAATTATAAATAAATTGAATTTTAGAAAATTAATTATTTAATCATTTATGGTGTGGAACTTAATTCCTAGTGTTATTAGCTGCTGACAGCGAGATATCAACGTAAAATAACAAACAAAACAAATACAAAAAAACAGAAAAAAAAAAAAACAATAACATAAATTTGTACTTTGTTTATATTTATGTTTAGGTTGTTGTTTCTATTGTGGCTGTTGTTGTTTTTGTTATTGTTTGTGTGCACGTTTGGTTTTTGTGGCAATGAAACGGAATTGATTATTTTTTATTAAAACCGAGTCAGTTGCTCGATTTAATGAGGATTAAGGAAAGTATAAAATAAATAATATTAATTAAGACATAAATTAGACAGCTTGCTCCCGCTTGCATACTTCCTCTCTCGCTCTGTCTCTTTCTCTCTGACTCATTCTAAAACCACTCGCCCACCGCGCGCAGTGTTATCTCTTGCACCTGTGTATGCGGCGGTGTGGACAGGGCATACATAACAGCATTGGCCACATCGTCGGCCTCTAGAATAACTTCGCCAAGTTGTTCTCTGAGCTCATCGGATACAATCTCTGTAGCAACCCAGCCGGGACAAATATTCTAGAGAGCAATAAAAAGGTCAAATTAAAAATTTTGAAAAATAAAAATCTCTACCAACATACCGTGGTCTTGATCTTGGTTTTCAGTGTTATCAACTCCTCACGACAAACCTGATGTATGCCACTCAATCCCAACTTGGTAGGCGTGTAAACATTTCCGCTTGGGTCGCGTGGATCTCCTAAAGAACCCGCTAAGCCAGAAGTGCTATTGATGAATATCAAATGGCCTGGAAACTGTCGCTCTCGCATGCTCTTCACAGCACTCTGCAGGCAGTAAATGGATGCCATAAAGTTGGTATTCACCACCTCACGTACGTCCTGCAGCGGCATATCGACCAGGTTGCCGTCGCGTATAATGCCCGCATTGTTGACCAAGATATCGGTACCGCCAAATTGCTTATCCACCCATTCGAAAGCGCTTTTTACCTGCTGCTCTTGCGACACATCGCACTGACGCAGATGAAAGCGTGTCTGCTGTTCGGCGGGCAGCGAACTGCGTAGCTCTATCATGCGTTCGGTGCGACGCGCCAATCCAACAACTTGAATGCCGGCCGCTGCAATAAGTTTGACACAAGCGGCACCTATACCCGAACTGGCGCCGGTCACTACAGCCACGCGATTCTTCCAACGCTCCATAACAAGTGATTGGCAATAGTTAATCAAATCAGAAATACTCCAACAGCTGTTCTTAGGCACACGAACGCCGGCCGGTTAATGAGCGATAATCATATACGACAGCAAGTTGTAAGCTTTGAGTATCAATCGTTTTACTTTACTCCCAATTTTTACCGCAAATAAATTACTAAATTTTTAATGCTTTTTGATTTGTGTGTCGACTAGAGTTGTCAAATATTGTTTGGGGTTTTCGAGTAACCGTTTATTTATGGGCGATAACCCGGTTATTTCGAGCCGAGTTTCTTTTTTTGGAGTCAAGTCGAATTTTTTTTTTTAAATTTAAAACTGTTTTCTTCTTTTAATCGTTCAGAAGAAAAAAGTTTTGTAAAAATAGTAGGGGTATTCACATCGAGCTCGTTAGTTTTTTAATTGTTACTTGTTACTTTTTTACATGCATTTTGTTTTTGTAAAAGTATCGAACTATCGAACTACCGAGTAACAAAGCAACCCTGATAATTTTTTCGTTATGTGGCAAAATACGAGCAGCTTCCATATTTTTAACTCCATGGAATTTTAGCGCCTTAGAAAGAATAATCTGAACACAATTTAAATTGGAGTTTTTGTTAAAAAGTAAGTATTTCAGTATTTCCACTTTTTATTTATAACTTTTCAGCAATTGTAATTTATGAAATGCAAAATCAGCTGTTATTCCACTACAACTACCAGGCTAACGAGATTAAACGAAAGGGTGTGTTACACTTCACAAAGTTAACGAAGTAACAACTAACCAAATAACAAACTAACAAGTTCGGTGTGAATACCCCTAGTAATAAGTAATTTTTTCAAGGTTCATAGGTTCAAATGTGTAGAATATCACATCAGAACCCCAGATCGATATCTCAATCAGAAAAAATAGGTTACACGTAGCTAAGTGCGGGTGTGTCAAAGCCTCCTATACTAAACTTTTGTCTTTAAACCCGTTTTTCTCGTTACGGTGATATTTTCTGGATGACGGGATGGATTCCCGACGCACTGATGAAGATATCTTCATTCAAAGTGGCTCCAATTGTTCTTCAGACATGTCCGCGCGGAGCAATAGACTAATTTTGTTTTATATTTTATTCCGCACATTAGTTTTTGCAAAAAGAAGTAAAAACAGGGCCAAAAACGAATTTCGTATTTGAAAAGTTCGTCATTTTGTTAATTTTCAAAATTTTAAAAATCCGTCCTATAACTCCGAGCGCAATATATCACAGATTAAAAAGATATTTAATTTTTAGAATGGAGAATGGTACCTTAATATCTCTAAAGACCTAAATAAAGCAGATATTGTTGTGATCCAAAGATTTAATAGAAAATAAGTTTTAGAAGCAATTAAATCGGAACGAAATAGTAATCAAAAATATTTCGAAGTATCCCATTAAACTAAAAGTTTGTAGCACAATTTTAACGTACGGCGCACTAATGTGTTGACCTGCACTGAGAAAAGCTTACAACATAGATAAATAATCTAGGGATCAGTATGTATAGGAACCACGGCAGGAATTTGAAGTGCTTGTTGGCCACGATATTTTCGAGGATATGCATGTTGAGTTAACACAACTGAACGGTTATTTTCAAGATACAGTGTCACTATTTCGGCGTGTAGCTTCGGTGTGAAGCGATTCATGGTTAAAATTTTACTGAATTGACTTTTCAATTCAAAAATGTCTACTCAACTGAATCAGCTGATAAATGTCAAAGTTATTCAGTGTTCAGTACATACCGTCATAAAACATGGTACACCCTGTATGCGTGCAAGAAAATTATGATTATGGCGACTATACTAAAAATTCGAATCCATTAATCACTTGTTGCAGATCTCTGATCCTAACCACCATTCATTTTCACTTGTGCTTAGAAATGTGACATCTTAAAAAATATTTAACAAAATAAAATCAAAACCCATGAATTGAAATAATAAATAGGGGTATTCACACTGACTAGAGTAGTTGGGTAGATTGGCAAATGCTGTACATTTTGTTTTTGTAAAGTTGTACCCAAGTACCATTGCACCCAAGTATTCATCTACCAATCTACTCTAGTTGACCCCCTGACTTGTTAGGTAGATTGAGTTCTTGCAAAATTGAGTACTTTTCCATGTCACCACCTTTTTCAAAAAGAGACAATAATTGAATTGAAAATAAATAAAAACAAAATAAACTAATTACAAGTGATACAGCGAGCATTATATAAGGGGCGTGGCACCTGCCATACAACCCAAATCTGCAAAATATCGAATAACTTTAGAATTATAGGTCGCACAGCCTTGGAATAAGGTGTTCAGCCTCGATTTACTTGTGCCGTTCCACTGGTAAAATTTTATGGACATTGGACAAAGGGCGTAGCACTTGTCCAGTTTGGTATAGCTTTCCAGCTATTAGTCTCACATCAATGAAACTCGGTAAGAACGTACTATTTAGTCTTGTCCTTTGACTGGAAAAATTGAGTGAGCATTGGACAAGGGGGCATGGCACCGCCCATATAAATCAAAATTATGGTATCAAATAGCTTTGGAACTAAATGCCGCATAACAATGAAACTCAGTATGGAGTTGCCACTTGGTAATGTCCATCTACTATAAAACTTAGACGGGCATTGTACAGGGGGGTATGGTTCCGCCCATATAATTGAAATTTTTGGTATCGAATAGCTATGGAAATAAAAGTCACAAAACATTGAAATTCGGAATGGAGTTACTATTTGGTGATGCATTTCTACTAAAAAACTTGGACAGGAATTGGTAAAGGAGGTGTGGCTCAAAGTTTTTACATCGTTGTCGAATAGCTATGGAAATTAAAGTCGCATAACATTGAAACTCACAATGGAGTTTCACTTGGTGATGTCCTTCTACAAGAAAACTGGGACGATCATTAAACAATGGGGTGTGTCTCCGCCCATACAAGCCAACGTTTTGGTATCGAATAGCTTTGCAAAACAAATGTTTGTCAAAAGTATTCGCAATTATCAAAAGTACTCGATCTACCCATATCCAAGTCTGTGTGAATACCCCTAATATTTTGTACCAAATGTTAAAATAATCTAAAAAAAATTTTAAATAAAAAAAAGAAATTAAATTTTTAAAAATTATAGGAATGAAAGAGTTTTCTCGAATAATCGAAAATGTAGCCTTATATTGTCTTCTGAATAATTTTAATTTTTATTATTTTTAAGTTTTACATATTTTTTTAATAAAAATACGTTTATTTACGAATATTACTCAAAAATTTTCACACATTTTTAAACGTTAATTTTTTAGATTATTTATGTACAAACCGGTTTGAAATTAAATTTAATTTCAACAATTCGAAAAACCGGTTATTTTAGAAATTCTTAACATAAGGTTACTTGAGAAGCCGGTTTTTACACTTTATCAAATATTTGTCAACACTAGTGCCGACTCTTGGCTCTCACACCACTCACTGATAAAGCTTAGCGTGACATATTTGACGTTGACTGTTGCCAAGAGCACTTAAGTTTGACGAGTTCTCGCTCAGTCGCGAAAACACACAAAATTAACAGAAAAAAAAAAAAAAAAAAAAAAAAATAGCTCTTCCGACGATAAAATGTCGACGATAATTAATGATTAGGTAAAATTATATTTTTTGCCTGTTTTGTTTTGACTGTATTTTCTTATTTAATCCGTTTTATTGGGGATAATGGGGGTATTATTCGGCAGCAAACGCTTGCTGTTTGATGAAAATTTATTTTCCAAATATATTTCATAATTTTCTTCTTATCTACATTTTTATGGACAAGATATTTCTTAATTTTCTTCTTATCCAAGTGTCGCATTTGTTTGGGACTTTTTACACGCATATCAAAAGACAAATTTTTTATTTATTAAATATCACTTTTAAACTTTAATTATATCACTTAGAAATATCAGTTTTTATTTTTTTTTTATTTATTTTTAACTTAAAAAATAACTTTTATCTAACTAATGAGAAAAAAAATTTATATGTACACAAAACTTGTAAAATTTCAGTCTATCGTTGATCATAAGCAGCTATGGGCAGAGAGCGCTCTGGGAGCATTGAGAGCAAGCATTTGGTATGTATCAACACGAAACGTAACAAAAAATCAAAGACAAAAGACAAATACAGAACGACGCAGAAGCTTTAAAATGTAGTGGTGCCCATACCCGATCATAAGGCCTAAATATGGAATGGCTACCTTCGATGAAATATCATGGTCTTCAAGCTTTATTTTAAATTTTTTATGAGTACCCATTTTGGAGTCCGTTTGACTATTGTTCGTTTATCGTTTTATTAGCTACCACTTCCACCTCATCCAAATATTTCGTTATCACAACAATTTCGATGTCTTCGGCCAATTCAACTATCTTTGCTTCTTCGGGAAGTTTTGACTTAGAATGTAATCGTTCAAAATTTTCCATGACACACTTGCTGATCCCAAAAAGGAGCCCTGTGGAACACCAGTTGTTATAACTAACTCCTTGTTTTCCCTCTTCGCTATTGCACTTGAAAATCCTTTGCTCAAAATTTCATTTAATTTTTTTTTTTGTTTATATAGTCATCCCGGAGTTTTTAGTTTTTTAAAGCATGTTTCAAGTCTAGATTTATAGCAAGACACTACTTTTTTCCACCTCCGTTTGGCATGTTTGGCCAAGGAAAGTACAGTGTTAATGATTTCCATGGTTGAGTGCGCCTTGCAAAGCCCGCATTGGTACGCAGACAGACCATTTTTGCTTTCCGTGAATGGGAGGAGCCTATTTTATGAAGCACGCTCTAATATGCGGTATGACGATGGCATGCTCTACCGTTGGCATGCTTCTACAGTTTTAAAATAAGCGCTAGCTATTGCTCTAACATTTGGTGGGAAACAATCCTTCATCTAGACAGGACTGAAACATGCTGATGGTTAAAGTTCCAGCTGACGAACTGGTTTGGGTTACATTTGACGACCACTCTACTTTTTCTAGGGATTAAATGACTTCATCTGTTGCAATTGGAGTGATCGCTGTATGAACACACTGTTGCTCTGATTTCCTGAGGATGGTTGGATGCTTCAAAAATAGAAAAGAAAGTATTTGCAAAAGCAGTTGCAGGCAAGTCTCTTGTGAAGCTCTTAAGTCTTTTATTTTGTTCATAATGACTCTCTAGGCACTTTTTCATTGGGTATTGCTGGAAAGGTTGTGAAATTGCTTAAAGCTATCTCTCTTGCTTATCCTGATTTTATCGCGGAAGCGTATCCTAATAATTTTTTACAGCATTTTTAGATCATCGTTTCTTTCTTCTCTTTCTTTTAGTGCCCTATAGTATCAGTTTTTGTCTTAGTTTTGAGCTTTGTATTAGTGTAAGGAGTAAAAGAGGAAAAATTAAATCTTTGTCTAAGGCAAACATGCCCACGTAGTTGCCCGTATGGTCCGCGTGGCCCTTCATACAAATTTTTTCTATCTTAATTTTGTCTTTGCGATGAGCCAACACCAAGAAACACTTGCAAATACAACAACACAAACCGCACTCGTTCAGTGTTCAGCACATTTTCAAGCGAACTTTACAAAAACAAATGCATGCAAAATAAACGCACACTCGATGATGTCGCTGCTGAAGCTGATTGTCCTGTTACTTGTGTGTCGAGTAAGTTTTCATGCAAGTATAGTTATTGTAATAGAAAATAAGTGTTGTAATTGTTTTTTGTTTTTTTTTTTTTGTTTTGTTTGATTTTTTTGTCAAAAGCAACGATAAGCAACGTTTTGTGTTCGTTTTTTTCAGTTTTTCTTAGCATTGGCCTGCGCTTAAAATTTCTTGGGCCCCACTGGTCTAAGGCGTAGTCCAAGTCTTTGACTTAGCCTTGGGTTTAGTATTTGACTAAGTCTTAAACTTAGTCTTAGTCTCAATTCGAGTCTTCGTCTTAATCTTACTCTTACTCTCATTCTTACTCTTAATCTTATGCTTACTCTTACTCTTACTCTTATTCTTACTTTTTCTCTTACTCTTACTCTTAGTCCTACTCTTACTCTTACTCTGACTCTTACTCTTACTCTTACCCTTACTCTTACTCTTACTCTTACTCCTACTCTTACTCTTACTCTTACTCTTACTCTTACTCTTACTCTTACTCTTACTCTTACTCTTACTCTTAGTCTTACTCTTACTCTGTGTAATCTATTTAATCGTATATCTGTCAGTTTATGTCTTAAATTAGATTACATTGAATAAAGATCTGTGTAAATGTGGACCCTAAATACTGGCCTGACAGGCAGTTTTCTCTGTCTTTTCCCTTTTTCTATCAGAAAAATCTTCTGACAACTTTTACTATACGTAAAAGAAGAGAACTCATAAAATGGCATAAAGTGGCATCATTAAATTAGAAAAAACAAATTTCCTTAATTCTTCAGCTCTACGCTATCATTAAAATGCATTTAAAACAAATGAGTGCCTGGATTTTGATTTGCTGAATAGACATAGAACTTTTATTTAGATCCTTCTGAGCTCTATTCCGAAGTATTTTTATTTTTATTGACTTTTAAAACACCCAAAATCCAAAGAAAACAGTTCAAATGCTCATTCAAAAGGACCAACTTATAGCTTTGCGATATCATTTCAGTCATAAAAAGCCAATAAAAGTTGGTTTTATTTTTTACTATACAGTTAATTACAGTCAGTATAGTATAGTGACTATTGGTTGAATGACCGCAATAGACTGACTTTTTATATGGTTTGATTTCTATCGAACCCGAGTCACAGTTCTACCATAACAGACTAATTTTTCACATCAAATGAGATTATGGCAGACACAGCAAAGTAAAAATATGTTATGTCATAAAAACTAAGTTTATTGCTAGAATTCATTCGAATGAATTAATGACTCGTCATTCTTTTTTCAGCGTTTATTTTTGTCTTGTGTGACTTTGACAAGTGACAGAGAGGATATTTTTTTTCAGTTTGTGGCCGATGTGATGATGAGGACGACTACGATGATGATGATGGAAATGATAAATTGTTTAGTGGCTGTGAAAGAGGTAGAGCCACAAGCAAGTAGAGCCGGGTTGTTTGAGGAAAACTGTTTTGATGAAAAACAAGCATTTAACCTAAAGCTGTAGAGGTTAAGATAGTGTTAAAGGTTCAAAGACAAAAAAAGGAAAAAAAAATGGTAGATAATAATAAATCATTTTATATGATAATAGACAAAAAACTTGGAAATGCTTAAAAGACCTTTAAATATGCGCAATTTTGTGAAAAAACCAAGCAAGTGAGCGGAATAAAGTCAGTTTAATCATCTTGTGTCAGTTTAATCATTGATTTAGTCTGAATTGAGTGAGCATTTAAAGGATTATGACAAAGCCGCGGTGATGTTTATCCAAGTTAATCAATCTTAATTCCTTTTTGCATATTTTAGGTTACTCTATAAGAGGTTTCTTAAATACTTTTCATACCATCTGCCCTCAGTACGTTCTTGTCTGCATTTTGCGAGTAAAATCTTAAAAATTGGCAAACTGAATCTTTTAAATATTTCCTTTTGTTAAGTGTCTCATACCTTTACTTATTCTACTCTAAAAAAATTATAGTTGCATAAAAAGAATCCTTTTATAGCTTCGACAAGAACATCTTTCCTTAGTCTATGTCACGTTCGACTATAAATGTTTTTTCATTAAAGTTTCTCTTTCTAATAAATGTTTCAACACAGGAGCTATTCGCCTATAAATCGTTGACAACCGAGCTCTTCTAGATAACCACAAATACCAACCATGTGTGTGGATACACACACATGAACGCAAAAACAGCACCCACCTCACTTGTGTGCACTCATGCAAATGAAATACCAAAGTTTGAGTCACTAAAAGCGTTATTCACTCTTTATATCCTTGCTAAAGCACAACTAAGAATATATAGTTGTATCTAATGTTGTTACTACATTCAAGCTGCCAGTTCTCCGTTGCCACATAATTAAAAAAAAAAAAGAAAGAAATTATAATAAAAACACGCCAAAACATAAAATCAGTTGGTGTGGAGCAGAACTGTCAAGGCCGAACGATTTTAATGTCCTCCTTTATTACGCTGCGGTGTCGTAACATGTTCTACTTGTTGAATATATTAATTTGTGTGAAGGATTTTTCTGCAGCAATTAAGGATAGGCGACATTTCAGTGCAGAACAACCTATCTACAAAATATATTGCCATGTACTCGGTATAGAAAGAGATGATTGTGGAGAAAGAACCACAAAATTCCATGGAGACTTCAAGTATTAAGTTAGTAATTATTTTCAAAAAAAAAAAAAAAAAAACATTACAATAAAAAATATTGGCATTTTAATGGCGAAAATTATAAGAGAATTATAAAGAAAGAATTATATACAAACATAGCCTTGAAGTGAATTGATAGAAATCTTGAAGGGTGTTTCCTCAAAAACTGAGTCATGACTCAGACGCTCCAGAATGAAATGAAAGATGAGAATGCTACTTATGTTCATTTATTTGAGTTACATATAGATTTGTATTTTTTTCAGTGCATAGTATTAAGTCAACAAGGTTCCTATGCAGTTTTACATGTATTGGGTCTTTCAACAAGAGGTGTCATTTTAAATTTCGCACAATTTTTTCAGGTAGCATCATACATATTTACATTCGATGACGTTTACAAAGAAAAACTAGGAGTTATGTTCAATAAAAACAAGGTGAAAATATCGTGAACACTTTTCGTAAACTTGGTAATGTTTTTGGCCATTATCAAACGCCTTCTTCCGCACAGCTATAGTGAAATTAATAGATAAATTTGAACAAGTTAGATGGGGTTTTTTTTTCAAAAGTATTCCATTATCTTCCTGCAAGGCCAGATTATTCTGAATCCTGGATGTAATATAATAACGTGACGCGAAAAAAAATCCAGAAAATTTGCAAACTGGCTTGGTGCCGCTAAAAATCGTGAATTTTAAGAAGTATAAAATTTATGTTTCAAATCGAGTTTCCTATTTAAATTTAAGTTCTACAAAAACTTTTGACCATAACATACCCTAATGTAAAATCGTCCGCTGATCAGGTTTTTAAAAAATAATTAGTCCTTGACCCAAAATTGGTTTACTTTATTAAGAATTTCCTAATTTTTTATTTCGATTTTGAATTAGAAGCTTTACCTTCGCCAAGGTCGCTGCAACTTTGTGCAACTTTTTACCAAAACCGATCGACGCTGTAGCTGAGAGTGTGACTGAAAACCCAAGTTCATCCATTTCGAGATGATCAGAGGAATTAGGCCTACCCACAGCCACTTATAAGGTGCAGTTGACACAAGAAATGAAGATTTTAGATCAAGGGAAATGCCATACATTCGTTGATTGGGTGCTGGAAATACATGAACAAGATCATGATTTCTCAACCAAAATTATTCTGAGTGATGAGTTTCATTTTCATGTGTCTGGGTACGAGAATAAGCAAAACTATCTCATCTTGGGATCAAAAAACCCACGAGAAATAGTCGATCAACCTCTCCATCCGCAACGAGTGACAGTTTGGTACGGTTTTTGGAGTGGCTGGCCAAATTTTTTTTTTTTTTTTTAATGATGGTGTTTCCGTTCCAGTGAATGGATTGCGTTATCAAACGATGTTGACTGACTTGTTTGGCCTGAAGTTGATGCTATGGACGTGGACGATATTTATTTTCAGCAGGACGGAGCCACATACTATACATTAATAACAGTATAAACAATCGCTCTATTGCGAGAAAAATTTCCTAAAAATTACATATTTTGTACCCATAGATGTTCAAAAAAACTAGTTTCCTCATCTCTTTGCAGTAGTTTACTGTTGAAAAATTTATTTTTAAGCATTTTAAACCACTGGAGAATTAAGGAAAAAAGAAAAGAAGCTGGTGAAAAAGGTAAAAATTTCATTATGTTCAAAAACAGAAGACCTCTGGGGCAAACCAAAAGGAATGGGAAAAACAGGGGCGAGGTAAAGTTTTCGAATATTATGTTTTTTGGAAACACCCTATCGTATGAATCAACTTTCGGCGATCGTTTTTTCTGCCCTTGGTTTTTTCTAGTTTGGTAGTTTCGGTATTTGCTGCTTCGGGAAGTATCGGGTCCTTTCATCAAGACGAGTGATCATGGCATGGGTCATAGAGTGGACAAAAAGGCCGGTTTTCGGCATTCGATGGTAAAAAGTCTTGATGTTCTAAACGAATAGATATTTAATATAAGAATAGAAGACATGGAACTTTAATATGAGCTTTTGATATAATTTCGGCGATTTTTTGTTCTTAAATGTTTTTGAAATTTTCAAAAAGTAAAAATCAAGTATTTATGTTTTATTTTTGTTGTTTATATTTTATTAATATACAGTTCCGTGCACACAATTAAGAACGATTGCTTTGTTTCTTTTTCTATTAACTTTTTGTATAATACAAGTAAAAAATTCAAGCAAATCCTCACCCATTCGAATGTTGAAGAATCCCTTATTATATGCTTTGTAAAATCTTTATCGGTTACTTAAAAAAGTAGGGCATCAAAAGTAGGGCCTGTTAAAAAGTAGGGCATCTTTTTACGATATCAGAAAGGAATTAAACGTGCACATAATTAAGAACGATATACAAGAACTTGATTTTTTGTTATACAATATTTTATTTCAGTTTTATTTAGTTAATATTTGGTTGGATACCCATTGCTTTTAAGAACCTCTGCACATCGCCGAGGCATTGAGCCCACTAGATCTTCACATACTCGCTTGGGAATGCTTGTCCAGGCCTTTTGTACTTCAGCATAAAGTTGTGGGAAATTTGATATTTTTAGAGCACCAACTCTCTCCTTCACCACTTGCCAGAGGTTCTCAATCGGATTGAGA
This sequence comes from Pherbina coryleti, assembly GCA_943735915.1. Classification (NCBI taxonomy): domain Eukaryota; kingdom Metazoa; phylum Arthropoda; class Insecta; order Diptera; family Sciomyzidae; genus Pherbina; species Pherbina coryleti. The sequence continues at coordinate 67,897,180 of OX030951.1, forward strand.
TCCGGACTACACGATGGCCAATCCAATACTGTTACCTTATTGTCTGTAAACCACTTCTTCGTATGCCCAGCAGTATGTTTTGGGTCATTATCTTGTTGTAGTATCCAACACACGGGTAAGTTTTCATCTGCATATGGTATCAAATTGTTCTGCAAGATGTCTGTGTATTGGAACTTGTACATACGACCCTCAATTTTTGCTAGTGGACCAACGCCGCGCCATGACATACCGCCCCATACCATTATGTTACCTCCGCCGTGCTTAAGTGTTGGGAGTGTGTACCTTGGTCTAAACTTAGTTTGTACCGGGCGTCTAACATATGATCTGCTATCTGACCAGACTCAATTAATCTTCGTTTCATCAGAAAATAATACTTTTTTCCACTCTTGAACAGTCCAGTGCCCATATTTTTTAGCAAAATTAATTATTTTTTTACGATTCTGCTTGGACATTAAAGGGGTCTTCCTGCAAACACGTCCAAATAAACCAGCTTCTCTCAAACGACGTTTAACTGTATCCACGGAAGGTCCAGACGCATTTTCACCAAAAACAGCTACTAAAATCTGTTTAGCTGATTTGTGCGGAAAGTTTTTTGACTCACGAACAATCAGTTTATCCTCCATTTTAGTCGTTTTACGTTGTTTACGCTTTCGGGCACATTCTTTGGAGTTGAATATTTTTGAAAATATCGAATAGCATTAAAAACCATCGTTTTTGAACATTTTATAATATTGGCGATTTCACTTTACGACTTTTTTTCATTAAACAGTTTAACAATCAACTCGCGAGTCACAGGGTCACATGTCTTCTTTTTTCCCAAGATTTTTTTCTTATTTTTAGCTTTTATTGATATCAATTGAATGTTTACAATATTTTAATAGCCGTGCAGTACATTTAAATCAACTGAAATGACCTTATCAACTGAATATACTGATCGTTCTTAATTATGTGCACGCTTCAAATTAGCAACATGTTAGCAAAAAAATCTCCTGAGAATTTGTTTGTGCATTAGACAACAACAAAATAATATTTCCTCAAACTTCGTCTCTTTGGTACATTGTGGTAAGAGTAAGAGTTAGGTTTAGTTTAAATTAAATTGCAATTCAGGTCAAAAATGAATACGATGAAATCGTTCTTAATTATGTGCACGGAACTGTAAATGTATGTTAATTATCAGTTTCATTCAATAATAATTAATTCTTTTGCTTCTTTACTTAAGTAAGTTACTATGCACAATTTTCTTTGAACTTTTTAAACTAGATGTAATTGAATCAGATGAGATCATAAGCATACGAAATATGGTTTTTTATTTTATTAAATATCAAAACAATTTTTTTTTTGTTTTTATTTCAGTTTTAGATTAACAATTTTTTTTGACGTAGAATACGTCATTCTCGGAGGTAAGTAGGGTGGTTGATAGTGATCAGGTGTCGGTATTTACCTTACTTTTTGAGCCTTTGGTGGGCCTAAAGTACTAATCGTACAATGTTGATCTTAGCACTTGTTGGTCTGCTTGATCCTCAATGCGACAAAAATTCATGTTAGAACTGTCTAACTTATATCAATTTTACACAATTACATGAAATATAAAGCCAACATTTGATGTTTTTGTTTGCTTAAACTTGATCGACGGCTTCCGGTTTTTTCGACGGCGAAGACAGCGCCATCTAGCGTGAAGACATAAATCTTATAATTAAAAAAAGCATACTTTTGGGGACATGTTGTTTTTAACAGACTCGCGTAGCCCAGTAATACTGAGTAATTTTGAGGGGCATGCTTTTTTAACAGAATCTGTTATTGAAATGTCAAACGCAGCCAATTAAATATCCGGGCATATTATCGACAGTGAAATTTTGACACATGGGTTGTTGAACTTGATAGCATTGAACAAATTTTGTTTGCTTGTTTAAGTTTTCTACCTATTTATGGACAGTTTCCGGTTTTATCGACAAAAGCATAAAATTTGTATGGGAGCGCCCCTAAGGAGTGGTCGGAGGGAATAGGTGTCAAAGGCAAAAATGTTCCTTTTGCAAAAGTAATAGGGGTTGGTGATACATATTAACCCTCTCCGGCACTCTCTTAAAGGTCATATCCTCAGGTGTATGGAATAAATATTTTTAAAAAAGATGTCATCAAAAGCGAATTGAATAATTCTACGTCTTGTGTTACGACATAGTCGAAACTACTGTATCTTTTTTTTTTGTTTTTCAGCCATATTTACGGTTATACAGCGCGTAAAAGTGGAGGTCGCGAGCAAGAGGCCTCTTGCGGCTTGCACGATATCACCTCTTCAGGTGGTTTGATAAAAAAAAAACAAAAAACCAAAATTTTATTACAGTTTTGTCTTGTGTGTGAACCAACAAAAAGTGTAAAATTAAAAAAAATGAAAAAATGCCGCATAAAAGAAAAAAATTCCATTTTTCATACACGAAATTGGACCTTATAAATGAAATAAAAAGCAAAACAAAATATTTTTTTATTTGATTTTGTTGGTTCACGCACTGCGTATTCAATTATTACAATTACAAAATGAAAAAAGATTTAATAAAGTTTAAATGAGAGCCAATATGTACCAAGCTGTCTGATAGAACTGCAACAAGGCACAATGTCTTAAACGGCTTTGAATTTTATTCTGAAATTTTTTTTGCACATTCTTAGGATGTTTTTAAAAATAATAAAATAAATAAAAAAAAAATTCGAAAATCTATAAAAAAAAAAATTGAAACTGGGCCTAATTGTCTCAAAACGCTTTCCGCGAAGTGGACCCTTGAGTCGTGGAAATCAAAGGAAAAAATCAAAAAGAGCCATGACGGGCGACTACAGATCCTGCGAATTGGTATGAGCGTTGTTTTTGGTCAAAAAGTCGCGTATAATTCAGTATTCTTGTCATAAGCTGTGCTTCAACTCATCTCATGCCTTAAACATCATGCATAACGCTATGCATCGATCGGAACGAGACACCAAGTTTGACTCCTATCTCTCTTATGCTCATACGACGATTTGTAAAGACAATTTTATTAACTTTTTCAATTTTTTCGTCAGTCATACTGGTGGATGGACGGCCGGAATGAGGCAAATCATCAATTCTAGTACGGCCCGATTTAAACTCTTTCTACCACTCGTACGATTGTGTTTTCGATATTGTCGAGTCCCTGTAGACTACTGCTAAAATTTTACAATTTTACAATACATCTCCTATTGATCACTCTTTATATATGTACTTACGATTTTATTAGTTTTTTTTACTGTATTATTTTGAAAAAGTTTTGACTACATCCTACATTATTTGACTTGAGCGCATTTTTATAATAATCTGATTTGCTATAGTGAAGGTTTCCCAAATTGGAGTTTATAAAAAATCGAAATTTTTAATTTGAAAAAATTATTTTTAAATTGATTCGGAATTTACTAAACTTCCGGATAAATTTGGTATTCGGAATGAAAAATTGCTTTGATATAGAAATCGTAATGATTCAATTAGTGGAGTAATAAGTTTTTCTGAATGTTAGATGCAACCCATGGAGAAGAAATTCCCAATTTTTACAACAGTGATTGGTAATTTTTCAATAATTTTATCACAACATCAACACCCAAGTAATAAAAATCAATTCCACCGTTTACAATATTCATTTATGACTACAAGTCACTATATTGTGTAAAAGCAGGCTATTTTTGTTGGGTTTCAGAAATTATTCATAGCCGGAAAATGAGGGGGTTCGATCAAGTTCGATCTTAAACTTCGAATTGGATAAAGTAAACTCGTATGTTACTTTGTAAGTTTTACTTTGAAAACGCTTGTGTGAGAGTAGACGTGGTTTTTATTCAATTTATCCAAATTTCAACCTCTTTGTAGTTTCTAAATAGCAAATAAATTTATTAATATTTTTTTTTTAAATTTTTGAAGGTGTTATTTTGATGGCGTCACTTTACATAGGAAGTAGGCGTGGTTTCCATTAGATTTTGACTAATTTCAAACTATAAATACTTGATATCGAATTATAAATTCCAAATGTTTAAGTGACTCATTTTTGTGGATTTTTTTGAGATTTTACCAATTTGATGACGTCACTTCGTATGAGAGATACACGTGGTTCTTATCCCATTTTGTCAAATTTTTTACTTAGAGTGTGTTTTCAAAGGAATCAAAGATCATGTGAAAAATTACCAATTATATGCGTATAATTACGGTAATTTATTATGTTTAAATTATTTATGACCAGCTATGGACAGACACCGCTCTGGGAGCGTTGAGAGCAAGAATTGAGAGCAAAGGCTTATGTAGCAACACAAAACGCAAGTACAAATCAATGACAAAAGACAAACACAGAAACAAAACAGAAGCTTTAAATGCAGTGGTGCCCATACCCGTTTATGACCAATAAATCAATGACCTCTTGATTTATGACACACGAGTCAATTATCATAAAACTATGTTTTCATATAAAAAAACAAAACCATACTCTGAAATCAAAAATTTTTACATAATTTCCAACAAAACTAAATAAAATCTAAATAAGAAACAATAAATTTAACAAAAAAAAAAAAACAAAAAGAAAAAAAACAGGGGACACCCGGGTTTGAACCGGGGACCTCTCGATCTGCAGTCGAATGCTCTACCACTGAGCTATATCCCCTCACAAAATTGTATGAAATATAACGCATCTTCTTCAGCTTCTATTCACTGTTGGCCAATATTTTTTTTCTGCTTGTTTTCACAAATTTTAGATCGTCATGCAAACTGATGGTAGTGAATGTTAACGAATCGTGAACAAAAGCAAACAGTAAAAACTAAAAATACACAATAAGATTAGCATTGATGCTGCTGAACAATGTTGCCAACTCACATAGCATGTATATGGGACGGTGGTCATGTCGTGTATCGTGCGCTGCTTGTGGAATTATTTACTAGAAACAAAATAAACTTTGTTTATTTTTGTATAGTTGGCTAATAAAAAAAAACGACATCAGTTTAAAGTTTAAAACATCTCAAGTTTTTTTTTTGGTTCAACAGTCTTAATTAAATAAGGGAACCAATATTTTTCGACAAATTAAAAGAAAAAACTTCAATTTAAATATGCTACCGTTTATTATTCATAATTGTTCAAAGCTTTTGCACTGGCCATCAATAACAAGAAAAAAAACTGTATTTTATGTTTTTTAGAAGTGTTTTTTTTTTGTCCAAAAATGTTAGTCTGTGATGTAAATTGCTAAGACGATGTAGTAGAAGTAAATGTGATATGCATAGAGTAAGCTCCGTAATTTTTGATTTATCTATATATGTATATATAAAAGTAAGTTGCATTGTGTATGAAATTGATGTTCTCGGTAATGCGTGAATCAATTTTGTTTCTGAATTTCCCATAAAAGGTGACGTCAATACAAAGGTTTTTTTGTATACATGGTCCTTTTATGTGTATTGGTTCATGAATTATAGGCATTTTAGTGAACTTATCAACAATACAGGTGTGAAAAAATACAGGTGCGCACATATGGTGTATAAGGAGAAATATTTGCAAGGGTAATTGGAAATAAATGGAATATTGGAATAATTTGGCAAGTCTCACTTTAGTTTGCATTTCCGCGAAAAATATAGGCATAGTAAAAATTTTCCATACCCCTTTTTTTCCATACCCCCTTTTACCGCCTACAAATCAATAAAAATGCTATATTTAAGACTTTTTTGGTCGTATTAGACTAGAATTTGGTAAATAAGTTTGTATGGTCACTGTCGGCAACTATACTAAAAATGGGCGTGGTATAACTATACACATGCGCCCACTTTTTAGAAATCATTATTATTCCTGTGTTGTACATGTTTTGATAGTGAAACTTGATATGTAGATGCTATGGGCCCAAGAGGCAGTTACTATATATTTGAGCGAACATTAGACAAGGGGGAATTTGGCCACACAGGCCAAATTTATGATATCTAATTGCTTTGGAACTAAATGTCGTATGTAACTATGCAATAGACGCCTAAACTACTCATCCGAATAGCATGAAAATTTGTGTATAGAAAGTTTTTGGTACGGTGCGTGTTTGTAGGCTATAAATTTTTATCCACCTTAAACACCAGAGGGCGCTGTAGTACAAATTTTTTACAAAACTGCCTAAAACTCACAAACCGCTTATGCGATTAGAATGAAAAGTGGTATACGGTGGTTTTCATATAGGTTGATTTTTGCTGCAATGCCACTTCGCACTGCCAATTTTTGCCACTTCGCACCCGTGCATTTTCGGTCATGGTCCTAGTGGACTTTTTTTCAAGAAATGAGCCAAGGAATACGCTGGAAAAATTTGTCCAGAACTTCCTGAAACACCCTGTATTTAATCTTTTTAAAAAAAGTTCAAAATATTGACTTTTTACTCAAAAATTGATACGAAACCTGTGTTTGTTGTTTAAATAACAAAAACTCAAAATTGCATTTTTCACTACCTTGAACATGACATAGCGTTTAATAGCAAAAGTGGTTTCAGTTTTACGAAAAATTTTACTATCTGTTTCTGTCATAAAAAAACAAGACCTCGTGATTTTTTTAAGAAATTAATTTTTTCAAAAGTTTTTTATTCCTTTTATAGAATATTTAAGCTCCAAGAATAATTTATGTGAAAAAATTATACTAGTATCTCTTTCCGATCAAAAGATAATTATTTTTTAAGTGTCTCTTTAAAGTATCTTTTTTTTAGTAATTAAAAATGAACATGCAATTTTTGAGTTGATATTGAGAATAAAAAAATATTTTATTTTCAGAACAAATATCCAATACATAAATCAATGAAACATATATATATAATAAACAATTCGTTATTGACAAGTACTTTTCAACAAAGTATGTAAAACCAACATCTTTATTTTTAACCGACAGAAAAAAAAATGGACCTTTAATATGAGTTTCAAAACAGTTAAATAATCAATTAAGTGCAGCTTATATTTCATTATTTGAATTTTAAAATAATATTAAAAGAGTACTAAATATCAAAATTTTACATTTTTTCACCCGAGTAAAACTGGGGTTTTTGACACACTGTGTTTCAAACAATACATATGTTTTATGAAAGTCCTCAAAAAAGAGTTAGATGTGCCATGAACATACCCGTAAGTTTTTGACGTGATAATTTCCTTATCCTTGTTCTTATTCTTATCCGATCCTTTCCTTTGTTCCCAAACTTGTCCTCATCCTTTAGTTTTCTTTTGCTTTTGCTATTACGATTGCTTCATCACTGGTTGTGCTTTTCTGTAGCTCATTTACTTTGCCTTAGCTGCATGCAATTAATCCATGCAACAATGGCGCCTTTAAACTACATTAGGCGGTTCCCTGAGGGGCCTCATGGCGCCATTATTTTTTTTTTGTAGTTTTATCATGTTCTTGAAGACCTCACCTTCATTTTCGTTCCATAAAATTTACCGTTGCTCCAGTTGTTACAGAGTTAAAATTCCATGCAACGTTTTTTTATTGTTGTTGCATTTTCACTACATTGAATTTTTATCCCTGAAGACAAGAAGATAAATTTCTTTTTTAATATTTTCGTTGTGGGGAGCACATCCATGCTGTCGTAAAATAAAATTTACGGTATTTCGCCTCCGGAGCGAGTAATAATTCCATGCAACGATATCAAATTTCTGTTGCATAAACTGCTATCTTCATGAATTTTTTTTTATTTTTGTCGTAAGACCAAGTATGATTTTCATTTTCGTTTTTAAACACTTAGCGTATCTCATATACTTACTAAGTAATAATTCAATGCAATGCCGTTGCATGAATGTTGCATTATCTAAGTCCCGATTACGTTAGAATTTTTTTGTCTAAATTTGTTGCGAGGGCTTAGAGCAGAACTTTATTGGCAGACCTAACACTAATACTCATCGAGTAATAACTCTAGGTAACAAATTTGCAGTTTTGTTGCTTAAGCAGAGTCCCTTATACTCTGGAAGTCGTCTTTAATTTTTATACCCCCACGTTTAAAAAACGTAAATGGGGGTATATTAAATTTGTCACTCCGTTTGTAACGCCCATAAGGAGGCGTGGTAGGTATAGAAAAGTATATATATTCTTGATCAGCATCACCACCCGAGTTGATTTAGCCATGTCCGTCTGTCTGTCCGTCTGTCCGTCTGTCTGTGATCACGATTACAGCCGTAATTTTAAAGCTATCATCACGAAATTCAATATTTAAGCTTTTATCTAAAAAATGAAGGTCAAGTTCGTAAATGAGCCAAATCGGATGAAAACCACGCCTACCTCCCATACAAAGTGACTTTAACAAAACGGTATAATCTCTTAGAATTCAACAAAAATGAATATATGGAATTCCAATTTTGCATATGAGTTTTGATGTTCAAAATACACTCTAAGTATGAAATTCAACCAAATCGGATGAAAACCACGCCTACCTCCCATACAAAGTGACTTTATCAAAATGGTAAAATTTCTCTAAAATCCACAAAAATTAATGTATGGACTTGAAATTTTGCATATGAACTTTGATATATAACGTGTACTATGTGTATCAAAAAACAAAAGCGAATATTTTCTGTTAAAAATATAACGAAAACGTTTTTACGGATAAACATTTTATTGATTGCTTAAGACTTTGAATATACTTTGGTTCGGCCGTGGGGGTATTTTAACTTCGGCCCAGTCGAAGATCATTTCTTACTATTTTTTTTTATTTTTGTCATATATTCAAAAAATTAACCTTTACGGTCCTACCATTATTTTAATCATAGCACCTATACTCAGGGAGTAACAATTCAATGCAATGCCCATGCATTAAATAAAAATGCCATTTTTAAATTTTTTGGAAACCCTCGCGGTAAAACGTAACGTTGTCACTACAAAAGTAATTTTTGTCAATGATGACCTCTTCATTTAACCCAAATCTCTTACGCTGAGTCATTTTTTCAGGTTTGGAAATTGAAAATAGTCACAGGGGCTAAATCTAGAGAATATGGAGTAGCAGTTCATTGCCCAATTTATGGATTTTTGCCATGAAAACTACAGACGTGTGCGTCGGTGCGTTGACATGTTGGAAGAGCACTTGTTTCTTCGCTAAATGCAATCGCGTTTGCTTCAAATCAATGTCAACTCTGTTCAACAGCTGTGAATAACATTCGCTGGTGATCGCTTTACCTTTATCATGGTTTTCGATGTAAATGATTCCACATACATCCCAAAATACTACTCATGACTTTGTTGGGCAACAAACCCATCTGAGCCTTCTTTGGTTTACCCGGAGTTCACACTAATTCCTTCGGATCGCTGTTGAACATCGCTAAATACTCCTTTGAAGTGGTCACACGGCTACGCTTATGATCGAGTGTACGCAATCGTGATACCAATCGCGCGGATAGCTTTTCCATATCCAAATATTCATGTAAAATTTCCGTGGATAATAAAATTCCATAATTTAATCCATAGATTTTTATGGATAATTTAAATTCCATGGATTTAATCGACGTTTTTTAGCGTGACGACTTGAACGTTCAGCGTCAGTTGTTCTTGTACGACCACAACGGTATTCAGTGAACAATTGATATTGATAGTGGAGTGTCCCCCATCGTATTTATCAAGCCTTTCCTTGGTTGCGGTGTTGGTTTAAATAATGCATGATGAGTACACAAAATTCACTTTCTTTCATTATCATCGCAATACTCAAGGTTGTCTTCTGTCATTGACTGTCAAACACAAACTAAATGACGCAGCTTGAAAGAAATTTGACATATGTCTATGGATAGGTGGTAGTTGACAGAACCAATGTTGCATTTGAAGATACTATGGGGGAAATTTAAAAAGTCATTTGTGTAAGACTTCTTAAATTGCCCAATTGTATAAAATCATTTCCTTATTTATTCTATAATGTTTCATCTTGAATGGTTGTTTCATATTTTCATATTTGTCATATTTCATATTTTATATTTTAACACATGTGTTCAAATTTTAATTTAACCTTTTTAACACATTTATAAAAAAACCTCAAGACACTTTGAATTTAAAAATGGAAAAGTATGCATATTTGTTATCCTTTGTGTGCAAAGCAAAAAAATTAATCAATCAATTTTGCTCTGCCATGCAAATTCCATACAACTACATGAATAAAAAAAATGCGTGCCTATTTTTCATTTGCTGTAAAATTGGGGTTGTTTTTTTTTTTTGTTATTTTTTCATGTATTTTTTTAACATGAATAATATGATGTTTATACACAGATGATTTCTATACACTGAATGAAAATACTATTGTATTGCGTTTCTGAACCTAGTTAATAACTTTTCAGAAATTCCCTACCAATTTTTCTTTGAATTGCGGAAAATCCTCAACTAGGTTTTAGTGTCCTTCATTACTAATAAAAGAAAATTAAAAGTAATAATTCGAAACTAAAAGTTAAGGATTATACAGTATCCTTTTATAATAGGGATTATTATAAAGATACAGAAGAGAATGTGACTGTATAGATTTTTGTCTTCTAGTTTTACCTTTTGAATGCATTAAAATAAAGGTCTTATTGTACCAGGACAATTCCAAGCTAATCGATAACGCCCGTCCTAATTCATGTAACGCCCGGCTCAGTACTAAATGTTTAATAAATAAGTAAATTTTTATTCAATAATTTTTTTTTTGACACAGATTTTTCAATCCATCATTTTTCTAGCGAATTATATTAAAAACTTCATTTTAAATACTCTAGTTTGGCTGAACTTTGCAAAAATTAAAAAATATGTCAGGGACGGGCGTTACGATCACACGAATCCATTTCTGTGATGCTGTAGAAAATTGCAAAGTTCAGCCAAACTAGAGTATTAAAAATGAAGTTTTTAATATAATTCGCTAGAAAAATGATTGATTGAAAAATCTGTGTCAAAAAAAAAATTATTGAATAAAAATTTACTTATTTATTAAATATTTAGTACTGAGCTGGGCGTTACATGAATTAGGACGGGCGTTATCGATTAGCTTGGAATTGTCCACCAATGTTTTCTTAATAAATTCAAATTAAAAATTCATGTAACGCCGACATTGAATTGCATTGATTAAAATAGTAACGGTCTTACGTAAAGGTTAATTCTTTGACTTTATGACAAAAATAAAAGCAAAATTAAAGACTTCTTCCGGACTCAGGGGGAGCTGTTTAAACAACGGAACTGGAAATTTGTTACATGGAATAAGGGTAAAAAATATAATCCCACAGTAAACACCTGTTCTAAGCCCTCGCATAAAAATTAGACAAAAAAAAAATTCTGACGTCATGGGGATTCAGATAATGCAAATTTCATGCAACGGCGTTGCATTGAATTAAAAAAAGTTCTATGGACAATGGATTCTGTAGAGGGGACAAAAAACAATACACCTGTATCGGCGTTTTGAAAGTTTACGTATGAGTCTTATTTTAAGGTGAATTTAATTTCCCCCTTTTTGAACATTCTTATAGTGAATCGGCATAAGAAATCAAGTTATCCTTATATTTTGAGTATAGGATGTGTTCTGAGGATTTATGTAAAATACTACGAGGCATATTTTTGTGGAACATTTTAACCCTTTAGCTACTCAATTTATGGGTCTTTTTTGACCTTTTTGTGATAAAAGGCAAAAAAGATCCATAAAACAAGAATATAATGGGTTAAAATGTTCCACAAAAAATTTTCATAAAATTTTACTATAAGTCTCTGAATACACCAAAGCTGAAAACTCAACTTAAATGTCGGAAATAAGTCAAAACATAAAATGTGTTAAAGGGTTAATTTCGTACTTATTCAGAATAGATGATAAAATGTCGCACAAAGCTTGGTTTTGGGGGGTTACTTTATATGAAAAAATTGTTTTACTCATTTGGCACATCATACATACTTGGCAATAGCAACGAACCTTATCGGATGCACTTTGGCTGATAAGATCCATTAGGTTCAAACAAAAAACCATGAAAAACAAAAGTTCAAACAAAAGTTAATATTAATCCCCTCGTCACGCCATGACTTCAGGCTTACAAGCATTTAACCCTCAAAGTGCACACTGGATATGCGATACCCGAGCATAATTTTAATGCTGTTGGTATTTCAAAATAGTTAGAGTAAGGCGTCCAAGAGTGGTTTAGGAAAAAAGTAGGACCCAATACTACTCATAAGTAAGGCAAGAGACTCCACGTAACGAACTCTTTATAAACTATAGAGAGTTAGAATTCGAGATTCGAAGCAACCAAGAATGCTTGGGTATGCTATTCACCGATGGCAAGCCCCAATAGCGTGACCGCTAAGGGTTAATGCAGTGAAAAGGCTACAAGAATGAAAAAACGTTGCATACAATTTTAACCCAATGGTTACTGGCGTTACAGTAAATTTTATAGAAGGAAAATGAAAGTGAGGTCTTCAAGCATATGATAAAAATTAAATAAAAAATTCGGCGTCGTGAGGCCGGTCAGGGATCCTCCTAATCTAATGTAAATGCATCATTGTTGCATGGATTAATTGTATGCAGCTACGGCAAAGATTCAGAATAGCACAATCAATGTAGAAGCAAAAACAAAAGCAAAAGCAACAACAACAACAAAACACTAAAAAAGTTCCGACAAACTGAAAACGAAAGTTATGATTTCAAAAGTTAATTTTTCGTGGCAACCAAGACTGGTCATTAACAATCAAATAATACAATGAAACTGGACTATAAAACTGGACTATGTCCAGACTATGACAAGAATCAGAATATGGATTAGGACAAAGATTTAGACACTCCTAAAACACACTTTTCCAAACTAGGAAAAGGATTCGGACAAGGATTAAGTCAAGAATTTATGTACATGGATTAAAACAAGAGTTTGGTCATGAAGTAGGAAATTTATAAAGACAAATACAAGAATAACAAAAGGATGAAAATAACTTAGTTTAGGAACAAAAAAAAGCATAGAGAGAAGTATAAGAAGAAATATAAATATACATTGTCGAAATCTACGGATGTGTGCCATCGACACAGCCAATTCTTTTTTTTTTAATTTTCTCTGACAGTTCTGGTTATAAAACAAGAGTTAAAAATTACAAAAAATACTACCTTCTTCTTTCAAAAACCAAATGAGATGAAAAACAACTGGGACCAAAATTGAACCAAATTTATTGATTGAATTTTTTTATCATCGGACCAATTTTATTCACCGTCACCATTCATGTTTTCTCGAATACATTCAGAGGCAGTACACAGTCAGATACAGTCCTTTAGCGAATTGCATGCAAAGCTATATCTTTTGTCCATATTTGCTGCATTGTGGACGTGGAGGTGTAGAGTACTTGCGCACGGTGAGGAATTAAGGTGGTTGGGTTGTTTTCAACACTTTCATTTACTGCGTCGATATTTTCTGTCGAACGTCGGGAGCTTCATTGTTTTCAAATGTTACACTGAGCCAGCCTCTTGGAATATTTTGAATATATTCCACAAATTTTGGTCATCGTATCTACGATCGAATGCAAATTTTCGTAATAAAATTCAACGAGTTGTGTTCCTTCTTTCACGGTGTAGCGGTTGTTGGTAAATTTTGCGCATTTATAAAGGACCATTGCAACCCTACATCTATTGTTTAAACACTGGTAATATAGCAACGTGTTCTATCATATGATGCGAATAGTATAATGAGTAGGGTGTGATATGATGGGTATTGTATAGTGAATATGTTCTGTAGGGTATTTTTTTTTTTTATTATTTTATTCGCGAAGGGGGAACCTTCAAAAGGCGCTACCGTGCAGGTGGGAGTGTGCGATTCTTACGCACTTAACCTGAACCTCCGCATTGAAACGTCGTCCATAGTTACACCCCGTGGAACCGCCGAAAAGCATCACTTTACGGGGCATGGAAATAGCACTTAGAGGAAATCTGTTCGACTAGTGTTCGTCTTCTGTTTGGGAAGTCGTTATGGGGTAGCCTACAACTTCTGTATCATCTATTTTGTGAGCGCTCAACCCTTTGTAGTTCATCGATAATGTCTCTTGTTAGGGCGTTGACCACTGACCATTTCGCTTCGTTTACCAACATAAGGGTAATTAAGATTTGCTTCGTCACCGTTTCGCCGAGGCTCGCTGAAGATAGTTCTTTGACATTTCGGAACGTTGGACACTCAAAAAATCATGGTTCGCGTCTTCTAAATACTATATTAGCAGCGCACTGACTGCAGTAGGGGTCTGCGGCGTGCCTATATTTGTATGGTATGGTACAGGTATGCTCTGAAGCACCCGTGATCGCTGAGAATCTGCGTGACGTAGAAGTTCACAGAGCCATGACTTCTGCCACACCAATTGGACAGGTTTGGGATAAGCTGGTGAGTCCATCGACCCTCCGCTGATCTACTCCAGCGGTCTTGCTACTTGACCATGGTTCTTTCTCTAGTGAATTGCTTACGAGCGGTTGGATTAGCCGTGTTAGTGTTACTAGTAGTAAACACCGTTTCGTCTACTTGGAGATCGATGGGAATTGAGCTTGCCAGAACCATTGCTGCGTCTCCGGAAACCGTTTTAAAGGTGCACCCTGACCCTAAACCCTGAGTGCACCAAGTCTGTTCTATAGGGTATGGTATGATTGATATGGTATAATGTGTAGGATAGTTATGGTTGATGAGTATGACGTGAGTGAGTGTGATGGATATCGTATGATGGCTATAATATAATAGATTTATTATATGCCTTCGTATGATTAGTGTGATATGATGATGTGCAGTAAGATGAGCGTAGTATTATGGGTGTATAATGTATATAATATGATGCGTTATGGTGTGACATAATGGTTAAGGTGTGATAGGAATCTTATGATGAGTACGATGATTATGATGGACAAGTGATTCAATCACTTTAAAATTTTTCCAAACTGTGTAAAACTGATTTTCTTTACTCCCAATCAATTTAGAATTCAAATTAATTTATTTTTTTTATCAGTCTTCCCAGTAAAGAGTGAATTATGAAGTCGCTGAAAGCTCTCCACTTTTTGTTAATAACCTCCTCTTCTACCGTGCTTGGCAGTCTCACAAACACATTTTTGAGTTATCTGAGAACATTCTGTAAATGTTATTAAAAATATCGAAAATATTCATAAACCTTTACGGGATTGTTAAGTTATAAGTGATTTCAATAAATTTTTTTTCAAGTGTAACAAAAAGCTATTCAACAAAACTTTTTTCAAAGGTTTCGAGTCGATTTTTAACTTTCTATGTTGCTGTTAAACAACTGGATGATGCAAGAGAATTGCAAAGTCTATTCGAAATACAGCTGTCAGTCAGTTAAAAAAAAAAGATTACATGCAGCGTTGCCAACTAAATCTGAATATAGGAAAGTCATCAATCAATTTTGATCGCGGCTCATAAATTATTTTTCTAACAATTTTTCTTGCTGTTATTGTTGTTGCTTTTATTATTGCTGATGTTTTTGTTATTGTTATTGCTGAGATATCGATAGGCAGCATTTTGTCTTCAGCTTTGAGTATGTATGTATGGGGGGTGCAACTTATGTATACGTTGGGGGTGTTTCGTTAGTTAGTTTGAGCTGCTGTCAATATTATAAATATATCAACAACAGAAATAACAACAGCCAGAAACAACAACAATAAATTTGAAAAATAAAACGAACAAATTTTAAATTTTAGTCACGCACACACACTGACATGAAATGCCATTTAAAGCGGCATTACCGTTAAAACCTTGACAGATTTACACAAGTTTAACATGATTATGCAGCACAGCAGACAACGTGAGAAGAGATTGAGAGAGAAAAAAAAAGTTAAACGAAAAGGACTTAAATCATTCTCCTATTTTATCAAACGTTAAGTAATGCTAAGCTTTCCGAAAACGGTTTGCATAAATTTGCTAGCTACCTGGAAATGAACAAGAAGCTTTTGAAGGACTCGTTCGTTATAATGATTTGTTTTATTCTGCTGATTTTTTTACTCGGATTTTAATGATTTTATAATTTTTTATTTTTATATTTTATAACTCAAGGCAAAATAAGTATTTTCAGTAACATTTAAAAAATAATTTTGCAATTATTACGATGATATGTTGTTCACTCAGCTTCACATGAATAGGTACAGAGCTCTTAATATACCGCAAAGCTTATCTCTTCAAGCTTCTTCTAGCAATAATAAAGCTTAGTTTTGTTTTTGTTTCAAATATTATTGAATTTTAAAGAAATGTAGTAAAAGAGAGGAATGTTATTTGTACCGTTAACAGAAATCGTGATAAAAAGTGTCGTAAAAGTTAGAAGAAATATTTTTCTTTGAATTACGATGCATACAAAGTGAAAAATTCTGGTGTAGCTGCCGAAAAGGCGAAGGATATTGTTGCATATCCCTTGCATGGCCTTTCAGGTCGTGCAATTGCCAACAAAAATGGAAAAAGTGCCAACGTCATCTGTAGCTTCTCGTGAGACCAAAATTTTTAACGGGAAAAACATGAAGGAAAGGTAAAAAAGCTCTAGAATTGTTGCGAACAGAAGAGCCATTTTGAGGTTAACATCCAATTCCAGTAACTCTGCGGAAAAAATATGGACAAAAAGTGGAGTTAATGCTTGTGTTACTACACTGAAAAGGGTTATTGATGGTGGCAAACATCTCAAGTTTAAAAAACTCCAAAAGAAACCACCACAGAACCCACAAAGGAAAGTAACACGCCTGGAATTTTGTGGGGCTCACATGTCCTGGAAGGACGAGTGAAAAATTGTGGTTTTCTCGGATGAGAAAAAAATTAATTTTTATGTCCTTGGTTATTTTCATGATTTATGGAAGGATGAATATTTTCTGGCCTATCACCACTGCCGCGAAGGAGGAGTGATAACCTGGGGCGTGATACCTTGTTACGGAACTGTTGACCTTGAGGTTCAGACAGCAAAAATTACCGCAAACTTTAATAAACAAATACTGGAATCGGTTTTTCCATAATTTTTCAACAATTTTCGCTGGGAACGGGTATGCTAGTAGTTGATAAAGGAACAAAATGTAAATTTGTTGCATGGGTTAGAAGTGTCGTGAAACGAAGCGAATTCATAGCATAACGTTTTCACTTTTTGTTAACACTCGCTGTCACTCCCGATCTTTTTTTCGTACCACGGGCTATAACGAAAATCGACTCTTAAGTAGTTAGCTCCAAAAATATTTTTCGATCGTCATCACCATCATCGAAATGGTTCTAAGTTTCAGAATCAAAATTCTAAAAATGTTTCACTTTTTCAAGTGAAACTCGCAAAGGCAACCATTCCTCTGCCTACACTCCCCTCGAACCCACTTCTGCACTTACATGTCGAAATTTAGCTCGCTCCGCACTTCAGTTGTAATAAGTCGTTAAAGAGAGCACACGCGATTTTTTTAAAAGGCATATAATCGTGTTTCCACTTGCAATGGCGTCTACAAGTAGCGGACTCAGCAAAGCTGCTAGAAACAAAACCCACATTTCAATTAATCGGTCAATTATTATCCGAATTAAATCTTCAATTAATTGGTCAATTATTATCCGGATAAAATCCTGATCCTAACAAATCAACCGTTGTTTCTTAAAAATAAATAATTCAAATATTTATATACAGGGTGGGACGAATATAAGTTTTTTTTTTAATGCAATAAAATGAACAAAATTGAATTTTTCTCATGTATTATGGCTTTATTAGTAAAAGCAAACATTCCCCTTAAGGGAAGGGTTCCCTCATTATGGACAAAAATAAGGCAAAGTTTGTATTTTTGTTGTAGGACAATGAAAAGGCGTACGAACTTTTGGTTTTGATGATTATATTAGTTTATTATCAGAGAATTTAAAAAAGTGAAAAAGTTGAAAAAATTCAAAATGGCGGCTACAAAATGCACATTTCCGTGGGCCCCTGCGCGCGAAACATGGTGTCCTAACTAAAATTCTGCCGCTTCTTGTGGTGGACTGAAATCAAAAATTGTTGTTATTACTTAAAGATAATGATATTTTCTATGACTGGAACTAAAATTGTTATTATTCATGTAAAATTCACTGAATAATGAACATTAGAACTAAAAGTTAAAATTTTGCTTGTTTTTTTCCATTTCAACAACGTTAAAAAAATATAAATAAATAATTTTTATACATGATGTTAGTTCAGGGCGTACAAAAAAGCATGCACTTCCAAACAGTTCTTAGATAAAGAGAATCGGATCAATAGATCAGTCCTCAGAGTTTTAGTTAGATCGGAAAACGTGGTTTCGAGATAAGCGCGTTTGAAGTTTTTTTAAAAGTTTAGTTTGGACGTAGCGCGCGTGAGATAGGTGTCTTCAAGACGTTGCCATTCGAAAAATATTCGTCGGATCGAAAAATCCATTTACACACATATTCTACACATATGTGGCTTTCATTTTTTGCAAAAAAAAACGATTTTTTAGTCCAAAATGAGGGAACCCTTCCTTTAATTATACAACACGACGTCGCACAGTGGGGTAATAGAGCCAAATTTAGAAATCAATTGACAGGGGCCACTTATCGAGACAAAAATGCTACTTTTGGGGTTTTTAGGGCCGCTAATGACGAATCTGAAGTCAAAAATTTGAAAATCAAAATGGCGGCTTCAAAATGGCGGCCATGAACAAGCTAACTTCTACAAAAAACGTTTAATGAACGTAAAATTTTGTATACAGGGGTTTGTGGGGTCGCTGATCACCAATCTGAAGTAAAAAATTTTAAATTCAAAATGGCGGCTTCAAAATGGCGGCCATGAACAAGCTAACTTCTACAAAAATCGTTAAATGAAGTTAAAATTTGAATACAGGGGTTTGTGGGGTCGCTGATCACGAATATGAATAAAAAAATTTGAAATTCAAAATCGCGGCTTCAAAATGGCGGCCACGAACAAGCTAACTTCTGTAAAAAATGTTTAATGGAGATAAAATTTTGTATGCAGGGGTTTGTGGGGTCGCTGATCACGAATGTGAAGTAAAAAATTTGTAATTCAAAATGGCGGCTTCAAAACGTTATCATTAGCTATGTACCCTGTTCCGAATTACATAGTATATAGATCGTCACTTTCGTTAATACTACTTAATTGCACAAAACAAGCTTTGAACGACACTATACAAAAACAAAGGATTGCAATAACAATAGTTAATAAACATAGGCAATGATGTTAATTTCACATGTACCCTGCAAACTGCAGGGCAAACAATTTATGTCTTACTAATATCAAAATGAGAAAATAGGTGTTAAATCGAACAAATATAATATATAATAGCTATTATAAACAAATATATAATAGCTTAATACATTCATCTGCTCTTTTAATATATAAAAAGCCTGGGTTTTAAAGAAACATCAACTATCTACCTTAATTGTGGAAAGGTGCACTGAATATGCCGTTTTCCATAATGTAGGGTAAAAAATAGCGGATAACAAAAAGAAAAAACAAAGTGAAGAAGAGAACTGGTAAACAACAAAACCAAAAAAAACAAAAGTCAGCAAAATCTGTTTAGTATTTTGATTTATTTTGTACTTTATTTTTATTTGTTTTTATTTTTCGAAATATAATCGTAAATTCGTGACATGTAAGTTATAGTAAAAAAATTCAAATACCGCGAAAGTGCGCAGCATTGACGCAACTTTTTTTTTTATAAAATATAGCTTGAATATTCATAGCTAACGATAATCAAAACAGTTTTCTTGAGTTCCACTCAACACACAACTATATCTCTATTAACATATTGAAAAATCCAACTTTTTAAGGTTAAATTAAAATAAATAAATTAATATATATATAAATACTATTTCATAAAAAAAATTTAATTTTGTATTGCTTAAATACCTGAACAAGAAGGTTCCGTCGTACTTTTTTGTAGTTTTTTAAAAATAATACACAAAAAAAAAACTTGAAAAATTTCGAATAAACACGTTTGTCACTGTGCACACTCAAAGAGAAAAGAAATGATGACTTTCGAACTGCATTGCGGGTAAACGGTAGAATATTTTTCAACTATTCTTTCACCTAGTGATGCAGAGTTTTATCTTCTTTTATCGGGTACCTAAAACATCACTATGTACCTTGAACGTTTTTTTTTAATTTATCTGCACTTTTGGCATAAATTACCCCATTGTGCGTCGTTCAAGTGACTGCTTCGGCTGGCTTCGCAGTAGCGCATTCTGTCACTCCAATTTTCCAAGACCTTGTTGACGGTTTGGGCTGTAGTTCACGGATTGCTTTTGATATTGGCCTTAAGTGCTTGAATCGTTTCCGGATTGTTGGCATAACATCGGCCCTTCACGGTTCCCCACACAAAAAAGTCCAAAGAGGTCAAATCGCATTTCCGAGGCGGCCAATTGACATTGCCAAGACGGCTGATGACACGATTTGGAAATTTGGTGCGCAAAATATCGATTGTGACATTGCGCGTCATACTGCATAAACCAAAGGTCGTCCAAATTCATGTCTCCAATTTCAGTAAAAAAAAAGTCGGTTAACATGGTTCTGTACGTTGTTCCCAGCCTCATTTTCGAAGAAAAATGTTCCAATGATATATGCCACCACTCCAGAATCTGCACCAAATTGTCACTCTCTGTAGATGCATCGGCTTCTCGTCATTAACGTGTGGGTTTTCCGAGCCCCAAATGCAGAAATTTTGTTTGTTCACGTAGCCGCCGAAATTAAAATGCGCCTTGTCATCAGAAAAGTTGATTTTTCACCCAAATCATCTTCTTTTCAAATAACTCACTATTTGGACTACGCAGCACTCACTTTGGAAATAAGTTTCCATTATTTCCCAACGTTGTTTAAGCGTAAAGCAACTCATTTCTTTCCGCGGAGTTATGATACTGACTTTATGTCAAGATTTCGAGCGGGAAACAGATGTCAGTGTCAAAATAAACTTTGCTTTAAAAAGAAACCACTAGATGGCCCACCCGTATGTCTTGATTTGTAATAATAACAATAATTTTGTATTTCTTATGTCCTGACTTATGTATGAAAGACTCCAGCAAATGTGGAGATTTAGAGTTTTTATTTAAAATTTCACCCTTGGCAGCAACCCTTAAATGTCATTTAAAAGAAAAAACATGCTGAAATAGTTTCTTACGGTATATAATCAAATTATGTGATGACCCTAAAAATTAAAGTAACAAAAAAAATATTTTTCTTAGGAATAAGGACGACCCTAATGACCATTTGTTAAAGCCTTATGTGTACATTTTCTCGCATTACACTCTAGATGGTGTTTTGGGACTTAACCTGCTTGTTTTTGAAATTCCCTGATCGAGAAAAAATACAATCGAAAAATGTCCCGCAAGTGGAAAAGGAGAAAATCTATTCATCCATGCCTGTTTTTTTTTTCTCTTTCAGAATTTCAATTTATACATTATATCAACGGAAGTTATTGCCTCTTTTTGTTGTCGTTATTTATTGAATGTGACAATGATGGCTTTAGAAGAGTCATCATTGCTCTAGAGAACAATATCAAGCATTTCCTAGTAGCATGATTTTTTAATTTATTTGTTCAATTTTATTCTTTTTATTTTTGAAGACTCTTGTTTTGCCAACAAGACTCTCATCTTAACCAAACTCAAGAGCAGAACCTAAACAAATAACCATGAAGAGCCTGTTTGGACGCTTTGCAAATGTTTGTTTTTGGTTTTGTTTGTGTAGGTTTTCGAAACAGCCTCCAAAGCTGTAAACTGAGGATATTTGTAGTGTAAAGGAGTGGAGTGACTTATAAGGATTATTATTGTTAAAAATTCACACACAAAATAAAAAAATAAAAAAGTTCCTGGCTAAGGGTCATAAAAATCGACATGCTTAGGAAAACATGTCTCTCAAGAAATCACAACAAAAGCCAGGCTTTTCTCAGACAAAAAAAAAAAGAAAAGAGGAAACAAACATAAACTGAAAATAAACCGTTATAAAAGAGGCTCATTATTAATACTGCAATAACAAAAAACACCGCAATAATAATAATAATAACAATAAGAACAACAGCATTAGGCTAGGACAATGAAAATTATATAAAAACAACAACTCCCGAAGCTTTTACGACATATTTACTTGTAACAGTGTCTCTTCTGTCCTGTATTTGTGCATATTACGCATTATATTTGGGTAATTTGGGCTGTGAGTCCCGTTATGCCACTTAATGTTGTTTTTATTATTAACCTTTTAAGCTTCTTTGTGCCTGTTGTTGTAATTTATGTTCTTTTCTTTGGTGTCGCTGTTGATATCCTTGATTTTGAACAGCTTTTAATATCATGGCTTGAGAGTCATTTTGACGTTACTCCCTTCTAAAGAGAGGTACTGATGTGCTAATTAAATTGACTTAATGTGTGCTTGAATCGTTTCTCTTTTCGGTTTTAAGCTTACTGCATCCTTTATTACTTCATTTATTATTTTTTTTACTGTGCTTGTTTGCTACCGCAAAGTATCAACCAGAGAATTTTAATTAAAGCTGCTTGTTCAAAGATGAAAACCAGAAACATGAACAGAATAACAAGACACAAACACATTTTTAGCAGAATTTCATAATTTTTTTTTTTTTGTCTTTCACACTAAACAACTGTAAAAATATTAGAAAAAAGTTTCTAATAAATTACGGTCAGGAAGTGTAGGGTTGCAAAGGCGTATAATTTAACAGCTGGTCGCTTTTGAAAAAAATATTGTATTTCATACATAATCTCTATGTATCTACTTTATAATCCAATTAAAATTTACGAAGTATCTGAACAATTGTTCATTTCATTTAAAAAATAAATCTTACACCTCTTGTTGATACACTCGAATTTAATTTGAATTCCTCATCCATTTAACAAGATATTTTTTTTTTTTTTCATCAGGATATATTTTACTTTATTTCTTTTTAATTGTTTATTCAGAGAAGAAGGAATAAGCTAAATATTCAACAGAAACGGAAACCTTCTCCTAATTTATGAAATTCTCTTTCATAATTTCAACATAATTAATTAACAACATAATAAACATTAATCTTATTAAGGGATGACAAATAAGCAATAATCGTCACATATTAACTACCTTCCTTTCTATCGACCATTACGTGTCGCTTATTGATAGACTACTTGGTAAATGTTAGAAAATTATGGACTACTTTGTTTAATTGATAGTAATCACTATAGTGTTTCGATAAGATTTGTGCTAATATTGACAGAGGAATTAAGTTGTAATTAGCTCAGAAGAAAGCTTTCATTTCCTTCTATGTCATAATTGCTTTATAATTTGGATGATTCAGATGTTAACTTCCGGACTGGTAGAAAGTTATATGTATATTTGGTTGTTTATTTACATGTACATAAGTGTCTCAACTTGTGATTTATTTGAGCCGCAGTTGTGGGGTCGCGCAGTATGTGACGTCATGCCAGCAATGGTAGTAAAAAAAAAAAGAAATGTTTTTGTTTTTCTGGGAGCTTTTGATGTTGTGGAGTTGAAAATGACTAAAGTTTCAAACAAAAAAGGGGGCCAGAATAATGACAAAAGCGTGTTTGTTTTTTAAGCCAGTTCCAACTTCGGTCGGTTTTGGGCTCGTCCATAAGAATTTGCGTCAGTCATTTCTGGTATGTGCTTGTTGGAAACGCCAATCGTCGTCAGGTTGTTCAAAACTTGCTCCCTTAACGGAAATGTGGGCATTCTCTTCTACGCTGACGACCACTGGGTACCGAATCAAATTTTATTTTTCGCTAAAGCGTCGTTTTTCATCCGCTCAACATGACCTAACCAACGTGGGCGTCGATTTAGATAGCTTAGCTATGTCGATGTCGACGTACAGCTCATACAGCTTGTGGTTTCATCAAATTTCATATTTGTCATCGACGCAGATCTTACGAAGGATCTTTCTCTCGAAGGCTCCCAAAGTCTTTTCATCAGAACTGCTCAACATCCAGATTGGGGCTGCATATAATAGGACGGGCATGTTAAGTGACAAATAGAGCGTGTGTTTTGTTCTCCGAGAGAGGGCTCTGTTTCTTAATTGCCTACTCAGCCCAAAGCTGGATCCCAGGTATACGAAGTCCTTAACAACCTCCAAGGAGATGTTGTCCACAGTGACATGGTTTCCAAGACGCTAGGACTGTTTATTTATTGACACTATGCATTTCGTCTTATCTGCGTTCACTGTAAGACCCATTTGACTTGACTCTTTCACTCATCTGGAGAATGCTGCACTGACTTCTCGCATATTATGGCCAATGATATCGATATCATCAGCATACGCCAGCAGCATAATACTTTTGTAGAATATCGTGGCAATACGTCTCAAATCAGCAGCTCGGATGATCTTTTCCATCATAAGGTTGAAAAAGTCGCACGATAAGGAATCACCTTGTCTGTAACCTCGATGGCTTCGAATATAGGAGTGAGACCCTTTCCGATTTTAACTGTGCTGCTGGTGCTGCTCAGTGTCATTCTGCAAAGACACATGAGCTTTGTAGGAATACCAAATTCAGACATGGTGGAGTAAAGATGGTTCCTTATTGGACTGTCGAAGGTGGCTTTGTAATCGACAAAAAGATGGTGTGTGTCGGTTTGTTTCCCTAGGGTCTTCTTCAAGATTTGTGCAATCAACTGGACTATGTGCAATCAACTGGTTAACGATGGACTTCACATAATACGCTCTACAGGGCCTTATAGGCGATATTAAGAAGGCTTGTCCCACGGTAGTTGTCGCAAATGGTGGGATCGCCTTTCTTATGGATTGAGCAGAGCACACTGTGGTTCCAATCGTTTGGAATGCATTCCTCCGCCCATATTCTGCATAGAAGCTCATGAATGCATTAAAATAGAGCTTCGCCTCCATTCTTGAAGAGTTCAGCAGGTAAGCCATTGGCCCCTGCGGCTTTGTTGTTTTCAAGCCGAGCTATAGCTTTCAAGACTTCACTATGGTCCGGCAGCGGAACTTCAACGCTGTCGTCGAAAATTGGGGTTTCCGGGATATCATCTCTATTGGCGGGATTCTTGTCATCGTCACCATTCAGGAACCCAGAGAAGTGTTTCCTCTACATCATCAGTGTACTCTGGATATCTGTCAGACTCCCGTTTTCATTCTTGTAGGAAGAGGTCCCGGTCTTGAAACCATCGGCCAGGCGTCTTATTTTTTCGAAAAATGTTCGGACCTCATTCCTGTCACCATGCATTTCAATTTTCTCGTACTCACACTTTTCCGCTTCTCTTTTCTTTCGCCCGAAAATGCGTCTCTCTTTCCTCCTCTTCTCTTTCTATCGCTCCTTAGCAGCCGACGTTACAACCGACTGTAGGGTGGCTTTGTAGGTGGCGTCTTTTCTGCAGTGGCGTGGCGACAGTACCAGTGGTTTCGGCGAGGGCGGTGATAGCAGCCAATCACCTCTTTGGCAGTCGTACGCATAGAGTGGGAAATGTGATTCCACTGCGCGCATATATCGTCGATCGGAGGAGTGCTTTCTTGAAGCAGAAGTGAGAGTTGAGTAGCGAAGTCTTCGGCTGTTTGTTTTGATTGCAACTTTTCGACGTCTAGCTTTCTCTGTGCTGGATTGCGCACATTCATGATTGCGCACAGACGTGTACGGATCTTGGCTGCGACGAGATAATGATCCGAGTCTATATTGGCACCACGGATCGTGCGTACATCTAAAACACTGGAATAGTGCCTTCCGTCAATCAAAACGTGATCAATTTGGTTGCGCGTCTTTTGATCAGGAGACTGCCAAGTGGCTTTATAAATATTAAGATGCTTGAATCTAGTGATACTAACAACCATGTTTCGCACTGCGGCAGTCAATCAGCCTCATTCCGTTATCGAAGGTATTGTCGTGGAGTCGGAACTTTCCGACTGTTGGACCAAAGATATTTTTTTTTTCCCACCTTGGCGTTGAAGTCACCAAGCACGATTTTTATCTCGTGGCGGGGGCTGCGCTCATAGGCTTTTTCAAGGCGCTCGTAGAAGCTGACCTTTGTCTCATCGTCTTTGTCTTCTGTCGGAGCGTATGCACAAATCAGGCTTATCTTGAAGAATTTTGCCTTGAAACGGGTTATGGGAAGTCGTTCGTTCACAGGTGTGAATCGCAGGACATGATGCCGTAGGCGCAGTGAAATAACTCTCAATGAAATAACTCAAAAAAAAAAATAAAATTAAATAACTCCCAAAAATTTTTCATAAATTTTTGGGAGTTATTTCATTTTCAATAGCTCCCAAAAAATTGGGAGTTATTTGATTTTTATTGGGAGTTGTTTCGTTTTTTTATGAAACAACTGCCAGTTATTTAATAACTCCCAAAAAAATTTTAAAATGAAATAAGTCCCAAAATATTTGGTTGGGAGTTATTTCATTTTACTTGGGAGTTATTTCATTTCTCTTGGGAGTTGTTTCATTTCTCTTGGGAGTTATTTCATTTCTCTTGGGAGTTATTTCATTTCTCTTGGGAGTTATTTCATTTGTCTTGGGAGTTATTTCATTTCTCTTGGGAGTTATTTCATTTCTCTTGGGAGTTATTTCACTTGCCTTAAGTCCTTCCTTCAAAGAATGTTAACTTACATTCAGGGTTAAAAATGCAACCAGTGCTGCCGAGCGTGCTTCAATAAAAGTAACTTTCGCTTTAATTTTATTTCAAAACTATTTTTGATAGCTTTATAGGGAAAAAAATCACCTCAGCCGATTTTCTTTTATATGTATTCAAAAGTATTTTCAATAGCTTTATACGGGGAAATAAGGGCCGCAGGCGAAAAATTGTTATAAAAAATAGCGTGGTTTTTAATAACAATTTTTAATTTTTTTAATTACATTTCAAAACTATTTTCGATAACTTTATAGGGGGACAAAAGCGACGCAGGCGAAAAATTGTTATAAAATATTTGTTTATTTTTTTTCGGCGCTTTTCCCCCTATAAAGCTAACGTAAATAGTTTTGAAATAAAATTAAAAATTTTTATTTAAAATCGCGCGATTTTTTATAATTTTTCGACTGCGGTGCGCTTTTTTTTCCTATAAATCAGTGCTTGTCATCCCATAGCCTCACGAGGTCAAACAGCTATTTAATTTTTCTTGGGAGTTATTTAATTTTTCGTGGGAGTTATTTAATTTTTCTTGGGAGTTATTTCATTTTTCTTGGGAGTTATTTCACTTTTCTTGGGAGTTATTTCATTTATCTTGGGAGTTATTGCATTTTTCTTGGGAGTTATTTCCTTTCTTTTGGGAGTTATTGAATTTTTTTGGATTTTGGACTTATTTCATTTCTCTTGGGAGTTATTTCATTGAGAGTTATTTCATTTTTTCATTTGGGAGTTATTTCATTGGGAGTTATTTCACTGCGCCGATGCCGTAGTCTCTTGCCAACCACGAATCCGCATCCAAACTCCTGCTTCTCCGCATATACATATATATATTTATCTATATACCATCCAATAATTCCATATAATATGTATGCTGTATCTTGCTTATGCAGTTCCCTCCGCTTCTCTGTGACGTAATGTTTATTTTAAAAATAATAATTTTTGTTTTATAATTTTTTTTATTTTAGTCATACGGTCAACGAATAAAACTTTACTGTCGAACTTTAACATTTCCCTTAGGAGCTATACGAAGCGACGAAACAATTAAATGCAACGCGGATGTATTTCTCCAAAAAGTTTTTACTGATAAAAGCTTTAGTACAAGCACCAATAAAACTTTCTTACGAGTTAGAACAAAATTAATAAAGACCACTTTATGTCTCATATTCTGTTCCTTTTCGAACGCAAATCTTTAGAAATATTTCAAAATATGTACAAGAGCTTAAAGCTCTCAAAAATCTTCCCATAAATAGCAGTACAATATTAACATTTAGGAAATGGAATAAATGGATGAAATGTAAAATAGAAAATTCAAACAAAACCCAGTTTTTGTTATTTCCTCCGTTTTCTTTTCATATAAGGACAACACGTCATGTTTGTGTGTCAGTGAGAGAGAAGTGGGGGAGGGAGTGGTGGGTATAATGTTTTAATATGCTGTAGCCAGTAACTGAAAAATTCAAGTAAGTTCAACCTTTATAAACAACAAAAGCAACAGGCAGCCATTGTCCATTAGGGTCTTGTCTCTTAACAATAGCTAAGTGAATAAAAATCCGACACGGTTTAAGATGAACAGATAAAAGGTGATACGCACAACAGTAAAGAAAAGCTTGTCAAAAAAGAAGAATAAAAAAGTACACAAAAAAAAAACAAAATATGTAAATTTGTGCACATTAGCCGACAGCTCAAACTAACAACGACTTACAAAGTCGACAGACTGACAGACAGCAAGCAGTACGACATGCAGACTAACCGCCAGTGAGTAGAATGTTCCTTTGACGTTGCTGGATGAACATAAAAATGCGGCCTTTTGTGGACAGACCAGACAGAAAATTGAGTCATTTTGAAATAAGGCAGAGAAAAGGACAAAAAAAAAATACTTTCATGCAGGGGTATATTAAAAGGTATTTCCCTCTTGATAGCGTGTATAAAGATATGATGTGACAGTTAAGTAAGACAGATGGCCAACTAGGTAACAAAGCAACTGCACAGCACCTCCAGGTGCTAACGTACCAGGGACACAAACAACACTTGGCCCCAACAGAGTTAATGCGGTTAATTGACGAATTATTATAAGAACATTTATAGTCGTTGTCGCACCCACGTTGATAAAGCTTGGATATGAGAAAATCTTTGCATCCAATTATGGGGAAAACAAAAACACTCTACAGCTTAGTGGTGTTAAGTTAATCCAGCTGTTTTACGATTCATTAGAACAATTTAACGATTATCTTAACTCGGCTCCTAAAAGTCATGAGAAGATTTTATCGAAGTTGACAGTTTCCGTTGAATTTGATTAGATATTAAATTGTATCGAATGTTTTATGGTTTGAGGAAATAAAGTTTCCTAAAAGTAAAATTTCCAAATCTAATAAATGTTATTGAAGAAGAAATCATGATATTAGAAGTTTATTGAAACTATTTTTAGATAAAGAAAATGTGTGAGGCGAATCATGCTCCCAACTATGGATTAAATAAGTCGAAAATTTATTGCTTAATACCGTGCTACATCAATTCAGAAATACGAAAAATAAGTATAGTAGGACTACATAGATAGTTTTCTATATAACGTCAAAATTGACATATTATCAATTTACTACTGGCATCTTATTTATTTACTATATTGTTAAAAACTTTTTTTTATGTATATGTAGGGTGTGCCTTTTCTTCTGTCAGAATATGAATATTGAATAACTTAAACAAAACAATGGATTTTCTACATTTTGAGACAACATTCTGTGTCTTGAGAAAAAATATGTATTAAATCAACTTTTCTGGTCGGATAATGGTCGAAATGGTCTTTTAGATCTATGATAAATAAATATACTTAAACATACTGGAAAATTTTTTAGGTAGACGTCTTTGTTTTTGTTTTTTTGTAAGATCCCAACTTTTTCCAAAAGTCTTTTTGTAGACAAAACGGGCCATGTAGTAACCCTACGTTTAATGTTGGCCTTCCAGATGGTCTTAGAACAGTGATGGTCACTATACGATTCAAACAACAACAAAAAGAGCTTTCCGATTGCACAGTCTCACACTGAAACAATAATTGGTTCAAAGCTTTATGTCAACGAATGTAATTTTTTGCCTAAACCTCCACTGCAGGAACGCTTAAAGCATAACAAGTAAAAATTAAAAGCACAGCAGAAAAAACAAAAATGTACGCAGTGAACGATCACAGCGAGCCGATTGCTCGTTCGTACGCAAAAACACAAAAACACAAACAGATGCTCGCGAGCTATTGGAAACCATGCAGTGACGATCACTGTTCTAGAATCTAATACAATGGAGCTCATTCTACAACAGTTGTGATCAACGCACGGTTGAAACAACAAAGAGAGCTTTCCGAGTGTACAGCTTTACATTGAAACAAGAAGTTGTTAAAAGCTCTCACAACATTTGGTGCAAGGAAATATTGTCGAGTGTTGGATTTTCAATATAACGTTTTTTTTTCTTAGTTTTGTTTTTGTTTTTTGCTATTTTAACATAAAAAATAGTCAAATTAATTCGTTTTGTTTTGTTCTTTCAATTTTAACTAAAATAAATTCCAAATTAACGTATTTTTTCAATAAATTCAACAAAATTGTTTGTAAAAAAAAAATGAAAATAATGTTATAAGAGAATAAAGTTTGCCACAACCAGAGTTAACATTTTTTTGAAAATATTTAAGGAAGTTTTTCTAAATTTATATCTTCTTGAATAAACTTGATTTCGATGCAAATCGTCTAAATAACTGTCTGTCAAGATGTTCCTATGTTTTGTTTGGATATTTACCTGAACCAAATATTCCACATATTTGTCTGAAACATTGCAAAATATCGTCTGCATTCATTCATAAATAAAACAGCGAGCAACACCCTCACCATATGAAAGCATACTGACTTTAAATTTAAAGCACATCAGAAAAAAATGAACTTTTACACAGTGTACAAACACAGCGAGCCGATTACTATTCGTGTGCAAAAACAAAAACGCACGATCCCCGCGGGCTATGGAAAACTATGTAGTAACTACCACTGTTCTACAACAACGATATTTTTGCGTCTGTGTTAGAGAGCTTTAAGCTTTTTCACTGAGAGAAATCAAATGTATAAGCTTTCTGTTACACAGTTCTTCGATGTTTAAATTTCTTATTAAATACAAGTGAAACTTTTAAATGGTTAAGCCTTGAATTGATCAATACTATTAAGTTTCTTCACGCTTACTGTTAATTGGGCCCTTATTTTTAAGATGTTATTTTTCTGACTTCATAATAAGAAGACTGTTCATCATATTTTGTTTTGTTGCTGTTTAATGAACCTTAACATAGGGTCCAATAAGTCCCGAGACTAAGTAATAAAAAAACTTTTTTTTTGCAAATATTCTTCTTTATTCATCAACATAGGTTCGTTCATAGGTTCCTTCCTTCATTCATTCTACCGCTTTTCTAACTTTTCAATACCGGTTTTGTAGAGCGATTTGTACTTCGCCTCAAAATACACTTCAGGTTCAGCCATCACCTCTTCATTGGAGCCAAATCTCTTGCCGGCAAGCATTTTTTGAAGTCAGCAAAGAGTCAGTAGTCGCGGGGGGCCAAACCTGGCGAATACGGTGGATGAGGAAGCAATTCGAAGACCAATTCAAGGATTTTCGCCATCGTTTTCATCGATTTGTAACACAGTGCATTGCCTTGGTGAAAAATAATTTTTTTCTTATTCAAAACGGGCCGATTTTTTTCGATTTCATCCTTCAAACGCTCCAACGATACTATATAATAATCGCTGTTGATTGTTTTTCCCTTTTCGAGATAGTCGATGAACAAAATTCCATGCGCATCCCAAAATACAGGTGCCATAACCTTTCCAGCCGACTGTTGTGTTTTTGGTCGCTTTGGTCTGCTTTCATCGGTTGCTCTCCACTCAGCTGACGACCGTTTTGAATGGTGGATCCATGTTTCATCCATTGTCGCATACCGACGCAAAAATTCATGTTTATTCTTTGTAAACAGTGCCAAACAGCTCTTCGAATCATCGACACGTTGTTGTTTTTGGTCCGGTGTGAGAAAACGCGGCACCCATTTGGAAAGCAGCTTTCTCATCGACAAATGTTCCTGCAATATTGTTCCTACACTGCCTTTCGATATCTTCAGAGCCTCATCTAGCTCGCGCACCTTCACTTTACGGTCGGCCAATACCATTTTGTCTACTTTTTTATGCTTGTGGAACAACGGCCTCATTTGGGCGTCCTGAACGTTCAGCATAATTTGTGTCTGTACGACCATGTTTAAACTCAGCACACCATCAGCAAAGGGTTGCTTTTGACGGAGCAGAGTACGAATAACACTTTCGAAGCCATTGCCCGGCTTGGACGGTATTTATTTCCCATCAAAAACAGTGATAAATCAACACACGGAAATGCTTTGAATTCATTATTTTGAAAATATCAACAGTACCGTCACTTAAATCACTACATCTTTTGAACTAAACGTTAGATTGTCATGAAATTTTTACACGTATTGTTTGAAGGTTGGAACTATCGAAATATTATATCGATATTTCGTTAGAGATGCCACCTAGTAGTTAGTCTCGGGACTTTTTGGACCATGTGTTATATCATCATTACATATCTTTTAATTAATCTTATGTTATCATAGCGTTCTTTTAATCTATGGAACAATTTTGTACTCTCTTCCCGGCAATAGGGATCACATACTTAATTTTCTGTAATTCTCAAGATCAAGAAAAAAAATATTTTACTGGATCATTAGCAGAAATCATTTTGAATAAAATTACCTACATGAAAAATAGACTTATTGTCCGAATTAGAAACATATTTAATAGCTCATGCATATATTTTTTCGTGCATTGAAAGAAACTTAGCGACGCAATCCTCAATGCTTGAAATGCCAAAGCGAACTGAGGTGATTTTTTGTTTGCATAAGCTTTATATAGGTGTGAAAGCACAAAAGCTTATCAGCACATTTATACGCATTCGAGCATTAATGATTTAGTACAACTTCCTGATATTCCTTCCTTCGATAAATTTTCTTTTTCGTGGTCAAGGCATATTTAACAAGGTAGACTCGTGTCGGAGTGGTAGATACAACAGCTGTTAAACACAAGAAGAATATAAAAAAGAAAAAAAAAACAGCGAATAGAAAACTGTACTTTTATTTGTAAACAGCCGATTTTGACAGGTACTCTACCCACCACAAGAGAGAATTTCAACAACTAACACTTCCTTGTTGAATATACCTTGTTCGCGGTGAACAAAGCCAGAGTTGCTTCAGAACGTACTTTCGTACTAAAAATGGTACGTTTTTATTCTGAAGGTACAACATAATTTGTGAAGGTACCTTTTTATTAATTCTAAAGTGAGTATTAGAGTAGAGAGAGTTACGATTCTGTAGGGAGTTTTTTTTTACGTACATTGGAAGACGATGAAAGTTTTGGAGTGGTTTTTGTTTTGGTCAGCACTTTGAAATCTCCGGAAACAAATACACGTTCTCAAAGATAAACACCTTTTTTTGCTCATCACTTTAAAAAAATCTAGTTTGTTTCCTAAGTTCATGTCGAAATTTTTGAGTTGTACTTTTTATTTTTCCAAAATACTTTTTTCCATTGTTTTTTTTAATTTTTTTTAAGAGTCACTTTTTATTTTTTTCCGATGCAATGCTGACAGTAGCAGTTTTGTGTTGGTATGATTGACTCCTAGGTCTCGTACCGACTTAAGCACAAAAATAAATCATTGATACAGAACTGATGGGTACTAGGTTACATCTTATGAGAGGCTGAGATATACCTAACCCAGCAATTCAGCTTAGCATGAGCTTCGGAAGAATTTTTAAGAAGTTAGTTATAGAAGCTACGTAGCTACAATAAGCTGTCATCTATAAAGATCAGTGTTGGGATAAGAAGGTATATTTATTAAACGTACCAAAACAAAAAAAAATCTTTGAACTCAGGATTTTCAGGTGTTATACCTATTCAGTGAAGTTTTCCTTGATTCAAAATGAGGTGAGAGATAAGTGCAAACAAAAAAAATTAAAACAGTAAAACATATTTAAGTGTTCTAAGCGTGGTGGAAAGCTATAGAAGCTTGTGAATTTGAATCTGAGGAAAATGTTATGCCTTTGCCTCAGTTAATTCTAGTTATAATTAAGAATCCCATGAAATCCCATAATAAAAATGGTTCTTTTGAGTCTAAAAAATTGCCATATAAAATAGAATTTGTCGTTTATTTGCATTTTTGAAAAAAGCATTTCTAAACAAAAGCATCTCCCTATTTTTCATACTAAAGCATTTAAAATTTTTACATTTTCTACCTTCTGGTGTCATAACCTTCAGCCATTCTATTAAATTTTTTACACACAAAAGCTACTTTATCCCTTTGGTATGTAATCTATACACTCTAAACCCGAACTCTAGCTGAAATGAAAGTTTAAACAACCAAACCATTAAGTCATGATATGCTAATTGTACACACACACAAAGCCATACACCACACCACACCACACAACACCACTACATACCATACCACCCCACGCCACACCGCACTACACCATACCACACAAACACAGACTCACCTATGGCTTACCCACTAATTTAACCTAAGTTTATAGAAGCCATCAACCCTTTCCTATCCAAGCACCTTCTAAAGTGTGATGTAGGTGAATACAACATTTTTTATTTCATAGCCCAACCTGCTGTGTACCGCTATGCATTGGCCCATCTATACCCATTTCTGCTCCCTTGAGCATTAGCCTAAAATTGCAAGTTGATTTCATGTTTTAATAATAAACCTCAGCCATGCAACCGAAACATATTTTATGTTGTGCTTCAGCTTTATTCTTGCCTGACGCCTCCGGCAGGCTCCACGTGCCCCATCAGTTCCATAACCCATAACCTCTATCCTTTCGTTGTATGCGCTTCGTCTATTGCTCCTAACTTAAATTACGTATGCGTTCTATTTTTCTTTTATTGTTGTATTTGTTGTTGCTGTCGTGTTTTTTGCTGCTTGTCATGCATACATTTATATCATTTATTTATGTAGTTCACTGCTGTAGGTGGAAACATATATGTGTGTGTTTGTTCGTGTCTGCTCCTATTTTGTGTCGTTTTTTGTTCGAGTTTTGTTTAGTTATTCCTTTCATGTTGTTCGTGTTGTAGGCGATGATAACTTCCTTATGCAGCTCCCAGCCATTCAAGCTTCCAGCCATCCATGGCCATCCGTTTCCCTTTCTTAGGCTTCTCCAACGAATGTGTGTGTGTGTGTTTGTATATTTTATTTTATTCCCACTTAAACAGTTTTGCCTACCTGTTGTAAGTGTGACATGTGTACGTACATATGTGTTTGTGTGTGTGTCTTAAGTAGGGAGCCTGTCTGCTTTAAATAAGTTTAATAAAGTGCTTCGTAGTCAAAAAGAATTGGGAACATTCGTTCTTAACCTGACGCTGTTTGCAAAAGAATTGGATTATTTGGAATATTTGGGTTGATTTACGGACAACACATTTCTTTTCCTCTTTCTCTGTTATGCTTTTAACAAGCCTTTTAGGTGAGTGTGTTTCTTTATTTGATATTCTAAGTAAACTGTCATGAAAATATAGGGCTTAAAGAAATTCAAGGACAATCCAAGTGGTTATACTTTCTTTTTTTTCCCCCTTGAAATTACGTATTAGACTTGCTTTCGTTGGTAAAAGTTATTTTACTGGAAAATGGTCTTCATTTAAGCCATATTTATTGTTTAGGGTTGGTTTTCTATGAAAGAAAAAACGTTTTTTTGTTTGTCCGTAAAAATTACTCAATTCGTTTGAAAAAGTTTCTTAATGGATTTCTATTCCATCGAATGCGGTTTTATCTACACCGCATTCTTAATATCGTGTTATTAAAATTGACACAGTGAATTTTTTTTCACCGTTGTGTGGTGGGTTGAAAAGTTTCGAAACCACACTGAAGCTGACGTCACTGACTTTAATTTATTACTCACCTTACTAATTTTTAAAAAGCTTTTATCTCTGTTACTACCTTGCTATGGACGCCATAACCGCTTGTTAATAGAGCAAAGCTTTTCAAGAGTTATGCCTCTTATTTTAAATTTTTTTTTAGTATATTTTATACAAAATGTTTGTTAACGAATATATTAACTGATAACGGTTAATTGATATGTTTATAAATATAATGTGTACTAGACTCTTTTTCCCACACATTCCTAATAACACTGTAGGGACCTCAAAAAGACACACAAAGACACGCAATGTAATTTGCTATTCCCATGAGTTGAACTGATCCAGAAGGACATGACCAGAACAAAATCCTTTATATCAAATACATTCCGCCGATCGCAATCGGGTTGCCATCGTCAAGTCACTTGAATAAAATCTTTCGAAATCTCAATCTATCACACAACAATGCAATTATCGATTTCATGCCAAAACAATGATCAATTTAGATTTAATTTAGAAAAAAAAAAAAAAAAAATTGGGAAAAATAAATAAAACATTGTTTAACAATTTACAAAAAGCAGTTTTATACATCTGAAAATCAAATATTGTTATTGTTAGAGTTATGTTTCGATTACATTTCAATGTCTTTTTCTACATATAAAGAAAATAGAGATAAAATTCAAACATTTATAAGAAAAATATAGCTCAAAAAAGGATTTAAAAGTGACAAAATATCAATCTCGAATATCTTGTGAATTTGATCTAATTGGAAAAAACAAAGTATGCCATCGTATTCTACGACCAAAAATGTACCTACAGTGTAACATATCGCACACAAAATACAAAACAGCTACAACTCAAAATTTTCCAAAATCAACTTTTGTTATAAATCAATTCACAACACACATCTCTAACTACTTCAAAAATTGCTTTGTCATCACCGTCTTCTTCAACTGGTAAAATACCGCTATGAGTGTTAGTTAGTTACCGCTACGCAACTAAAGAGTGCTGTTTTTAGTTGCGCCCAATGATAGAAACAAGATTATGCGTTCCGCAGTCCCGTTATTTAATGCTCTCTTTCTCAATTGAGTGCATGACGTCACACAGCATTCAGCTTAAGAAAAATGAGTGCAAATGGGCAACTCAATTTTTCAAAAATATTACAATAATTTTTACCTAAACAGTTTTGGAGAGGCAACTCTCCAGAAAATTTGAATTTTTTGGGTTGTGACTGTTTTGCATTTAGAGTGCGATTTGTTTTAAGGGGGGGAGGGTTTTAAAAAATACCTTTTTTCATGAATTTTTTTAGAAAAAACTATAACAGTAGGTTTATTTTACACTAGAGCAGTACAACGTAACTTCGTCACGTCAAAATTACTCAGTTTCGAGATTTAAATAATGATCTATGATGTATAGACGACAAAGCTGATGTATAACTTTGTGTAGACCTTAACCCTTAAATGCGCAAGGCCCCCGATTTTTACCGAAAAAATATATTTTATGTAAAATTGAGTAAAAATAAAAACTGCGTTTTTAGTTTTGAAATTTTTTTTTTTTTAAATTTTTTTTTAAAAAGTGGTTGCATCTATAAAGATACAATGTGAATTTACCCACATCTAAAATCCCTATTAAAATATATCAAAACAAAAGAAATGTGTTATGAAATTTTTATTAATTCATTTATTTTAAAAAGTTAAAATTATCAAAAACTGCAGGGAGTGCACACTGTATCTTTAAAGATACAACCAACTAAAGTGACCCAGTGAGGTGCCAAATTATCGAAATTTTTTCGAACCACTTAAAATCACTAACGGACATGTTTTGAAAACAGTCAGTATTTTTTCCTAATCAAAATTATTAATCTGTTCCTAGAAGTTAAACTGTTAAAAATAGTGTTTATTTAATTTAAAAAAAGAAATTTTTTTTGACTTTGTACATAATTTTTTTAAAAAGTATGACAAATAGAAGTAAAAACTCTTTTTTTATTTAAGACTTATAATATTCTAAATAATATAGAACCGATTTGAAAAAAACTAAACCAAAAATATAGCCGTAGGAATTTCTTGAATGCTTGTATCTTTAAAGATACACGGTGCATTTAAGGGTTAAGATGAGAAACGATATTATTATAGGTAGCTTTATCGATAGTCGTATAGTTAACTGCAAAAACATTCTCTGAATCAAGTTATTTAAGATTTATAGAAAAAATTGCATATTTTTTGTGAAAGATGGCTGAGTGTTTTTGAATATAAATTAAAACGCGCTTTTAGGAGGAATTCCTGACAAATTCTGACTGTTCAAAAGTATAAATTTATTCCGTTTGTCATTAATAATGTTATTAAAGATTCAGATGGTCAAATGAAAAGCATTCTTTCATTGAAGTTATTGGTGAGTGAAGGCATAAATTCCATATGTTTTTCGACCCCCTCTTTCCCCCTCAAAGATTTGAGCTTATCTTAAAATAATTCCGAACTGTAATACATTATTTATTCTTAATTTATTATTTATAATTATTCATTATTATTTAGATTTTCCTTTATAGACTTACTAGTATACCCGTTCCCAGCGTTGCTTGGGAGTACAAATATGATATGAAAACATATTTTAAATAAAGACTCAAGGACCAAATATGTTTAATTCATTTTATTATATATTTCGTATTGAAATGAAAAGAGTTTCACTTTAGTAAAATCAAAATAAATACGATATATTGGACTTATGGCAACACTGCCGCAGAAATTAACTGAGTGCAACTATCCATTCAAGATGGCAGCGCGGTGAGTTGTAGACTTTCACCGCTCTCTCTCAACAAAGAGCTTAAGCTATTGTTTGCTGTTATTTTGTGCTGCTTATACATACAATGGCAGCATGGATTAAAATGCATCAATTCTTAAATAATTAAAAAAAAAGTTTTACCAAAAACGTAGTACTCAGTAGCAGGGTTGCTTTTTATAGCAATTGAATAGTGAAAGAATTATTAAAATCGGTTCAGCAGTTACCACGTGATTGAACGATAATAATCCGAGAGAGCCCTTTTATATGATAGTATAGATATTATTATATAAAAGTACAACATTTTAAGAATATTTAAAAAAATTTTTGTTAAAAAATAGGGAGAAATAACGGATTTATTGAAGATCTCCGCAGGTGCCTCGAAAAAAAGTCTTTGTGCGGTGACCAGCCTACAGCATCATTGGATCATTTGAAACCAAAACATCGAAATGCTTTCTTTAGTTTATTACTTTATCTCTCCAGTGACTTCGAGTTTTTTTTTAATTTTTCAATTTTTCAATTTTTGGCACCATACCGAAGCCAAAATTACGATTTTTGACGAAAAAAATCTACCTATTTGTTATTGTAAAATTGTCAGTAATTAAAAAAATTAAAAAAAAACTCGAAGTCACTTGAGAGCTACTTATATGTAGAATATGTGTCCAAAATTTCAAAACGATCGGTTTAGTACTTTTTTCTGTAGGCTGGTCACCGACTTTAAAAATTACATGTTTGGGAATATCGATTAAAAGTTTTGTACAGTAAGCAACACTAGTTGGAGGTACGATCATTCAACCTACTGTAACTTTGTTAGTTTTGCTCCGAATGACCTAAAAATTTAATACAATGTTCTTCAGATGTTGTACTTTCAGAAACAAAAATAAAAAAAAAATGAAAAAAAAGTTGTCAAACCTTACCCCCCCCTTAAATGAATAGTTTTTCATTCTCTCAAATAAGTATTTTAGCTTTTAATGATAGATGGATAAGAGCAAGTTTTTCCAATTGATGGAAAGAATTAATCGATCAGTTTTTTTTTTCAAAACATTTCCTTACAAGTCATATTTTTTAGTACAAAATATTTCCGCAACTATGTTGCATAGAAATCCCTTATTTTTGCATGAAATTAAAGGCTTTATTATAATAGTTATAATGATCCGATTTACTTCAAATATGCACCGTTTTGATCGACAACTTGTTGCCATTTTGAAGGTAATTTCATTATGACTCTGTCATAAAAACCCTGGTCCCTATTGGCAGAGTCGAACTGGGAGAGTCGATTTTCACATGATTCCCTAGAGGCTATGTTATCAACAGCAAAATCATTCGCCATAGACAGGAACAGCTGGCTCATTCCACCAGTTTTCGCCCAATTTAAAAAAAAAAAGTCGCAACATGTTCTAGAAAAAAATTGACAAAATTATATGTTGTTTTTGTGTTAAAGTAGGTAACAAAAAACATTTTTTTTAATTTTTTATTTTTAACCGTTAACCAGTGGTGGCGCTCGAAAAATTTTTGGTGGGCGCAAAAATCACGATTTATTAGTTTACGGTTTCATTTATATCTCCGCTCCTGTAATGGGTATTGACTTTATTTGAAAACTGTTTGACAGATAACAAATTGACGCAACTTCCAATATAAATTTAAGTTCGAAAACTTATTTTTAATAAATAATAAAATTCACCAAACTTATGCTAAAAATTGGTTTTTTTTCGATTTTCATCACCCTGTTTCAACAACTTACAGGGTTGCCAGACCTAAAATTTTTTTACAGTTTCTTCTTCTATTACCTTTTAACAAGATAAGTTGAAAAAATTAATGAAAATGTGTAGATATTTTGAGTTTTACTGCTTTGAAAGTATGGATTTATGAGAAATGGCACAACTTCAGGACCCTGTATCGGCAAAAGTGCACATTTTAAAATTCAAATTTTTTTTTCTATTTTAATTTCATGTATTGACAACTCACTGAAAAAAAATTGGGAGGGTGTTTTGCCTTGTTTTTGAAAAATGATCTTTTGAAAATTATGCCATAACTCAAATAATTGAAAAAAGCAAGATGTTTAGGTGCCTCCATATCAAATAGTACACAAGCAAAAGTTTTATAAATCAGCGTAGATATTGTTGAACTCACATTTAAAATAGTCCTCCAATTTGGAGAGACTGCTTTAATATTTGTCTGACTTATGAAGTTTTAAAAATTGGGTTTAAATTTAAATTGAAGAAAATGTCTTCCATTGTTGACCCTGTATCTCAAAATATGCACATTTAAAAGTAATGAAAATCAACACAAATATTGTACAAATGTATTGTTGTAATAATTTTACTAATTTCGAGAGGGTGTTCTATTT
The DNA here is from genome assembly GCA_943735915.1 of Pherbina coryleti. Classification (NCBI taxonomy): domain Eukaryota; kingdom Metazoa; phylum Arthropoda; class Insecta; order Diptera; family Sciomyzidae; genus Pherbina; species Pherbina coryleti. The sequence continues at coordinate 67,937,672 of OX030951.1, forward strand.
TTTTTTCAGGAGAAATACGTTTATATAAACTCTGTTATAAATGAAATAAAAAATAATTTTAAGAAAATACATGCTTATAAGTTTTTCCTTAGAAGTTGTTTATATTTGTTTCCATCATTTTAGTTTATTTTATGATATTCCTTTTTTGCTAGGCCGGCTTAAAATAGATTCTACTTCCCAAATATTTGAACCTGATATGAATCTAGTCTGAATTGTTGATGTTCTGGCTGGTATAAAGCTATGTTTTTGTCTGGTTTTTGGAACCGTTCGAGCGTCCATGAACCTTTGTGCTAAATCTTCTTCCGTGTTTCGTATTTCTTCGCCATTGACATAAATAAATGTGATTCCGGGAATATGGGTTATACAAAAATTTAACATTTGCGGGACAGTTTGAATGTCATTATATTGCAAACTTGCTTTAGCGACAAGTCTTTTTAATGTACCACCTACTCCATCGCATGGCCCTTTCCATGGGATGTGGCAAAAAAATGCCATTCGGCATCAAGATCAAAATCTTTTTTGTGGTTGCATAAACTACTAAAGTTTTTTCGGTTTTTATACTGCCCTGCAGCTCCATCGGAAAAGTAAACCAATTTTGAAACAGCTGGAAAGAGCTCCTTAATTTTAGTAATAAGTTTCTTTTGAAATGTGTATACAGCTGCAGTATCATGACTAAGACTATCTGATAAGAAGCAACAACTTTTGGATTTAAAGTTAATATCTTCCTTGTAGTATACTACGAATGGATGAAGAGTTGCCTGTTTGTTCACCTAGTGATAACTTTGACTTACAGTTTTATAGAACCTACAATCAGCATTTCCATATTTTTTTACAATAAATAAAATAAAAGTATAGTAACGGGCGACTTTTCAGTAAATTTTACATTTGTTATACAGGATGAAATTCAAAGTGAAATTCAAAAATGACATTCAAACTGTCCCGCAAATGTTAAATTTTTGTATAACCCATATTCCCGGAATCACATTTATTTATGTCAATGGCGAAGAAATACGAAACACGGAAGAAGATTTAGCACAAAGGTTCATGGACGCTCGAACGGTTCCAAAAACCAGACAAAAACATAGCTTTATACCAGCCAGAACATCAACAATTCAGACTAGATTCATATCAGGTTCAAATATTTGGGAAGTAGAATCTATTTTAAGCCGGCCTAGCAAAAAAGGAATATCATAAAATAAACTAAAATGATGGAAACAAATATAAACAACTTCTAAGGAAAAACTTATAAGCATGTATTTTCTTAAAATTATTTTTTATTTCATTTATAACAGAGTTTATATAAACGTATTTCTCCTGAAAAAAAAATAGAACACCCTCTCGAAATTAGTAAAATTATTACAACAATACATTTGTACAATATTTGTGTTGATTTTCATTACTTTTAAATGTGCATATTTTGAGATACAGGGTCAACAATGGAAGACATTTTCTTCAATTTAAATTTAAACCCAATTTTTAAAACTTCATAAGTCAGACAAATATTAAAGCAGTCTCTCCAAATTGGAGGACTATTTTAAATGTGAGTTCAACAATATCTACGCTGATTTATAAAACTTTTGCTTGTGTACTATTTGATATGGAGGCACCTAAACATCTTGCTTTTTTCAATTATTTGAGTTATGGCATAATTTTCAAAAGATCATTTTTCAAAAACAAGGCAAAACACCCTCCCAATTTTTTTTCAGTGAGTTGTCAATACATGAAATTAAAATAGAAAAAAAAATTTGAATTTTAAAATGTGCACTTTTGCCGATACAGGGTCCTGAAGTTGTGCCATTTCTCATAAATCCATACTTTCAAAGCAGTAAAACTCAAAATATCTACACATTTTCATTAATTTTTTCAACTTATCTTGTTAAAAGGTAATAGAAGAAGAAACTGTAAAAAAATTTTAGGTCTGGCAACCCTGTAAGTTGTTGAAACAGGGTGATGAAAATCGAAAAAAAACCAATTTTTAGCATAAGTTTGGTGAATTTTATTATTTATTAAAAATAAGTTTTCGAACTTAAATTTATATTGGAAGTTGCGTCAATTTGTTATCTGTCAAACAGTTTTCAAATAAAGTCAATACCCATTACAGGAGCGGAGATATAAATGAAACCGTAAACTAATAAATCGTGATTTTTGCGCCCACCAAAAATTTTTCGAGCGCCACCACTGGTTAACGGTTAAAAATAAAAAATTAAAAAAATGTTTTTTGTTACCTACTTTAACACAAAAACAACATATAATTTTGTCAATTTTTTTCTAGAACATGTTGCGACTTTTTTTTTTTAAATTGGGCGAAAACTGGTGGAATGAGCCAGCTGATAATCACACAGCCAGATCCGGACTATAAGGTTGATGCATAAGAACCTCCCAATCAAGCTCCCTTAGCTTCTGGCGAGTCACTATCGATGTGTGTGGCCTGGCGTTGTCCTGTTAGTACTCAATTCCTCTCCTTTTGGCTAAAGCTGGTCGCTTCTGGGCGATTGCTTCCTTCAGACGGTCCAATTGTTGTAAGTACAGGTCCGAATTAAGAGTTTGGTCATAAGGGAGGAGCTCATAGTAGATGACCCCCTACCAATCTAACCAAACACACAGCAAAATCTTCCGGGCCGTCAATCCGGCCTTGGCCACCGTTTGCGCCGGCCACGTTGTCGTAAGTGACCCAACTTTCATCACCAATTACCATCCGCTTCAAAAATGGCCCGATTTTGTTGCTATTCAGCAGCGATTCGCAGATGGAAATACGCTCCATGAGGTTTTTTTGCGTTAATTCGTGTGGTACCCATACATCGAGCTTCTTTTTGTATCCAGACCTATTCAAGTGGTTCCAAATGGTTTTTTGTGCAATGTTTAGCTGGGCAATCGAAACTGTGCTTACATGACAGTCGGACTCGACGATTTCCATGATTTTATCGTTATTTTCGACAATTGGCCTTCCAGAGCGTGGTGCATCTTTGACACCTAAATTACCGGAAGGGAATCGACGAAACTAAAATTGCGCATGATTGGCTGTTACAGTATCAAGACCATAAACACTATTCACATTTTCAGCCGCCTGCTTTGCGTTTTAACCTTTATCAAAGAAAAACGGTAGAATATGTAGTATTTTTTCTTTGCTGGTGTCCATCGTTGACGCACGCTCAATCAAAACTGAGTCAAGCAATCACAAAACTATCTGAGAAGTTTTTTTAGTAAGAAATCTTATCTATCTAACGCCATCTAGCTTTACCTGATCGCATTTACACCAAGCAAGTTACAGATTACTTAAGCCATCTAGAAGAAAAATATTAGATTTCTTTTTACTATACCTAATATTATAAAGATGATATATTTAAGCAATGAAGTCGTAGGAATAAAAAGAAGAAAGAAATGAAGCAATCTGTGAAAAAAATGTAAGTTAATCATTAAGAGAGAATAAAAAAAAAATATTCAACTTTGATAGAAGCATGATACAATTATACAGGTAGCATTGACAAGTATAGATTTTCTCAGCAACAAGGAAACGACCATCTGTCAAAAACAGTTGTTCGTGCAACAAGAATTAAACGAATGTAAAAATAAATAAATTCCGCAAAATATGTGCGTTTAAATACACAATTATAATAATGAAAGTTGTGAAAAAATTATGTGTGATATGTGTTTAACGTTTTCCAGCCGTGGTGTTTTAATTTTAATTGAAAACTTCTTCAATTTCGTCCACATGCATCTGCAGCTGCTGAGGTTGCTGCACTTAAACGTTTTCAACCTTTTTTTTTATGTTTGCACTTAATAACATTAAGTTTACAAATTATTTTCGTTCTAGTAATAATAACTCACTATTGATTAAATAAAATTGGCAATATTTTGTAAGAAAATGTTTGGTTATTTGCAAGCGCTGAAACATAAACAATGGCGAAAACATAAGAAATAATTGAACGCTCTCTTTCTAGACATTTTTTTTGACAGATGGTCGTTGCCCAAGCAACTGTCAATACTACCTTATATTATTATACCATGGATAGAAGTTTAATTCTATTCCGAAATTGCACATCATAAGCCGTTTTGTGACATTATTTTCGATGTTTGCCTTACAATACCATAACCACTTCAACAACCAAAACTATAAGAAAATAATAACCCTAACCACAACCGTAACCGTAACCATAACAATAACAAATAACCACAACCGTAACCGTAACCATAACAATAACCATTACCATTACCATAATCATAACTGTAAACATAACCATAACCATAACCATATTAATAAGCATAGCCATAACCATTACCATAATCATAACCATAATCGTAATCATAACCATTACCATTACCATAATCATAATTGAAAGCATAGCCATAACCAAAACCACAACAACGCCTGTGGCCACAACAATAACTGTAACCACAACCATTACGATTGCCATAGTCATTACTGTAACCATTACCATAACCATAACCTTAACCATAACCGTAATCATAACAATAACCATTACTATTACCACAACCATTTCTGTAACCATAACCATAACCATATTAATAAGCATAACCAGATCCATTAACATAATCATAACCATAATCGTAACCATAACCATAACCATTACCATTACCATAATCATAATTGAAAGCATAGCCATAACCATAACCACAACAACGCCTATGGCCACAGCAATAACCGTAACCACAACCATTACGATTACCATATTCATTACTATAATCATTGCCATAACCCTAACCTTAACCATAACCTCAAGCATAACCTTAACGATAACCTTACCATAATCATAATCTTAACCATAACCACAACAATTACCATTATTCACCTTTACCATAACCAGAATCATAACAATGAAAATTGCAATTAGTTTTGACATTATTATATATGGTATACCCCCTCTTTTAAAAAACGTTAATTACTAATTTTGTCACTCGATTAGTAACGCTAATATTCTTGTTTAGCATCACCACCCGAGTCGATTTATCCATGTCCGTCTGTCTGTCTGTCCGCCTGCCTGTCTGTGATCATAATTACAGCCGTAATTTTCAAGCTATCATCACAAAATTCGATATTTGAGCTTGTATTTAAAAAATAAAGATCATGTTCGAAAATGAGCCAAATCGAATGAAAACCATGCCTCACATACAAAGTAACTTTATCCAAAATTCAAAATCTCTTTAAATTCCACAAAAATTACAAAAAATGGTCTCGAAATTTTGCAAATAAGTTTTAATTTGCACTCTGAGTATATAATTCAACGAAATCGAGTTAAAACCACGCCCTACCTCCCATACAAAGTGACTTTATCAAAAAAACAAAAGCGAATATTTTCTGTTAAAACTGTGACGAAAATGTTTTTACATATAAACCTTTTTTTGACTGCTTAAGACTTTGAATATACTTCGGTTCGGACGTGTTGGTATTTTAACTTCGGCCCAGTCGAAGATCAGCTCTAACCAGTTTTTATTCGTCTTATTTTATTCTTTTTTTATATTCTGTATTAGCCATAAAGTGGGAAGATTCGTTAAGAAGTAGGTTTTTATGATTTTCATATCTTTCTTCTTCATATCTTTCATTTTGAGCTTGCAACTTTTCTTTGCGAACTTTCAGAGCTTCCTTAGCTTCTCCAGGGCGTTGTTTTGTTTTTGCCGGCCTACGCGTTAATTATCTTTTCTTGTGCCTAACTAAAGCTGCGATTACCAACTAGAATATTAATAAAAATAAATAAAAGAACATCTGTCAATATTTTCCTGCCTTCCAAGAACACAAATTACTACCTGCGTAACTGCTCCGTTTAACATGCCACGCGTTCCGGCACTTAACGAGGGATGCTCACTTAATCGTTCATAGCATTAGAACGAATTGAAATTTTTATGTGAAACTTTGAGAACATATTTTTGATTTGTTTTGCTAACAGTTTATAGAATATAAACAAATTCATTTATTTAAGTCGTCTAAACTTTTGCCCCCCCCCCTTATAAGAAGCATGCAAGAAATAACGATTTCATTTTTATTTAAAAACACATTCTCTCAGTGTGAGGTCGGACTCACACAGCTTGTGCTATATTTTGTGGGTTATCGTTTTGCTTTGATAACAACTGCTAACAAGCAAAATGAAGCACTCCCCGTACTACTGCAATCCTCAACTATTTTGAATATCTCCACAATACTAGCCAGCGTGGCAACGCTGGAATTTTAAGTGAAATTTTTTCCAAATGCAAATTAATTTCTTGTGCTTCCGTGTACGGTGCAGATAAAGGTGCTTGCTGCACGATATCTTATTCAAATGTTGCGTGGGCACGAACACAAAGTAGCCCGCTCAAATATCGAGCATGCCAAGTGGTTTAATGTTGCATTCAGCCAACACACTGGCTTGAACAGAGTTTTATTTTGTATAAAAGATGCATAACAATGTTTGTAGATTAAAAAAACCGAAGAAATTTTAAAGTCCGGATGGCTAATATTTAGCGTTTATTAAAATTTTCTGTGTTGGTAAGTTTTGTTATGCACCTCACCGTTAAAAATTTAATTAGCGTTAGCTAAAGATAATTAAAACGAACCAACGATGTTGTTGATATATGAAGCAAATTGCAATTTTTCAAATGCATAAAGATTTATAGTGATACTCTTAAACTTGGGGATTTTAATATTTTTTTTTATTTTTGAAGACGAATGGCTCTTGTAGCTCAAACAGAGAAAATTTCAAATTAGTTTTTCGATCCGAGGAGGATATAAAAATATATAAATATGAAAACTAAAAATATATAATAAAAATATGTGGAGATATGCTTATCCCTTCGACGACCGCTCATGAACCGCTAGAATATTCGCAAATTCGACACCGAATTCTTGTCCAGCGACCCCAAATTACTGAACAAAAGTATTGCGAGAAACAATTTTTTTTTTTACCTGCGTGAAAAATCATGGGACCTATACTTCCAATGGTCGTCAACGGTAAAAATGTATGCAACTATTTAGTTTGAGACTGGGTTTTGACTTAATTCATGAGAACTTGTTGTTTTTAAGCCATTTTGAAAGTTAACCAAAAATTGGTTAAAAATAACCTTTGCAATGGTAGTACTTTGACCTCTATATGACTATTGGTTTAGGAGATATTCCCAAAATAGTTCAAAATTTCGTTAAAAAATCTCCAAAAATCGAATAGCTGGCCTTCTTTATTTGCTAATGGCGTAATCTTTGGCGTCCAATGAATTGTTAAAAAATAACCTTTGATGATGATACTTTGACCTCTTTACGACAATTGGTTCAAGATATTCGCGAAATAGGGTAAATTTTCCAAAATATCTGATCTTTCATTCAATGCCAAATACTACTTTTTTTTTCCTATTCAGTCAAGTCTGCCTTGGTTCGAAATGGGGTGATGTGTAGTAGTTTAAGAGTAGTGGAAAGCCAAAGAAACATGTGAATTTGAATCAGAGGCAAGTGTTATGCCTTTACCTCGGTCAATTCAAGTTATAAGGCAAACTCATACGCAAACTTCTCTACCATCAACTACAACTTCAAGTCGTAAATATTGATAGATTTTCAGTTTCAGTTGATTAGAAATGAGGATAGAAAATTCAGAAAGGTTTAAAGCGTAGGACCATGGCCTGGCCGGGAATCGAACCCGGGATCCCTGGGGTAGCAATCGAGCACGCTACCTACTCGACTACCGAGGCCGCCTGAGTCTGCATAATGCGTACATTTTTTTAAATCTCTATGTTGAATACATATGCATTTTCTATATTTGCATTGGAAGTCCGCGCGTAACGGGCTACTCAAATGATCGATTCGTTCACCAACCGCAAGAGACCACCTCGCGAAGTTATCAGACAGGGACCTAAGTGATTCAAACTTGCGGAGGTCACAAGACAAAGTCCATTACACCAATGCTATATATTCCTTTTTCAAAAAAAAAAATTTTCATTTCATTCCAAACCATTTCATGATCGGAATTACTTATGTATTGATCAAAAATGCTAACGAATTTATTTTTGTTTTAAATAAATCAACTCTTCAACAAAATTAAATATGTTACAGATTTTAGCATATTTAATTTCGTAATTTTTAAATTCTGACAACGGATTCGGGTTCAGCGACCCATTTTTACCTAGTGTTCGCCACAGCACCGAATTCGTAAAAATAAAAAAAAATTAGGTGGCAACCCTATCAGCCATCTTGAATTTTAAAATTCTGACATCAGATTCGAAGTCAGCGACCCCCTAAAACTGTAGGATCGTGTTTAAAACTTTTAAAAAAGCATATTTTTAGGTGGCAACCCTATAGGGTTAAAAATTACGCAAATTTGAAATTCTGACAACGGATTCGGATTCAGCTACCCATTTTTACCTAGTGTTCGCCACAGCACCGAATTCGTCAAAATAAAAAAAAAATAGGTGGCAGCCCTAGCAGCCATCTTAAATTTTAAAATTCTGACATCGGATTCGAAATCAGCTACCCACAAATTTTCTTTGGAAGACGCTGGCGCCAATAACAGTAGCAATAACAAAATCAATAACATTTTTAAACGAACAATTGCAGAACCGAACTGGAATTTGGTACGGTTTCAGTTAGCGATGGCGAGTAAAAACCTCAACACAGCAAATTTTGGTTTATGCTCGAAAAACAATCCGCTACCATTCTGTTCCGATCTCTCATTTCTGCACTATGGTGCTAGTGCATTTGTTTGAACCGAAGAGCAACAAACGGAATGCAGAGAGAAAAAGTTTTTGATCGCTTTTGTAGCGCTACGTATAAGGTACGGTTTTTTTCCATTCTCTGGTTCTGACTTTGTTTTGAAGTTACCTTTCATGGTATTGTGTAGGAAATAACACATTACTTAAATGGCCACCTCGATTCTGTTGGCAGTGCTTCAATCGGTCGGTCCAATTTTTGATGACTAGGTCCAATATATGAGGCTTAATTCGGGTAATAACGTCTCTCATGTTGGCCTCGAGCTCGTCCAAAGTGGTTGGCTTGTTAGCATAGACTAAGAACTTGACGTTATCCGAGAGAAAATAATCCATGGGAGTCAAGTCGCATGATCGCGGCATCCAATTAATAACCGCTCACCGTGAGATGACCCAGTTGGTAAATGTCTCCTTCACCAATTCGAGCGTTGCGTTGCTTTTATGGCATGTAGCGTCGTCTTGTTGGAACCAAAGTTCGGATATATCGATATTGTCATGCTCTGGCCACAGAAAGTCGGTTAACACCGCTCTATACCAAGGACCATAGAGCGGTAACGGTGTCTCTTTCCTCTTTTCGAAAGAAATAAGGTCCGATGATGCCGCCGTGCCATAAACCGCACTAAACAGTCAGAAGGAAATTCTATTTTGTGTAACGCGGACACCACTCGTATAGGCTTAATTTCACGTTGTCCCGTTTCCCATTTCACAGTGGGGTCCAGGTTCATGAAATTGATGCCTTGGAGATAAATGTTCAGGACGTCAGTGCCATGCTAATATATATATACGGCGTCCGTCATACCTCTCCTAGGCATCACTTTCATGAATCCAAACGCGACCAACGCCCTGTCATAGTACCCAACAGACATTTTCTGAGTGTCTCAAAAAAAAATGACTCTAAAAAGAGTATTTCTTATGCGTGTTTTATGAGTACGCAATAAAAAGACTCATAAAGAAGTCTTTTATATGATTGTAAAATGACTTAACATTTTTCTACTATTACTTTTTATTTGAAATGTTTAAAAAAAGATATTGTGGTCATTTTTTTTTATTTTTCAACTATCAAATATTTTAAATAAATTTGAATCTAAAAATATATGTATTTCAGCCTAAACGGATCATAATTACTTCTATGAGTTCTGAAAGAGTCCTCAATATGAGTCTTTAAAGATTCCTTTCCATGATTCTGAAAAGAGTATCAAATATGACCATTAAAAGTGTCTTAATTTTGAGTCCAAAAGACATTTATATCAGTTCTAAAAAAGTATTCATTTAAAGTCTTTATTATGAATCCTAAAAAAGTATTTAAGATGAGTCTTAAAATAGTCTTAACTTTGAGTCAAAAAAGACTCATTTAAATGAGCTATAAAAGAGTCTTTATTATAAGTCTTTAAGGAGTCTTTATTATGAGTCTTAAAAGAGTATTAAATATGAGTCTTAAAGGAGTCTAAATTTTGAGCCTTAAATGAGGCATTATTATGAATCATATTTTGAGGCCCGAAACCTGCGAAAATATACTCATAAAAGAGTCTTTTTTGAGCGCATTATGACGATAAAAGCTCATTTATATAAGTCTTAAAAGCCTCTTTTAAGAGTCATAATGTTTGCTGGGTAGTTTGAACACCAGTCGCACACCATACTTAAGTGTATATTTAAATTAATAAATATACTGTATGGATAGCAACCAATGCTGGAACGCAACAGTAACAATTGTGGATGATTAGTTGGGTCACCATCCACATCTAACATCTCTGACAATTTATGGGTATAGCCATCCTGTTGATTAAGCGCAACTGCCCTGTTCGCGACATTGAACTACCACAATCAACAAGATACTCCCCGAAGGGCCAGCCCTGCGATAGTCTCCCCGTTCAAAAGGGATTTACCTCGACACACACTCATCACAACACCAACACATCCGCATTCATCACTCTTGACTGTGAAGGAAAAAGCCACCACTACTTGGACGTGCTACAGAGTAGACCACATCGCACTTGACTGTGTGTGACACAAGGTCACCACTATTTGCTCCATTTCAATACTGGTCCATCTAAGGCTACTAAGATGAACTTTTCACACTTGGAGTAACCAATATGACACCTCTTGTTTATCCACCTTTTCAAACTGGTACTCCGAGGCTACTAAGATAAACTTTTCACACTCGGAGTACCCAAACTTGACATCTTTTTACATCGTTTTAACCAGTCTATTAAGACTATCTAGAGACCTCAATGCGAATGTGCCGGTGGAGACTGTGACAGTACATTTGTCGAGTGTAACGACTATCCCCGTGTTAACAAATTTTAAGGATCATTGCTATTCTGCTATTCGCTCGTTGGCATACGCTACCGTTGATCCAGTCAAACGGTCCACCTACTCCCCAGACTGAGCGACCGACCAACTCCAGGATCTAGGTAGTCCCTCTACATTTACACAGGATAGGGCGAACCCGTTGCCCGCGACCATCCTCCTTTATCCTGGCTTTGGACAGGCTGCTCGTGAGAACAGGCGGAGTTGCACCAAACAAGTCAAACGGTCCCCCTACTCCCCAGATTGAGCGACCAACTCCAGGATCTGGATAGTCCCGCTACATTTACACAGGATAGGGCGAACCCGTTGCCTGCGACCATCCTCCTTTATCCTGGCTTTGGACAGGCTGCTCGTGAAAACACCGTGAGTTGCACCAAACAATCAATCTTTGTGAATGCATTGATGCTTGCTCGAACACTTGTGAATTGTGGTCGCTCCATTAACGGGAATTTTGCTTGTTGACATTTACCGCTGAGCTAGAAGTGGGCCTTGTCTGAGGATTTTTTTTTTTTGTCAAATTCCGGATATCAGGCCAACATTTCCAGCACCCAATTAGTGAACTAACCAATTAACGTTTTCGATGGTCATCCGGAATCAATTCTTGCGTCAGCACAATCTTATGTAGTCCCAAATCCAACTCAAAAAGACGTCTGATTGACTCTCTGGTGATGCCCAAATCAGCTTATCTGGGTTTTTTTTCGACGCTGGCTGATACAACGCATATGTTTTCTTCAATTCGCACCAATCTTCGCAACAATTTGTCTGGTTGATGTCTTCAAATCCAAAAGAATGTACTCACGTTCAAACTTTTCCACGATTTACAACTGAGCCGGAATTTCGATAGTAATTTTTACACGTTCGCATACATGTAGGTCCTCTTTTCTTTATAAAGAACACACTAAGTTTATTATATTTTATTCATATTTAAATTATTTGTTTATTATTCATGTTCATATTTTACATTTCAATTATTAGTTTATTAGAATTTAATTCACATATTCAATTAAAATGTCGTAGTTTATAGTAGTTAACAATTAATATTATCAATTAATAGTAACAATACTTATTAAGCTTATTGCTTATTCAAAGAACATTTTACAAAATCACTAGGCTTTACTAGGCTCTAAACGGACGTCACACGTCAATCACACTCGGTGGTTATCGATACTCTGCTCGTTTGTTCATTGTTCGTTTCTTAGTTCTGGTTAGTTTGTCCTCTTTTCGTTGAGTTTGTTCATTGTTCGTTTCTATGTGTTGTCATTTTCGGTCAGTGTTGCCTGTCAATTAGTACTGTCGCCCACTTCTAGTATTTTTGTTAGTCCGTGAATCAAATCCCACATTCGGCCATCCTGATGCGTCATTCGACCCGAATGATGGATCCCATTTTTTCATATTCTCAGCTACGGTATTCGACAATCTTGGTCCTTCGCCGTTTCCTATTCTTTCAACAAAATATCTTCCGTGGTTGCGTTTTTCGACGACTTTATATGGTCCGTAATATTTTGGGCTTAACTTAAGGCCAGTTCCATATTGAGTACGCTTAATAGCGACTAGCTCATTTACGTCATACTGCATCTCAGGCACTCTATTCTTATTGTAGTTTTTCCGGTTTTCTTCTTGAATTTTGACTATGTTTTCTCGTGCATCTTCTCTGACCTGTTCGCGATGTTCATTTAGATCTATTATTGCAGCTTCTGAAATCAGCTTACGAATATCCTCATTTTCTGGGATATGCATTTCAAGTCCCGTGAGTATCTTAAAAGGCGTGAATTTAGTACTCCGTGGTGGTGTATTGTTAATGGTTTGCTGCACTCGAGCTACATGACTATACCAGTTCTGTGGATTTTCGATACACAGTTTTGTCAAAATTGGTATTACGATCTTGTGGATCCTCTCTACTTGTCCGTTACCGCGAGGTATACCAGTCGCTATTAGTAAATGTTGAATGTTTTGACTTTCACAGTATTCTTTAAAAGCATTTGAGGTAAACGCTGTGCCTCTATCGGAGATAATCCGCTCAGGATTTCCAAACAGTGAAGCCTGTTTCTGTAGCCGATCAATAACCTCATCACTTCCAGTGCTTTTTGTCGGATAAAGCCACACGAACTTTGAAAAAGCGTCCACTATAACCAATATATAGTTATATTGTTTCCGTGTACTCTCCATAGGCCCAACGTGGTCGATGTGGTATGTCCCTAACGGTTTATCTGCTTTACTAATTGGATTCAGGAATCCTTCCTTCTTACCCAGTTTAGACTCTGCTATGATGCATTCGATGCAACTCTTGACAACGGCTTTTACTTTAGCTGTCAAATTTGGAATATAGTAGGTCTTTTCTATTAAGTCTTGGGTCTTTCTTGCTCCAAAATGACCTTGATGGTGTGCAATTTTAATTATTTCTTGCTCCATAGCAAACGGAATCACCAAAAGCTCTTTATTAGGATCTTTGTAAAGTACGTCATACTTCATGAAGTAGTCTTCATAACTATCGTTCTCCAGAATTTTTCTTAATGCCTTCGTCCAAGCGTCTTGTAGCTGTGCCGCCTTAATGCGATGTTGCAACGAATCTTCACTCATTAGACAAAATACTCTACTCAGAGCATCAACGTGCTGCATCTTAGAACTCGATCGATGCTCTACCACGTAGTCGAAGTCTTGCAAGAATAATGACCATCTTGACACTCTCAAAGGAACATCGTCTTTTTTCATTGTCATAGAGAAAGCGTTGCAATCCGTAACAATCTTTATTCTCATCCCTAAAACAAATACTCTCCACTTTTTTAGTGCCTCAATAATTGCTAAAACCTCTAGCTCGTAGGAATGATATTTCTGTTCAGTAAATGACGTTTTTCGACTCATATATTCTATTGGATGCAAACAATGGTCATCCTTATCAATCTGCAACAGTACTGCTCCATACCCGTACTTGCTGGCGTCTGCGTGGATCTCGGTTGATGCCGATGGATCGAACAATTTTAAAACAGGTGAGTTTAACAATGCACTTTTTAGCTGGTTGAACGCAATCAACTCTTCATCCCCAATTCTATAAATGGCATCCTTTGGCATTAACTCGGAAAGTGGTCTTGCAATTAGCGCGAAATTAGGAATAAATCTTCTGAAGTAAGAAGTAAGTCCTAGGAATCGTTGAAGCGATTTCTTATCCGTCGGCAAAGGGAAGTTCTGAATTGCTCTCGTCTTTTCCTCAGAAGGTCTTACCGTCGAATTTTCTACTATATATCCCAAAAATGTGACTTTCTTCATCAAAAATTGGCATTTTTCCCATTTTATCTGAAGTTTATATGACTCAGCTACCGACAAAACTTTTTTTAATTTAAAAATACCTTCTTCCTCATCTGTTGACGGTATAATTATATCGTCCATGTAAATTACTAATGTATTATCTTGAATTAACTCTCTAAATATTGCTTGGACAAATCGACAAAAAACTGCTGGTGAATTCGAAATACCAAATGGCACGTATGAAAACTCGTACTGACCGTCAGGCGTTACAAACGAAGTGTACTTCTGTGAAGATGATTCAACTGGAACATGGAAAAATCCATTTCTTAAGTCTAACGTAGTAAAAACTGATGCATTTTGCAGCTTTTGAATGACATCATCGATTCTTGCCATTGGAAAATTGTCTCTTATTATTTTCTCGTTGAGCTTTCTATAGTCACAGCACATTCTTTTTGTTCCATCCTTCTTAGAAACAAGGACAATTGGCGACGCATATTCTGAAAAACTAGGTTTAATTATCCCCTCTTCTAACCATTTGCTAACTTGCTGTTGAACAAAGGTCTGATCTGCATACGATAATCTCCTTGGTCGGTGAAAAATGGGAATCTCATCTTTCATAATAATTTTCATCTCAACAGGTGATGATTTCAACTGAACTGGCTTATAATTTTGTATTAATTCTAAAATGGTATCTTCGTCTTTTTTCTTCAAATGAGAAAGGTCGCAAGTGGTGTCGCAGTGAAGGTCATCGGATGACGTCAATAGACAAATCTGCCCAAATTCTTTTGTTAATTCTTCGATTTTTGATTTAACCTCCGAATTATTGCTTCCAGTCTCGATAAATTTTCTTTCATCTCTATTTTTTGAGTTTACTGATTTTTCAATTTTTTTTTCTTAATATGGCCCCTTCTGAACTCAAAGTTATATCAACAAGTTCTAAAATATCGTTTCCCAGAACCGCAGAATACAAAATGTCTTGTTCTTTTGTTACATGAAAATTTACGTCAAGAATCATGTCATCGATCTCGATTTGTTTTATAAAATTTCCCATCGTGGTTATTTTCCTACCACCGATTCCGATTAAACTTTTTGTGTCAGAGCCCAATTCGATATCACCTATCATCAACAAAGTATCATATCGAATGGCGCTTATATCACTGCCAGTGTCAATAATTGCTGACACTACGAAACCATTTATGACAAAATCTTTAAATATACGATTGCACCCTATTGACATTTTCATCTCCATTGGATTTACCTCTTGTGTCAACGTATGCAAATTTTTCGTTTCTGTTTTGACGGATTCTTTTTGTGCACCAGTCTTGCACTCGAATGCACGGTGACCTGGTTGGTTACACTTAAAACAGATTAAAGTCGTTGCGCGGCATTCCCTAGCAAAATGACCCTTGCTTCCACACTTAAAACATTTTTTCTCTATATCATTTTTCTGGTTGTTCGGCTGTTGACGCATATTTGGTTTGTATGTACTAGATCCTTCTAGGTTTCCTCTGAAGTTTGAAGACTGTGTAGTGGAACCTCGAATTTTCTCATAAATTCGCATTTGCTCTTTCAATTCGGAAATGGTTCGTGCTTGATAAAGCACACTCTTATTGAATTTGGAATCTGGTATTCCTTCGATAAAATATTCTATTAAGCTTAACTCATCTAAATTTATCGGTTTTCCGATTTCTATTAGGCTGTATAGATATTCTCTAAATGTTTCCGTCGGTTTCTTTCGACGATTTTTTAAAATTCTGTGTACGTCCACTGAACTTAATTTAGTGCCAAACTCATTTAAGAGAGCCGATTTCAGCGAACGCCAATCTTTTATTCCCGATATACCTCTAATAAAGATTTTAGCAGCACCCTTAAGAAGTTGCTTCGCGTAAATAAATTTTTGCTTGTCATCCCAGCTAACTATCATGGCATTCTCCTCAAACTCTTTAATCCAGTTCTCTACTTCTGGATAACCGGACCCTGTATATGATGATAACGCATCCTCAATGTCTCTAAGTGTGAACGCCGATCTTACTGCACCGTTTGCATGCCCTCGGTTGGAAGCTAATTCTTCATATTCGGATTCGGATTCGGATTGGTCATTGACACCTCTGGATAAGCCTAAGTGGTCAAGAAGCCTGTTCTGTAAAGTTTCCTTACGCCCTGAAGTCGATAAACCAAACTCTTCTAACTTCCCCCTTAAATCTTCTACTCTCATTGCCAGTACCGTAGTCAAGTCCATTTTACAAAAAATTTTTATAAAAAGTATGGGAAAGTATAAGACAAATATAAAAATTATTCTTAAAATACGAAGTACTTAAATATTTTTGTAGTTAAATTCACGATTTACTTTTCAGTATTAAATATCTTATTATAATAATAATATCTTATTTTGAATTTAATTGTTAAACCCTTTTTTTTTAAAAAATGGTGTACTTATGACATTTCTTAAAAATGTCTATAAAATCAAAACAATAGGATTGTGAGCAGCGTTCAAGTGTATGAACTTGCAATAATTTGAGATACACACTCTTTATTTAATAAAATTTAACAATATGCTGCTTTAAATATTTTCTCAGACTCTTTACGTCTTTAGCTTAACAGCTCAACTGAAGCTCAAACTTCTTTTTTGATTTTATAATCTTTTTTAAACTAAATTTAAGTGAAACAAGTCTTTTCTTTAATTAATTCAATTAAATCAATTTGATAATAATAATGAAAACAAATACATTAGCAAATATTTCTCACTCTACTCTGCTTGAATTTTGTTTCTGCTGCACGTACTGCTATCTCGCTCGCTCTCTTGCAATGTGTTGTAAGTTAAGGGTGGGTTTTTAAACACTTGTTGCTTAGCTTTCTAATCCTCCGATGCTGGTTGTTGCCTGCTCGTTATATCTGATTGAAGTTGCTGCTGGTTGTTGCCTGCTCGTTATTTTCGATTTATGTTTCTGCTTCGCTTGAATATCCTCACCAGTGTTGCCAGAAAATTTTTGGGGGTGTAGCTAAAAATGCTACAAAAAGTAGCTAAAAAGAGCTAAACAACTTTTTTTTTGTAGCTAAAAAAAGAAGCTCGTTTATAAAACAACTTAGTTACTATATTTTGTTCATTCAGTTTAATTTTTTTTTTAAATTTTGTGTACATAAATAAACATAATGATGTGGCGTCCGTGGTGTAGTTGGTTAAAGTGCGTGGCCGCTATGTCAAAGAACTTTGGAAACCCAGGTTCGAACCCCAGCAGCGACAGAAAATCATTTGAATTCAAATAATTTTTCTGTACGGCCGCCACCTCTCTGCAGACAATGACAAACCTCAGAGAGTAATCAAAATGCCATGTAAAGCTTCTTGAGAACGAGAACTTTCCGTTCATCGCCGTTCGGAGTCGGCGTTAAGCATGTAGGTCCGGTTCTCGGTCAATTGTGTACAAACTTAATAACACGCACAACACAATTGATCATAAGAAGCTAGGTCAAAGTCCTTTCAAGGGCTGAAATGGCCAGTTATTTATTATTTTTTTTTTTTTTTGTACATAAATAAAAACAACAAAAGGAATATATTTTCATATGCTAAGGTACATTTTGATCAGTAAAATACACTTTCGATACACTTATAATTTTTTTAAAACGATTATGTGTTAATTAAAACAAAAATTAATTACAAGAAAAAGACCAAAAAGTCTAGTTTTAAATAAATACACATAAATATGTATTAATATTTATATGCAGGCACAGTTTTGTAGGTGTATACCATCAGTTCAGATCTCAAGTTCCATACTATCATTACTATTATTATCTGAACTATCAGGACCTTCATCTTTGTAAATATTTTCCCGTTTCATAAATTTTACGAGATCGTTATTTATAATGCAACATTTGTTTATTTTTTAAAACATATCTTACCCCTCCATTCTGCATCACTTAATAGGCTTATTAACGATAAGCAAAACACGATAAGCAATATGTAGGTTTATATATAGAAGAAAGTAGTGCTGATCGTTTCTTTTTTGTCGTTCATGCCTTGTTTCGTGGTACGAATGATGGGCTTATTCCAACATACTGTGGAATTTGACATTAACAATTTAATTGAATTTTTTTGCTTTGTTTTTATAATATTCATTATTGAAAACTTTTCTCTTTTTCAGCGTTGCTTAACGGTAAAAGTAAAAAATAAAAAACGAATTTAGTAAAATCATAGAAAGGGTTTTCGTTTAAAACACCCTTCCATTCTCTTACTTCTATCCAAAAATCAATAGAAGACGATACTTTAGTACTATGGATAAGTGTGAAGTTTTCTCCATTGGATTTCATCGTATGTATAAGTTAGAGATCACAAAAAAAAATATCGGTGGTAACAAGTGATTACGGAAATATTGCATTTTTTAGCCAAAAGAAAGTAGTAGCTAAAAATAGCTAAACTCGAAAAATAAGAAGCTAAAAAAGTAGCTAGGAGCTAAAGCACAATTTTTGGAGCTAAATGAGAAAAAAAGAAGCTAAATCTAACTACAAAATAGCTAAAATGGCAACACTGATCCTCACTATGTCATCTTTGTACTTTAATTACGTCTCTTTTCTCGTTCGAATAATATTTTCCTTCCCTCCGGTCGGTAGTGCTTTTCTCGTTGCACCGTCTCTGCTATCGTTGGACAAACACAACTCTGCTCTCTATTGCTTACTCTTTGTCCAGAATCGACGTGTCCGCCGCTGTTGTTGTTAGTGTATGCCTCGCATGCTTTGCTTACTCGTCTTACTCTTTTCGTTACTTTTCTTTGCGCAAAGTTTTGTGCTACTCGCTTGTTACTGAGTGTTTTTAAACTTAACGGATTTGTAGTTGTTGCTACGCACAAAACTTTCTAGAAATTGTAGTTTTGTAGATGACGCTACTTTGCTTCTAGAATGTTCGAGATTCGACTGTTACTTCACGACACTTTAACACTCTCAATTCAAACAATGTCTGCGCATTTGTACTTCACTGAATCAGTTTGATCACTTTATTTACTTTAGTTCACTTTTATAAGAAAATTTTGTTTTGTTTTTTCTTTTCTCTTTACTTTTGTACCGACCTAATCCCGGTTGAGCCCCCAAAAATTTGTAGGTCCTCTTTTCTTTATTAAGAACACACTAAGTTTATTATATTTTATTCATATTTAAATTATTTGTTTATTATTCATGTTCATATTTTACATTTCAATTATTAGTTTATTAGAATTTAATTCACATATTCAATTAAAATGTCGTAGTTTATAGTAGTTAACAATTAATATTATCAATTAATAGTAACAATACTTATTAAGCTTATTGCTTATTCAAAGAACATTTTACAAAATCACTAGGCTTTACTAGGCTCTAAACGGACGTCACACGTCAATCACACTCGGTGGTTATCGATACTCTGCTCGTTTGTTCATTGTTCGTTTCTTAGTTCTGGTTAGTTTGTCCTCTTTTCGTTGAGTTTGTTCATTGTTCGTTTCTATGTGTTGTCATTTTCGGTCAGTGTTGCCTGTCAATTAGTACTGTCGCCCACTTCTAGTATTTTTGTTAGTCCGTGAATCAAATCCCACATACATGAAACGTTGCATGGTAAAATGGCGATCCCTACTGAATATTTTGACACCTGTACATCAATGCCAGCTTTGACAGCTGCTGAAACATTACAATTGGAAAAACTAACGTTGCTATCTGGTCACCTTTCATTGAGTGCTTTTATTTTAACTTTTTTCATATACGTACTATAACTAGGAAATTCGGCCAATGAAATATTTTTTTATGGAAAACTCAAAGAAGTACTGACACAGTTGTTATAAGAACCATACATTTTTTTTTATTGTTATGAACTAAATTACGATTGACATACAACTAACATTGTTGTGACATAGTACCATTCATTTTTTCTTGACAATATTTTAACTCAAATGTTTTTTTTTTCATTAAAAGCTTTTAGCAAGTTTTCGACACCGTACAATTGACTTCGTAATTTACCAATGTTTCCATACTTTTATTCTTATGCTGACTGTAGACCGCACCGTATGCAGTGTAGATCGTATTCGGCCAGTACATATATCTCAGTCCTGGAGAATCTGGTGCCACGAATATATTTTTTATCACATAAGTACCAACTTTCAATGGACAAGCGAGGCTCATGTTGCCAGTATTCTTGGCGACCATTAAATTGGTATAGTTTGTGAGCAGACGATAGCGCTTCATAGTTTTCAAAAACTCGCACACTATATAGCTGCCATTAAAAAGAACTTTTGGCTTATCACTCTTCGATATTCGACGACCTTTGGTATTCTGTATGATTACTGCGCCCCACATTGGAATGGTCACTTCCTCTCGCACGATAGATACCGAAGATAATGTCTGATTGCGATGCAATAGCATCTTAAAAGAATATTTCCACGTATCCTTGACTTTTACTGTTAGAATTTTCATTTGGTAGCAGTGCTAGAACAATATAAATTCAAAATTTCAACAAAAATATGAATTAATAAAAATGAACTAATAACCTTTGCTGTCTCGGTAATAAGCGCCATACTTAGTAGCAATATTTTCAGCTTGTAACTCAGATACATTTCGCATGTTGGCCATAACATGTTTGACAAAATATTCTTGATCGACTTGCTTAATATGGCAGCTGAATGTTTATTAACTTAATGAGTTTTTAAGTGCAAAATAATAACTCACTTATGGATTTTTCAATTTAGCATCAAATACTAATGGTGTAGCGGGAAAAGCTAGTCAATTTTATTATTTTTAATAAAAAAAAAAAATCCAAATTATTAAAATATCTTTTGTCTATGTTTGGCTTAGGAAGTTATTGCCAGATTTCTTCAAGAACTGTGCTTTTCAATGTGCTAAAAAGTATTCACAATTCAATTTAAAAACATAATGGCTATTAAGGTGTTTAGTTATATTTCTGCCATCAACATTTTTTTTTTCAAATTCCTATAAATGACGACAATATAAATTCATAAAAATTGTCTGGGAATAATTTTTTTTCTCTAAGGATCGCAGTAAGTTAAAGAGGTTTGCTTTGATTTTTTACTTCCATGGCTGATTTATAGTTTGGTAAAGTTATGGTTATGGTTATAGTTAGGCTATTGTCATGGTTATGGTTATGGTTATGGTTATGGTTATGGTTATGGTTATGGTTATGGTTATGGTTATGGATATGGTTATGTTTATGGTTATGGGTATGGTTATGGTTATGGCTATGGTTATGGTTATGGTTATAGTTATGGTTATGGTTATGGTTGTGGTTATGGTTATGGTTATGGTTATGGTAATGGTTATGGTTATGGTTATGGTTATTGTTATGGTTATGGTTATGGATATGGTTTTGGTTATGGTTATTGTTATGGTTATTGTTATGGTTATGGTTATGGTTATGGTTATGGTTATGGTTATGGTTATGGTTATGGTTATGATTATGCTGGTTGTTGTTATGGTTATGCTAGTAGTTATGGTTATGGTTTCGGTGATGGCTATGGTTTTGGTTATGGGTTTCGATTGTCTGATCATTGCGACTATTGAACTCCAAACAATAATTTTTTATTGAAACATGTAAGAGTGTAATGAGAGTAGTTATCAGAAAAGAGTCATTCATGAATTTTCTTAA
The DNA here is from genome assembly GCA_943735915.1 of Pherbina coryleti. Taxonomy (NCBI): domain Eukaryota; kingdom Metazoa; phylum Arthropoda; class Insecta; order Diptera; family Sciomyzidae; genus Pherbina; species Pherbina coryleti. Next base: position 67,959,501 of record OX030951.1, read on the forward strand.
CAGTTCGAAATGATGGATGACTTATATAAAAAAAGACTCTCAAACATGAGCATTAAAGAATCATTAGTATTATGTTATGGACTCTTGATAAAGAAAAAAGCTTCGAGTAAAAAAACATTATATATATTCTTATGGCTTCCTGAGAAGTGAAACAAAAGATCCACTGATACAATGCACAAATAGTTACACTGTAACGAAGCTGCCGGTCTTCCGGCGCTATAGCTGAGATATGCTCAGCCGCTGTCCAGGACTCGTTAAAAAATATATAGTTTGGGATGTTTTTGTTAAAAATATAGTTTATTTAGAAAATATTTAGTTTTCTGTTTCTTACAAATGTGATCAAAGTTAGTTGGTGTGGCGAGCGATGTGGTGTTGGTGCGGCGAGAGATGTGTTGTTGATCGAAATCGGCTGTGCGTTTTGACAATCAGAAGTTATCGCTTTGGCTGATGTCTGTCGTGCTAGTCAGGCTGCTATGATTTTCCCTGACTTTCCACTTACGCCCTAACAGTCAAACTCTAGTCTTGTTGGGGCGATCTGACGATGTGCCTTCTAGTTGTCTTTTCCCTCCCGTGCGACCTGACGGTGCGCTTAAAATAATCCTGTAAAAGTCACGTCCACGATCAAGCGACCTGACGGTGCGCTTGCTAACCTTTACTTGACTTCCCGTGCGACCTGACGGTGCGCCTTAGCAAATACTCTACCAGCTCTTTAGCTTGAACACTGCGACCTGACGGTGCGCTTCCTGAACCTATACTTTACCACTCGTGCGACCTGACGGTGCGCCTTAGTAAATACACTACCACTATTACCACAACAAAATAAATACCTTCTGTTCGTCCACAGCCTTCGCTTGATATCCTTGTCAATGTTCTTAATTTAGCTGTGACCTCTTCCGTCGATGGTCCTCAGCTACTTGCTTTGAATGAACTCTTCTTCTCCTGGTGGTCCGTCAGCTACTCTTCTAAATTAACTGATGGTACGTCAGCTACTGCTTGCGATCACTCCTCTTCTGTTGGTCGTCTGTCAGCTACTGCTCTTCTATTGAACTCCTCTTCTGTTGGTGGTCCCTCAGCAACTACTCTTCTATTGAACTCCTCTTCTGTTGGTGGTCCCTCAGCAACTGCTCTTCTATTGAACTCCTCTTCTGTTGGTGGTCCCTCAGCAGTTGCTCTTCTATTGAACTCCTCTTCTGTTGATGGTCCCTCAGCAACTGATTTTTCAATCCACCCACTGCTTCTTGTTAGACTATGCTTGCCTCGAGTTGTATTTGTACTTGCATGTGTCTCTCGTTAGGCTATGCTAGCTGATAACTCGAGTTGTATTTGTATTTTCATGTATCTCTCGTTAAGCTATGCTTGCTGGTACCTCGAGTTGCATTTGGACTTGCGTGTACCTCTAGTACTTTCTTGTCTCTCTCTTTTCTCCTTGTAATTGTTTCTGCTTGTGTCTCGCGTCGCACTGTTTGTGTTATAGGCTAGACACATTGACGACGGCTGCAGCAGTGCAACATTAGGTGAATATTAAAATGTTGTAATGTCGTGTGCGGCTTGGTTATTTTGAACGCGGTGCAACAATCAAAAAGATCATATATAGCAGGATGCTTCCGCACAAAATTTTTCATATTAACTATGTTAATAGCCTTAAAGTTGGTCGACAACCAAAGCAAACACCGAAATAACAAAAAAAGTATCTGTCTTATGTAAAAATTGAGAGCAACTGAGCAAAAACAAAAAATGGCTGCACTTGTTGCATGTCAAATTAGAATTAAATCTATATCGATGACAGCAACATTGCCGCAGCCTCATTGCAGCCGAGCATTGTCGTTGCAACATATTCACCACATACACCTCCATAAGAAAAGCATGTAAAAACAATTTGACAGCTGCTGTACTGCTGCAGCCGTCGTGATGTGTTTAGGCCACCGTTGCCAGATTGGGCGATTTATCGCCAATTGGGCGCTTTTTTTCTTGTTTTTGCGCTTAAATTTTTAGGAAATCGCCTGGCGAGTTTTTGGGCGATTTTTGTAAAAACAACCTTTTTTCATAAACTCATCTAATGTGTTTAAAATTTCAATTAAAGAAAATACCAATTGTTTTAAGTGTTTGGAACACTCTGTTAACAATGCGACTTAACACAGCTCACAAGCCCTTATCGATAATTTATTTATATCGAAATACTTATTTTTTGAGACCGTTTCTTCAAAACATCAACTCACTGAAAGAAGACATTGTCAAAAATTTCAATTTTTATAATTTAGCTACATTCAGCTTAAATAAAATTTTAGCGGATAAAAGCAGTTATAAAAGAATTAATGACCTTACATTTCATTATCAGTTCCATGAAGAAATTCACAAATTAAGTGATGATATTGTTATGATAGACATACTATCAAAATGCCAGAATTTCATTATAGTTTTAATCAAGGAAATGTTAAAACGATTACCTAGTCTGTTAGAAATTTTTGAAAACGCTTTTATTTTATGTCCTGAAAGATGTTTAAACTATATAAGACCTTCTTTCCGTGAACTCCCTCTTCATTAGCTATCTCTTGAAGAGCGACGTGCAGAAGAAATCGAATACGAATCTTTGTTGACATTTCCATGGAGCAATGTTTTCAAAAACAAAGTGCCATCTGAAAGTGAAGAATTTTGGTAATCGGCATACAAAATTAAAACAGCCGTAGGCGGAAAAATGTTTGACAATATTTATAAGTTGGCATTCATCTTGTATAAACTAAATCAATGTATGAACTAAACAAAACTTCGAGAATTGACGAAACGGAGGAAGAGTCTAATATGGCTGAAGAACTACGTTTTTTGCAAAAAGTGTTTTTTTTTAAAGTTGCATATTGAAAAATTCTAAAAAGTTAGTCTCTAAAAAAATGTTCTTTAACGATCAAAATTCTCGTGTAAAATGAAGTAGCTATTTTATTATTTTTTATAGATCTCAAAAATATGAAAATAAGAATATCTAATACTATTAACAGATCTCAATATTATTTGAAAAAAAATGTGTATAATTTGTTTTGTTTTTTCTAATATAATAAATTTCTTAGAAAAATGGCGATTTTTGGCGATTTTTTTTTTCATTGGGCGATTTTGGGCGATATTTTTTTTAAATCTCGCGCTTTTCTCAAAAAAGTTCTGGCAACACTGGTTTAGGCTATTAGAGTTGGATCGCTGGTAGGGGAAATACTGGTTTTAAACGTGTGTTTCTCTCTATCTCTGACTGATGCTCAATGTTATGTTGAAATGTTGAAATCGTATGATAAGCTTTGCTGTACTTTTGCCGCATTGATTGATAATAGTATTTAATCCAAAATTATTTAGTTTCAGCTTTGATTATACAAATGGTGTGCACCCAAAACTGGCTGCTGGTTTTGGGTCGTCACAACACTTACATTGATAATAATCCTAAATCTTAATTCCATAACAACTTTTGTTGGACATTCGTGTCAATTTAAGAGCTCTTTGTGAAATGTTTTGATATCTTAAAAAAATCTCTTCCAATAATATGAGGCCACTTTGATGCTTTTTATCTGTATTATTTGATCTGGTTTTTAAATTTTAGTTTTTTGTTTTCAGTTAAGTGCATTATTGCTTTGTCGACTTTTCTTATTTGTCTTCTGTTTCGAATTTCTTCTGAAATCTTACTTCTTCTTGTCACAACATAATCATTATTAAAAGCATTACTTTCAGTAATGAAGAGTCTGTCAAGTAGCTTTCTGCTATACACTCAAACATACCTACTTACATTAATAAAGACACAAATAATGATCCTTGACACCAGCAGAAGAGCTGCCAGAAATCCTTTATGCTTTTAGCTTTTCTATTTTAAGAGTGATTTTAAATGTGTGTGTGTGCAGTTGTTCATTGTGTCTTAAGACAACACAAGCAAACAACAGATAATTGACTGGATATGTATTTGTCTCAATTAATTATTTGAATCCACTTATCCAATTCCACCACCGTTTCTGCTTCCGTTAACATTTCTCTTTTATTTACTTAAATACAAATATGTTCATTAATTTTAAAACACAAACATACACACATCCACAGATAAAAATAAAATATGTTAATGTAAAAGTTGTGTATGTTCTGTTGATCCTAAATTTGCGTGTATGTGTGTTAAAAGTGCTCTTACCTTGCTATCTGCACTCTAAAAACCAATTTTCTTCGTTTTTGTATAAATTAGAGAGATATTGACAACCCTGCAATTGAAATCATTGTAAAATTTAAAAAAAGCATGTATAAGGTTTTTACATTTGCTGTACAGTTTCAATTTTGGAGAGTGGAAAATACATAAGATTTCTAAAAAAATAAGTTCTATTGAAAATTGAATACTTCTTCCTTGAATTAATATTCGTTTCCGTTAAAAAAAAAAGTTGGCTGTGTCGTGGACATACCCTTAGGTTATGACGTGGTGGTGTTTCTTTATACTCCTACTTAGTTCATGTCAAAACTCTTGTTTTAATCCATGATCAAATTCTTGTCTTCATCAAATATACCGAATCCCTTTAACAGTTTGGAAAGGTGTGTTTTAGGTTTGTCTTCATTGTTGTCCTAATCCATATCCTAATCATGTGATAGTCCTTTTCGGGTTACATAGCCCGGTTTCATTGTGTTATTTTGTTGTTTGGGAGCTGTGTTGGTTGCCACGAAAAAAACTGTTGAAATCATAACTTGATTTTTTGTTTTTGTTGTTGTTGTTGTTGTTGATGTTGATGTTGATGTTGATGTTGATGTTGATGTTGATGTTGATGTTGATGTTGATGTTGATGTTGATGTTGATGTTGATATTGATATTGATGTTGATGTTAATGTTGATGTTGATGTTGATGTTGATGTTGATGTTGATGTTGATGTTGATGTTGATGTTGATGTTGATGTTGATGTTGATGTTGATGTTGATGTTGATGTTGATGTTGATGTTGATGTTGATGTTGATTTTGATGTTGATGTTGATGTTGATGTTGATGTTGATGTTGATGCTGATGTTGATGTTGATGTTAATGTTGATGATGTTGATGCTGATGTTGATGTTGATGTTGATGTTAATGTTGATGTTGATGTTGATGTTGATGATGTTGATGTTGATGCTGATGTTGATGTTGATGTTGATGTTGATGTTGATGTTGATGTTGATGTTGATGTTGATGATGTTGATGTTGATATTGATGTTGATGTTGATGTTGATATTGATATTGATGTTGATGTTGATGTTGATGTTGATATTGATGTTGATGTTGATGTTGATGTTGATGTTGATGTTGATGTTGATGTTGATGTTGATGTTGATGTTGATGTTGATGTTGATGTTGATGTTGATGTTGATGTTGATGTTGATTTTGATGTTGATGTTGATGTTGATGTTGATGTTGATGTTGATGTTGATGTTGATGTTGATGTTAATGTTGATGATGTTGATGCTGATGTTGATGTTGATGTTGATGTTGATGTTGATGTTGATGTTGATGTTGATGTTGATGTTGATGATGTTGATGTTGATGCTGATGTTGATGTTGATGTTGATGTTGATGTTGATGTTGATGTTGATGTTGATGTTGATGTTGATGTTGATGTTGATGTTGATGATGCTGATGTTGATATTGATGTTGATGTTGATGTTGATATTGATATTGATGTTGATGTTGATGTTGATGTTGATGTTGATGTTGATGTTGATGTTAATGTTGATGTTGATGTTGATGTTGATATTGATATTGATCTTGATGTTGATGTTGATGTTGATGTTGATGTTGATGTTGATGTTGATGTTGATGTTGATGTTGATGTTCATGTTGATGTTGATGTTGATGCTGATGCTGATGTTGATGTTGATGTTAATGTTGATGTTGATGTTGATGTTGATGCTGATGTTGATGTTGATGTTGATGTTGATGTTGATGTTGATATTGATATTGATGTTGATGTTGATGTTGATGTTGATGTTGATGTTGATGTTGATGTTGATGTTGATGTTGATGTTGATATTGATATTGATGTTGATGTTGATGTTGATGTTGATATTGATATTGATCTTGATGTTGATGTTGATGTTGATGTTGATGTTGATGTTGATGTTGATGTTGATGTTGATGCTGATGTTGATGTTGATGTTGATGTTGATGTTGATGTTGATGATGTTGATGTTGATATTGATGTTGATGTTGATGTTGATATTGATGTTGATGTTGATGTTGATGTTGATATTGATATTGATGTTGATGTTGATGTTGATGTTGATGTTGATGTTGATGTTGATGTTGATGTTGATGTTGATGTTGATTTTGATGTTGATGTTGATGTTGATGTTGATGTTGATGTTGATGTTGATGTTGATGTTGATGCTGATGTTGATGTTGATGTTAATGTTGATGATGTTGATGCTGATGTTGATGTTGATGTTGATGTTGATGTTGATGTTGATGTTAATGTTGATGTTGATGTTGATGTTGATGATGTTGATGTTGATGCTGATGTTGATGTTGATGTTGATGTTGATGTTGATGTTGATGTTGATGTTGATGTTGATGTTGATGTTGATGTTGATGATGTTGATGTTGATATTGATGTTGATGTTGATGTTGATATTGATATTGATGTTGATGTTGATGTTGATGTTGATGTTGATGTTGATGTTGATGTTGATGTTGATGTTAATGTTGATGTTGATGTTGATGTTGATATTGATCTTGATGTTGATGTTGATGTTGATGTTGATGTTGATGTTGATGTTGATGTTGATGTTGATGTTGATGTTGATGTTGATGATGTTGATGCTGATGTTGATGTTGATGTTGATGCTGATGTTGATGTTGATGTTAATGTTGATGTTGATGTTGATGTTGATGTTGATGTTGATGTTGATGCTGATGTTGATGTTGATGTTGATGTTGATGCTGATGTTGATGTTGATGTTGATGTTGATGTTGATGTTGATGTTGATGCTGATGTTGATGTTGATGTTAATGTTGATGTTGATGTTGATGTTGATGTTGATGTTGATGTTGATGTTGATGTTGATGTTGATGTTGATGTTGATGTTGATGTTGATGTTGATGCTGATGTTGATGTTGATGTTGATGTTGATGTTGATGTTGATGTTGATGTTGATGATGTTGATGTTGATATTGATGTTGATGTTGATGTTGATGTTGATGTTGATGTTGATGTTGATGTTGATGTTGATGTTAATGTTGATGTTGATGTTGATGTTGATGTTGATGTTGATGTTGATGTTGATGTTGATGTTGATGATGTTGATGTTGATGTTGATGTTGATGTTGATGTTGATGTTGATGTTGATGATGTTGATGTTGATGTTGATGTTGATGTTGATGATGTTGATGTTGATGCTGATGTTGATGTTGATGTTGATGTTGATGTTGATGTTGATGTTGATGTTGATGTTGATGTTGATGTTGATGATGTTGATTTTGATTTTGATTTTGATTCTGATTTTGATTTTGTTGTTGGTGTTGGTGTTGGTGTTGGTGTCGTTGCTTTTTCGATTGCTTTTTTTATTTGCTTCTCCATTGGTTGTGCTTTTCCTTGGTGCATTAACTTTGCTTTAGCTACATACTGTTAATCCAGCAAAAGTGATGCATATGCGTCTCTTTAGGCGGTTCCATGAGGAGCCTCTTGACGCCGTAAATTTTTTTTTGTATATGTATCATGTGCCCGAAGACCTCATCTTCATTTTCGTCAAATTTCTTTAAAATTTACCATTACGCCTGTAGTGACAGAGTTAAAATTCCATGTAACGTTTTTTCATGGCTGTAGCATTTTTACTGCATTATGAGATTGAGTCAACCCTGAAATCATGACAACAAGAATTTTTTTGTAATTTAGTTGTCAGGCGTAATAACACATCTATGCTATCGTAAAAGAAAATTTACCGTAGCGTGCCTCCTTAGTGAGTAATAATTCCATGCAACGATATTACATTTCTGTTACATAAGCTGCTATCTTGACGATCTCAGATTTTTTTTTATTCAGACGACGTCAGATTTTTTTTTATTTTTGTCGTAAAGTCAAGTAAAGTCCTTCATTATCTTTTTTAAACATTTATCGTAGCTTATATACTCATCGAGTAAAAGTTCAATGCAACGCCGCTGCATGAATGTTGCATTGTCGACCTATAAGAGGCTCTGTCTGTGTCCCCATGACGTCAGAAATTTTTTATCGAATTATATTGTAAGGGCTTAGAATAGGCCTTTATTGGTGTATCATATTTTTAATCCTAGCACCTATACTCAGTGAGTCATAATTCCATGTAACAAATTTTCAGTTGTGTTGCTTAAGCAGCTCCCAACGCGTCCCGATGACGTCTTGAATATATATGTTTTTTTTTTTTTTATAATGTGTATACAATTCAATGCAACGTCGATGAATTTTTAAAAAATGCCTTTTTCAACCTTTTTGGAAACCTGCGCGGTAAAACGTAACTTCGTCACGTCAAAATTAAAAAAATTCTTTAACATTTCGAAAAAGAAATACATTATATAGAAAACGGCTATCTAAGGGTGTAAAATAAATGATAGATAAAATCTGAACAGTGAAGCTATTATTTGAATCTATGGGTTCCCTTCACGATGTTTTTCAAATATTTTATTTGCCACCACTACTGAGACATGCGAAGGCAATTTGAGAAGTCAGTGACTTTTTGAATAAAATACATTTTTTTCGACAAAAAAAAAAGTGGTTTGTTTCTCAACGTAGTTAAGTCGTAAAGTTTTAGTCAATTACATATGAGAAAATATATGAGGAAAATTTATAGTGAAGGATGATGACCTGGACGGAACTGGAATCCAAGACTCTTGGGGAGGCAGTCAAGTGCCCTACCACTCGATTATCGAGGCCGCTCAGAAGTATTATTGGGTGAGAACCAAATCTGTCTCTTAAAGTGACGTCATTAAAACAATAAAACCTTCACAACTCTGAATACACTTAAAAACATCTTAACAGCTGTTTTAACTTTGACCAAGATAACTTCTTGATCATTTTAATTCAATCTGTAAATTGTTAAGTACTGCTTAAAGCAAACTGAAAAGTTTTACAAATTCAATATTTTATAAAGTAAAAATTAACTACTTTGTCTCTTATTTTTGATAAATTGGCTTATTTTATGTAACATATTAACGAGTCCATATGTTTTACTTCAAATGTGTTTGCTTCTATATTTCCTTTAACTTATCATCTTAATCCTCCGCATAGTTGTTTATTTTTCCTCCAGTTGTTTCTACTCTTGAGGGTATATTAGTCAAAAATGTTTGAATGACATAACTTGCTGTGCCTCCGGTAAGCCATTGCACAAAATTATATTCTTGATTTATGATAATAAAATATTAACCAGTTTATCTATATGGATGGCGTGTTACTTGCTTGTTTGCATGGATTATTACCAAAAGTATGCCCAATTTAATATCATATAAAATAACAACAACAACAACAACAAGAACAACATGGCCCACAAGACGAGCAAATAAATAATATTCATCATTTGTAATCTTGAATTTTCATTCGCATCACATTTTTTACTCCTGTTGATGGTCGTAAATAAAATGAAACATACAGGCTCACCCCACCTGAAATATATTTAAACATTCATATGCACGTATTTGTGAATTTATTTTTCTCTGTGTACATAAAGTGAACAATTTAAATATGAAATTATTATTTGCGTTATTTGTTGATTGTTAAATGAATTGCTAGAACTTTGTGTTAATAACTTGAGGTGAGTTATTTTTGAAGATATTTAATTGAATTTAAACCCCATAACAAGATATTTTAATGTATTTGTGGTTATAAATCATGATTATTTGTGTGGTTTTGCTGGGTGTATAAAATTTAGAAAAAACTTAGGTTTGCAAATCAAAAATGATTTTGACCTCATAAGGTGTTGTTATTGCGAAACTTATCCCATTTTATATCCGAGCTAAAGTTGACCTATGTAATTTTTTGTTCCAATAAGGTATGTTCTGAAATATACTCCCTCTGAAGCTATTGTTTCTTAAGGGGGGGGTCTTAGGTTTAGATGACTTAAATAATTGGATTTTTTTTATTCCATAAATTGTTAGGAAAACTATACATACAAAAATGTGTTTGCAAAGTTTCAAATAAAAATATCAATTTGTTCTAATGTTATGAACAACTAAGTCCGCATCCCCCGTTAAGTGCCGGAGTAAGTGTGCCACGTTAACGTGCTGTAAGACGGAGGGTTTTTTTCAAAAGTGTTGTTGGAAAGTTTTTATGCAATAATTTTAAAAATTGACTGTTTGGAATGTAGTTACGAATGTAGATTTCCTGTAATTCCTTTCAAATTTTTCAGCAATTTAATATCTTCAACAACCCCTTTTCTGATAATATTCCATTGATAAAACTGGATATTTTCACATCCATTAGGAAATATTTATTCTAAAGTATCGTTGCGGATGTTACATGTTATTGCCTATATTTTCGAAATTGCTTAGCCAACCATGAAATTTTTGCAAACTTTTATTTCTGAGTGGTCAGATCTAGAACCAAGTCTGTCAGATCTAGAATAAACCAAGTCCATGACCTCATACTTGGTTCAGAAAATTACTGAATTTTATTAAGAAATTTTTAATCAGGAAGTCGTTGTGGTCGCTACATGAATTCATTGCGGGCGTTAGAGGAATTCATTGCGGTCGTTACAGGAATTCGTTGGGGTATTTACGAGAGCGACAAAAAGGCTTCTCAGTAAATACAACTTTAATCTACACATGAGTAATGAAATTTGGGACAGGAGTGGGCACGATTTTTCTCAAGGACCATGCAAAAATCGGACAGAATTTGCCTAGGAGGCGTGGCAATTTATATAGTTTTATATCATGGTATGTATTGACAGTCTGGTAATGAAATTTCGTGCAGGGATGGGTAGGATATTTTGCAAGCATGCTGAAAATTGGGCGGGATTCGATAAATATGCGTGGTATTATTAATAAAATGCTTTATCTCGTTATATATTGACATTGGAATTCAGTAAAGGAGAGCGTGAGATATTCTCCGAGCACGCACAAGAAATGGGCGGTTTTGGGCAAGAGGACGCAGCTTAATAATTAAAATACTATATTTTTGTAAGTATTTTAGTAAAGATAATACTGCAGAAGTTTGGAGTACAAAAATAAGTAAAATTTGCATAGTTCCTCGTAATAATATATTTTTATTAAAAAAAGAACAATTTAATTGATACGGAACTTAAAGAAACAATTTCTTTACTGAAAAACATGAAAAATAAATTAAAATTACATTAACTATTAAATTTTCTTGAGTTAAGACTTTGCAGTCCGTCCAATCATTACTATTTTTTATTTTTTTTTTTTTTTTCAATATCATCAAAGTGGAGGAGTACGTTAAACAATGTGAGGACCACTCGATACCAATGCGAACCCAGGTTCGAACCAGAGACTTGCAATTATTCTCGTTATTGAGTCATTGGTTGACTACGAGGGGTACTATTTATATTTCGGGAACTGGCAACACTAATGTCAATTGCTTAAATCTGGCATCACCATAATAAAGTTTTACATTTTTTAGCATAAATGTACTTACAACGTTTTGATGTACAAGTGCTATTTGTTTTGTTTACAGTGAGTGTGTTAAGAAAATCAATTTGTTCAAAAAATGGAAATTTCAAGAGAAGGCTTTCGTTGAATTATTTTTCCGTGAACTTTGTTCTTTGTATGACGATAAAGCACCATCAAAAACCACAGTATGTCGCTGGTATAGTGAATTCAACCGTCGTCGTAGTTCGGGCGCCGAAGAATTCCGTGAAGGTCGTCCAAAATCGGTTGTTGTGCCACAAAACATCGATGCAGTACGTGAACTAATAATGCAAGATCGTCATGTGACATATCGTGAAATAGAGGCATCAATGCACATTAGTTCCACTTCAATACATTTCATTTTGCATGAACACTTATCTGTAAAAAAAAATTGCTCTCGTTGGATGTCCCATAATTTATCTATCGCTCAAAAAAAGTCTCGCTTCCATTGGTGTAAGGAAATGATTAAAAGGTGGTGCTTCAAAAGACGTGTATAAAAACGTGACAAATGACGAATTATGGATATATGCATATGAGCCGGAAACAAAACAGCAATCGACCGTATGGGTATTCCAAGACGAGTCAAATCCAACAAAAATTGTTCTCGCACGAAGCACTGCGAAGCAAATGGTCGCCTGTTTCATCCACCGAATGGGTCATGTGGCAACTTTTCCGCTTGAGCACCGTAGGACGGTCTATTCTGAATGGTACACGACCATTTGTTTGCCAGAAATCTTCGGAAAAATTTGCAAAATCAACAGCCAAAGACGAATCATTCTCCATCATGACAATGCGAGCTCTCACACATCTCGTCAAACATGTGAATTTTTGAGCAGTCAAAACGTCGAATTGATCACTCATCCTCCATACAGTCCTGATTTGGCACCCAATAACTTCTTCTTCCCGAATATCAAAGGTAAACTGCGTGGATAACGATTAAAGAGCGCCGCATAAGCAGTTGAAGCGTTGAAAAACCATGTTTTGGAGGTGTCTCAATAGAAATGGAAAAATTGCTATGACAAATGGTTTGAACGAACGCAAAAGTGTATTAATTGATCATCAAGGGGAATATTTTGAAAAACAATAAAACCATTTTCATTTAAAAATATTTGTTATTATTTGTTATTTCCGAAATATAAATAGTACCCCTCGTAACAGAGGAAAGAGTATTATTGGATTTAAGTTAAAGAAGATCTTGCCCTCATCTATATATAAATAGCCGTAAGCGAAACAGTTAAGAACCATTTTCTTCCGTGTTTCTCAACCGATTTTTATAATTTTTTTTAATTAGTCAGAGTAAAGAGAAGGAGTGCACCGAATATTTTTTAAAAAAATGCACCTGTTTTGAACAGGCAAAACGATTTAGGATGTATTTCAGGCATTGTGGATTCATAAACACGAAGAATATCCATACAAAAAGAACAGAAAAAAGAAACAACAAACAATGCCACACTATTTTGCTGTTGTTGCACAACGTTGCTGTGATTGAGCAGAAGGCGACAGAGTAAGAAAAAGCTTCAATACAGCTGTGTGGTTCTTGTTGCTTTTTCTTTCCTCTTTACGGATCATTCAACGGCATTGCATAGAATTATTACTTGCACTGTGTGTGAGACATGATAAAACAAGATCAACAACAAGAGACAAATGTGATAAAACAAAAGTTATAGTGCTACGAAAAATTGAATTTTAAAACAATAAAAAATGGTTCTATGACCTTATTACGAACATTTTTTTTTAAGAAAAAAAAAGAAAGAATAAGTTATCTGCGAATATGAACCGGTGCAGTGCTCAGTTCTGTCATTGAGCCAATGTTTTTATTTTGTGTACCGTAATGACTCACAAAACCAATAAACACCATGAGTTCTGTGGAATGACTTAAGTACTTAGGGCTCGTTCATAAACTACGTTACCAAATTTTTGGTTTTTTTTACTCCATCCCCTCCGTTACTCTTTTTTAGTACATTTCAAGCCTCTCCGTTACTTATCGTAGTGCTTTTTAAAACCCCTTCTATAATGCTTTATAACCTACTTATTTTTCGTCCGCGAGTCATGCAAATGTTTCTTCCGAATCCCCATTACTTTTACAAAGGCATGGCCGCCTCTAGTAAGCTTCCTTCTGTAAAGTATAAAAAGCATCATACGTACTTACGTTTTCCTTTACTAAAATAAAGTGCAGGGAATGTACTCCCGACGATCGAAATTGTTCGTGTTTCCATTCTAATGCACTTTATATAATAAGTAGGACGCATGCAAATAAACGTAAGCTACCCGTACTGTATTGATATACGACGTGCATATAATTCATTATATAATAATCCAAACCGTCTTCGCAACGGAACTTGTAAGTGCTGCTTACTTTTTCACTTACAAAATAAGGTGAGCGTAATGCCACAGATTGTGTTTATTTTTTCGTTCTCTTTTTACTTTCTTTCATGTTTTATTGGTTTTTATGCGCCAGTTACGTTTTGACGTTGAAAATGAGAAATTAAAATCGGGATGGTAAAAATTAATAAATGAAAAATTAATAAATGAAATTTTTACCAGAATGAATGTAAGTGACAAAAATTTATTTAATCAATTTATTACTCTACAAATGATGTTAATACACCGTCCATCAGCATACGTTTGTTCTTTACTCGTTTTTTCTTTTGATTTTTGCTACACTTCATATCTTCGTAACAAAATAAAAATCTCTTTACAAAATAAAATACATATGGAATATGTAACATAACACTAAAACATATGTAACATAACTTGAATTCACTGAGGTAAAGGCATAACACTTGCCTCAGATTTAAAAAAAAGTCATTAAAAACTCAATAAAAAAACGTAACCCTAAACTTAATCCCCCTTAAGAGACTCCTCTCTATTTTCTGAAGTTAAATAAATTTATTAAATTCTTAACTCCAAAGCCTCGGAAATAACGTGTATTTTATGCCCAAAAAAGAGCTTTTCTTAAAACATTCTCATAAAAGCAAAACTTTTATGGTACTTGAAGTTTTGAAAACGCTTCTTAAGCATATAAAAAGTGTAGAAATATTTTATAACCATCATATGCATGATAAGCAATTTCAAACTTTAGCAAAGCTTTAATTTTTTCCTCATCTGTTGTTGTAAAACTTTGTAATTTATTTGGAATGAAAGTAATAAAATTTAAAGCTCTTTGAAACTGCTGCTAACTCTTGCTTTAAAAAGCTCTGACATAACTTTTTTACGGTCTTTCATACATAAAAGTCTGTGCATTTAAATATCAACACTAAGTTCACGTTCGATGTGTCAAGTGTTTTTTTTTTGTTTTTTTTTTTTGTTTTTTTTTTTGTAAATTCTTTAAATCACAATAAATCTGTTACCCTAAAATTGTCTCCTCCCCTCGGCTTTATGTTCACTACGTGTACATTTTTTTATGATCCCCACCGGGAGAGCTTAATTAATAACAATTTCTAACATAACGGTTCCAGTATTAAATTAAAAACATCTCTTGCTCTCATGCAAACTTTGAGCGCATTAAAAGCTTTTCAATGTTTACAAAAACAAAGTCTTCAAGCGACTGAGTGAGTTAGTGGGTAAGTGAGTGAGTGGTTTGTTTTTCTGGTATCGCTCTTATTAAACCATAAATAAATGTAATATAAAAGCTTTTAAAAATTATTTGCCAAATTTACATTTTTATCTTTAAGCTGTTGCTGCTGCTGCTGCTGGTATTATTTAAATAGCTTTTATAAGCTTTTCACCTGCGGCTTAACTATTGACTCTGGCTCTTTAGTAGGTAGGCTTTTCCCTTTGTGAATATGTTGTGAGTAGCGTAGAGACAAACATGTGTATGTGAATGTGGATGCGGATTTGGTTGTGGATGCTTGTGTTTGGGAGAGTTTGTCGTTGCTTGAACGTAAACTCATTTCTAGCACAGGTTGATAACCGCTAAATCAAATTTATACAAACATATTCACAGCAACTCATACATGTAATTAAATTCATGATAAACACACACACACACATACACTCACACACTCTTCCAACTGCGACCTTCTCATGCATGGCTGTGCTTTTCACATTGCCCTGAAGTAAAATTTCAAGCACCACATTTTATACTCTCTCTCTGTCTACCATCTGCTCCATCACCCAGTGCTGTTGTTAGAAATTCCCAAGCTTTTATTTTTATGACTGTTCAATGTTAATTCTGCCCAAATATATGTTGAAATAAATGAATATAAAAATTCTTTAAATATTTTCACACAATTTTTGTACGTGCAAATTTTGTGTTTTGCACCAAAAGTGTTGGTTGGTTGGCAAGTTAGCAAATATTTGAATAGCTGCTGTTGTAATGAAAAAAAAAATAAAAAAAAACGAAAAATTCTTTTGTATGCAAACATTTCTCAAGACCAAGAAAAGTTTTTTTTTCGTTATTGTTTTTGTTGGTTGAGGTAATTGTTTTTTGTTCATTTTCATGAATGCTCTGTTTTTAATTTGAACAATTTATTTGAGGTAGCTTTCAATGGAATTTTCCATAAAACTGTCTATAAAAAGAAATTTATATAAAAAACCAATTCCTTTATGGATTTTTTAAGGTTTGCTTAGACTGATTTTTTAAAAAAGCAACCACAAAATTACTTCTATAAAGGTCAAACAACAGTTGTGTACAAAAATAATTTTTCCAAATGTTAATGAAACCATAAATTTTCACTTAAGAGCATATAATGGATTGATTTTAAATTTTCTGACCCGCTTAAAATCAACGATTAACCAAAATAAATAGATTTTTTTAACAAAGGTCCACTTTTGTTCACCTAGACTCTCATGTATTGAAAAAATGTTTCAAACAAAATATCCTTGCGTTTAGATTTCAATTGCGAGTTAAATTGTTCTTAACTTATATCGACTAAAGTTAAGTCAAGTTCATTGTTGTGATACCCTTTTGATTGGTTTGAGTGGTACAGTCTTTATTGGTAAAAAGGAAACTCTTCTTTGCCTTCAAACTTAAAGCACAAGTTGTATTAAATTTACGAGTATGTTTATTATTGCGTACAAATACAAAGATTAAAAGTTTTAAATCTTTTACGGCCTTTTTCTATTTTTCACAGGAAGCAAGTTCATTTCTGTTCTATCATCTGAACTCAAAACCAAGCTACATGAAGATTCATTTAATAGGTTTATAAACCCTTGCATGCTACAAGAAATGAAGTGTTTTCTTAAATTAATATAGAAACAAATTTAAGCTTCAGGCCAAGTATGTTGACAACAAGACAACATGAAGACAATGAAGGCAACAACCAACAACAATAACAGCGGCTCTGTATAGAGCAAATCATACAGCAGACTAGATAGACTCGTTGGCCGCTACACCAATTTGTAGTCTTGCATGACCTTCACTGTGATATACTCAAGCTCATAATAAAGACTCAAATGAGTTCATAAAAGTTTTAGAACTCATACAAATGAGTCTGTTTGGACTAAAAATTAAGACTCTTTTAAGAGTCATATTTAATACTCTTTTTAAGAATCATGTAATGGAATCTTCAAAGGCTTCTATGGAGACTCTTTCAGAACTCATAGAAGTTATTATTTTAAGAGTCATAAGTCTAATGTTGAAAGCTCTTTAATGGTTTAAAAACTCGTTGTAAACACTAATATCTGACATTGATATGATGTTAATAAAACCTCAGAAAATGCTCAGTGGCGAGCACTCTAAAGTACTATAAAAGACTTCGTCTTGTTGTACAACATTATTAAAATAAATAATAAAAAACCCTTTTGAGCAAAATTATCGTATGTGCCATTTTTTCCATATATTTAATAATCTATATATTAATAGGCAAACAAAAAGTTTGTGTTCCCTTTTTTTCTGTGTTACCTTCAACATATTCACATAATACTTATATCGATGGATAGGTATTTTCGAGTAGATTTGCACAATATAATTTTTAATCGAATATGTTGTCATTAAGATAAGTAAAACCGAGCAAATGTAAAACGCTTTTTTTACCAATGGGACAATGAGAAACTACAAAGTGACAAAGCTCTGTTGAACATCGCTGCTGTAGCTTACAAAAGCAAGAATGCGGGAGTGACGCAAACACTTAAAAAGAGCTGAGTAGCATTATTGTTGTTGTTGTTGTTGTTGTTGTTGTTGTTGTTGTTGTTGTTGTTGTTGTTGCTTTCTCTTAATATCTCTCAGCGTTAAATAAAACAAATTAACTGCTGCTTGCTTTATTATCTTGAGAATTATTATTTATCTTGATTTATTTGTTATACTTTTCTACCGTTTATTTACTTTTACTTTATTTACTTTACTTTTAATTTATTTATTTACTTTAAATGATTATTATATGTTGAATAAATTTTTGTTATTGATTGATATATGCTTCCTTTTCTGTCCTTTACCACAATTTTCCTCATATCGTCAAGGTAAGCATTAAGAATTTCCATGCAAATTAATAACCATTCATTATGTGAAAAACAACTTGAGTTTCGTTACCTTACAGAAACAGATGGCCGAATTTCGGCCACAGGCGATACTAGTATTAATAATAAAAATAAAAATATTTCCATACTTTGCAATTCATCGTACTCATACACGCATAAAAAATACTTTTTTTAGAGTCTTATTTCTGAGCAATCAAATCATTTTAGATTTATATATATCAAAGACTCATTTAGGATTCTTTTTATTGAGTACTCATACAACACGCATAAAAAATACTCTTTTTAGAGTCTTATTTCTGATCATTCATTTTAGAATCATATCAAAGACTCCTGTATGAGTCTTTTTATTGCGTACTCATAAAACACGCATAAAAAATATTAATTTTGGAGTCTTATTTTTGAGCAATCATTTTAAATCATATCAAATACTCCTTTATGAGTCTTTTTATTGCGTATTCATAAAACACGCATAAGAAATACTCTTTTTAGAGACATTTTTTTTGAGGCACTCAGAAAATGTTTGCAGGGGATTTAAGATTTGAATCAAAATAAATCAACTAAAATTATTAAAAAACGATTTTTTTAGTAAAAAAAACAATTTATTTAAAATTCAGATCTAACAAAAACAAAGAACACAGAAAGAAACAAAGAAAACAAGTCTTCGGGCCGAAAATATAAAATAAAACTCAGTGTTTACTTTATTCAGTAAATTCTATCTAAAATAGATGGGCAAATACTATTTTTTTTGGTGCATAACAATCAAGTTCAAAGCATCATGTAGCGTAGACCGTACAGCAGTGGTGTTCACACGCATACTACCACAATTTTCAACATTTGTACTTGTGTGAGTAGCTCTCTCGCTGTATGCACTGACAAAAATTGTAGTGCAGGTATTAAGCAAGAATTGTTTTACAATTATCAGTATAATTATCAGTATCATTATCATTATCATCATCACTCTCATTATCATTATCATTATTATTATTATGAATATTATTCTGCACTCATAACTGCACATAAACTCATTTCCATAAACCTCAAAATTTTTGTGCAGTGCAAAACACACGACCAAGTAGCGTGAACCTTCTTACTTGAATTTCAGCAACAAATGATTGAGAGAACTTCGTGTATTTGATCGTCTTGGTGTTTCGATTCTCGAATAAAGCTTTCGAGTCTCACCACGCGTGTGAGAAAAAACTTCTTGTCAGTGTTTATATATGTAAGACACGAGAGAGAGTTCGAAAACGAGTCTCTATGAGTCTCTAGCACGCGAGCCACTATCAGGGTTGCCACTCAAACAAAATGAAAGCTACCAAAATCCTTAAAAAAATCTACCAAATGGAAATAAAACCACCAAAAAAAAAGAGCTGAAAAGTTCGTTCGGACTGAGCCGAAACTGCGCAATTTCGAGCATATTCTCAATTTTGGCTGAAATTGAGTTGAAATTGCTTAATTAAGCCATACAAATTCTTTCAAATAAAATTAGGAACCAATCGCAATTTCATAGAAATTGACCACGAAATTGAGTTAAATTGTAAGGCAACCCAGGCATGTTGATACCAAATTTGGTAGCACTCCCAATAAATACATTGTCAATCAAAATAATCCGTCAAGATATTAATACTGTTAACGTCGTTTTGAATTTGTTGTTTATTCGAATTTTTAATAATTTATAAAAAAAAGACGATTTAAAAAAAAAGGCATTTCGTCGTTCGTAAATTATTGTGTTCTATACCACAAAATTGAAAAAATTGAGATAAGACTGGTATATAGGCAAATTTTTCGAGATCTATCGATCTGTGTCATCAGTTTGCTTTTATCTTTTATAGTTTTCGAAATATGAGACATCGACTTTGTGCTATACAACACTGTTGTGACAAGCTTCGTAACCTATTGTGTTCTATATGCAAAAAATCGTGCATATAGAACAAAAACGAAGCAAAAATACTAAGTAAAAAAAATATTTTTTTATTTTGTTCTATATGCAAGTCTAAATAAAGTTATTAAAGTTATTATTTGGAGGTCTTTGTATTTTGCTGTTTTTTTTTTTGTTTTTTTTCTGGTTTTTTTCTTAGCTTCACATTGCACTTGGCAAATAAAATGAAACAAAAAAGAAAATATCCCGCTTTAGATTGCAGTTGGTAAATAAAATGAAACAAAAAAGAAAAGAAAATACCCATCATAAATAACATAAGGTTAGAAGTTAAATTTTACAACAACGTTTAAAAAAAGCTTAATACTAAGAATAAGAATGGATAAGCAATAGATAAGAAGATATCATTGGAGAAAGTAAATGATGTGAAAAGTTTATACAACTTTTTATCACTTGATGCAGTGGCATACTACAATAGGGGTATTCACGGGTTGATGCGAATTGCAAGAATGCGAAAATGCAACATATTTTTCGCACTAACGCGTTAGCATCATATATTGTAACTTTACGATAGCGGAAAGAAATATATTGCCACCTTATTTCAAAATAACAAAAACTTATTTAAATCACAAGCTTAGCCTTTTTTAAGTTTTACCTAGATGGCAACTATGCTTGAAAACACCCATAACATGAATCATCTGTTTCGCATCACTGTTTGTGCGCTTTCGCAATAGGTTTGAGCAGTGCGTAATTCAAGAAGAGTCCCAAAATTGCTTCTAACGTGTTTGTTGTTGGAATGAAGCAAAAATTCGCAATCTTGCATTTTCGCATCGTCGCAACTGTGTTTCGCATCAACCCGTGAATACCCATAATAATTTGTTTAATACAATTTAAAATATAGGTACAACTTTTTGTCTTCGTTTTTTTAACAAACTTGCTTCAATTAAAAAATCTCCGTAAATCAAGCATGATCTTCGTGGAATCGAAGTCAAATAAATTTGGTTAATTTTTTACTTGATTTTGTAGTCGAAACTTACCTTTTAAGAAATTAACAGGTATTGATTTAAGTGGACTCATAAGAATATATGTATAAGATTAAGTTTAAAATTAAGTTAATATTATAATATATGAGATAAAGTTGTTATTGAGTGAAATCACATTGCTTTTCCTTTCTCCAATACATATTAAATTTTGTTCTATATGCTATAAAACAAAAATAGTTTCGTAAATAAGTGCATATAGAACAAATTATTTTTTTTAAACGCAGCTTACTCTAAAAAACGCTTCCAAGGATGAACATTTTTTTTTGACAGAAAAAACCACAAACTCTTGAACTTTCATTGGTAAGAAAATCGCGGCAGATTTTTCGGTTCAGTTTTTTACTAAACTTTAAACTTGATTTACCAAAAAAACATTTTTGTCATATAGAACACAATAATTTGCGAACGACGATTTGTAGTCTCCTGGAGCCAAGAAGCTCCTTTTAAATATGTGAATGAATTGCGTGGTGTCCACAAGAATGGATGAGGACATTGGGATGATAGTCTGGCTGCAATGACCAGAAGCATTAACTGCTGTCTTCTTGAGTTGATGATATTTATTTTCAGGTTCTTGGTTCTTTGTCTTAATGACCAGCGTTGTCTTTCGTGTATTTTCTGCTCCATATTCCATTCAGCTTCATCATTAATCCTGTATTTTTTTCATATAAAGATATCAATATGGCGTCCGTGGCTTCCGTGGCGTAGTTGGTTAAAGTGCGTGGCCGCTATGTCAACGAACCTGGAGACCCGGGTTCGAACCCCAGCAGCGACAGAAAATTATTTGAATTAAAATAATTTTTCTGTACGGCCGCCACCTCTCTGCAGACAATGGCAAACCTCAGAGAGTAATCAAAATGCCATGTAAAGCTTCTTGAGAACGAACACATTCCGTTCATCGCCCTTCAGAGTCGGTGTTAAGCATGTAGGTCCGGTTCTCGGTCAATTGTGTACAAACTTAATAACACGCACAACACAATTGATCATAAGAAGCTAGGTCAAAGTCCTTTCAAGGGCTGAAATGGCCAGTTATTTATTTATTTTATAAAGATATCAATAAACGGTACCATGGTATAATTAATAAGGTAGGTGTGACAGTTTTCCAGCGAACATGAATTGTCAAAAATCATACAAGACAAAGCAAACAAAAAAAAAAAAAAAAAACAAAAAACAGACGAGTTTGACAATCCATGAACGATCTCGTGAGAAAATAGCCTGTTGTCAACCCTACCTGTATAATTGTATCATGAAACGGTACAATGTTTTTTTCTCTCGAATTACGAAAAAGTAAATAAATAAACGTCAAACGAAATTACTTCATTTCAGTATGAATACTCACAATTTCAATCGAAATCATATCACAAATTTAAGCAATTTCGGGCCAGTGCGAATGTACTATAATACTCTTTACAAAATAGTATAGGATTATCTAGATGCCCACACTTACATCAACTATTAACTAAACTATCTAGATGGTTACACTTACATTAAATTTCAACCAAACTTCAAACACATGAAAATTAAAACTCACATATATTATATTATACTTAAAACGTGTATTTAATAATTTTATTTAAAACAAAAATTCTTTAGCATAAAATACAAATTCATTTCTATAAAAAGTCATAAATAAATAAATGAAATAATTTCTATAAAATATCATATACAATTTATAATGTTAAAAAACTCGTAACTTTAATATAACAATTCATTTTCCTTAAATCGCAAAGCTATAAAGTGTCTCAAACTCATATTTCCACTCATTTTGTGAAAGCTGTATTCAAGAAAGTATTAAGTCCATAAGGACTTCGGAATCAGTTTGACCATCTGCCAGCGGTTTGGATTTAAAAAAACAAATTTCTGTCAATAACAATGGGTTTTGGCTGCAATTTTTTATGAAGGCGAAATTCTGAGTTCAAATAAATTTCCGAATCCATAAAATTTGTTTGCACATTACAACACAGCGACACCAGCAACCAAAAACACAAAAGAACACAAATGGCGGGCAATTTTGACAGCCGACAGAAGTGAATTATGATGCGTTTAAAAATATGACACTTGGGAAGGGTTAGAAAAATGTGCATAATTTTCAAAGGGTGAACCAAAGGTTGTGATATACATTTTTTTTTCATATTTGTAAATTTCATATGCAAACAAATTTTAATGTCTTCAAAAATAAAAAATCTGCCAAAATCAACCAAACTGAAAAAAAAAATTATCAATCTACCAAAAGCCGATTTGGAGAAAAAAATCGACCACGTTTGGTAGAATTCTACCAAAGCGGCAACGCTAGCCACTATACACCCTACACTGGTTTAAACAAATATGTGCCACAGTATAAGTGTAGAGCTAATTATACCTTTTTAATTGATTTTGAGTAAATTTTCCCTATTAAATCTGAACAGTTGAGATGGACACCCCCTCCCCCCCTGCCAGGCAATTTTTTCTTTGTGTTGACCAAGGGAATCAACCACCGCAGGATTGTCCTTTTGATACAGAACCCCCTGTATGTTTCATGTGCCACTGCTGATATATAAATAATTTTTCTTTCCCAAAGTTCCGTATTTATTTTTTATTTGCACCAGATAAATGCATATAATTGCAATACCGCAAAAAGTACCGTTATAAAATTTATTCAAACATGCGTTTGTCAAACGAAATTCAGTGGTAAGCTGTGCATGACCGCAGGTATATGTGTCAGACCAAGTATTTATGGAACAGTCTAGTAGGTTGTATGTTTTTACCAACCTTTTTTAGATTTTCAATTTCAAAACATTAAATTAATCAAATTACTTCATTAAATTTTCAAACAGTTGATTCTAGTAAATTTTAATCACATTAAAATAAAAGCTATAAAGCGCTTAGTAATGGCTGCGAATTGCTTTGAGAATATAACGTACTAATCCGCATGTTTGAAATATTGAAATAATTTCTATAATTAGCTCTTGAATTCATAATCAAGTAATTTAGTTGTAAAAAAAAAAAAATTAATTTAGTTTTTTTAAAATTTATTTTTTTTTTAATGGCTGAACAACAATTTTAAATTTATTTATTAAATGTATGACTTTAGACATTGTATTTGAGTTTTTGACAATTTAATACCACTTTAAGGACACACAGATTTACGGCCTATAATTTACAAATGGTGGATTGCGAAATTTTGCCAAACACATGTTTGGTTTCCTATGTAGTTTAAGGGGGGAAAAAAGTTACCTTAATTTACCTTTCCGTTAATTTCAGTTAATTGAAAAAAATTGCTACCTTTAACTTGTTTTGCTTGAAATGTTGATAATGGCTGCATTCAATAGATATTTAAGCTGCCCACACCCATGGACATCATTATGGTTTCATCTCAATTAGAGCCACTTGTGCTGCGTGTTTCGCCCGGCTGACTGCCCTTTGGCGCAAAAGAATTATTCTTCATCTAGTTGTTATATTGTAGTTGTTGTTGTCGTTATTGTTGTTGTAATTGTGGTTCTTTTTGACTCAATAAATAATGTGAAATGCGTCTATCAATCTTCTCTCTGTTCCTGCGTGTACCATGAATGTGAATATTTCAATGTGGCTTATTTTATTTTCGGTTTTTTTTGTTTTTGTTTTTGTTTTTGTTTGCTGTTGTTTTTGTTTTTGCCAGCACTGCCCATAACATCTTCGTATTTATGTCATTTTCTATGCTTCTTCGGGCTTTTCTACTAATTCGATAAAATGTGGTGAATTTGGTTTTGTTTCTCGACCATAACCCAGAGACTGATGACTATGTGCTTGAGGCCATAAATTTACGTTAATCGCGTGACTTTCTTCTGAGCTCATTTATATTCTAGCAATTTGCCTGGTTTGATGGTATGTTCACAATCAAGCAGCTGCCACAGCTGCCACCTTTCTGAACAATAGAGAATTAAACATTTAAATAAGAACTCGCATCGAAAGTGAAATCTGTTGATTTAAAAAAAAAAAAACAACGCCTTGGTTAAAATTTTGAGGATTATTTTGTCAGCTTATCTATTTTATTACAAATAAAATAAACAAAAATAAATAAACTGGCCATTTCAGCCCTTGAAAGGACTTTGACCGAACTTCTTATGATCAAATTGTGTTCTGCGTGTTATTAAATGTTTGAACACAATTGATCGAGAACTGAACCTACGAGTTTTATATCGACTCCGAAAGGCTTATGTGCATGTTCTCAAGAAGCTTTACATGGCATTATATACTCTCTGAGGTTTGTCATCGTCTGCAGAGAAGTGACGGCCGAACAGAAAAATTAATTCAATTGAAGAAACTTTCTGTGTCCGGTGGAATTGAACCAGGGTTCTCTGGCGTATGGGTCACGCACTCTACCCACTGCGCCACGGCCGCCACTATCTATTTTATTATGACTCTTAATTCTTTTAAATGTGGCAACGCCTAGGCTTATCAGCTATTCATTGCGTACGTTAACCATATCTAAACACTTACGTAGTTGTTAACGATATAAAATTGGCTCATTAGCAGGCACGTTTCATTGAACAATCTATAAGAGTTAATTCAATATGATTTTTTTCATGTGCATCTATGAATTCTATGAGTGTCCCTTTGTGCGTGAGTGTTCGTGTGTATGCACGTGTGTTTGTATGTTAACGAGATGGACTTCATTTATACTTACATCGCATTAATCATGCCAAGAGATACAAGCTGTAGCATGCTGCTCCATTGCGCATCCTGGTTTTTCTCCTTCTTTCACTTATTCATTCAATCTGCCCAACTCCTTGTCGTCCTTTTTTGCTGCTTCCTGCCCACTCATTGCACAATATTTGCCTCACGCAGTTGTTGTAATTAAAATTCAAATCAGCTCATTATAGTGTTGGCATTAAAATCAGTTGGATGATACAAAATTGAAATCCCAGTGCTTGACCTGACCACTGCTGTCGCCACCATGCCATGTTGTGGCAAAAGCTTGAGTGCACACACATCAAGTGTTGCCATCTATTTGTATTATCTCATTGAATTTGGCCACCAGTTGGCTGCTTTGAGTTTGCGGCTACGTTTTACTAATTATTTCATTGATTAATTCTGCAGCTAGCTGATAAGTACACGGTTTTGTTCGGGATTGTATTTTAATGCTTTTATCAACAATTTATTCCTGTGTTCTTATGGGGTCTGTCTACTTTTTTACTTGAAAAGTAGACTTTTACTTGGTTTATTTTGTTTAGTTAGTTTTGCTATCTTATTAAACCTTATAACCACCTCATTTTTTTAAGAAATTTCTTTAAATATATTTTACTTGGTGGCGCCTAATGTCACCAGACGCCAATAATTTTAGGGAAAATTACTCTAAAAGCAAAATTTGAGCTTTCTAAACCCTTAAATTAACTCTTAAAATTTTAATTTTGAATGAAGGGAATGGATAATTTTAGTTTTTGCGAAGATTGCTATTTATATTTCTGGCTTAATAATGAAAAAACAAATATTTATAGTCAAAATTGGTTTTATTATGTTTCAATGTGCTCCATGAAGATCAATTCACTCTTGCATGCGCTTAAACCAATTTTGAAAGCACTTTTTCCACTCCGATTAAGGTAACTTCAAAAGAAACATTTTGAATGTAACAACCGGTTCTTCGAGTCTCGAAAATCGTTGACTAGTATTTTTTTTTTTCTATTTCTGGAAATAAATAAAAGTCATCGGGTACCAAATCAGAACTATACTGTGGATGATCCATCAATTTAATTTTTTTGGTTGATTAAATAGGTTTTTGTTTGAGCAGATGTGTGAGAGCTCGCATTGTCATGATGCGAAATAGTTCGGCTTTACTTCGAATTTTTCCTAATTTCTCCGATGACTTGTGGCAAAGAAATGGTCATGTACGGGTATGGGCAGAGAGCGCTCTTAGAGCGATGAGAATAAGAATTGAGAGCAAAGGCTTATGTAGCAACACAAAACGCAACAACAAATCAAAGACAAAAGACAAACACAGAAACAACACAGAAGCTTTAAATGTAGTGGTGCCCATACCCGGTCATGTACCATTCAGAATTGAACGTCATACGTTGCTCTAACGATGTGGTGTTCACACGCATACTACTACAATTTTTGACTTTTGTGCTTGTGTTTGTAGCTCTCTCGCTCTCTGAACTCACAAAAATTGTTGTGTTGGTATTAAGCAAGAATTGTGTTATAATCATTATTGTCATCATCATTATCATTATCAGTATCATTATCATTATGATCTTGGTTTACACCCATACAAGATCAAGCTAACTCAAGAATTGAAGTCGATTGAATTGACTTACGTTCTCCGATTGGGCTCTGGAAAAGAGGCGCCAAGATGATGAATTTCATCGCAAAATCATCTTCAGTGACGAAGCTCATTTTTGGCTCAATGGGTTCGTCAATAAGCAAAATATGTGTTATTGGTCGGGTGAAAATCCACATGTGCTTCATGAATCATCACTTCATCCACAAAAAATAACTGTTTGGTGCAGTTTGCATGCCGGCGGCGTCATTGGACCATATTTTTTCCTCGACGATAACGATCGTAACGTCACTGTAAATGGCCATCGTTATCGCGCATTATTACCGATTATTGTTGGTCCGAATTAGAAGATATGGACTTGAACGATATGTGGTTCCAACAGGATGTTTGGATTGGATTTATCACAAGCCGCACAGCACACGTTACAATCGTTGTATTGAAGAGTAAGTTTGATGAGCGTGTTATTCCAAGAAATGGGCCAGTTTATTGGCCGCCTCGTTCATGCGATTTAACACCTCTAGACTATTACCTTTGGGGCTACGTCAAGTCATTGGTCTATGCCAACAAGCCGACGACGTTGGAAGAGCTCAGAGCCAACATTGAACGCAAAATAGCGGCAGTATTGGCCGAAATGTGTGGCCGAGTCATCGAAAATTCGGTCCAACGAATCGACCGAATCGATGCATACGTACCCACGTTGGCCTTATGAACGAAGTTGAGTTTCATTCAGAAATGTTTTGATTGTACTTCAAGCCGACGATAAAGTTTTTGAAATACCCCAAATGGTTTGCGTTTTATTTAAAAAACAAGTTATCAAGTCCTTAATGGAAAACCCTTTATTTAATATTTTTTACTGAACGATATTTTTTTAAAGATGTTTTGGGATTTTTATTTTTTTTTTCATTGTTTAAAATGAAATATAAATTTTTAAGAATTTGCGAGAGAACAGTTAATTTTGAACAATTTTCAAAAAAATTCTCCATATGATAAATTCTTGACTTGGTTTA
This sequence comes from Pherbina coryleti, assembly GCA_943735915.1. Lineage (NCBI taxonomy): Eukaryota > Metazoa > Arthropoda > Insecta > Diptera > Sciomyzidae > Pherbina > Pherbina coryleti. Next base: position 67,987,637 of record OX030951.1, read on the forward strand.
TATTCTAAATGTCATAAAAGGTTGCTACGCTTGGTAAAAGCTTGTCCTTAATAAATCCTTTGCTTATTAGGACTCTCGGGGAAAAGTGTTTCGATACTTTCGGAACTTTTTTACGTTCTAGAGATTATCGCCTTGATTCTTGTTGTCACCTCACATATGTGAGTAGTCTCACACTCGTCTCACGTCACTTGAATTGTGGTATTCTAGTTGTCATGTGAAGTGAGCGTGAGAAACATGTGGAAATGAAATCACAAGTCGTGTTCATTGCGTCGACTTTTTAATTTTTTATGCAAAGACAAACAATTTTTGAGACTTCTTCGTCCAGGTGAGACAAACGGAAAGGGCCGCCACCGGTAGAGTTTAACTCTTTATTGTTGTGCCCCAACTTCTTTCTTAGATTGAGGTTGTAGTCATTCCAAACCTAAATCAAATAAAATTGTGCAATTAAATCGTCGTCTTCATATGCACGACTGTATTACTTACTTTTTACCATCCTGCATCCTTTCTTATAGGCGGACCCAAACTATTTAATTTAGTGGCCAATTATTGCCACTTTCCATCCGAAGCCGTTTTGCCGTTTTCTGTATATTTTAGGCCTTTATCGATGGATGAATTTTTTGCCATAAAACTCATCATTGCCTCAAATTGCTTTCTTGTGGTTATCATCACTCTAAACGGAAATAAATTTATGGTATTTCAAGTTAATTTCATAAATAAAACCAAAATTAAACATATTTTATAACATACCTTTTTGGTTCTCACTTAAAAAATTTACGCGAGTAAAATATCACTTAAATTCAACGACAAGTGACAATAAGAATGCGAATTGTTGTCACAGTGAAACAAGTCACCCTCACTTAGGTGAGGTGACAACAAGAATCAAGGCGTATATCATCATCTTCCAACTATCCTCTTGAAAATATTGAGGATACTGCTAAATTTTGGCCCATTCATGGTTGCTTAGATGTTAGTTTTAACTTTGCAAAATAACAATAAAATTAAAAATGTACCTATACAACACTTTTCATTCGAAAAGTTAAGAAGATACAAATTTGTTCTTTCCTTTTAGTTTTATAACCACATCTTTCAGCAGTACTAGAGAACTCTTGTTAACTACAATTGACAAAATTCTTTTCAAGGATAATGGTTGTAAAGCTTTAACTCGGAATGATCTCAGGTGAAATAAGAAATAAGGAAATAAGAATTTATATTACCCGCTCCACCGTATCCATAAAACCTGAAAATTGTTGCAAGCAAAATGGTTGTGTGCGTTAATTTAATGGAACTTTTCGCGACTTTAGGTGCTTGGGTTTGAATGTTTGTATCTGTGTCTGTGTCTGTGTAGTCAAAAAACTACCTTTGGAGCCAGAATAATTGAACAAAACCACAAATACGCACACTTAGCTTTAGTTGTGCTCTCAAGCCTAACATTAAACTAACGAACGCCATTCAAACTCAGTGCCTAAAAGTATGCTATGAATTTTAAAAGAATGCGCATTTAACACACACAACATTCACAGAGTTCACCGCAAGTTTCTCAGTTCGTTGCTTTGAGTGAATTTTTGGGTGATGAATTGCAGATAAAAGCTATTTTAATGAAATTTTTTTTCTTTAAAAATAGAAAAATATTTAAATTGAAAAAAAAAACAACAACATCAAGCAATCTAAAGCAGAAGTTTGATAAGAAGTTGATAACAGTGAGCTGCTTTGTTGAAGAATAGCTTGGGAAATGTTGTTTTTCTTTCATTTTCTTGTGACACTAAACTTTATGCGCCAAGTGTAGGCTTCGATTGACCTTGACTCCTATACAAATGAGCTTGTTCAAAGTTCTAACGAACGCATCAAACTTTGTTGTATGTCCTTTTGACGACTTTTATGCAATTGAAATAGAATATTCTTTATATCTAACCTCGTTTGCAAATCATGCTTGGCTCCTACTTTTCAAAACTATCCTTTACACTGCAGCAGAGACAACTTGAGGACATATCATGCTGCTATATCTATCAGACAAGCGCACAATAACAGTTGAGTGAAGTAATCTTGAACTTAAGAAACAGCATGGAATGCATAGGCATTAGTTTGTGAAACATGCCAAGGATCAAAACCGGAAATTAGTACAGCAAGAACTTGTTAGAATATGTATTGTGCAAATGTTATTGTGAAAAATGTTGCCATGTGGAATGTCAAGAAGCTGAATTTAAATAAACAGTTGATGACTTAATGTGTGTGGGCATGGTGAAGGAAGTATGAAGGAGAGAAAGAGAAGTACAATGTGTGCGAGTGAGTTAGCTGAAGAGTCCTTAAAACTCAAACAAAGCCTTCGTTTGATGCCTGGCATAGTTTAGCTAACTTAATACAAAAGATGTTACCTTCCGTTACGGTTTTCTTGCTTACGACTTATACGCACACATTCACAATGTTTCTCACGCACATGCAAATATACACACACATACGCACTGTCACCGTCACTGTTGCTTTGCAATTATGTTGAATGTTGATTGGCAACTGTTTCAAATGACTAGATGAGGCATAGCCGCAATTTTCAATTCAGTCAACACTCAGCTATTCCGACATCTTGCCAAGTCATACATTTGCCATTAATTTCACAACGAAACAGTGAAAAGTCGCTAGAAATTCTAATATATTTTTGATTTTTTTTTCACGCTCCTCACTTTCTAGCATTTAAAACACCCATTAGAACTTTCCTTCACTCGTTCACTTTGACTGTAACTCAACAACTAAATTCTTTGCACTTGCTGATCATTTGATCAGCATCTATTGACTGACAACTCAGCCATACCATCCACGGAGCCTGACTTGCTGACTTGTTGTTCCTAAGTTAAAAATTTAGTTAGCCATCGTATTGATTAACGCTTTTGGTAACAACTTCCAATTACCACAAATGTGTGCCGAACTGTTTAGCGCCTGCTTACAAAAATGCCACTTGACTGGGGCGAGATGAAAAAAAAAAAAGCATTTCAAAACAACAGCAACAACAACTGCCGTAGCAGTAACAACAACAACGAAAGCATCATCATCATCATAAAAAATGTTTAGCTATTCTATAGATTTTGAAGGAAATCTTTTGATTCTCAACTCGACTAAGAAAATCTACAACAACATTGAAATATTTCACTTGTTGCATAAGCAGCTAAAAAAAAATTTATCTCAACTTGGTTATATGGTTTAAGCGAATACACCTTCATTAGTGTCAATGTATGTTTATATGCAGATTGGTAGGTTTGTTTGTTTGTTTGTTAATTCTTTCACACGCGTGTTTTTTCTACTTTAGCCAACCTGCTAAACAGCCTAATTTTAATTTGCCTTAGAAAATCGTTTATATAACACGTTAGTGTGACGTTATGAATCAGTTGTTGTCTAATGCACTGACAGAAATAAGTTGTCGGAAGACAGAGTGGAAGTTTTAGAAAATTTTGTCGTACTCACAACCATGCTGTCAGGTATCAAATTTTGATTAGGTAAAATATTTGTTACTATCACGTAAACGAAATAAAAATACTGTTTTCCAAGGTCTTGCTTTGGATTATTGAGGGTGATTTCCTACTGTTGTATTCTACTGCATAGAATCCAAATCTGCTTTCAAAATTAACCTATCATGTCAGGGTTTTGAGTTATTTGAGGTAAAATTTGAGTTGATATACTCGAAAAATGCCATTTTGCTTTATTTGATATTTATTTAATACTAGCCTTTTCCCGGCGCGCGTTGCTGCACCCTGCAACTATATGGGAACATAATAGGTGTATTCAAAACTTTTCTTAGACTCTTAGTTTGACACCACTGTCATTTTCCACTGCCCGTTACAGTTTCCCAGTAGTTTTAATGTTCACAGAAAATGATTTTTATTAATATAGATAAGCATTCGAAAAGCATACAAAAGGGATAAAAACAACTTTTGAAAAAAATTAATTTCTTTAAAAAATCACTGGGGCAGGGTCATGTTTTTCGATGAGAGAAACAGGTAATAAATTTTTTTGTAAAATTGGAAGCATTTTTGCTTTTAAACGCCATGTCATGTGAAAGGTAGTTGAAAATTCAAATTTGAGTTTTTATTATTTTAACAACAAAAACAACTTTTGTGTCATTTTTTGAGTAAAAAGTCAATATTTTGGACCTTTTTTGAAAGAAATATTAAAAATATATCCGCTAAGATAATGGTACCCCATAAATTGTTTTTACTAAGTGCTTGAATTGAGTTTATCAACGAAAAAAATTAGAGTGAAATATATTCAAAATCAACGGAGTTATTTGCATCGCAAGTAAAATATACGAATTTCTGATAGTTTTTTTTATTATTCTAAGGAAACGATGTTTTTAAAAAAAAGACGTTGTACCAGAAGTTTTTGCCATTTTAAAGATATGTGAATGTTTTTGGTGTCAAAATATTAGGATTTCCTTAAAATTAATAAGTCGAGCATTTTCGCTTGAAAAAAATACGCCAGTTGTAAGATTTGCGTTACTTTTAAAGGGGCGGAAGAGGCGTAGTCAAAACTTAGTATGCCATAACCTAAGTTAGGATTCAAGTAATATGTGAGCCGAATTTAAGTTAAATCCGTTCAGCCGTTAAGATTTGTATAGTAGTCAAACAAACAGAAAATGATTTTTATTAATATAGATTAATTAGTAGGTACAATAGGATACAAAGAATCTTTTAACAGTACAACAAAGTAATATGTATAATCAACTGTGATTATACTATAAATTTTTTTGATTATACTTTGATATATCACTACTCTTCTTCTGATTTCAGTGATGGAAGAAAATATAGTTCAAATTCGTAACTTATAGGTTTCAAACCCTTAAAATCACCTTTAAAAACCTGATATATTGCAATATTTGTCTAAAAATAGTCTATGAATTCAAATCTTGTAAACCCTTCTATGCATGTAGTACCAAGGATACAACCATGGGCGAACACAGGGTGTTAGGGGTGGTACTAATTCCCTAGACTTCAGATAAAGAAAAAAATTATTATATATTTGAACAAAAAACAAAAAAAAAAAAAACAAAACAAAAAAAAGGTACTCTCAGTGGTTGGGCTGAATATTACATACATTCATTAAGAAAAACAAAAGTAGTCTATATACGCGGGATACCCTCGCTCCTCCACTTTTTTACTCGAAAAATAATGAATCACAGATGTGAGCATGTGAGTTCGACCGAAGAAGATTTAGAGGTGGCTTTGACAAGCTTTTGTTGATCAAAGGAATGTATATGGAAAAAGTAAACTTTTTTCAAAAAATCCAATAACTTTTTTGAAGGAATAGGTTTAAAAAAATGTACCTCGTTTTTTAATTAATTTTTCATTAAAATGATTTAGCAAACATAAAAATTGGACAAAAACCGCGAGTGTTGTGAAGTTTCAGTTTTCTAAAAAAGAACTAATATTTTAGTTTTTCCTTTTTAAAAACAAAAATCGAAAAAATCCAAATATTCTGAATATTTTCTGAAAACTATGTCTAATATTTATACAAAAAATAGTGCAATTACGTTGAAGAACCTAAAAAAAAAAAATAACCGGCCATTTCAGCCCTTGAAAGAACATTGACCCAGCTTCTTTTGATCAATTGTGTTGTGCGTGTTATTAAGTTTGTCCACAATTGACCGAGAACCGGACCGGGCGATGAACGGAATGTTCTTGTTTTTGTTGAAGAACCTGTCCATTACTAATTTTTTTTTTTTGCTTGGATATTATTATGACAATTTTGAGCTTTAGGCCAAGTATGTTGACAACAAGACAACATGAAGACAATGAAGGCAACAACCAACAACAACAACAGCGGCTCTGTATAGAGCAATTTACACAGCAGACTGGACAGACTGTTTCGTTGGCCGCTACACCAACTAATCAGTAGTCTTGCATGACTTTTCACTGTGATCTACTCAAGTTACTGCCAATATGCGGACAAAGTTACCCGGAAGTTTATTTTGACAGAGAGAATGCTTTTACTTTAGTAACTAAGTTTTTATCTACTTATGATGCACCCTGTGTCAAGATTAACCTTGATCGTGTCATACTTTTAGGCATAGTCTTAACTCATTTGCATATTCGAAAATTCGATCACAGTGGTTTACCGCTATCAGAGCATGTTGAGGTTGTGTTAGCTGAACACTTCCGCTTAGGGTTCAGCAAGTTTAACTGATGGTAAACATAAACGGTGTACCGAACCCTAAAACGGAAGTGTGGAAAAAGAGAGGAGTTAACAACAAAATAACGCAATACAGATCTGTACATATCCTTACAGATTCTTACAATAGCAGCTGTGGCCTGGACGAAAACTAGGCTGGCATGGAGAAAATTAGATCAACATTTCTGATATGCTCTGAAATTTTAGTGACCACGAGAGACTCAATTACTTTTTATAATGACAGAAAGTTAGATGATATAGACGAAAAGTTAGATGATTCACGAGCATTGGATTTTTTTGCTATTGGGATGATTGTCGCTGCTTTCCAAACAACAGATAAGTATAAACTTGTGAAACAGTGATTAATAACGTGGGTCAAAAGACTTAGAATGAACAGAAAAATGAGCATGATAGCTTTAATAGATGTTCCATCTTTACCCATGACATATCGCTCATTTCGTGCAAGACTGTCACAACTCAAAATTTGCGAATTTTCAGGAGGCCACTTTATACATTTGAAAATCATATTTCTTCCATAAATGTAGATGTTTCATTTATATTTTTGCACATTCTGGTAGAATAATATTTTATAAACATTATTCTGAAGTTAAATAGCTTTTATGATAACTATTAGTATTTTAAAAAATATTTTTTTTTCACACTGTTAGTTTTATGACGTTATTGCTGCAAAAATGCAAAGAATAAAATGTTATATGCAGTGTTGTGACGGTATTGCTAAAAAAAAATAAATAATTCAATTGGAATTTTCAATTAACATTTCATTTATTCATTTGACAAAAAAATATGTAATCTTATTAACATAAAAGATAATTAAATAAGATATAATTTCGCATGTATAATGGATTTTTGTTTTTAAATAACATAAATTAAAATTAATTTTTATAACGAATCATAAAAAGTTTTGTAGTATTTAGGTATGATACCCTTATTTATTAAATCTAAGAGATTAATTTTCTTTCTCTCGGTTATACCAGGCTTGGACGAGAAAGCTTGTATAAAATGAATGTCCTTTTTTGAAACTCGCCTTAAGACTTTTGCTTCTTCAAATCGTTCATGAGAGTATGATGTCTTGTAAAATAAGGAAGTTGGTGACTCCTTACTTACTTTTACGATTTTAATATCCGATAGTTTCATAAACTTCGTTTCATAAACTTCGTCTACAACGGAGTTGTTGCTTATCGTATCACTTTCTATTGCAGTGTTGTCGGCTGGTTTATATGTTAAATCTTTCTGAGAGTCGTCTGAATCGAAGTCATAGCAACAAGTAGAATCACTCGAGGTAAAAGAAAGTGAACAAGAAGCTTGTTCTTGGTGTTCCATGAGTTTTTAATATAAGAAGAGCCTTTAAAGAAAAATTAAAAGTTCTCCTATGTATTCATAAAAATTATCAGGAATAACGGCACAATTTAAAATGTGACAAGTTTCTTTAAAATTGTTAACTATATATTAACAGCAAGAATGTGATAACTTCAATTGTTCCAAGTTGTGGTTGAAATTTAAAGAGTTAAGTTTGCTGACAATAACGGTTTAAGTTGAAATGATTTATAAAACAAAAAAAAAAAATTAGCAACAACAACATAACATCTTGTCTTATTACATTTATATTTATAAAAAATGTACTCAAAAAATCAAACACAAAACATCAAAACCGTCACATTTCGAAATAGGCCACTTTTGTTGTTAAAACCATATGAATTTTAACTCACACTTTATAAATTAAATCGTTATAAGATAAAATACAGCGTTTTTACTAAAAAAATGTTGAACGAATTTAAAGAAGATCACGCACAGACTAAAATGTGACGTTGTTGTAACTAATAAAACTGCCTGAGTGCAAAGAGCAAAAACGACAAAAGTCTCCATAAAACCGTTATTTGAGCGCAAATCTTTCTGATTTTGGAATATATTACAGAGATTCTTATAACGAATATTCCTGTATACTCAACTCAAAAATCTCAGATTTTGAGTTGTGACAGTCTTGCACGAAATGAGCGATATGATTTTATTAATCAAAGGTCTTTAGCCTGAGTTCACATTATATTCTTCAACAAGAAAAGTATTCGGAGTAAAAGAGGAATATTTAAGAAGTTCTAAGAGATGTTGAGGGGTCTTAAGCCTATGTTGGTTTTGGGGTTTTTGTTTCTTGTTTTTTTTTTGCTTTACTTTTTTTATAGCAAGTAATAACCCTTAGTATTGGGGGGTATATCGTAGTTTAAGATTAAATTATATTCCTAAAATTAGGTATTAAGACGGATATAGAGGGATGTTGTCTTAGGACTCAGTTCATTTGAAAGAGGATCTGGATATAGAAGGCGAGTAATAGACGGAAAAATTCTCTACCAGACCGATTGATGGGTACATTACTTTCATATGTTATTTGGTGGTGATCAAGAATAATAGAAACAAGATAACGTGTCCCGTGATATAATGCTATCTTTCTGAATTGACTGCATGACGCCACACAGCGCGTCTGCATAACAAAATGAATACAACTATGCGATCACTTAGACAAATTGACAAAATTGAAAATAAATTCTTACGAGAAATTAAAGCAAAAAGAACAACTCTTCTGTATAAAACAAAATGGATACTTTCGTATTCGAAATCTACATTTTTCAAACTTTTACGATTTTTATCTCCTAAACTATTCGAAATCAACAAAATTTTATTGCTTCAATGGACTTAGGAGGTCCATACACATATTAATTTAAATGCATGCAGTTAATATTAACAAAAGCGCTGCGAGACGTCATGCTCGCTCTCTCTCATTTGCGGAACGCGTAATCTTGTGCTGATAATCATTCTTGGGTGCTGATATTCGGTTAACAGTCGAGTATATCTAGTACGTCTTATTGGGTGGTTAATGGAAATCATATAAGAAATATATTCGCTGTCCATAGCACGATTAATAATATCGAAAGTGAAGCATGAGCTCAATAATGATCATTTTGATTGATTTATATTCGTATAATGGAAGACTCCAATAATCCCGAAGGTAATACGTGTCTCTTAGCGCGAATAGTATAAATAACTTTTTGAAAAATTACTTTGGGCGCACTAATTTCTAATACAAGGGTTTCTATTTATACTTCTGGTCTAATACATAAACAAATATTTGTGATAGAAATTGATGTTATCGTTTTTCAAAATATTCTCCATGAAAATCAATTCACTTTTGCATGCGTTTGAACATATTTTGGAAGAACTTTTTTCACTCCGATTGAGGTAACTACAAAAGAAACGTTTTGAATGTAACAACCGCTTCTTCGAGTCTCGAAAATCGTTGACCATGTATTTTTTTTATTTCCGGAAATAAAAAAAAAAAAAAATTCAGTACAAAATCAGTGCTGTACGGCGGATGAACCATCAATTTGATTTTTTGGCTGGCCAAAAAAGTCTTTGTTTGAGTAAACGTGTGAGAGCTCACATTGTCATGATGCAGAAAAATTCGGCTCTTCTTCGACTTTTTCCGAATTTCTCTGTTTCAGAATTAACCATCCTACGTTGCTCTAACACCACATGATCTGTAATGCTGAAGAAATAGGCAACCATTTGCTTCAACGTTATTCTACCGTGAAAAAACGTTTGTTAGATTTAGTTCTTTTGGAAGACTCATATAGTCGATTGCTGTTTTGATTCTTCAACTGTGTAGTTGTTGTATAACTGTAATCGTATTTTTTAACATTTTTTTGCACCAATCGACACTAGCCTTTTTTTAACGTTTGTCAGATTATGTGGGATCCATAGCGAATAAATCGTTTTACGGCCAAATGATCGTGCAATAGCTTGTTGATGATTGTCATACTAATACCCAAAATTGCCAAAGATCTGTCTCAATCTCTTGGTATATCACATGACGATATTGCTTAATCGATCTTTAGCTTACATACCGCATTGATGTTTTCTGGCACAGCAACTGATTTCGGACAACCTTCTCGGAATTCGTAATGAAGTGAATGGCGGCCATGATTGAAATCGTTTTATCAGTTTTAACAGTGCTTTAGGATGATATAGCATGATACTTTATCGCCTTATAAAGAATTAACATCATCGATGGTATCTTGTCTTGATAGTCTACGCCAAAAGTTATGAAAAATAATTGCACGAAAATGGTCCCGAGTTGATTCCCGATTTTTTGCCCGAGATGAACTTTTCAAGTTACTTTAAATAATCTAAATAGCGCTGAAATGGAAAAATTTTCTGATAAAGAGCATATCCAACAGTGTTTAGTTTCCAATTAAAACATTAGATGGGAAGTGTTGCCACTTACTGTTACCAAGGCCAGAAATATAAATAGCTACCCTCGTACAAGGATTGAACTGAATTCATTTGCTTGTCGTTTTAGAAAATCAAGTGGTTTGCTGGCTCTTGACAAAACCTTGTTGTAGTGAAGATTAAAGCGAAGCTTGCTGTCCAAGACAACTTCAAGATCCACTATATAATTGACTCTTTTAAGCTCGGTATTGTTGAGGTGGTGTGGTATGTATGTTTTGTAACGTTGTTCTTACAAGAAAAGCTTATAGCAATGCAATTTCTGACATTAAGATTTAGTTTATTTTTAAAACACCATTGCTCCAGAGACAACAGTTGCGACTGTAAGAAATTTATATCTGCCACTGATTTTATAACAAGTAGATGTACGAGATGTACGATCGTTCAAAAATTTTGACATGTCGTATCTGAATATGTTGAAATTAGAAAGGCCCAAGGTGGCTACCTTGCGGGACGCCTGAGGTGAGTTTCTACTCCTGCAATTTTATTCGACAGAATTCCTTGTAATATGACACAATGGAAACTGCCGTAGAGATAGGTTACTTTTCTAATACATTCATTAGAATGCTGTGATCAACTCGATCAAAGGCTTTACTGAATTCAGTAGAATAAAGCAATCAATTTGGTGATCTTTTTCGATTTTAAATAAAACATCAGATACCACGATCATCAGATTTATTTTGGAAAGATCTTCCTTTACGGAATCCGTGTTGCTTCACGTTTAGATTTGAATTGCTGAGACTTATAAGCTTATCACGCATAATTTTTTCAAAAAGTTTTGGAATGTCTGCTAAAAATCCTATGCCTCTATAATTTTCAACTGACCTTTTATCACCATTCTTGTGATATTCTTTTTTCATCATTCACCAAATTGATGTAAGATAGGATGAATTCCAATATGAAGGAAATGTCTCAAGAGACTGATTTGTTAAAAATTACGTATAGTGGCGAATATAGTTTGTCTAAACATTACATGGCGGCCATGGCGCAGTGGGTAGAGTGCGTGACCTTTACGCCAGAGAACCATGGTTCAATTTCCATCTGACACAGAAAGTTTTTTTAATTGAAGTAATTTTTCTGTTCGGTCGTCATCTCTCTACAGACAATGACAAACCTCAGAAAGTAAATAGTGCCATGTAAAGCTTCTGGAGAAAACATGCACATTAGCCGTTCGGAGTCGGCATTAAACCAGTAGGTCCACTTTTCGATCGATTGTGTTCAAACATTCAATAACACGCAACCTTATTTTTAAAATTTTTATGATAATGGCAAAATTATGTATTTTATATCTATTGGATGCTTTCGCTATTGTTGTACGTTCATCTGCCGGCACTTTATATACATTAGACCGTCTCGAAAAAATAAATTTCGCCGTACATCAGCTAATCTAAAGCATTATTGAAAGGAAGTTTTTGTTTGTTCGAAAGTAGGGGTCGCGCATCGTAATATTTCTTTATAACTTCTGTATTTACTGTCCGATCTTAAAGAATGATATGTCTATGTTTTTGTCTTAGGGAGGCCTATTATTTGTTTATAGGACTTATTGACCTCAGTTGACCCCTGATAGTACTGAGCCACCGAATCTCAGTCCCTACCATCTTAAGGTTTTTAAATTTTTTTGTCATATTGTATTAGTTTTATAAAATATGCACCGAAAACGTTCTATGCACCGATTTTTTTTTTCCCCCCTCCCTATTGATTTTCTTTAGGAACTTTTTATTATTTTAAAAATTTTAGCTATTTTTGCTAACCACTTTTATGCGGTTTATATTTGTTTTATTTCTTTTCTTCTTTCTGCTCATCTCAAATTATATTTTGCGCTATGTACTCTTTGTTGTTGGTTTTTTTCCGCCAAATTAGCCACAGCTTAGCCGCAAATCGCAAGAAATTTTCTGAAAGTTTTTCTTTTATTTGTTTTGCTGCAAAGTTTTTCATTATTCACAATATCAAGCAACTCAAACTCAGTGGCTAAAATAGTATCTAAGCAAGAATGGACACGAACAGGCAATAAACCAATTTGCATAGTTTAGGCCAAATTAAATGCATAACTGAAGTGGAAGAACAACAACAGATTGAAATATATATTATTTGATTAAAATTGAGAGAATACGATAATGAACAAAAGTGTTCACTTTCAGAGACATTCATTGTGTCTTTTAAGAGACTTTTTTAAAATATTTTACAAGAGATTTTATATTAAAATTATTTTTTATTTCAATAAAAATAAATTTCATCTTATTCAAAGTTATGAAATGTTTAACTTATAAATATTTTCTAACTCAAAAAGTAATTAAGGGTACTCATGGTCTTTTATTGATACACAATATATTTTGTTTGTTTTTTTTTTTTGTTTTTTGTTTTGGCAAAACTATTACTTTCATGAATGTCGAATTGAGTTCACTTCACTTTCAATAAATGTTTCTAGAGAACTTTTTACGATTTTATTCGTAATGTGGGAATCTTTTAAGCAGTATCCTTAACTTATGCTTAAAAAGCAACAATGACAGACAAGAACAAATTTTCAAACATAACCGACCGGACAGAAACAAATGAGACAGCGCAGTTGGGAAAAACGTCGAACAACGGGGAAAAACGTGAATTTTCCAATTGGACTCTATCAATGTAATTGTAAGTCTAAATATTAATTTTAATCAATATTAAGACTTATAATTTTTGATTAAAAAATGTTTCACTACAAAATTATAATATAATAATAAATTATATAAAAGTGTTCTCTCGGATTTTTATCGTTCAATAACGGGGTAACCGCTGAACCGATTTTAATAATTCTTTCACTATTCAATTGCTATAATAAGCGACTCTGCTACTGGGTACTACGTTTTTGGTAAAACTTTTTATTTAATGATTTAAGAATTCATGCATTTTAAGCCATGCTGCCATGGTATGTATAAGCAGCACAAAAAAACAGCAAACAATATTAAGCTCTTTGTTGAGAGAGAGAGAGAGAGGTGAAAGTCTACAATTCACCGCGCTGCCATCTTAAGTGGATAGTTGCACTCAGTTAATTTCTGCTGCAGTGTTGCCATAAGCCCAATATATCGTATTTAATTTGATTTTACTAAGATGAATCTCTTTTCATTTCAATGATAATCCACTCTTTTTATTTCAATAAGATATATTCTCAAATTAAATAAAATTAATTAAATATATTTGGTTCTTGAGTGTTTATTTAAAATATGATTTCATGTCATATTTATACTCCCAAGTAACGCTGGGAACGGGTATGCTAGTAATAAATAAATAAACTTCAAAACAAAACAATTTATAAGTTTTCTCTACAGTTATAAGTAAAACTCCTACAGTTACATTACCCCACTAATCCGAAAACATCTCGCTTTTCCAAGAATACAATACTTCTAAGGAATTTCATGCTTGAAGTACGTGCCTTGTATTTATAAAAATATTAGGGTGCTTCACTTTTAAGTCACTTTTTAAGTGCTTCTTAATTTCGTATTTCGTAAGAACTTATTAAGCGTCAATTCGTATTTCATATGAAATTTGAGATGCAAATATTTTTAAGCTCTACGCAACATGTCGTAAATCGGATTGCGTAAAATTGTTTTATATCTTAAAATAACAAAAACAAAAAAAAAAACTCAACGCATTTGATTGGAAAATTTTAATTTTTTATGACATTCAGATGAAGACAGAATTTTCAAGCATCATGCTCACCTGTTGACAAGTTAAAGCTTATGTCGCTGCAAACTTCTATCAAAAGACGTCTTACTGAAGTTTCATTAGGTCTGTTTCCACACTCGTTTAAAGCAGTGTTGACAGAGGCCGATCTCCAGAAATCCCATTCTCTCCTTCAAAACACCCTTTTTATCCCCTTTTAAAAATCAAAAATTCCGGAAAAATCCCATTCACAAATATTCATTAAAAATCTTGTTTTAAAAAACAATTCACAACAAATATATATTTTTCACAAAAAAAAACAAAAATATAAAGTATTAAATAGATGTATATCACAACTTTACAACATTTGAAAAATATTTGGACTAGTAGTTATTAAATTATATCTTAAATTAAATGCAGTCAAATACAGCATTAATAATAAATAATATCAATTAATAAAAAATGGGGTTCAGCAACTTAAAATGGTTTTCATTACATAAAAAAGTTAAACAGCTTTCATTTCTATTTTGAAAAGCAGATTTAATTACACACACTGCATTTAAACTGTCTTGCCCAATTCCATTTCGTTTTTTTGTTTTAGTGTCAGTAACAATATCAAATATCCGCTCAGGCTCTGCGTTGGAGTACAGTAAAGATGCAAAAAAATTAAAAAGCTCAGTTAAATTCGGAAAAATCTTATCTTCATTTAGGACCGTTTTATCAGCTACGGCTTTCCAGAAATCAAAAACCTTACAGTTCCACAACACATTCTTTTCGGCTTCGTTAAAAGATATAGGGAGGTTGCTCCACTCATCTTGCAGTTCATAATGATCAACGTTCACATAGTTTGCAATGCTAAAGGGTCCGCCATCTAACGTTTTTTTTTTCAACTAGTGCTTATTTCGTGAATGGTAACACTTAGCACATGTCTGATTTGACAGATAATTAGTTTTATCCTTCCGCTGAACGAATATGGTTGTGTATACGCTTGAACAACGCTGGGAAATATTGCGACATTACTTTGAAAATCATGGTAATGTTGCAGAATGTGTGCGAAAATTGCGTACGGATTTTGAAAGAAAAGAAGCACCGTCAGCTCCGTATGTTCGTTATCTTGTGAAAAAAGTGAAAGAAACTGGCATCCTTATCGATAAACCAAAGCGTGAAAAGCCAAAAACAGTGCGTACACCCGAGAATATTGCTGCTATGGCAGAAAGTGTGCTTGAAGCGTCATCAACATCAATTCACCGTCGTTCTCAACAATTGAACATTTCGGAGACATCATTGAGACGAATTTTGCATAAAAACCTTGGTATGACGCCATACAAAGTCCAATTGGTTCAGGAGTTGAAGCCAACTGACCATCCAATGCGTTTTCGCTTCGCTGGGTGGGCTTGCGATCGACTTACAGAAGATGCATATTTTGCCAAAAAAATCATCTTTTCAGATGAAGCTCATTTTGATCTTGGCAGGTATGTAAACAAGCAAAATTGTCGCATTTGGGGCACAGAAAACACGCACACATACATTGAAAAGCCCACCCAAAACGAGTCACTGTTTAGTGCGGATTTTTGTCCAGAGGCATAATTGGGCCATTTTTCTTCGAAAATGAGCAAGGAGTGGGCGTTACAGTCAATGGCCATCGTTATCGGGCCATGTTGAACGAATTTTTGTTCACAAAAATTGAAGAGGAGGATATTGGCATCATTTGGTTTCAATAGGACGGCGCTAAGTGCCACACAGCCGAAGCTACACTCGATGTTTTGCGCCCTTTTGAGCTGATGTCGTTTGGCCACCTCGGAGCTGCGATTTGACACCGTTGGACTATTATTTGTGGGGTGCCCTCAAAGATAAGTGTTACGCCGACAAGCCAGAGACAATTGACGCCTTAAAGGACAATCTAGAGCAATTCAGTGGCGTCCGTGGCGTAGTTGGTTAAAGTGCGTGGCCGCTATGTCAACGAACCTGGAGACCCAGGTTCAAACTTAATAACACGCACAACATAATTGATCATAAGAAGCTAGGTAAAAGTCCTTTCAAGGGCTGAAATGGCCAGTTATTTATTTATTTTTTATTTTATTTATTAGAGCAATTTTAGGATTTAAAAACTCAAGGCTTTTAAAAAATTTGTCATTAATGGGAAATCTTTTCAATATTTGTGAAATGCAAGTTTTAACAAAATGACCACTTATTGACCACTTATTGACCAAATATTGCTTGGTTTGTTTCAAGCTTAACAATATTATCTTGAAATTCACTACAGAATTTCATATCCTCATGAGCTTTGGTTAGCTATGAAATCAAAAGTTATTTCTTCACCTGAAGCTATTATTTCGAGTACCTCTGGTCTCAAAACTATTTTCGATAAAAGTATCAACATTTGCTTCGACTCCTCGTAAAACTTGTGAATTAGAATATCAGTAGATTGAAATAATGCGTTGAATCTATTAAAACGAACTAAAATGTTTTTTAAAAGTATTCAGGCATGTTCTGAAATCCACCTCGGAATTGGATCGGAATCGGATTTCATTTCCGATTCCGATTTAAAAAGGTGTTCTACATTCCGAGCGGAAAGCAATCAATGTAATCGGATTCGAACAAGCATTCGAACATGCTGCTTTCTGAACGCATCAACTAAATGACAGCAAATCTGACACTTGCTCATAAGAAAAATAAAAAATTCAACTGAAGTAAAATGAATATTTTATAAATATAAATATTATAGTGATTGCTGCATGAAAATTATTGTTGAAGAATTGTAATATCCTTTATAAATTTTGTAATCGCAACATATTTGAATAAAATGTATTATTTATAAAAATACTCACATTTTTAAAGATGGTAAAAAGCCGCCAAATAAAAAAATAACATTAAAAAAGTAATGCCAAAACTAAAACATTGCAGCAGTTCAGGAAATTACCACTTTCACTGCTTTTTAAATGAAAAATCATTGAAACATTTACAATCCGTCAACAAAATTTTTGATCGGATTGGATTTCAGTTTAATTCCGATAAATCGGATTACAGAACACCTACAATCCGCCAAAAAAAACAAATATCGGATTCGAAGGTCGGAATCGGATTGCAGAACACCTTTCATTCAAATGTCATCGGAAGTAAATCCGATTCCGACGTGAATCGGATTTCAGAACATGCCCGATTATATACATTTTGATATCTGGCCTGTCTAAGGCCTGCAAAATTCTTTCAGCTTTGTTCCTATTTGAGAACTCCTTTCCATATATAAAAAAGTATTGTAAGGCCGTCCAATTTTTTAGCAGAATTACTAAAGCCGGATGCATTGCTAGCCATCGAGTTGTCGATGGTGAAATTATTTTGTTTGTCGACAGACTAAATGACTCCTGAAATTCTTTTAAATGCGCAGAGCTCTTCGGACTCTTTGACATGTATGAAGCTACGACTCACAATGGGTTAGAAATGCCTGTTTTTGTGGATTAATTAAAAAAAAATTTCAAGTATCACCAAAACTGTTTTTACCGGATTAAATAATATAAAATTCTAAATCACTTGCCATTTCAATTCATGTCAGAAGTGCGCTGGTATTTGTGCAGTAACACTTAAAAGTCAAAGTTAAATAACATTTTTGTGCAAAAAAGGCTGAAAAATTTGAAAATTTTCGCGTTTAAAAACTCAGTATTTTAAAGAAAATATTTATAAACTAAAATACTTTGCTATGGAACCATCAAGTTCAGGTTATTGTGCAAATATTTTTAATACATTTTTGTACCAAATTGTGTGTGTAAGTGTTTTAATTTTTGTTGTTTGTGTTAGAAGTGCCGGAAAAAAATTGGATTTTCGTAGTTTAAGTGGATAAATAGTTATTATTCGTCGACATTCGTGGCGTAATTTATACATTTTTTAAAGATTATACAAATCTCTTTTATATTGCAAAAATTTACGCTGCGCTTTTGTGCGCTTTGGAATTTACGCATTTAGCATTGAAAGCCCCTCAGCAGCAAAATTATTGAAAGTTACCAACAAATCACATTGATTACGGGAGAGATGTTGCTTATTGTTTTTGTTGTTTTTTTATAATGTTTGTTCTTATTTTGTTTGTTCTCTTTATTTCAGTATATTATTTGTTATTGTTTTTGTTTCTTTTAATAATGCTGTTTGTTTCGACGAGCAGTGCTAGTGCTGTGCAGTTGAAAGTAATCGGGTAGAAGGGATATTTAATAGTTTAATTTTA
The DNA here is from genome assembly GCA_943735915.1 of Pherbina coryleti. Taxonomy (NCBI): domain Eukaryota; kingdom Metazoa; phylum Arthropoda; class Insecta; order Diptera; family Sciomyzidae; genus Pherbina; species Pherbina coryleti. The sequence continues at coordinate 68,005,923 of OX030951.1, forward strand.
TGTCAAGATTTAAAGCAAGTTTTTATTTTATAGGAACAAGCTCGAACGTAATTTTTTATACTCGTCGAAGCTTGTTTGATATTATGATGAATTCAAGCTGTCAAACCATAAACGAAAAGATGGAATTTTTAAGAGAAGAAATTAAAAAACGGACTAACAGCCCAGCAGAAAATATGTGCGATTTTAATAAAGATATAAATGCTTTCTTTTATGAATTTAAATCTAGATGGACTAGAGCGCATAGAAAGGAAAACAGGTTTATTACTTTGAATAAAATTTGGCTAGAATCCTCTTTAGGTTTTACGCGTGCCCAGACTGCAAAACGGGGTCGAAAACAAATTGATTTCACCAAGTCAAGTAATTCGAATAAATTTAAAAAAACAAAACAATTAAGAGGCACCACATCATTGACAGTGTTAGCTCATGCCACACAGATTAAATTAAAAACATCAGGGTATGTAAAGGAATCAAAGGTAATGCAAGGCTTCACAAATTTATTAAGTCCAAAATCTATAAGCTTAAAAGAAAGTTCAAAACAACCACTGCAATCTGTGAAAATGTCAAATATAAAAGCATTAGCTGTTTTTGTCGAAGCAAAACTAACGCGACACCAATACAATGTCATTAGACAATCTGCTCCTGAAAAATTTCCCTCCTACAACAACATTCAAAATGAAAAAAAAAAAATTGTTACCCTGAATCGAAAAGCTTTAAAATAAACGAGACCTCCGTTGAAGTTACTTTACAAGCTTTTCTTAATCACACTTCGGAACGACTGATACAACTTCAAGAATCTGCTTTTGACTCGTTGAACACTACAAAATCGAATTTAGTCTTATATTCAAATTGGGTTTTGATGGTAGCTCTGGCCATAGCTCATACAAACAAGCCTTCCATGGCTCTGATGCTAGTGATTCAGCGGTTTTTTTAACCACAATCGTGCCACTGAGGCTTATGTTGGATGATACAGTAATTTGGCAAAATCCACGACCTTCTTCAACTAGATTTTGCAGACCATTAAAAATTGCATTTACCAAAAAAACCTCAAATGTTTCAATTATTGAAAACCAGAGGGTTGAAAAAGAAATACAGAATTTATTCTGTTCAACTGTCACGATTGGTAAAAAAGTTCTACATGTTGTGCACAATTTAATATTGGCAATGGTAAATGAAAAGGTTTGTAATGCCATAACAGAAACCACATCTACACAAAAGTGTTATTTATGTGATGCCACTAGCAAAGATTTTAATAAAATAGATGATATGATCCAAAGACCTGTAAAAGTAGAAAATTTAAGGTTTGGTCTTTCCATTCTTCATGGCTGGATAAGGTTTTTTGAATGTCTTTTACACGTTGCATACAAAATACCTTTAAAAAAGTGGCAGGCTAGAACTGAATCTGAAAAAAATAGTAGCTGAAACAAAAAAGGAAATTCAGAAAAAATTTAAGGAAACTATGGGATTAATATTTGACCAACCCAAACCTGGTTTTGGGAACACGAATGATGGAAATACAGCAAGACTTTTTTCAGAACGCAGAAAAATCTGCCGAAATTACAAAAATAGATGCGAATTTAATAAAAAAAATACACGTGATGCTTATTGTTGTATCCACTAGCCATGAAATTTATAAGGAAAAATTTCAAATATATGTACACAACACCGGGCGACTTTTTGTAGAAAACTATCCTTGGTACAATATGCACCCCACTTTACACAAATATTTTATTCACGGACCTGAAATTGTGTCCAATGCTATATTACCTATTGGGCAGTTATCGGAAGAAGCGCAAGAAACTCGAAAAAAAGATTTTAAAAAATATAGGGAGTTTCATTCTCGAAAGTGTAGTCGCGTCCCAGCAGTTATTTTGGAGTCAATTGAAAAAGTGAACTAGTTCATTTCTAGCTCAGTTCGCAGTAGCTCTGAAAAAGTACAAAAGGCGTTCAGTGTAGAACAGTTATCTTTGCTTTTCTTTTCAAAAGTATTGCTGACAAAAATAAACGCGTTCTGGCTACTCTTTAAAATTTGCTGCGCACAAGAAAAAATAATAAAAAAAAAATTTGTATAAACAAAATTTTTTCTGGAATGTGGATGGAAAAGATGGTACAAATGAGATCTTTAGGACCTTTCCGTTGGACTAAATTCTTACACTTTTGATATGTTCACTTTAAAACTAGTTAAAAAATAACCACTCTCAGGCTACTGCGAAAGCAACCAGTTTAAAAATGTTCCTAATGCAACTAGTTCAAATATGGGGAAAAAGGAGTGCTTATGGGGACAATTGTCTTTTTCTATGACATCAACCCGCAAAAAGCGTCAGTTCGTTTAATGTTAAAGGGTATTATAGTGGAACTAGTACTGGTCCTTTTTGGAACTAGTTCAGAACTATTTCAAATTTGGTCCACTTTTCTGCTGGGAAGTAACTTCAAGTTACTTGAAACGAGTACGGAAACAAAGCTATTATAGCTCTTTCTACTGTTTGGTCGGCCACTCTTCAACAGAAATCGGTGGTCTGTCAAATAATTCATTTGAAGAAAGCGCCTTTACCGAGGATTTATGTACGGTTGCAACCTGAAATAAATAGGTTACTTATAAATAGCACCTTCTTATCAAAAAAGACCCGGCGAAAAATATTAAATTCGGTTCCCGGTGGTGGTCAACGCAGAAGAGGACGCCCACATCTTCGTTGGAAATATCAAGTGTTGGATAACCTGACTATGCTTGGTGTTTTCAACTGGCGCCAGCAAGCGCAAAACGGGAATGGCTGGTGCAATTTCTTATACGAGGACAAAACCGACCAATGGTTGTAAGCTCCTGATAAGTAAGTAAGTAAGTAAGAAAACAATTAATTTCAAAGACAAGAGCATCAGTTCACGAATAGCTTTTGTAATTTTGCGCTTGTAAAGTAGCTTTGTTAAAATTAGCGCTTCTCACTTCGTACCTAAAATAGCCCTTCATCATGTCGAATGTAACCAATTTAAGTTTTCAAAAAAAGTGCGAAAGTTCCTAAAAGTACGTTCATGTCAAGATGACGTATGAAGAATACGAAACTAATGATGACTCATTTCACATCACATTTCTTTTTATACTCCCACGTTTAAAAAACGTAATAGGGGTATATTATTTTTGAGGCGTGGTAGATATAGGAAGGTATCTATACTTTTGATCAGCATCACCACCGGATTCGATTAAGCCATGTCCGTCTGTCTGTCTGTCTGTTCGTCTGTCTGTCTGTCTGTCCGTCTGTTTGTCTGTCTGTCTGTCTGTCTGTGGTCACGATTACAGCCGTAATTTGCAAGCTATCATCACGAAATTCGATATTTAAACTTTTATCTAAAAAATAAAGGTCAAGTTCGAAAATGAGCCAAGTCGGATGAAAACCACGCCTACCTCCCATGCAAAGTGACTTCATCAAAACGGTAAAATCTCTCAAAATTCCAAAAAAAATTGAGTATGGACTTTATATATAACATGTACTCTGTGTATGAAATTCAACGAAATCCAGTGAAAACCACGATTCTCCGATACAAAGTGACTATATCAAAAAACAAAAGCGAATATTTTCTACATATTTTCTAACTAAAACGAAAATTTTTTTAAAAATACACATTTTATTGGCTGCTTAAGACTTTGAATATACTTTGGTTCGGCCGTGGGGGTATTTTAACTTCGCCCCAGTCGAAGATCATTTCATACTAGTTTTTTTTTAATATAAGGGAAATTGTAATTTTTCGACTTCCAGTTGATTAAACTTGAATCCACCCCTTAATACCCAAAAAATAGTTTTATCTTTGTCCCCTTTAAGCTCCTCAATACAGCTCATTAGCGTCTTAAGCCGCTTTTCGTTGTACTTTTGTCTATTAATCGATTTCAATTAAAGCTTAAATCGAAAAATCTTTCATTTACAATTTCTGATTCTTGATCCTTGATAAGCTTCTCAACAAAATTCCATTTAATTATTGTATTTCAATTCCAGCTCTTTCACGCTTGGCCAAACATCAGCGCACATTGGCACACAACTCGGTATTCTTCTTTACATCCGCTGCTTTCTCTACTTCTCCGCGCCTCTTGCTCATCTTATTTTACTGCTTCTTCATCAGCTGCTGCAGCGATACATCCTTTGGCCCAATTTTTGAGCGAGTGTGCAACTACTTAAATTGAGTTGTTGCTGTTGTTGTTGGTATTTTTGTAGCTGCTTTTTTTTTTTTGTGTGATTGTCGCTGTCTGTGACCCAGCATAAAAGTAATTGGCTCAAAAGTAATTTTTTTGCCAAGCCGAAATAAGCTGTATGTAGTGTAAAAATAAAAAGAAAATATTTCTGCCAGCTCAGACAACACCAAAGAAACAGGAACCTCAGAGAAAGTGCAAAAAAGGAAAAGAAATTTCGCAGTGCAGTCGACTGTAAAAAAGATTTAATGTGATTTTGGCAAAAATTCAATTGCTGTCGCCTGAGGGCGCTGCTGTGGTTGCTTGATATTTCATTCTATTTTCCTTTGATTAAAAGTCATGCAAGTAGCTTTTTTTTGTTAGTTGATAAGATGTGTATATTTTGTTTTTTTACAAAACTACTTTTGTTCTTATTTAAAAAAAAAAAAAATGCGTCAAAATACCACTTTTAGTTCTGTTTTTTTTTTAATGGCAGCAATTTTGTTTTTTTTATTCTCTTATGTTTTTTTTTAATACTTCTTTGCTCTTAGTGTTAATTGAGTTGTGTGCTTTTAAAAGGCTTTTTCGCTTTGAACTTCAAGAAACGAAACGTGCTCGTTTAAGCTTCAAAGTTTTTTACAACTTTTGCCTAGTTTTCAACGAGTGATCCATGGCAACTTTTAAATTGCTCTTTATAAGCTTTTATTGCTTTTGTGTTGGAGGGTGTTATTGTGGTTTTTTTGTGTTTTTTTCTTCCTCTTCTCTTAAACTAGCTAAAAACAAGCAAGTAGCCAACAGCTTTTTAACAGAGTGCTTTTTAAGCTATGTTCTGTTATGACCTTGTCTGATATATAACCAAGATTTACAAAGATTGAAAATGGTTGCATTAAAGTTTGAAATTGTTTTGAGAAAGCGGGATTCACGGTCAACAAATTTCCTGAATGAAAATCTGCTTAAAGCATCGGAACTTATGGTGGAACTGTTACAAAAATCAACGCCACAAATAAGCAGATAGAGTCATCTAAAAAAAAAATATTTACACTTCAAAGCAATATGATCCCAAAAAGCAACTTTACGACAGCAACTTACGTCTCTTATTCTGTCAACTACCATTTGTTAATAGACTACTGTTAAATTTTGAGTCAGCTGCGTTATTAAGTTCCTGTTTGACAGCCATTTAAAGCAGACAACCTTGTGAATTTCGACGAAAATAGAAAAAAGGTTCACCGAAACCATGGAAAGGCTTGAAAAATACAAAAGGAATCAGCATTTGATTTACTGAATCCAGCTGTGATCGTACCAGCACAAGTGACGCTGATTATTTAGTTCGCCCAAAAGAGGTCGTCACGTCATAAATCGTGGATTAAATCCATGGAATGATATTGGACTATCAGAGAATGAAAGTGTATAAGATAGGCATCTCAACTGAGTGGTTAATTCACATTTAACATGAATATTTGGACATGAAAAAGCTTTTCGTGCGATTGTTCACACTCGACCATAAGCGCAGCCGTGTGATTACTTCAAACATGTGTTTGGCGATGTTCAACCGCAATTCGAACTAGCATCGTTGCATCGTTTAGTAATCGAAGCGAAAAATGGATACATCACAACACAATTCTGATTGAACGTACATCAAATAAGGTAAAGATGGGTTTGTGGGCCAAGAAGGTCATGGCGACAGGGTTTTGAGATACCTGAGGAATCATTCACACTATTTACTTTGAAAAGGATAAAACTATAACCGGACAATATTATTCACAGCTGTTGGATGGATTTGACGTTGATTTCACCGCGTTTGACGAAGAAAATAATGCTCTTCCACCATGACAACGCACCGGCGAACAGGTCTGTAGTCACCATGGCAAAAAGCCATAAATTGGGCTACGAACTACTACCCCATCCACCATATTCTCAAGATTAAGCCCTCTGCGACTATTTCCAAACCTGAAGAAATGGCTCGGCGGTAAGAGATTTGGGTCGATCGAAGAGATCACCACTGAAATAAACGCCTTTTTTGAGGACCTTGATAAAACCTATTAATTGGAATTAATTAAATAATTGGAACTACCCTGGATTAAAGTATCAATCTAAAGAAAACCATGTTGAGAAATAAAACGCTTTTGCATTAAAGAAAAAAAAAAATTAATCTATTTTATTCAAAAAGTCAATGACTTTTCAAATTGCTCTCGTAACTGTGAGATACTAAAAGTGATTACATCACAAAATTATAAAATAACAATCAATGTTTCAATGGTAACCTAACCAATGAAAGGCTATTATTTGGGTGTAGAGTTCCTAAGGGCTTTACTTTCCAATACCGATTACTGCATATCAAAAGTAACATTCGCCAAGATATATCTTCACATCTCTTTACAGCAGAAATGGAAAAACAGACCCCATCACATTAATGGAGCTAAAAACATATTTTCATATAGCTTTAAGGTCGAACGACGAGTAAGTTGGAGAGTTTATTCTCCATATCTGAGGATTCAGATCTCTATCGACTCCCTGATCATTGTAGCGTATACCAAGCGGAGAAACTGCCCCACATTCTAACCAGTGAAAATCCATGGGCAAAGCTGTCTACATCTTTTTAGATAGTAAAACAACTCTAAATGCGCTATACTCCTTTATCTACAACTCTAAATCCATCATTTCAGTATAATCCCCATCAGCGTGCCTTGGAAACATGCGACCAGCTCTATCCTCCCGGATGTATGTATATGGTTGGTGTACTCTTAGCCCCATTTAAAATTCAATGCAGGCGAAACACACTTCGCCATGCCAAGGAACGCTGGGACCATCTTGCGGCACGGCTAGAACAACTTGGCCTTCATACAAATTCAAGAGCTTCTCTTCTCTATTGGAATACAAAGATTGGACCTCTTTGTTCGAATGGGAGTGCTTACTGGTCATTGCATGAGAATAAGAATAGCACTTGCCCTTTGGTTATGCATCGAAGCCAATGATGACTGCAAAGATTGCAAATATGCCGAAGAGGAAGAAACTGTTGAGCATCTCCGCTGCCATTGCCCTCCTGCACTTCCTCCTCTGCTATTGGAGAAGATTACACTCACTCGGTCGACCCTACCTTCGCTTCCTTTAAGCAGTCTAGGAAATCAAAGAACCAAATCAAATCCACAGATAAATTAAATACTCTAAGTGGTTCACCGAAGCGGGAGATTAATAACAACAGGCTACATATGAGATTGTATGGTATGGACAATTGGACTACCATGTAGCCCGACTTTTACCAAATGACGTGAAATGGTCCGCATGGATATTTTGATATTTATTTTTTTTTTTATATCACGTAAGTCTGTGGATGACAATTTTGGGTCATCTTTGGAGACTCGAGTTATCATTCGGTCGGTGTGCGCCAATGTTTTTATGAGTTTCTTTTTTTTTTTGGGGAACATTGGTAATTGTGTCATATTTGCTTATATACTGTAAACCATTAAAAACCATGTTTTTTTGGACACTTGAACTGCTCTGCTAGTTTTTCATACGAATTTTCAAGCTTTGCAAACAAAATGGGGCTTTTGCTTTTCCTCATTTTAAAAATTCAGAATTATAGTTTTTATATTTTTTACATATTAAACTAAGAACATATTTAGGGTATTCACTTCAATGTTGAAATTTCAAAAATCGGATATTTCCGACGAGTTGAAGTGAACGACCGTTTTTTAATTTTTGTTTTAATCACATGCATTAGTCAAAAATCGCCATCGCTTATTTCTATGTTGATGTTATCAAAACAAATAATTATGTGATTATTCTGTAAAAAACTTGCGATTCCTGTCCTTTTATGAAAAAGCAATACCAAAAAAAAAGCTCAATTTTAAACATTTCACTAGCTTTTTAGGCGGAATTTGACATAATGCTCTTCTTCTTATTGAATTTTGCACATTCACAATGACACACACTTATTAAACAGTGCTGCTTATGGCTACTAAACACATCTTTTCTCCGTAAATTTCCGACGATTATTTTTCATCAACTCAATAGATGATTAAATTTAAGCAATCTTCGGAAAACAAAACAACAACAATTGCACTGAAGTTTTCGTAAATTTTAGCATTTCGGAAATATCAACGTTGAAGTTAATACCCTTATAACAGAAATACAAAATAAAACTTAATAAAAAAATTTAATTCACAATACACAACGTTTCCAATTAACTGTCGCGCTTTGTTTAAGCTGTACTAAGTAATATGTAAATGCATCTTAAAAAATTATAACGGTATCTAAAAGCATAAGAGCAAAATGAGAGAGTAAAATTGAGTAATAAATAAAATAAAATTAAAAAAAAAAATCCGATATATATGGAGAAGATGTGTTACGTGCTATCTGTTTAGTGAGATTTCAAAAGAATCGTTTATTTTGAGCTTCTTCCGAGCAACACAACGATCAGTTCTGAAGTGTATTGTCATCAGTTGGACAAATTGAACGATTCACTTAAAGCAAAAAGGCCAGAATTGGTCAATAACTAGGAAAGGTATAGTATTCCAACAGGATAATGCGAAACCACATACAATTTCGACCAATCGGCAAAAGCTTTAAGAGCTTGGATGGTATATACTGCCACACCCACCTTCCGATAATCATTTGTTCCGGTCTCTATAAAAATTTTTGTTTTATTTAAATTTTATTAAAAAATGAGGAGGTCAAAAATCATTTGAATCAGTTTTTTGGCAGCAAAGAACAAACATTTTATGAGCGTGGAATCATGCTACTACTGCCATAAGGGTATTGCATGGCAAAGAGTTTTGGATCAGACTGGACGATATCTATATATATAAAAAATAAGTTGCTTTGTGTATGAACCGATTTCGTTTCTGGAAATTTCCCATGAAAGGTGACGTCAATACGAAGGTTTTTAAGTATAAACGGTCTTTGTATGTGTATTGGTTCATGAATTATAGGCATTTTAGTGACTTTATACAACAATACAGGTGTTAACAAATACAGGTGCGCACATATGGTGTATATGGGGAAATATTTGCAAGGGAAATTGGAAATGAATGGAATATTGGAATAATTTGGCAAGTCCCACTTTGGTTTGCATTTGCGCGAAAAATATAGGCAAAGTAAAAATGTTCCATACCCCTTTTTTCCCATACCCCCTTTTACCGCCCACAAATCAATAAAAATGCTATTTTTAAGACGGTTTGGTCGTATTAGACTAAAATTTGGTAAATAAGTTCGTATGGTTACTGTTAGCAACTATACTAAAACTGGGTGCGGTCTAACTATATATGTACGCCCACTTTTTAGAAATCATTATAATGCCTGAGCTGTACATGTTTTGATAGTGAAACTTGATATGTAGATGCTATGGGCCAAAGAGGCAGTTACTATATATTTGAGCGAACATTCGACAAGGGGGAATTTGGCCACACAGGCCAAATTTATGATATCGAATTGCTTTGGAACTAAATGTCGTATAACAATGAGGGTCTTTCCTTCATTGTACAATGAAAAACTGGCACGGGCATTCAAAAACGGGGCGTGGCTCCACCCATATAAGCCAAAATTTCGATACAGAATAGCTATAGAAGTAAAAGTCACAGAACATTGAAACTCAGAATGTAGATACCATTTGGTGATGTCCTTCTAGTAGAAATGGTGACATGCATTGGACAAAGGGGTGTGTCTCAACCCATACAAGCCAAGTTTATGAGACAGAAAAGCTATGGAAGTAAAAGACAAAGAACATAGAAGTAAGAATGAAGTTACTACTTGGTAATATCCTGTTACTGGGAAATGAAAAATTCAAAAAATTTACAATAGAGAACGCTGCTATAGACTCCAAAAATACTGAGCCGATTGACTCCTTGGTAATATCCTGTTACTGGGAAATGAAAAATGCAAAAAATTTACAATAGAGAACGCTGCTATAGACTCCAAAACTACTGAGCCGATTGAGCTCAAATTTGCGCAGTAACTATGGGGTCATTAATAATTACGTTACCAATTTAGTAGAGAGAGAGGTTTTAAAAGGTACTATGATAAGTAACGAAAGGAGGGGGTCTCAGAAGTGACCAAAAATAAAAAAAAAAAACTCGAAAAAATTTAAATTAATACAACCCAACATTTCAAACCATTTTGTTAACTATTGGCAAGTGTAGTAAGGGCGTGTAGTAAGGGCATGTAGTAAGCGTCACCTACAACGCCGTACCCAGAGGAGACATAATATTAGTGATGGGCGACCTAAATGCCAAAGTCGGGCAAGTCAACGATCATCTGAGACACGTTATGGGCAAACATGGCGTCGGTAACCAAAATGACAATGGTGAAAGGTTTGTAGAATTTTGCAATACAAACCGCCTGGTCATAGGTGGAACCATGTTTCAGCACAAACTCTGCCACAAGGTTAGCTGGGTCTCCCCCGGTGGAAGAGCAGAAAACCAAATCGACCACTTTGCCATCACGCGCCGGCTTAGAAGCTGCCTTTTGGACGTAAGAAACAGGAGAGGCGCCGATATCGGAAATGCTCACGACCACCATCTAATGCTCTAGTCGGAGAGAGCCTGTGTATTTTACCGACATGCTGAAAAACCCCCAAGCTGCAGCCAACTTTCGGGAACTGTTAGAGCAGCGTACATCCAACCTTGCCATGACCCCGGAACTCGCAACAACAGAGTACTGGGAAGAAATAAAGCCAGTGTACCACTCAACAGGAGATGAAGCTGTCGGCAGGCCACCACGCGGCTTCCGCCCTTGGATGTCCGAAGACACCTGAACCCTGATTTCAGAGCCTGCGAAGCTCAAGATCAACATAAGCGCAACTACTTCCCCAGATCGGCGGAAAGAGCTTGAAACCCAGTATCGCATGAAGCAAAAAGAAGCGAAAAGAAGTGTAAGACGCGACAAATGAAACCGTATAGATGATTTAGCTCGCCAAGCAGAAGAGCTGATCGACAAAAACCTCACAATCGAACACCCCGTGAAGGATGAGAGCGGTCGACTTTTACATTCGGAGGACGAGCAGTTGGTACGATTGAAGCGTCATTTTTCGGCGGTTCTCAACCACATTATGGCCGATGGCGCCCCAAATTTTGCGGCCGGCTTGTCCAATTTAAACACCAATATCCGAATAAACGCAAATCCACCTAGCGTGAGCGAGCTTTGTGACGCAATAAAGTCACTTCCCAACAACAAGGCAGCAGGAAGCGACGGCATACCAGCGGAATTCTACAAAGTTCATTTAAGACTGTCCGCTGAGCTTCTGTGGCCACTTATCCGTATCGCATGGCAAAATGAAAGTTTTCCAGATGAGTGGTCCAACGGCATAATTATCAAGATTCCGAAGAAAGGCAATTTAAGGGAATGTGATAATTGGTGTGGAATATGTGTGCTGCCTGCGGTTTCAAAAATTATAGCGAAAGTAGTACTAGAGCGATTGAAAGACCACCTTTACGCGACGATCGATGCGGCGCAAGCAGGTTTACGTGCTGGTTCTTCCTGTACGGACCATATCAACACAGTGCGTATCATCATTGAGCAATGTGCGGAATATAGATCCGATTTGCACATGATGTTCATTGACTTCGAGAATGCGTCCGACAGCGTTCACAGGGACTGCTTATGGGTTGCCCTTCGACGGAGGGGTGTACCGGAGATGTACCGGATAATCGCAATAATCAAATCAACTTACGAAGTCGCAAGGTGTCGAGTTCTACAAAAGGGAAAACTATCTGATCCCTTTGAAGTCCGCAGTGGTGTCCGTCAGGGCTGCATTTTGTCCCCAGTCTTGTTTATTCTTGTGATTGGAGACGTTTTAAATGCTGCTTTACACCAAATACCAAACAGCGGTCTGAGGTGGACAATGACGAGCTTTTTGCAACACATCGACTATGCTGATGACATCTGCCTCCTTGCTAACCGGCTAACCGATCTTACACGCATGGCGGACAATTTAAATGCAGAGGGGATGTCTGCTGGCCTTAAAATTAACTTCAGAAAAACCAAAGTTTTAAGCATGGCAGAAAATAACAGCGGTCCAGTAGAAATATCTGGTCATCCCATTGAGTTGGTCGATAGTTTTACATACCTGGGAAGTGAAGTTGCTGCTGGAGGCGGAACTGAGGAGGATATTGAGTGCCGAATTAGGAAAGCTAGAGCGGCTTTTGGTATGTTAAACGATATTTGGCGAAACAACATCCTGAGCACCAGCCTAAAAGTTCGACTGTTTAAATCGAATGTTCTATCCGTGCTTCTGTACGGCTGCTGTACTTGGAAAATAACCCAAGTAATCACCAAGCGATTGCAAGTCTTCGTAAATCGTTGTCTTCGAATTGTTCTCAGAATTTTTTGGCCTAACACAATAACCAATGAAGAACTGCTCCGCAAATATGGAGCCCTTAGACATCATGGTTAGAAGACAAAAGTGGGTGTGGATAGGCCACACTCTCCGCAAAGACAACAACAGCATCGCTAAGAAGGCAATGGAATGGAACCCCCTCGATGCGAGGGGCAGAGCACCCGGCAGACCACGAGAAACATGGAGAAGGACGGTGGAACGCGAAGCTAGTACACTTGGCAAGAATTGGAAGGAGCTCAAAGCGACTGCCAGAAACAGAACACGATGGCGCGTAGGCGAAGTTGAATCCCTATGTCCCGCTAGGGATTAAAGGAAATTAAGAAGAAGAGTAAGGGCATAATTTTTCTTTGCTTGCTTTTCGACGGTTATTTTTTTCTTTTTTCGAATATTTTTTAATCAATTAATTATTTCATATACTAAGTTACTTTATGGTGGTTGAGGGGAGAGTTTTTGAAATGCACTACAAAGAGTACCGGAGAGGGGTTAAAAAAATTGAAAATCACGTCACGTAATTTATGAACGACCCCTATGTTTCGAGTTTTTTTTTTATTTTTGAAGCGAAGCTTTTTACGCCTCGTTCTGCGATTTGCTAGAGTGAAATCAGAAAAAACGACACTTTTTTCCGACACCTTTTTTCTTAGAATTGATATTGTTTTTTGCTTGCATCAATTGAACCAGAAAATGTTAAATTAAAAATAATTTCTTGCCCGCTGCAGGAATTGAACCCACAACTCATAGTTTTATCGCTTGTTGGTACTTTCCTTTAACCATTACGCTAAAACCTTTTCTTTCATAATTTCGTTGATTCAGTGATAAACATTAGCTAAAGCTATGTTTCAGCAGATCACTATAATCTATTACTTTAAGAAAGGATTGTGTGTTGGCTATTCTAGGACTGTGTATTGGCTAGCCTACCGACAAAAGTAGCAAACAAAACGAACTAGAGCAAAGATGACTAAATTTACCGAGCTATTGTTTGAATCTTCGGTTTGTCCATGCGAACTTAAAGACCTAACGAACGAAAAGAACGAACGAACTAAAAGAACGAACGAACTAAAAGAAATATTCACTAAGGATTGTGTATTGGATGTTGTTTCTACTTCCTACTAAAGGTCGTTATAAATATCGTTAAAAATAAACAACCTGTACGTTGATTAAATTGTAACAAAATTAATGATTTTTGTATATTTATTCCCTACAACTGAACAGGGGGCTTTAAGGGAGGGCCGAAGAGGATTAATATATATGATATATGGGGCATTATTTTTGAAGTGATCCACCCAAAATTTCAAAGTACTCCGATTTTGATGAAATTTTCACCATGTTTAGTTCTTAAGGTTATACGTTCAAGACGTTAATTTTGTAGGCCTAGAATGACGGTATAACTTTTTACAGGGTTTTTAATTTTTAAGTTTAGTGTGAGAATGTAAAAGTAAAACTGTCTTTAACTTTTCAACGAATGAACCGATTTGACTAAATGAAACGTCAAACGAAAGAAAAATGAATGAATGTTTTAACTCTTTTGCAAGAATTTTGGAAAAAAGTTTTTTTCTATAAAATTTTTTTGAAAAATAAAAAAAAAAATATTTTTTCAAAAAGAATACCCCCTACGATTTTTTTCGCAACAATTTTACAAAAATAATAAACTTATTTACTTCAAAATGAGATATCATCCAGGATGGTATCTCTTAGGGTTTTGAAGGTATGGGCATTTATGCATGAAAACTTCCTACTATTTTATTTCATCACACAAAAAAAAAGTTGAAAGTCATCCGGGAAAAAGCTAGTTTAATTAAATAAAATTTTAATTCACTAAAAGAAAATCGTTTTTAATTTTTACTTAAAAAATTACGAAATTTCTTTTTAAAATAACTTTCCAGACAACCTAATATATTCTTGTAATATATGTATTGACTTACATACGAACATTGAATAACACGCACAACACAATTGATCATAAGAAGCTTATTCACACTTCTCTCAAGGGTTAAAATCGCCAATTCGTTTTTTCATTTGAAATACCATGAAAATACAGAAGAATAAGATTTGCAACGAACTGTTTTGCTTTTATGAGCATTTTTCACGCATTTTGAAAATTTATTACATTTTAAGTCCTATGAATGTAAAAGCAAATATATAAAATAAAATGAAATGTTGGCTGTAAATTGAAATTATAAAGATTTTAGCTTTTGAACTTTAGAGCAAAAGGATAGCACAATTTTCAGTACGAAGGATTTATTTATAATAATAAAACGTCAAGTTTAAAGTTAATCATTTTGATGCAAATTTTTCACACTCGAAACCCAGACATAAACCTTTTATGACTTCTTAAATGTACATAAATGCAAAAATGTTGATAACGTAGCATATATTTAAGTGTATCTCAGTTGAGAGTTCAACACTTTCTCGAACGTAAAATCCAGTTTAATAACGTTTCATTCAAGAACATCAACTAACACAAGCTTTAAAGCTTTTGAGTTGTTTAAACAGTGCTAGTTGAGATTTTGGGCAAACCAATGATTATCAATGGTTTTGCTTTGTTGCTTAAGGAAGAGAACATCTTAAGATTTGAAATGTTGTTGTTTTTGTTCTTTTCTTTTTTTGAGTACTGGATATCTTTTTCGACCTAAATCAATTGTTAATATATTCATCATCAACATTTTACATTCAACTTTTGTAGGGATTTTCTATTCATTGATTTGCGTTTCTTTTCTATTCTTTCGTTTTTTTTTTTTTCCTTAACTCTATTGAAGCCTTTAAAGGTTCAACAACAAACAAATTTACTGCTATTCTCTGTCTATTGTTTATCAATATATTTGCATAGCCGATAATCCCTTTAAAGGCCTCTGAACTCTTGGCTGGCGCCTCAAGTTTTTGCATCAAATTTCTTTTTATTGTTGCTTTTTATGTCAATGATTCTGGTTTATTTTTTAACCGGCATTTTCTTAGAATTTTTATGCCAACTAAAATGCAAACAATCGCATTCATCGACCAACAACAACTATTTGTACAACAACTCAAACCCTTTTTAGCAACAAACACACACAAGGTAGAACAAAAAAACAAACCAACACAAAAGCTTTGTTTCCTTTCTAAAAAAAGTGTAATATTTGTGTTGGCAACGCTAATCTCATCTAATTTGACACTTGATATTCAGCAAGCTGAATATAAGAACACGATGTTACTTTCACATAACCAAACTTCTTTCTTTTCCTGTTTTGAAGCTCAGCGCAAAGTGCGCATCATAAACTTACTCTAAAACTTATACATATAATTCAAGACTAAAAAAGTAAGACTTTATTAAAATAAATTGTATTAATTATATATTTTCTATTTGACACTCCTTATTACAGGAATTTTAAAGTTCTTCTTCTACCATTTATTGCACCTAACTTACAACTACATAATTTGTTCTAACCCAACATATATCACTTTAAATGAACATAAATTTGAAGCAAATAAATTGGATTAATCAATGAAGTACTTTGAAATCTGAACTTGTTTTGAATTATAGCGTTGATCGCAACAATTCTTTAAAATTCAGTAGAACAGCTATGCCGGTTCTGGAACAAAAACGCGTGTATTTCCTTATGGGCCTCAAAATTCACAAAATTGTGCCCGACTGCGCAGTCGGCGTCGCTGCCCGGCCGATACGATTGTAGGGTGACGAGCAGAAAGTAGAGTGACTGAAGCATATAGTTGTTGTTGCAAATTGAAGATAAGCGTGGTGACCGCAGCGTGTGTTGAGTACTGTGCAGTCGGCGCCTCTGCCCACCGATACGATTGTAGGGGACCGCAGCATGTGTTGAGTACTGAGCAGTCGGCGTCTCTGCCCACCGATATGATTGTACGATCGACGCCGAAACATGTTGTTGTTGTTATTGCAATTCACATGTTTCTTTATTAACGCATATAATTTTTAGGTATTTTATAAATGAAAAATATAAAAATGATATTATCACAGCCCCGGGATTGAACTCGGGCCGCAAGCATTAGAGTCGAACGCCTTAACACTGTGCTATTTCATCGTATGCTTCTGAATGAACAAAATGTATATAAAAACATGTGTGTATATAAAAACATGTGCTCAACATGAAGATAAGCGTGCACCGCTGCTGCTTGGGCTGGACGGACGGGCAAACCGCAAGCTCAGCACAATCACCATAAAGTTCTGCGCTCACGCCTGAGCTCAGAGCTTTATGGCGATTGTGCTGAGCGTGATAGGGGTCGGGGGTGGTGCGGGCGGTGGGGGTAAGTGTTTACATCGGTCGACACCGAAACATGTTGTTGTTATTGCAATTCACATGTGCGCGGAGACCTCAGCTTGTGTTGCTTGATGAGGCCGATAGTAGGGTGACGAAAAATATAATTGTTGCCAAAAATGTAGATA
Organism: Pherbina coryleti; assembly: GCA_943735915.1. Taxonomy (NCBI): domain Eukaryota; kingdom Metazoa; phylum Arthropoda; class Insecta; order Diptera; family Sciomyzidae; genus Pherbina; species Pherbina coryleti. The sequence goes on from OX030951.1 coordinate 68,022,789, forward strand.
AGCGTAGCAATAGCAGCAGTAGCTTGGGTTGACTAATGGAAAGTCAAAGTATGAAAGCGGCAAAGACGAAGCGTCACCGTAACCTCGAACTTGAGAATACAAACCATGACCATACTCAACTATGTCGATATAAATAAACAAAAACAGGTTGATTTATACATTTTTATTTTTTATTTATTATCAACTAAAATTACATGTATCATATAATATATTCCTTAGCATTTTTTTATTTAATTTTTATTATCAACTAAAATTACATGTATCGTATAATATATTGTTTAGCATTTTTTTATTTAATTTTTAAAATATGCATATAATACTAAATTGTACATTTAATATTTAAACATGTAAATTAGGTATATTAATTTATTGCCTACTATTTATATTTTGAATTGAAATCTTAAAAATATCTTAGGCTGAATCCATAATATTAAAATGACCCCACGGTAACGTTTCATAGCTATTTGCAATCAAAAATCGCTTATCATCATGAGGACTTAGCGCGATTTTTGATTGTGTAATAGTGCTAACTTTGTGTTGACGTGATTGTATCAAATTTTGTTGAACTATTTTTTCAATATTTTTGTTGAGACAATCAACATAGTCATCAAATGTAATTTTTGTCTTGACTATGTTTAACTTAACACCTTTCGCTTTTTTTGTTGCATCTTCACCCCCTACACGTATTGCGTACATTTTAGAGCGAAGCCCAACAAATTCAGTCATAATGCGACCATTATTCTCATCTTTCATGAGACCCAACACTTTTTTATTCACATGTGGAATGTTGTAAATATTCTCGAGGGGATAGTCGCTTGTATCAAAATACACTAAACAATCGCGTTTAATGATTTGATACAAGTCATTACAAGTCACCTCATAAATTAGAGAATCTGTATCGGTGTAACAAATGGTACAATTGGAGCCAAATTGGGGGGCCATATAACCATAGTGAAAATCATAAATTGTTGTTTTAGCCAAGTCTAAAATACACATACCTACATATATAGGTTTATTAAAAAATATCTCAGTTTTGTTTAGCTCAATGGCCATTAGATTTTCATCAAATATTGTTGAGGCTTTAAACTCAGGCTTAGCAATAAGGGCTTGAGCCCCATATCGACCAAACCAACTCGTCGTCAATTTGACAATACTATGTTTCCGAATGTTTTCCATAGTTTTACCAAATACTGCATTATTCATGAGTTTGAAAAGGTTTTTTTCAAACTCATTTTTAGCGGCCGTACGAAGAACTGTATTTAAGTCGATATAGGATTTCAACCATAATGATTGTCTAAATTTCAGAATTTTATGTATTTTAGACAATCTTAACCCATATTTCAAAGCCTGCTTCAAATTCCGATAGTGTATAACGTATCTCTCAGAATCATCCAAAGTTGCCAACAGCTTCTTCTGTTTTGAACCTGGTGGTGTAATATGTTCAGGACAAAAAGGGAGATCTTTGTGGTAATCATGAATATTACTTGGATATTCTAGATCCACTTCAAGAATATACCCAATATCGGAATCATCAGGTATAACCTCAACATTAAAATTGTTGACATCTAACAGCCAATCGAACTCACCGTGTGGGAGAAATTGTGACATTGCCCAACCATATTGATTGTTAATATCATAATACATTAAGTATTTAGATGGTTGGGCTTCATCATAATCACTCATGTACTTATTGTTGGCTTTCACATATCTCTTAGTACACTGACTGAGACCACCACGAATACCCCGCTCTACAAACATGAGCATATCAACATCAGTCAATAGCTCAAGGGTAATATCTGTATGCTTAAGCATTGCATCCCACGTATAACCGGGTAAAGTGAAATAATGTGCCGGGTCTAAGCCATATGTTTTATGACAACTTGCACGGAATTGCTCAAAAACATCAGCCAATAACAGCACATCAGTTTTTAAGTAAATATCTGAATATTCGCCCAAATTATTAATATTTAATTCAGTCCAGACTTTTTGAGCATGAGCATAATCCTCTGGGCTGATGTTTGTATCGTTAAGTTTATTATAGAAATTGTTTATTTCAGGTAATGATTTATCTAAAAATTTAGCTTCATCATCACAGTAATCGTATGGGAACACACCCTTACGAGTCAACAAATTAAATTGCGAGTTACTTAAATTTCCAAATTCTGATTTTAATATTGGAAATATATTCAAATATGAGGCTACAGTTTCTAAGCTACTCGCCATAAATCTAAAAGAATCAATAAATCGATACCTAATTGCATATTCATCAATGCGCTTAGTGAACGAAATATAGCGTTCTTTGTTTATGGGTAGAAGATCAATTCGACCCTTTAAATCTGTAGCCAAATTTTTAAATATAAAATGTGAGTCATAACCAGAGAGATTATGAAAGATTATTGGTATTGTATGTGTATCTTTGAAGTTAACATTACAACCCATATGCGCTGGACCCCGGTAAATACCTGTAAGATGACAATGGTCACGCACTTTAACATCATCATCAGTAAATGATTTTTCACATATATGGCATGTGTTAGCAAGCGTGAAATTTTGAATTTGTTGAACAGACATTTGCTCCATGGGCAAAGGACACAGAAAGACCGTTTCAATATCTTCAGCAAATTGATTCAATTCTGAAACGAACCATTTAATGCAATCTGCACCGCGATAGCTTTTATAAAACGATAACGTGGGGTCATATACACACTTAATATAAAAGCCTACACTATATGGAATATGCTTTTGGTATGAATTTCCAGCATCAGATTTTGCTAAAATACATTCCAAGTCAGCATATACCACAAATGGAGACATTATTTTATTACTAAAATTCTTAAAATATACATACTTCTCCGCTTCCGTCGGCATCCTTATCTTGCAATTATTCAGCTTGCTGCAGTTCTCGGTGTGCTGCTCCAACTTGATTGAAGAGTTGAAATAATGCAGACATCTGTCGCAGAAATATTTTTGATGTTCGTTGTTGGATGCCTGGCTAGATAATAATCTGCTTAGGTTTTTTATCCATACATAATGATATGTGATTAGTTCATCATCATCATAGTCGCCAGCATCATCACCATCATCGTTGTTGTTATCTGCTTCCTCATAATATCTGCTCTGTACCATAAGCAAGTTAACGTGACGATCCATCTTCTCCTTGGTTAGATAAGAGGGTAAAACAATTAACTTTTTTCTATTTTGTTTCAAAATATAAATGTTGATAGAAATATTGTTTTGCCGCTCAAATCTGGGGACCTGCTTCACTGTTACCGGAAATTGAATGTTTGTCAAATCAAGGTTGTCACGGTAATGAGGGTATGCTGTCTTACGATCAACGGGTCCATTCTCTGCTGGGTATAGAGCAGATATAACAGCCCAAGCAAAGCATGCATTGTCATCATTTTTTACGTTGATACATGCTTTCTTGTTATAGATCTGTGTTGGAAGTGGAATATATGATGAGCCCAGCTGTGGCGTAAATTTGTTGATGTTGACTGCTAAGTTTATTATTGCTGTTAACGCCCATCCACTATCCCTTTCCTGGAACTCTTCAAGCTTTTTTAGGAGGTTATTTCGAACATTCTCCATAAACCAATCGTCAATGTCTGTTTCTTGACAAATAGAACCATTTTTAGTGGTTAGGAATTTCAATTCACTAATTTCTTCATTAGCTCTAATGATTCGAAATTCACCACAAAATATTGTATTCACTTTTAGAAACGTGAATTTTAACAACGGTTTTTTTATTATTCGTTTGAAGAGTCCTGCGCAATCCTCTAAGAACAACTTGGAATCTTTGTGAGCCAAGTTAGTGATGGCTCCAGTACATGCTCTGAAAATTAAAACAAGGTTTAAATTAATATATTATATTAAATTAAATTAAATAATATGGTGATGAAATTATTTAAAAACGACACTTACCGTCCACTGAACGCTGATTCAATTTCCACCCATTTAATCCGGATAGAGGCCCAACTCGTCCTATTTGCCGTTCGGGAAAGGCCTGCACCGGTAGTAGAGTTAAGCACCTTTAACTTGGTGCGGTAACCTTCAACCAACAGAATTGCACATGTAGCATTCTGTTTCGCTCCAACATTTGTTGCCTTTCGTAAAATATTACGAAGGATTATCAAGTGTTTGGAGCACTCTTTAATGCTCTCCATCACAAGCGCACGATTATTTGCAGCATTCTCATACGCCGATTTAACAATTTTAACAATGTTGGATATACGTTGTGCCATTTTGAAAAGTGTATGTTTCAACTCAACGTCTAAACACGAATTAAACGAAATAAATATTGTTTCACATACTAAACCCCAAATTCGAACAAGTAATTTTTTGCGGTTAGATAAAGATTACGCTTTCTTTTTTGAGTGTGTTTGTATTATTTTTATTTGAGCATCGAAAATAAGAATCTTAAGCATAAATGACCACAATTTACAGTATTAAAATTTTGATATCTAGTATAATTATAACTAATGTTTTTCCCTAAATATGCAATTAATTGCTTCGGTGGATGCAAATTTCCGAAGCTGTCGAAATATTCGATTTGATTGTTGTTTTTCCAGTATGCTACCCAATGTGTGCCAGGTCCCTTTGAAGTATCCAGATTGATTATTCCACATTCTTTTTTAAAGGGTTTCTTTGGAAGAGTGTCACACATAAACACACCTCTAAAATTTGGGGTATCTTTCGCAAATTTTCTCAAGTCTACATCGGAAAGGGCTCTTTTGGGCAGCTTTATGAAAAATTTTGATTTTGATAAGGTTTTAAAAACAAACCAAATCCCTTTTTATATGGTTTTAGAAACATGCCTTTTCCCATTGCAATAGACTCCATTTTACTGTTATGTCGTTTTGCTTCATTTAACTGCTCTTTTCCGACTTTAACTGCATTGATTGCTTTTGTTATACCAGCTGCTCCACCAGCTAGACCACCAAGTGCGCCCAGTGCAGCGAATATTGGTGCAAGAGGAAGAAAACCTCCAGATTTAGGTAGTGGTATTATTCGAGGTGTTTTGATTAGAGATTTTTTTCCTTTGAAAATATTATTTGCAACTTTTCTTGAAATTTTAACGGCATCATCCAAATTTTTAGTTTTCTTAATTTTCATTTTAGCACTTTTTAAGGCGTGTCTAAATAGTTGACGCCCATTTACTTGAGGAGATCTCTTAGTTTTACTGTTAACGTTGCCCATACCAAATTTTTCTTTCGCCTTCATAGCGTTAGTGACAAACCAAGCGTTTGATTTTTCGCCAATACTGCTATCACTTGCGTTAACCCGTTGCCAAGCCTTTTCAGCTAAGATTCTATCAGCAATATGTCTTTTTTCCAAATCTTTGTTGTTTGCGTATACTATATCATGTTGTCTGCAAGCGGCATCCAAAAGATTGATTCCTTGATCACCTCCAGCTAATCGCTTCTTTAATTTTGTACCAGGTCCACAAAATTGATAACCAGGTAAGTGAAGTTCAATCGGAAGTTTGTCTATTAAATTATTCAGAATACCTTTTCCAATGAAGGATGGAGGAAGACTGATTTCCTTTTTATAAATAATTGGCATTAATATTTAGACTTTTTCGATCAGAGGTTGTAATCAAAGTGATGTAAAATCAATAAAATGACCCGATTATATATGACATAATTTAGTAGTTGACATAATGCGGTTCTTAAAGCAACGTAAAACGCTTGATGTAAAGAATATTGATGGCAAATTAAATACATCAAATATATTAAGACATAGCTCATTACTACCAAACTCTATTCGGGGTCTTATTGTAGGACCGTCAAATTGTGGAAAAACAAATGTGATGATAAGTCTTATTGAAAGCCCCAATGGATTGAAATTTAAAAATATTTACTTATACTCAAAGTCAGCACAGCAACCAAAGTATCAATACTTGGAGCGTCTAATTAAACCTATTAAGGAGATAAATTTTTCAATATTTTCCCATAATGATGACGTCATAGACCCAGATGAAGTACAACCGCACTCAATATTTATATTCGACGATGTAGCTTGCGAGAAACAGAATCATATACGATCTTACTTCTGTATAGGTCGTCATAAAGATGTTGATAGCTTTTACTTATGTCAAACTTATACACGTATACCAAAACATTTGATTCGTGATAATGCCAATATGATTATATTGTTTAAACAGGATGAGATGAATACAAGACACATCTACAACGATCATGTTGGTTCTGATATGTCTTTTAAGACTTTCCATAAGCTATGTTCAAAGTGTTGGAGAGAAAAATATGGATTTTTAGTTATTAATAAAGATGATGATATGAATAATGGTCGCTATAGAAAAGGATTCGATGTTTTTATTGGATTATAAAAGAAACAGAATAGATATCTAAAAATCAGTACAACAACTGCTGCGCAACTGATCACACAGACTGCTAAACTGATCTGTTCGACAAAACAGCTAACTACTAAACTGATCTGTTCTATAAAACGGCAACTGCTAAACTGATCTGTTCTATAAAACGGCAACTGCTAAACTGATCTGTTCGATAAAACAGCTGTTAAACCTATCTGTTTATCTGTATACCCTGTTTATATATACACCTATCAATATGAGTGAAAAACTAGTCAAGAATCTTATATGAATAATGGTCGCTATAGAAAAGGATTCGATGTTTTTATTGGCTTATAAAAGAAACAGAATAGATATCTAAAAATCAGTACAACAACTGCTGCGCAACTGATCACACAGACTGCTAAACTGATCTGTTCGATAAAACAGCTAACTACTAAACTGATCTGTTCTATAAAACGGCAACTGCTAAACTGATCTGTTCGATAAAACAGCTGTTAAACTGACCTGTTTATCTGTTTACCCTGTTTATATATACACCTATCAATATGAATGAAAAACTAGTCAAGAATCTTATTAAAACACGAAATATTTTGAAAAAGAAATTTAAAAGTATTCAACTGGGAGAAGTTGCAAGTGATAAGCTTTTGGAAAAAACATTTAAACCTATATCAAAACCATTGCAGGAAATACTTCAATCAACTAATAAGAGAAAGATAGCGATAAATGAAAAGGATTCAGATAATTCTTTCAAAGATACTAAAGTTGCTACCAGCACACCATTTAAACAGAGCCAGCATGATTATAATACATTTTCTCCAAGCTTTGATGACAAGGAAATCGAGAAAAGTTCATCAGCATTTAAATCATTTGATGTTGATAACGGTGATGATGATGCTAATGATGATACTCATTATGATGGTAATGATGATAGTGATATGGAAAATGATGATGTCACTATTTCAATAAATCCAAATCAAAGTATTCAATACGATTTATCTAAAGTTAATTTTAACGAATTCGATAAAACCTACGGCCCCCGCAAGGATAAAAATCAGATATGGAGACTGGGTAATGTGCCAATTACTTTTGATTCAACCAATATAACTATAGGCGATTCAAAATGGATCTTTACTCCAGGTTTATATGAACTATTAGTTTACAAGGAACCAATCAGTTTTAATGAGGCAGATTTAAATACTTACAAACAAATATTAGAGATGACTAATGCTCATAAACGAAATAACAATAACAATGAACAAATTAAAGGAAATCGCTCAAAGAAATATACGGCGATTATAAGAAAATTATTTAAAGAAAAAGTTCATAAAGGTAAAGGTTTGATGAAGTTGAATACAAACAAATCAAATTATATATATTGGGATGACCCCAACGAACTAGTTGATAGATTACGTCTTTTGATCTCATCATCAATAGCTGGTCACTCAAATCATAATAACGAAATATTTTCAATTATTGAAGAATTGAGAGAAGCAAAAATTATTGTATAAATAGTCTGCAAATGTTTCTGTGAATACGTATTTGATTGAAAAGGTTATTAAAACAAATGGACGGCAAGTTTACGTTAAATGGTTAGGATTTTCCAATCTACATAATTCTTGGATAAATAAAGATACAGTTCAACAGCAACAATAATATACCTAATTACTTTTGATTGTAATACATACAAATTATACATATATCTGAATACACATACTCAATAAAGCTGAATAAAATTTAAAACATTTTAATCATATGTGTTTTTATTTTCATATTAATTTACAAAATTTTAAATAAATTAGTTGTTTAATTCTGTTTTTCTACACCATCATCATCATCATCATCATCGTCTTCAGAGCTTTCATGCAAGTTTTTGTAGAATATATTTCCATTTTCCCTCTTCTTCTTTTTAATGGCTAGGGAAAATGTGCCATCCATGTCTGTGGTTTTCATTAGAATGTGTAATGTCTCATTTAAATAATCCATCTGATTCTTAGTGATAATCAGAAATCTTTTTGGTAAATAAATATGAAATTCTTTATTTACAAGACATCTTATGCTTTCCCCATATTTTGTATCTACTCTCGCGATTCTGTTTACTTCATATGGAACGTTTACTTCCATATCCTTTAAGGCTAAGTATTTAATGCTAGGATTTTGAAAAAGATTTTTTAAACTTGTTTTCATATTTTCTTTTTTCTTTAAACTATTCACCGTGACAGATATATTTAGACTGACTCTCGATATTTATAAAATTATTTATTGAACATATTGTATTCTATTATTAGACGATTTCTTATCAGTTGCATCCGGTTATTTGACAATTTTTTATAAGTTGCGGTTAAATGACGATTTCTTATCAGTTGCATCCGGTTATTTGACAATTTTTTATAACTTGCGGTTAAATGACGATTTCTTATCAGTTGCATCCGGTTATTTGTTAATTTTTTATAAGTTGCTGTTTTTTTTTTTGTTGTTGTTGTTGTGTGAAGAATCTTATCATTATTTTTTTCATACAGTTGTGTTGTGAAGCATACCTTGCGGTTTTGAAGTGTATCTTGTGAGTTGGGTGTGTGTGTTTATTGTTGTTGTGTTAATGATCTTATCACTATTTTTTCGCAGAGTTGTGTGTTAGTTGCTATGACTTGTTGAATTTTCTTTCATCTAGAAATTAGAATAGAAAAACAATGTTCCAGCATAATGCTTTCAAATAAAAATACTATAAATAAATAGTTGCAGTCAGGCATCAGCAAATTTTATTTGTAAAGAGTGAGATAAAATTTTATAGGTGAGAATTTGAGTGTTAGGATGATGTTGTAATAGGATCATTAAAGTAGGATATACTGTAAACTAATTTTATTTTTTCATCTCTACGTTATTAAAATCAAAACCGCGATATTGGATGGATAATAACAATTTATACTGTGAGCATATTTAGTTGAATTCTAGCAATCAATGTATCAACACCTATAAACTGAACGCATCATTATGAAGAATTTTGCTTGTGAAAATTGTGGAAAAATATTTTTGAATTCAAGTAGCATGCGACGCCATATAAGAAATAGCTGTAAATTGCGTAGCAATAATATTGATGTCGAACGGATGGGTAAAGTCATTATTAAAAAAGACCTAAAAGCACGCCCTAACATTAAATCTAATTCAATAGATGAAGTCGACTTACGGCATGAGCAATATTTATATGGGAATGAGAAGGTGTCGCCTAGTAATAGAAATGGGGTTATAGCACTAGCTGGCGTTAAACCGGAACGGTCTGCAGATAATACTAAAATTGACGTTTGCAAACCAACGTTTGTGTTGCAGTTCAATTTTGTGCTGGATGGAATGTATCTGGCATTATTCGAACATCGTAGTTTTGGTGTTGAAGCCCAAAAGTTTTTAATGGAAAAGTATTATGCTGACTCGTTTATGCAATATGCTAAAAAGACTCTAAAAAATGATGGTGATGTACCTGCAAGAATAATAGCACAGTTTAAATATATTGGTCGTAATAATGAACATAAGATTGATATCATAGAGTTCAACACTATATTGAATGGAGCAAGTATAGCAACCGACTACAACAATAAGATTGTCCTACCAATTATTCAACAAATGTTAGAGTTTGAGAAAGAAAAAGATGTAATCGTTTTAAATATATGCCATATAAAAGTCTTTTTACAAAATCTAAAACCATTGGAGCAAAGAGCAAAGCATCAAATTATTTATATGAACATAATGAATGATGATTCTAATTTACATTATATTGCGAATAATGATATCCCTGGGTTTAGAAATGTATAATTCAATGATTTTCACATATTTTATACATGCAGATTTTAATAAAGAATATCAATAAGACGTTAATAAAATAAAAAATGCTAAACAATATATTATACGATACATGTAATTTTAGTTGATAATAAAAATTAAATAAAAAAATGCTAAGGAATATATTATATGATACATGTAATTTTAGTTGATAATAAATAAAAAATAAAAATGTATAAATCAACCTGTTTTTGTTTATTTATATCGACATAGTTGAGTATGGTCATGGTTTGTATTCTCAAGTTCGAGGTTACGGTGACGCTTCGTCTTTGCCGCTTTCATACTTTGACTTTCCATTAGTCAACCCAAGCTACTGCTGCTATTGCTACGCTTATCTACATTTTTGGCAACAATTATATTTTTCGTCACCCTACTATCGGCCTCATCAAGCAACACAAGCTGAGGTCTCCGCGCACATGTGAATTGCAATAACAACAACATGTTTCGGTGTCGACCGATGTAAACACTTACCCCCACCGCCCGCACCACCCCCGACCCCTATCACGCTCAGCACAATCGCCATAAAGCTCTGAGCTCAGGCGTGAGCGCAGAACTTTATGGTGATTGTGCTGAGCTTGCGGTTTGCCCGTCCGTCCAGCCCAAGCAGCAGCGGTGCACGCTTATCTTCATGTTGAGCACATGTTTTTATATACACACATGTTTTTATATACATTTTGTTCATTCAGAAGCATACGATGAAATAGCACAGTGTTAAGGCGTTCGACTCTAATGCTTGCGGCCCGAGTTCAATCCCGGGGCTGTGATAATATCATTTTTATATTTTTCATTTATAAAATACCTAAAAATTATATGCGTTAATAAAGAAACATGTGAATTGCAATAACAACAACAACATGTTTCGGCGTCGATCGTACAATCATATCGGTGGGCAGAGACGCCGACTGCTCAGTACTCAACACATGCTGCGGTCCCCTACAATCGTATCGGTGGGCAGAGGCGCCGACTGCACAGTATTCAACACACGCTGCGGTCACCACGCTTATCTTCAATTTGCAACAACAACTACATGCTTCAGTCACTCTACTTTCTGCTCGTCACCCTACAATCGTATCGGCCGGGCAGCGACGCCGACTGCGCAGTCGGGCACAATTTTGTGAATTTTGAGGCCCATAAGGAAATACACGCGTTTTTGTTCCAGAACCGGCATAGCTGTTCTACTAAATTCTTTTTTACTTAAAAAAATACTGCAATGTCAGAAGAAGGACAAGCGGGCGGTAAGGCACTTCGGCCACGAAATCGGCGCACAAAAGGAGAAAAATCAAGCTGCCAATTATGCCAGGAGCCAGACAACGATGATATGGTGCAATGCGATACATGTAATGAATGGTTTCATTTTGTATGCACCGGGACTTCATCTGATGTTGCGCTCCGAGACTGGTCATGCACAGAGTGCACGACAGAAATGTCGGCTGCCGGCGACAAATCGCCAGCAAATTCAATCACATCGGTGAAATCAACGGCTTTATCTAAGCGCAAATCGATTAAGCTACGCTTACTCGAAGAAGAAAGGGTTATGCAGGAGAAACGAGATGCTGAGTACCTACGAAGGAAGTTTCAACTACTCATGGAAGAAAGTGCTAGCGACGAAGAAGTCAGTGCTCTACCTAGGCATTCAACTACAGATGAACGGCAACACTCTATGACGGCCACAGAAAGGTCAGAGCAACTTAATGCAACACATCAGAATACTAGAGACACACAGCGAAACATTCCACATCTTACAGTCAAGACTGCAATAGCCACCTGCGACCTAAACTCCTCGGCCATGCCTTTTCAGACACAACCAGAAAACGTCAACCTTTCCTATCCATCTCAACAAGTAAAGAGCTTCTCGAAGACCGAAACATCTGCACAAGAATATGTGCCACTTAGTAGCCAGCAAATTGCAGCGCGTCATTCATCGTCGAAAGACTTGCCCATATTTAGCGGCAATCCCGAGGATTGGCCACTGTTCAACAGTAATTTTGAAGGAAGCACTCAACTATGCGGGTATACCAATGAGGAAAACCTCATGCGCCTGCAAAAATGTCTGAAAGGTAAGGCTCTGGAGTTGGTCCGTAGCAGACTGCTGTTGCCTGATAATGTCCCTAGTATCATTTCAACACTGCGCATGATCTACGGGCGTCCAGAAATCATTATTCGCTCCTTAATGCTGAAAGTTCAAAACGAACCTGCTCCGCGAGCGGATAAGCTGGAAACAATCATATATTTTGCACTTGCTGTTCAAAACATGTGCGCTACAATGAAAGCAGCTAGTCTCGAGGGTCATTTGAGCAACCCAGTCCTGATGCAGGAGCTTGTTGATAAATTACCTGCACAAATAAAATTAACTTGGGCGGTTTATAAGCGGACACTTTTGAATGTCAATTTAGAAACATTTAGTATGTGGTTATTTGAGCTCGCAGAGACTGTCAGCGACGTAACACTAACACCTTCTTATTTTATAGAAAACAAGAATGATAAACGTCAGGCAAAAGAAAGAGTTCATCTCAACACGCATGCTGAAAACAATAACATCGAGGAAAGTATTAAAGCAAATAAACGAAAATGTAAAGTTTGCAATAAACAATGTGCGCAAGTTTATAATTGCGAAAAGTTCTTAAATATGGGTTTGAATGATAAATGGAACTCAATAAAGCGACATAGTTTGTGTCGTACTTGCTTACAACATCATTTTACCAGACCATGTCGATCGAACAAATTGTGTGGAGTAAACGGATGCACATTCAGGCACCATGCACTCTTGCACAAAAATAAAGAAAGTAACACAACTTCACCATCTACTTCGACAGAACCGTCTTCGATCGTTCAATATAGCTGCAATGCTCACCAGTCAGCACGACATTTAACATATTTTCGAATTATTCCAGTTGTTATGCATAGCGCCACCGCAGAGGTACACACGTTCGCTTTCTTAGATGAAGGGTCATCATTGACACTCATGGATGCTTCACTGGGAAATGAACTGAACATCACTGGACCTACACAACCACTCTGCTTAAAGTGGACAGGACAAACGCAGCGCGTAGAAGAAAAATCACAGGTTTTGTCAGCTGAGATTTCAAGTACCATAGGCACTAAAAGGTATCTGCTCCACAATATAAGAACTGTCGACTCTCTTAACCTGCCGAAGCAAACTCTTCACGTAAGCGACTTGGTTTCCAAACATAATCACCTCCGCGGTATTCCTTTGCAGTCATATGAGCACGCTGCTCCTAAAATTTTGATCGGTTTGGACAACTGGAAGCTCGGATTTCCCTTGAAAGCAAGAGAGGGAAGGAAAGGCGCACCAGCTGCTATGAAGACACGCTTAGGCTGGGTGGTATACGGAAGATGCGAGCATGAAGAGTTTCAGCAAGAAACATTTAATTATCACATGTGCGAATGCAAAAAAAATGATGAATCACTTCACGACATGATGAAGGAGTACTTCTCGCTCGATACTTTGGCTGCGACATCGTCCCCTCATATAGTCAAATCAGCAGATGAATTGCGTGCTACTGCTAACCTGGAATCTAACACAATTCGAATTATCGATCGGTTTCAAACTTCTTTATTATGGAAATATGACGAAGTTAAACTGCCAAATAGTTTGCCAATGGCAATACAACGATACAATTGTTTTCGAAGAAAATTGCTGAAGAATCCTACGTTGGCGAATAACATTAAAATACAGATGGAAAGGTATTTAGCTAAAGGATATATACGAAAATTGTCAGAATGTGAGTTGACTAAAACATACGAGAAGGTATGGTATTTGCCAATTTTTACCGTTTCGAATCCAAATAAACCCGGAAAGCTTCGTATTGTGTGGGATGCAGCTGCGCAAGTCGATGGCATCTCATTGAACTCCATGTTGTCAAAAGGGCCGGATCAGCTAATTGCACTGACATCTATTTTATATCGTTTTCGAGAGAACCCAATTGCAGTTTGCGCAGACATTCGTGAAATGTTCCATCAGATCAGGGTGCAAGCAGAAGATCAGCAAGTGCAACGTTTTTTGTGGAATCAGGACATCAGTCGCAGCGAGCCAGATGTCTATGTTATGCAGGTTTTAACATTTGGAGCAGCGTGCTCGCCTAGCTGCGCTCAATTCGTTAAGAATAAAAACGCGCAAGAATACAAACATAGATTTCCGAGAGCAGCTGAGGCAATTATTCAAAACCACTACGTAGATGATCTATTAATTAGCGTAGACTCAGTCGATCAGGCAATCAAATTTGCAAAGGAGGTCAAATATATTCACTCAAAGGCCGGCTTTGAAATCCACAACTGGATCTCCAACTCCTCGAAGGTGATTGAAGCGCTTGGTGGTAAGCAAACACATAATTTAAACATTGGATCCGAAGAGTCGCTAGCTGAACGCGTTCTCGGCATGTGGTGGTGTACGAAAAGTGACAGCTTTACCTTTAATCTTTCTCCAAAGGCATTGATTCTTCAACTCATTAATGAAAACATACGTCCAACAAAAAGGCAAGTACTTCGCGTGATGATGACTGTTTTCGACCCTCTCGGACTTATCGCACACTTCATTGTATATATAAAAATCCTGATGCAAGAAATTTGGAGAGCTTCTATAGAGTGGGACGAGCCAATTCAAGACGCTCAATATGAGAAATGGTGCTACGTTAATGCCATCAAATTTGGAGAACACGATGATCTGCAACTCCACGTATTCGTTGACGCAAGCGAAAATGCCTTTGCAGCAGTCGCGTACCTCAGAATCTCTAAAGGAAGTTATGTAGAGTGCAGCTTTATATCAGCAAAGACACGGGTTGCTCCTTTGAAGATGATGTCTATTCCACGCTTGGAGTTGGAGGCAGCAAGGCTGGGAGCTCGATTAGCTAAAACTATTACTGAGGGCCACACAATAAAATTTGCGCAGCAGACGTTTTGGTCGGATTCAAAAACCGTATTGAGCTGGATACAATCAGATCACCGCAAGTACCGCCAGTTTGTAGCCTTTAGGGTAAGTGAAATACTTGACTTATCAAATATGCAACAGTGGAGATACGTTCCCACTAAACTTAATGTTGCTGACGATGCAACTAAATGGTCAAACTCACCAGACTTTACCTCACCTAGTCGCTGGTACGACGGTCCACCGTTTCTGAGGGAGCCAAAAGAGGTTTGGCCTCAAAATCTATTTGAACGCGAGACAACAGAAGAAATGAAAGAACATATTTTGCATCATTTTGAAGTTCAACCAAAAATTATAGACGTTGAAAGATTTTCTAGCTGGGGTAAGCTAGTTCGAAC
This sequence comes from Pherbina coryleti, assembly GCA_943735915.1. NCBI lineage: Eukaryota > Metazoa > Arthropoda > Insecta > Diptera > Sciomyzidae > Pherbina > Pherbina coryleti. Next base: position 68,038,225 of record OX030951.1, read on the forward strand.
TTACATATATGTTCTTCGTTTTATATGGAACTTATCTTCGAATAAAAAGGGTGCTATAAAAAGAAGAGGGTATATAGAAAAGGATGAATACCTTATGGCAGAAAACTATTTCTATCGACTTGCACAAGGTGACAACTTCAGCAATGAAATATCTATTATTCTTTCAAATAAAAGCCTAGCTATCGGTAGTAATAAATGTTTAAATAAATCCAGTCCTCTTTATAAACTATCTCCTTACCTAGACGAACATGGTGTACTGCGTTCCAGAGGAAGAATAGACGCTACACCAGGCATAAATAATTGCGTAAAGCGTCCAATTTTATTACCCAAAAATCATTACGTGACAAATTTAATAGTTCAATCATACCATCAGCGCTTCCACCACCAGAATCACGAAACCGTAATTAACGAGCTGCGACAAAGGTATTACATAAGTCGAATGCGTATAGTATTAAAAAAAGTCAGGAATGAGTGTCAGATATGCAAAAACCAGCGCGCTTCACCAAAACCACCAGAAATGTCTGATTTACCGTTAGCAAGACTTTCAGCATATACAAAACCTTTCTCTTATATTGGTCTAGATTATTTCGGTCCAATGACAGTCGCTGTAGGTCGACGCTCAGAAAAACGGTGGGGTGTTTTAATTACATGCCTCACAGTCAGAGCAATTCATATCGAGGTGGCTAGTACTCTATCATCGGATTCATGTATTCTTGCAGTAAAAAGATTTATAGCAAGGCGTGGCGTTCCGCTCGAAATAAGATGTGATAATGGTACCAATTTTCACGGCGCTGAACGAGAACTAAGAGAGGCAATACAACTTCAAAATACCCAAATGGCCGAGGAGTTTTCTACATCAAACACAAAATGGATTTTTAACCCCCCGGCGTCACCGCACATGGGTGGAAGTTGGGAACGACTCATCCAGTCAGTAAAAAAGACACTAACTCAGATATTGCCTACACGAAGTCCAACTGATGAGCTGCTCCATAGTATGCTGCTAGAGGCCGAAAGAACCATCAACTCAAGACCGTTAACTTATATTCCGCTAGACGAAGAGAGTGAGGAAGCTCTCACACCAAACCACTTCCTCTTAGGCTCATCCAACGGCGAAAAACCTGATGGAATCCTATGCGATGACAATATTTTGTTGAAGAAAAATTGGCTGCAAGCACAACAATTTGCGAATAATTTCTGGAAGAGGTGGGTACGAGAGTACCTCCCAACGCTTACTCGGCGCACCAAGTGGTATCAACCCGTTAAAGGTATTGAGAAAGGTGACGTAGTGATAATAGTAGATGAAAATAATCCACGAAACACTTGGCCGAAAGGAAAGGTGCTCGACGTATCAGTTGGAAAAGGTGGGCAAGTAAGAAAAGCTGTAGTACAAACTTCAACTGGTATTTATGAAAGACCAGCCGTTCGATTAGCAGTTTTAGATGTCCAAAGAAATGGTAGGCCAGACGAGGCGCCTGGCATACCGAGGGGGAGTGTTGGCAACGCTAATCTCATCTAATTTGACACTTGATATTCAGCAAGCTGAATATAAGAACACGATGTTACTTTCACATAACCAAACTTCTTTCTTTTCCTGTTTTGAAGCTCAGCGCAAAGTGCGCATCATAAACTTACTCTAAAACTTATACATATAATTCAAGACTAAAAAAGTAAGACTTTATTAAAATAAATTGTATTAATTATATATTTTCTATTTGACACTCCTTATTACAGGAATTTTAAAGTTCTTCTTCTACCATTTATTGCACCTAACTTACAACTACATAATTTGTTCTAACCCAACATATATCACTTTAAATGAACATAAATTTGAAGCAAATAAATTGGATTAATCAATGAAGTACTTTGAAATCTGAACTTGTTTTGAATTATAGCGTTGATCGCAACAATTTGTATAGTTTTGTTCAGTTATGATTGATGGAATGGTTGAATTTATTTTTATTGTTGTTATTTTTCATATGAAAAGAACAGAATTTAAAAGCTTTGCAAAATTAACTCTAAGCACTTGCTTTAAAGCTCTACTTCTCATTTCGTGTAAAGTTTGTTCGATAGAGTATTAAAATTATTTTGATATAACTTTACGTTGGTGTGTGTTTGTGGGTGTGTGTGTGTGTGTGTGAGTGTGGTAAACTTTTTTTTTTTTCTCTGATATTATAATCTCTTAGAAGTTTGGGAAAATTCTGAAAGATGCCTGCTGAGCCATGGCATAGCCTTAAAGCTTTTAAGCAATTTAAGTTGTGACAGCCGAAAACTTTTACCTGCCAAACGCTAAAGCAAACAACTTGAGTTTTTCACTTAAATCCATCAATTGGGGAGAGAGAGAGAGAGTAACGTTTAAGAATTTAGTTTTTTTTTTCTTTTTGTTTTAAAATTTTTGCCAAAAGCTTGATGAAAAAGTTTTTAAAAAGTTTGCAAAACAATAAATATTTAATTTTTTGATTAACTTAAATGTGCTATACATTAGAGTTAATATATTAAAATAAAAGTTGTTTTATCGAAAGCAATAAAAAGTATTTACAAAAAAAAATACAAGAAATATTGACGCTTTATTAAATATAGTATGTTTGATTTATAAATTTTTATTTAAAAGCTTTTTCATACCAATTAATTTTATCTTAGTGTAAAAAGGCAATAATGCCTTTTAAGTCTTGCGCCTCAGCAACACTTAACACTGCCAGATTAATTTTAACTGTTCCATTCGAATATTTTACATTTTCTAGCATAAACGTACTCACAACGTTTAAGTGTATGTGAGCTTATTGTGTTGTTTTCATTGATTTGAAAATTGTATTTCATCAAAAAATGGATGGTGATGATTATTAACGATTTTCGACGTGGATTGGCAACAAAAGAATGGCATCGATCAACTCAGTTTGACTTTTGATTATGCAGCACCACACCCAACGGCTGTAAAACGCTTCATCGTAGTCGTCGTTTTCTCCAAAACGCATTTTGTGAAGGTCGTCCAAGAACGGTTGTTGTGGCAGAAAACATCCATGCTGTGCGTGACCTGTTGGAAGTAGGCTGGCATGTTACATACCGTGAATGGAGTCATCCTTGGGCAATAATGGGACTAGCAAACATTCGATTTTACATGAGCATTTAGGGGTCAGGAAAATTTGATCCCGTTGGATACCCCATAATTTGACGGTGGCTCAAAAAAAAAAGGACTAGTATCCATTGATGTAAGGAAATGCTGAAAAAATACAGCGGGGGTAGTGACGAATAATGGATCTTTGCTTATTGGCCAGAAACAAAGCAGCAATCCACCGTTTGGTTCTTTCAAAATGAGCACAACCCAACAAAAGCTGTCTGCGGACGGAGTACATCCAAGCAAATGGTTGTCAGTATTTCCAGAAAACCGGTTATGTCGCAACTACCACTTGAACAACGGAGAACTCTTTATGCTGAATGGTATACAATCATTTGTTTGCCGGAATTAAGGAAAACAATCACGGAAGAAAGATTATCCTCCATCACGACAATGCGAGTTCCCACACATTAGCTCAAACAAAAGAGACTGTGTGTTATCCACCTTATAGTCTCGACTTGAAACCTAATGACTTTTTGCTCCCTCACATTAAGAAAAATATTCGTGTCAAGCGTTTTTCTACGCCCGAGCAGGCTGTTGAAGCCTTGTAAAACTTGGTTTCGGAGGTGCTAACTTCAAAGTAGCAAAAATGTTTCGAAAATTGGCTCAAACGACTGCAAAAGTATATTGATCATTTTGGAAAATAGGGTAGACTGGGTACGGTTGAAACATTTTAGGGTTTATCGTCCATTGCATCGGGATTAGTTAAGCGAGCGATATATTAAATACAGGACCATACATTTGTCTACTTATCAGCAATGCTATTTGAAATCACGGTATTGTATTTTATGTGTAAAATCAGGTTAAAAACAATATATTTTGTTTCAACCATCCCCATGTCAGGGTCGGTTGAAACAGTGTCTGTGGTCAATTGAAACACATGTTAATAATAAGGTTTTGCGACTCGTAATGGCGACCCCTCACCTCATCACGCACGGTGTAGAGATATTAGCTTTAACCGTCCCCCGTTCCAACCGTACCCAGTCTAACCTACATTGAAATACAATGAAAGTATTTTCACGTATTAACCACTGTTTTTTTATACTTAAGCGCAATACTTAAAAAGCAACCCTCGTGTATGCAGTGGAAATATTTTTGAAACTATAACTAATATTGATACAAAAGATGGTGTGAATACTTTAAAGGCCCTGGCCATTATTAAATTTTTTTTAGTAGTGTAACTTTTCGATCAAGTCGAGTTTAGGTAAAAAAAATCATATAAAATCGGAAAATATGGATTTCTTACTCAGAGTGACTTGAATAATTCTATAAAAATATTTTTGGTTTTTGTATTTTTTTGTTTTTTATTTAAAAACATTAAAACAAAATTTCGATAGAAAGTATTGTCTAAAGTTATAGTTTGCCAAAAATTAAAAAACCTGTGATATTAATAATTAAAAGTGAATTCAATGAAAAATCTAACAGTCACCCAATTCGGAGATTTTCTCGTTAGTAAGCCAGCAGATCAAACGAAAGAGTAAGCAACCTCTGAAGTTTAATTATGAAAATTAATTATTACAAAATTTTAGTAGAACAACTGCAGACTTGTGTTATTACGTGATCATATATTATTAGAAAATTTTCAGTCATGACAGCTCTGGTAGAGGGCCAAAAGTAATATGGAATTAAGAAATGGCAACATTGGTATAAAACTTTTAATTCCTATTGTGTTCTGAAAAAAAAAAAATAATCATAGAGCAACCATTCAGTCTACCCCAGTGGAAAAAACCATTCTTCTATAATGCAATATACCCTACTTACTTTTCATCCGCGGAGCATACAAACGCCCCTTACGAATCCCCATTACTTTACAAAGGCTTGGCCGCCTCTAGTAAGCTTCTTTTTGTAAAATACGAAAAGCATCATACGTATTCTTTAACTAAAATGAAGTGCAGGAAATGTACTTCCGACAATCGGAATCGTTCGGGTTTCCATGCTAATCCACTTTAATTGATAAGCTGGATGTAAAAAGGATGTATAAAGGAAAACGGAAGGTACACGTAAGATGTATTATATATAACGACCACATAATCGAAATATCATAATCTTTTTATGCAACTAACAATTTAATCTCACTGCCCCTGCGATCAGCAGACGTTTGTTGTTTAGTCGTTTGTTCGTTTGTTTTTTTGCTACTCTTAATTTATTTGAAACAGACGCTAAAAGCCGTTATGTCGTAAAACCCGCTGCGTGTCTCTTTCTTTACGAAATAAAGTACATATGGTAATGATCACAAGAAGAGACGTTTGGTTCAAAAGCGCATTTTTTTACATTTAAAATCATTGGTGAAGAGGTAAGATGTCCCAAATCTAACAAATAATATACTTCCTTTCACATGATTCTGTATTCACTTTTACTCAAGGAAACTAACTAACTAACTATCTAAAGGAAAACATGAGTTCTTTAGTAAGCACCTTACGATTTTTCCCACTGGAAGTGAGCATTCTTGCATTTACAAGCAAAAAGCTTTTTATGCGGCTATACGACAGAGAAAGCTATTGGTAGCAGAGAAAGTTGAATAATTTTGAAAAAGAAACTGCACTTTGTACAAAATGGAAGTGTTTATATCAAAGAGGAAGTGTCCAAACATGAGCCTCGAAAAAAAACTGAAACAATTCAATTGAAGTGAAAACGGCAACACAGTGCCAATCAGTTTTTGTATTCACAGAGAGCGGAAGCACTGCTAAGAGAAACACAAAAGCCATTAAATTTGATGAATGCTTCTGTTGAAAGCTTTCATTTCAAATATTTTTTGTTTACAATTAAGACTTTTTAGTGCTTTTTAATATAAACGTTTTCCTCTCAAAAGCTTGTAGTTATATGTTTTTTTATCTGTTTTTTTTTTTAATAAAAGCCTTTTCATAACAATAATGATTTCTCTTTCATATCAAAACACTGAATTTTAAAGCTTATTTATTAATCTTTTTAGTTAACAAAGTGTTATCTGTGTATAGCTTTTGTTAAATTATTTATTAGATAAAGAAATATTGTGCACACTTTTTCCATTCATACTTTCGCGAATTATTAAGCTACTCTAGAATTTTCGAAAAATGGATTGTTTTTTTTTTAAATGGTCCTCAAAATCTCAAAAATGATGTCTCAAAAGATTATGGCCGGGAACAATTCCTTAGTACTTGGTTTTTGAATTTTAGTATAAGTCGCCTGGTACTACTACTACTACTTAAAACTTCAAACGCGTTTATCTCAACTCTGTTTTTTTTTTTTAAGTTGGACGGAATTCCAACTCAGACAATTTTCAACCGATTCCCTTAAAACTTTGAATACTCGTATATCTTTTAAAATATATTGTGTATGAAAGTACGTAGGATTTTTTTATATTAAAGAGTTCTTTTGTTTATTACAATAATCTGATGATTTTTGAGGCAAATTTTTCACTTTTCACTTAAGAAGTGCGCCGTTTAGCCGAACATCAATGTATCGACAATATCTTACGTACTTCTATAGCAGAGATTATATATAATCAAAAATTACAAGAGCTGTTTGTCTGGCCGTGAACCCTGACAAAACGATGACATTATCGCAAAAACGCTGTAAAGCCGCAATTTTTAAATTAATCGCTTCAAAAAATGATTGTATACAGTCACTGATATATATGTATAATAAACTCCGTTTTCTAAAATATCGATTTATTGTGTAGTATTTCTGAAAAAAAAATCCAAAGAGAGCATATTTTTCGCCGTCTAGAGTAGTTTTATCCCTTAAGTATTAGGTCTTCATCTGCTTAAAGCTTTTACTATTTTACACTTATTTAACAGTGTTTTCTTTATTTATATCAGAAATGGAAGGCTCTTTTATATCTACAAAATAAGAGGTTATTTCTTAATAATTAATTTATCGAAAACTTCTTCATGATTTCAAAATTTTTTTAAGCTGCTTTCTCACGGATATTCTTAAAAGAAATTGTCTACAATTTCTTCAAGCTTAACTAATTCCACATTAACTATTTTCCATCCAAGCTTAAAAAAGCTCAAATCAGAGCAAATTAGAGAAACAAAATCATAAGAGAAAGCTTTATTTAATACAATATCATCTCTGCATTAAACTCGCCACATGCTTTTAAAATAAATGTTCTATTGTTGTTGTTGTTGCTAGTATTGCCGCAATATTCTGTTATCTTACAAAGTAATTTAAGTAGCGACAAAACTTTCTGCAAACTTTAACAATAATTAATATGAAATAAGGTTAAACAAAGCATCCAAAAGTCTAAATTAACCGTTTGGGTTTTTTTTTCTTGTTCGTATTTGTTAATGATACTTCAAAACTTTAATTGTGTCAAAATTTTAATTAACTCAACTTGTTGGTGATTTTTGTTTTTTTTTTTTTTGTTTTTGCTGTCGCTCGAAACTTCAATTCAATTAGCAGCAGAAATGTTAGCCCAATAGCCGGAAGTAAATACAACCGACTGAGAGCTTTATGCTTTATCATCTGCATGTTTTCTCCCTTAGAACCCTAACGCTGTCCGCTCCTCTCGCTTTCTTTGTCTTTGTCTCTCTGTCTGCCTTCATTAGAGTGCTAATTAATTTTTGGCTGTATTGAAAATTGTGGCAACATCGTTTATTTACAATGGTAGTGGGTGGCATTCTTCTCAGCTACTTGCACGAGAGCTTTAAATTGAAATTCCTCAAATAAGGATGAAATGAAAAATTTGTTTGCTACCGGTTGTACCTGTGTTGAAATTGAACCTTGAAACCCCTTAATAAGCCAGTTGTTTTGCAACAGCTTTTTTTAAAACACATAAAAAAAGTTTTTACGACTAAGAAAGCTTAAATTAACACAGTTCTTGTCGAAGTTATTTCGTTAGCATGTTGTTGGTCGCTAAAAATCTGGAAAGACAATTTAAAGTTTTTTTCTTTTTAAAGCTGTTATTAATATTATATTGTTCAAGATGCAGAAAAAAGCAGTATTAAAGCTTAAAAGCTTTTTACACTTTAATTTTTCGTTACACAAGGCTTTCTAGAACTTTAATAAAAAACCTTGATAGAAAAAAAATTAATGTTATCTATATAATAATGTTTAAATCTCCGCAAATGGCATTATTGAAACTAAAAAGCTTTTTTACGCGTAGGCATAGCTTTGTGTTGTCACACAAAGCTTTATTTAAGTATTTAATAAAAAGCTTTGGTAGTAAAAAATTGTTACCATTTATATAATGTTTAAAATTCGCCACAAAGGCAGTCAAAGTTGAAGTTGAAGTAAAAAAGCTTTCTTTAATTTTGCTTCACAAAGCTGTATAGGATTTTAATTAAAAGCTTTGATATCAAATAGTTTATTTTTAGGTTTTAAATAACTAGTAATCACTAGTTGCTTGTTGCTGCTTGTTTATATTAAAGCTTTTTGAAATGCTCCGCAGCTTTACTGTCACTTTTTAACCTTTTGCTTGACTCCTTTCACTTTAATTCAAATTGAGTATAAATTGAGCCATAGACTTGATTAAAGCATTAAAAATATAAAAAACTAAACATTAATCTTGCAAAAAAGCTTTACTTGAACAGGTTGTAATTTGATAATTTTTCGTATTCACATTTCACAAGTCGTATCAAGAAAAAATAGGCCACCTCGTTATGTTTTTCAAGTTTACTTAAATAAAGTCAAGCCTTTTAAAGCTTTCCCTGCATTAATTTGTGTGTAATTTGTGTATGTGTGTATGTAGTAAGATAACTATAAAAAAATCATTGAAATACACTTTTTATGTCTTCCCGTTCTAAAGTTACCTTAGACCATGAAAATATAATCGATATTTTTTGAAAAACTTGCACTTTCTCAACATTAAGCTTTCGAATGTGAAACTGCATTTAAATTCTTATTTAAGTTCTTTTAAGAAACTCAATTTCCTCTTTATTAATTATTAATGCTTTAATTAAAGTTTAACAATAAAACAGAAAGACAACAGATACGGCAATTAACAGTAAAGAAGCCATATTGTATTTGGCTATTGCACAAAAACAGAGCAACTCATTCGCAAAATAGAATTAATACGAAATTTCTATTTAGTAGCTTTATGTGGGCTTAAGAAGAATTGTTTATCCAGCTTCTATTAAAACTGCAGCATTCGGATGAAATGAATAACAGGACTTATAGATTAACTTGTGATGTTCGTGTTTTTTCACTGTCAATTCCTGGTATCGATTAAGGAATCAGCTCTGAACCAATTTTAATTTAAGCTGCAGAGTCAAGAATTCAATCAATTGGTTGGCAAGCAAAAAAGCTCCATGTCAAGTCGTAGCGAGGATTTGAAAAAGCTGTTGATTGAGTATTTTTTAATGGATTGCATTAAATTTTAAGAAATACAGTGTTCAAATTTTTTCTTTATATTATTAGAATTGTTGAGAAAACAAAGCCTTTGAAATCAATGTTAAAGCTTTTTAATTTGAAAAATTGTAGTAAAACTTTTTTTTTGTATCCTTGCCTTTTAATGTAGTTTTAGAATTTTCGCCTGAAAAGCAATGGATTTATTTCATCAATCTAAGCCGTCTTAGACTTAACATTGCAAAATGTAAATAAAGAAAACTTCAAGCTTTAACATTCAATTAAATATCAAAAAAGATAAGAAAACGGAAAAGTTTAAAAACTTACATCCATTATCTCAGAATTAATTAAGAAAATTAAGTTCCTTAAAATTATAAAAAAAATGATTATATACGATAAATTTAAAATTATTTTAAATTAGGTCAGTTCCTGCACTTCTAAATTAAAAACTTGCAGGTTAAAAATTTGATAAATTTATACAAAATGAGTTGACTGCATTCTACATAGCCTGAGGTATTTATGTCACAACATCCAATGAGAGGGAGTGAGAATAATAAAGTAGCAGGCGGCGCAATTAATAAAAAGAATAGAAATAAATAAATTTCCTATTCTATCTCCATAGAAATGGAACTTATTGAACGTTTATATTGAACGTTCATATTGTCGAATGTACAACCTTGATTCATAATTGACATACATATTTTTAAATATTTTCGTAGCTTTGCCATCATCAAAAATTTTAGAATTTCATTTTGTTTGATTAAATCTGTTTATTTTTATTTAAATCATTATCCGTACGGAATCGTAAAGGATTATTCTTCTCCTGTTCCTTATCCTTATCGTTATCCTTATCCTTATCCTTATCCTTATCCTTATCCTTATCCTTATCCTTATCCTTATCCTTATTCTTATCCTTATCCTTATCCTTATCCTTATCCTTATCCTTATCCTTATCCTTATCCTTATCCTTATCCTTATCTTTATCCTTATCCTTATCCTTATCCTTATCCTTAGCCTTAGCCTTATCCTTATCCTTATCCTTATCCTTATCCTTATCCTTATCCTTATCCTTATCCTTATCCTTATCCTTATCCTTATCCTTATCCTTATCCTTATCCTTATCCTTATCCTTATCCTTATCCTTATCCTTATCCTTATCCTTATCCTTATCCTTATCCTTATCCTTATCCTTATCCTTATCCTTATCCTTATCCTTATCCTTATCCTTATCCTTATCCTTATCGTTATCGTTATCCTTATCGTTATCCTTATCCTTATCCTTATCCTTATCCTTATCCTTATCCTTATCCTTATCCTTATCCTTATCCTTATCCTTATCCTTATCCTTATCCTTATCCTTATCCTTATCCTTATCCTTATCCTTATCCTTATCCTTATCCTTATCCTTATCCTTAGCCTTATCCTTATCCTTATCCTTATCCTTATTCTTATCCTTATCCTTATCCTTATCCTTATTCTTATCCTTATCCTTATCCTTATCCTTATCCTTATCCTTGTCCTTTTCCTTTTCCTTATCCTCATCCTTATCCTAATCCTTATTCTTATCCTTATCCTTATCCTTATCCTTATCCTTATCCTTATCCTTATCCTTATCCTTATCCTTATCCTTATCCTTAGCTTGTGCTGCTGTATACGCCTTTAAAAGCTTTATTGGAAATAAGTTCGGTTTATTTTTGCTTGCGTTTTAAGTTCTTAAAAGCTTAAATTTTTAAGCTTTTCTTTATTTGAAAATTTTAGAGAAAATTTCATCCAAAGTTTTTAATATTGACTTCCAAGACCATTTAGTGGCTTTCTTTTTCTAAATTATCATCAAGTTTTCAAACAACAGGAATAAAACAGGAATATATTTTTTTTGTAAGCTTTTATAAGCTCAATGCTCACTCAGTTTATATATTAATAATGTGAGGGTTTTACTCAAAATTTTGTGTCACATCTATATGTAAAGAGAAACTGAAAGACACATTTCAGTTTTTTATATTCAAATAAAAATATCGATAATTTATCTTTTAATTTAAAAGCTTCTTCCTAAATGTTTTTATGGGTAAGTTTATCAGATTTTATGGTAATGTAGAGCTTGCAGCATGCACTGATGCATTCAATGTTTAAAATGAGTTTAGAAACATAATGTTTTTGAGAAGCTTAAAGTTCTTATACTTATCGTCATGTTAAAGTCACCACAAAATTATAGGATCAAACTTATAAAATGAAAAAAAAATAACAAAGCTCTGATTGTGAAAACTTCTATTTACCAAACATGTGAATCATTTATTAAATGATTCAAATTTGCGTTAACTCACTTCTTGGTATTAACTCAAACGCTTAAAAGTTCTATAAATTTTAACATTTTCTACTATTTCTATTTGTTTCTCTTTTTTGCAGCACCTGCAAGTTCAAAGCTTCGAAGCTTTTCAACTAGACATCCAAAAAGCCATGCAAATGTTTGTGCTGCAATTTTTGGGCGCATTTAAAAGCACACCTACAGCGACAACTACAAAAACAACAAAGACAACGACACCACTTAATAACCAAGTCAGTGTGGCAATAACGTGGAATAAAAATAAAGCTCAACAAAAAGCCGGATATAACAACAAAAACACAATACAATGCATTGGAAAACACGACGAAGATGGATGGATTCGCATGTAGCCTCCATGCCATGCGGAGGCTTAAAATAAATTTAAATTGGTTGTTGTTGGAGCCTCGCTAGCTGCCAATACAACCGCTAGACATAAGTGGCAAGTGGTACAAAAACAATATCCTGCAGGCTCAAAATTCATAAAATAATTAAAAGCAGAACGAAAAGAGACAGCGAAAGAAACGATAAGGAAAAAATACAAAAATTAAAATAACATCAGAGCAAAAGAAACACACACACACACACACAGAGTAGAGAGGAACGCGCGCGCTACTAAAGCGAACGCAACGCTACAAGCATGCAGCGTCTGCGTACCACATTCACAAGGTCGCGTACACCCACTGGCGCTGAGATGAAAACCCAAAATAGCCTCGAGGTGCCCAAACAGGTGTGAAAACAGCAAATGGCATACATTCAATTGTGTTGTTTTTGTTGTTTTCTACTCTTTTTCTCTTTCGCTATTGTTCACTGTTTATAAGTCGTTCTTAACCTGAAAGCTTTATTTGTTTTATTTTAATCTGCATGTTCTCTACTTTTTGTTATCGTTGTTGTTATATTTTTCTATACTTTTATAAAGATTTCCATTTATTCTTACTTATCAAGTCTTTTTTTTAAATATTTAAATGTTACTTGCTTAACACTGAAGCATTGACTTTTTCTGAGTGGCAGCCACTACCTTTTCACTCGTTCGAGTAGTTTTTGTTTTGTTTTTTTTTTTTTCATTAAATTTCGTTTGAACACTGTGAGCTTGTCTAATCCTTGTCATCGGCAACATGTGGATTTACATAAAACTTGGCAAGCTTTAAAGCAGCCAAAGCATTTTAAGCTTTTATTTATTTGTAATTCCTCTCTTATATAAAATAAATATTTTTTTTGCACACATTTCTTTAGAATGCTTACGCCTATGTATTATCTGCCTTCTCAAAAGGCATCAGCAGCGAATGGCAAATGTTTACAATCCTGACAATAAGTAGGTAAGGATATTTTGGAGAATATAAGTAATGTCTTAAAATTAAAGGTCGAATTGAGAATTTAGCAAGTTAGCCCTTTACTTGATTGAATAGACTGAATTCTATAAAGTTAAAAAAAAAGTTGGCTTTATTGCTAATATACCCGTAGGTTTTGGCGTGACAGCGTGTCTTTATCCTTATTCTTAATCTTGTCCCTATCCTTTCCCTTTTCCTTAAACTTGACCACATCCTTGTCCTTATTCTTATATTTGTTTATTTGTTTTTTTATTTTCATTCTTATTCTTATTCTTAATCTTATTCTTATTCTTATTCTTATTCTTATTCTTATTCTTATTCTTATTCTTATTCTTATTCTTATTCTTATTCTTATTCTTATTCTTATTCTTATTCTTATTCTTATTCTTATTCTTATTCTTATTCTTATTCTTATTCTTATTCTTATTCTTATTCTTATTCTTATTCTTATTCTTATTCTTATTCTTATTCTTATTCTTATTCTTATTCTTATTCTTATTCTTATTCTTATTCTTATTCTTATTCTTATTCTTATTCTTATTCTTATTCTTATTCTTATTCTTATTCTTATTCTTATTCTTATTCTTATTCTTATTCTTATTCTTATTCTTATTCTTATTCTTATTCTTATTCTTATTCTTATTCTTATTCTTATTCTTATTCTTATTCTTATTCTTATTCTTATTCTTATTCTTATTCTTATTCTTATTCTTATTCTTATTCTTATTCTTATTCTTATTCTTATTCTTATTCTTATTCTTATTCTTATTCTTATTCTTATTCTTATTCTTATTCTTATTCTAATTCGAATTCTTATTCTTAATCTTGTTCTTATATTTGTCCGAATAATTGTCCTACTTCCTGTCCAAACTCTTCCATGTCCAAATTCCTTATCCGAATCTTTTCCTTGTTTTGAATACTGTCCTTATCCTTTTCTTTATTTTTAACTTGTCCTCATCCTTATTCTTATTCTTATATTTGTCCTATAATAATTGTCATAAATGTTTATCAAACACTTGGGCGCCAACACTGGGTAACTTGGGTTGAGTGCGAGACGTTTTAGTCGCATTCAACTGGGTTTGGAAATTTAAATAATCCTGTGAAAAATTAGTTAAAAAACTACCGTTTGAATTCGACTCCTAAGACTTTCAGTTCCATCGCTAAATTTCATTAATTTTTCTATTTGTTTATCTCCATGGAATAATTTTTTTTCATTTCTCTTTTCCTACCATGAAGCGCTCATGTCAAGTCTTTATGTTCACAACAAATAAATTCAAACCAAAGTAATATTTCAATTAGACCGTATTAGTCCCCAAATAGCATTGGTGTTGTAGCAATTGTTGTTGTATCATCTCTCCCGCCCCCCATAATGCAAAAAGCATCATCAATTATGCTGCAAAATCCGACTGGAATTGATGTGAATCCTTGTTGTCGTGACAAAAAATCGCGATTCAAATGAAAACAACAATGAGTACATCACACACTTTATTGCAACCACAACAAACTACAACAACAACAACGACGACAACAACAAAATCAACAACATATGAAAATCCTCGTTGACATATGATCACATAAAAAGCTTCATATTTTACACTTGATGGCACCTTTGCTTAGTGACCAAGTTACATTTGTTGATGCTACTGTTGCTGCTTCGCTCTTACACACATTTGGCGGCTAGCGCGTCGTTGGCTTCACCAACAGCGTCACCAACATATAGTACCTGTCGTGCGCTCTATTTTTATAGCAGATTTTATATTTACTCGAGCGTTATATTGCGTGCGTAAATTTAATTTTTTTTTTTGGCATTTGCCCAGTGATGGTGAAAAAAATGTCATAAATTTTAGAAAAAAAAAAAAACAAGATATTGCACTTAAACAATGTTAAAATCTGCAATAATTGCACTGGTGAAGCTTTTAATTACCGTGCATAATGTGCACGCTTTGTGCTGGTCATTAATTAATGGATTATTTTGTGTTTTGTTTTAAATGCGCTGCAGCTGGCAACCCTTGAGTTGGCGCATTTAACACGCTTGCATGTTAAGCTTTGTTAAAAGTGTTTGATTTGTTGCTGTTCTTTATGTTCGTTCGTTCTAAATTTGAAGTATTTTTTCATTTTTTTTTTTTTTTTTTGTTTTTGCTGCCCTATTTTTGTCACTCACGGTTTTTATGAGTTCTAACGCCCTCTTATCGTGTTTTTGTTATGCGGCATGCATGCGCCGTAATTTTAGATTCTACCCTACAGCGTCACGATCTAACAAAAATATATCTCTTTCTCGTTCTCTGTGCTTTTTATCTCTTCCCCTTTTTTTTACGTCACTCAGGTGCGCTCCGCATCTTTTGACGAAATGCAGCTGGAAGCCCAACGTACCACTTCGCATCTGCTTAAGCATCAGTCCTCTTCCTCAGCCGATGAACGCTCCTCGGACGCCGGCCTGCTACAGGTACCACAGGCAGCACACGCTCAACGTTCACATTCATTCGACTCGGCCGCAGCCTCAGCTGGAAGCGATGATTCGGGCACGTTTCTCGAGGTGCCGCGTCGACCAAAAACCCGTCGCAGTTCTTCGACGAAAACGCCACCACCCTGCATTCATTGCCTCTACCTGGAGGAGTACGAGCGCCAAGTGACCGCCGAGCAACGCTACTTCATCGATCATCGTGAGTTAAAGTCGCTCAGCTGCAGCAGCAGCCTCAATGGCAGCGATGATGAGAGCGACACGGAAGATGGAGTCGACGATGATGGCGCTGGTGATGATGACGACATTGGTGCTGCTGGCGACGATGATGACGATGCCGCGCTCGAAATGGACATTCGACTGGGTGGCATGACAATGGGCAGCAGCAGCATCGAGGAGTCTCGCACGCGTTTACCACGCCAAATGCGTCGCCACACCATCGGCAGCTCAATGGCGGCGTCCACGTCGGAAGATGAAGGCTTGGAAGAATCTGAGCACGAATCACCGCATTTTGGCAATACGTTGCTACCACCGCTGCCAACAACGCCGTGCGGCATCACCTTCATCCTCTCGCCTACGAACGGAAGTTGCCCGCCCTTTCCCGCTACTCCCTCCATCTATGCGTTTCCCATCGAACCGGGTTCGCCGCCTGTATCGCCTGTCTTCTCCTTATCGGTTTGCGGCAGCCCTGTGCTGGAGCTACCACCGCCGCCACCGATGTCGCCTTTAGAACTGCTGCCTCACTCGCCCTCGATTGATTTGCCGCTTCCACCGCCACCGGCCTTTAGTTGCGGTTCATCGCTTGCCGAGGACGGCTCGGCTGTGCCGCTCTCACCCACAACGCTGCGACCACGTCGTCGTTCGATCTCACGCCAAGAGGCCATCTTCGTTGAGCCCACCGGCAATTCGCTGGAGAATGTTTCGCACGAAGAGGAATTCAAGTCGTCCGTGGAAGCGGTGGACTCTGTGGATGAGGTTTCGACAGCGGCCGTTTGTGGCTCGCCTACCGCTGCAAAGCATGCGCTTGTTGTGCGTGATATCTATTTAACTGTACCTGACCTTAAGCGTGATCGTGCCGCTTCGGTGGATTCGTGCTTCTCGAAGCTCTCGTCTGGCGCCAAGACGGAAGAACTGCAGCCGAGTGCAGATGGCTGCTTTTTAACGGTGCCGAATATAAATGCGACGCGTTCGCGCTCAGTGGACATCGTGCTGCCGACCGATGAGCAGGCGCGCTACAAAGCGCTGGCAATGACCGGAACATCGGGGCACTATGGAGTAGGGTATGTCTAATTGTTGTTGTTGTTCTTTCTGTTGTTACTGTTATTGTTTTGTGTTCTGTTCTGTTACTTTCTTATTTTTAAAAGGTATGAAGGAATATTTTGATATCTGAAACTGATTTTGTTTGTCTTTTCATAGGTTAACTATAACCATTATTTAAACCAACACTTTAAGAAGATCTTTTTACAATAATCGAAGATACAAAATAACTGATTAGTTGTTAAAAAGTTTGATTTTCTTATAAATCTTCCCTAAATTCGTTTAAATGATGCACCCATTACATTCGACTCCTATGCAATCTGACCCTTTATAAAAACTTAAAAAAAAAAATAAAAAAAATTGTTTGATCAACAATTTTATCTACAAATGATTTTGAAACAAAATTAAGCTGAAAATCATATTTTTTACAAGTAGGAGCTATTTTCCGAAAACCTGCAGATAAGTTTTGCTGCCAACATTAGCTGAAAGTCAAAAGTTTTACCTACAAATTCTGTATTCTTAAAATCTGAAAGTTGATTTTTGTAAGAAAATGTGCTGAAAATCACCTTTCTAACTTACTTACTTACTTATCTGGCACTTACAACCGTATATGAAATTGCGCCAGCCATTTCTGTCTTGCGCTTGCTGGCGCCAGTTGGAAACACCAAGCGTGGTCTGGTTATTCAACACCTGATCCTTCCAACAAAGATGTGGGCGTCCTCTTCTGCGTTGACCACCACCGGGCACCATTCGCTCAACATGATCTAGCCAGCGGAGCCGCTCGATTTTAATGCGCTTAACTATGTCGATGTCAGCGTACAGCTCATACAGCTCGTGGTTCCATCGAATTAAGTACTCGCCATTGACGCAGATTGGACCGAAGATTTTACGAAGAATCTTTCTCTCGAAGGCTCCCAAAGTCTTTTCATCAGAACTGTTCAACGTCCAGGTTTGCGCTGCATATAATAGGACCGGCATGATTAGTGACTTATAGAGCGTGAGTTTTGTTCTGCAAGAGAGGGCTCTGCTTCTCAATTGCCTACTCAGCCCAAAGTAACACCTGTCGGCAAGAGTTATCCTTCATCTTATCTCAATACTGACATCGTTGAAAGAGTTTATGCTTAATCCCAGATAGACGAAGTCCTTAACAACCTCGAAGGAGATGTTTTCAACAGTGACGTGGTCTCCAAGACGCTGGGACTGTTTATTTGTTGACACTAGGTATTTCGTCTTCTCTGCGTTCACTGCAAGACCCATTCGATTCGACTCTTTCGCTAGTCTGGAGAATGCTGCACTGACTTCGCGCGTATCATAATAATTGGTCATAACCAATGATATCGATATCATCAGCACACGCCAGCAACATAATACTTTTGTAGAATATCGTGCCACTGCGTCTCAAATCAGCAGCTCGGATGATCTTCTCTGATGAAAAAGTCGCACGATAAGGAATCACCTTGTCTGAAACCTCGTTTGGTATCGAATGGAGGAGTGAGGTCCTTCCCGATTTTAACTGTGTTGCTGGTGTTGCTCAGTGTCATTCTGCAAAGACGCATAAGTTTTGCAGGAATACAAAATTCAGACATAGTGGAGTATAGATGATTCCTTATTATATGACTGCTGAAGCCGGCTTTGTAATCGACAAAAAGATGTTCTGTGTCGATTTGTTTCTCTAGGGTCTTCTCCAAGATTTGTCGTAGCGTAAATATTTGGTCTATGTCTGGTGGATTGACCAGGTCTGAAGCCACACTGATAAGGTCCAATCAGCTGTTTTACGATGGACTTCAGTCTTTCATATAATACGCTCGACAGGACCTTATATGCGTTATTAAGAAGGCGTAACCCACGGTAGTTGGCTCAAATGGTGGGATCGCCTTTCTTGTGGATTGGGCAGAACACACTGAGGTTACAATCGTTTGGAATGCATTCTTCCGACCATATTCTGCAAACGAGCTCATGATTGTATTTAAAAAAAGCTTCGCCTCCATTCTTAAAGAAGTCAGCAGGTAAACTATCGGCTCCTGTGACTTTGTTGTTTTTAAGCCGAGCTATAGCTTTCCAGACTTCACTATGGTCGGGCAGCGGAACTTCAACGCTGTCGTCCACAATTGGGGTTTCCGGAATATCTTCTTTATTGGCGGATTGTTGTCGTCGTCGAGAAGTGCCCCTTCCACATCATCAGTGTATTCTGGATATCTGTCACTAGATTCCCATTTTCATCCTTGCAGGAAGAGACAAAACCATCGGCCAGGCTTCTTATTTTTTCAAAAAATTTTCGGACCTCATTTCTGTCACCATGCATCTCAATTTTCTCACCCTCAAGCTTTTCCGCTTCCGTTTCCTTTCCCTTGAAAATGCGTCTCTCTTCCCTTCTTTTCTCTTTGTATCGCTCGTTAGCAGCACGCGTTACAAGCGACTGCAAGGTGGCTTTGTAGGCGGCGACTTTCTGTGCAGTGAGGTCGCGACGCTCCTGGTTATGCCACTGGTTTCGGCGAGGGCGGTGATAACCCATCACCTCTTTGGCAGCCGTACGCATGGAGTGGGAAATGTGGTTCCATTGCTGGTCGGAGGAGTGCTTTCTCGAAGCAGGAGTGAGGGTCGAGTAATGAAGTCTTCGGCTGTTCGTTTTGATTGCAGCTTTTCATCGTCTAGCTTTCTCTGTGCTGAATTGCGCGTATTCTTGGCTGCCCACCGATGTGTACGGATCTTGGCTGCAACAAGATAATGATCCAAGACTATATTGGCACCACGGATTGTGCGTACATCTAAAACACTGGAAGATTGCCTTTCGTCAATCAAAATGTGATCAATTTGGTTGCGTGTCTTTTGATCAGGAGACAGTTAAGTGGCTTTATGAATATTGAAATGGCTGAATCTAGTTCTGCTAACGACCATGTTTTGTGCTGCGGCAAAGTCAATCAGCCTCATTCCGCTATCGGAGGTCGTGTCATGGAGGCTGAACTTTCGATTTGTTGGACCAAACATACTTTATTTTCCCACCTTGGCGTACTGTACACCTATTGGGGTGCAATTGGTGTTGATGAATGGCTCTTGGATTTTCAGAACCCCAGAGCCTACAGTTCTGCTTATTATCAAAGCCATTCAAATGAAAAGGAGTTTCATCACTCATAATCAGATTTTCAATAAAGTGAATTCCATTTCTGGCCAACTGCTGAAATTAATTTGCAAAATTTGGACGTTGCCGATGATCTGCGGGTTTTGATTCTTGCACTAATTGTACCTTATAAAGGTACAGCAGTAAATCTTTTTTTAAAATGCACCGTAGTAACGTACGGTTTACCGGTTCGAGGCAAATCTCTTAGGGTGCTCATTGCTTCATTGCTTCAGAGGGTAAAATTCTGCCGTTAAAATGTCAACGATACGAATTCTCTTTGCGTTAAAATAATTGATCGCTGATTTAAATAATAAAATTCAATTATTCTGGTTCTTTGTTAGGTTGTTAATCTATCCACTTTTTATTCTCCAGGTGTTATTTATATGATCTGAAAAATAAAAACAAAAAATATATTTACGAAAAAGTTATTACATTTTTATACCCCATGGTGAATTTTGAACCACCCTGTATTAGTTTTTTGCACTCTTTGTAATATAACTGCATAAATTTAAGCTTAATATGTTCTCTTTTATTTTCCTGTTTTATCATATCAAAACGCAATACATTTTTTACGTGTTTCTCTCCCGGCAATATACCCTACAGTAAGCATTATCAAATAATCGCATAACTTAAACATTTTGATAGCTCGAATGCTTTCCATTGCATTCGATGCTTTAAACTCTACGTTTTATTGCTTTAGGATGAATTCCATAAATTAACTAATTCCATAAACGTACCTTTTAAGCTTCCGTTGATCACGTATCGCTTCATTGCCATCACTTCATCTCGATTTCATTTGAAGCGCCTTAGGCTATGATAACTGCTGAGAGCACCACCACGTTTTATACATTATTTGTTGGCAAAAACAAAAAACCAAAAACGAAATTGATACCAATCGGAATTTTGAGTTTTTTGAAATTTTTATGCTTACATTCATTCAGCTATTTATTATAGAATACAAATTTATTATATGTAACTTAATTTTTCTTCAGGTCTGATGACTTTAATTTGCTTGAATCCAACCTCAAGAGGTGACCATTTTGTTGATGTTAGCCCTTATGTTTTCTTCAATTTTTCATGCATAGCAATAATAATGCTTCTTTTAGTGTTAAGAAATTATATCAAGTTTTATTAAATTCGATAGAAATATTGAATTTAACACAACTTAATAATTTGGATGATGATGATTTCATAGTTGTTGGTCCACCGCTTGAGCTTATTCACTAATTTTTGCCGAAAGATGAAAGTGAAAGTGAAATTTCGTATTTTTACACCGAGATAAAACTGGCTGTTGTGCTTTTACACCGACGCTGCCAATTATTCGTAGCAAGAGCGCTCAGTCGATGTTTCGCTTTTGGCTTGTTAATACCACACTTCTATCCGCGCAATTCATTTCGTAATTTTAAACGCTTACACTAAGGGAAGTAACGCATATTAGCATTATCCACGCCTCAGGATAAATTTTATTTAAAAATTTACGTGGATAAATCAAATGTTTTCCTTACAACTCATTTTTTTCCCGTATTTGAATTTTATTTATACCACACACGTACACACATATTCCATACAAGCACAGAATCGCACTCTGTTCCTGCAGTTTATTTCTTGCAGTTGCAGGTTTCTAATAGTTCTCATTTAGTTATTGTTGCAAGGGTAATATAGCTTGCAAGTTTGGCCAAGAAATGAAATGATGTAGGGTGGAGTGACAACTTGATATTACTCACAAATATCTTGTACCGGTTGTAATGTACCTACATATTTAGCTTATAATTTTCTGTCATTTTTTCTTCCTCTAGTTTATGCTATTTTTGATATTTGGTGCCCTAATATTGTACCAACTGTCAAAAATAGTATTTCGTTAATTTCAATTCACTTTCATATACCTGCATTCATTTAGAATGCCGCTTAATGTTGATAATAAAAAATTTCTTTAAGCCTCCTGCGGAGTAAAATTTTCACAGTGTAAGCCAAAGTGAGATTCTTTGCTCTCACTTGGGCGCACACTACTACATAACTGAAAGAACTGTGTATGTATTTTTTTGGCCGACACTGATTTAAAGCAGTGGTCATCAAACTCTATACAAGCATACTTTGTTTATGCTTAAAAGCTCATTGAAAACTTTGCACTAAAAAAAATACTACTTGAGTCTCAGTCCAGCTTTCATGCAAGACGATGATTCGCTTGTTTGATTATTCAGTGGCGCCGGAAAAAATTTTCATCTGGTGTATTACAAGGGAGAGGCGTGAGGGGGAAATGTTTTTAAAAAATTTTGCGATTTACGTATGCCTACTACGGTTCATTAGGGCGTATCGAAAAATTTAGATCGTGTTCTAAGAGGTCTCAAAAATTGCATGGGTTTGTCAACATCACCCAAAAAAAATGTTTAGAAAAAAAAAGGATGTCTTCCTGCCCCGCAAGGACAAAGTCGTTTTTTGAGGAAAATAGTAAAAAATAACGATCTTAAAATGCTTTGACTTTTATTAAAAAAAAAATACGTATGTCTTAAAGCAAAAGTAAGTATAGGCTTAAACTTACAATATATTGGTAATCACGATCCCACTCACGATTTTTATCCACAGTGTCCTGTGTGAAGGATATTCGAAGCTTAAGTTGAAATCGAGATATCACAGAACTTTTGATTGTTTCCCAATAGTATAAATTTTGGTGGTATTGATTATACTGTCAACATATTCCTTAAAGTTGCCGAATTAATAATTATCATAATTTTTGCATACGCATTTTCCTATTTTTGAGAAATGTATACTTGAATGCAATTTTTGAAAAAATGAATATAAGATTTTATATCTCGGGTACCAGAAATGGTACCGATGAAACTTTGCTCAATTTCGATTTTTCAAATATTCTTGAACAACACCCAGTTTAAAAATATTATTTTAAAATACCTGCTTAAGGCCACAATTTTACTTTCTACTTTGATATTCTTTGATGAAATTGTTAAATTTCATGTTAGGAAGTATTTTTGTTTTGTATCAAAATAGAAAATAAAATCGTGACCTTAAGCTGTTATTTTAAATTAATGTTTGTTTTTTGTTGTTGTTTTATTTTTATTATTATTATTTTTATTTTAATATATTAATACATAAAAAGTTATTAAAAAAGTATAAATTTTTAGTGAACTTAAATTTAATTTCATGAGTTTTGAACATATTATCCAACTCAGATTTTCCCATATTGTTATGAGCGAACATTATTTCGTTGATAAATTAATTAAGGCGAACAAAATCACAATTTATGTCTATTTGTTTGTTAATTTGTAACTCAAATTCTTTAAATTCATATTGTATAACAAATAATTTTTTAATATTTTTATATTAAATTTAATTTTTAAATATTTTGAAAAAAAATTTGAGCTTTGGGCCAAACATGTTGACAACATGACAACATGAAGACAAAGAAGGCAACAACCAACAACAACAACTCTGTCAAATAAATTCCGGGTAACTTTCTTGGCATAATTGGCAGTATAAGTAGAACCTAATTAGCTTGAGTAGATCACAGTGAAAAGTCATACAGGACTACTGATGAGTTGGTGTAGCGGCCAACGAAACAGTCTGTATAGTCAAGCTGCGTGATTTGCTCTATACAGAGCCGTTGTTGTTGTTGTTGCTGCTTTCTTTGTCTTCATGTTGTCTTGTTGTCAACATGCTTGGCCTAAAGCTCAAATTTGTTTTCAATATAAATAATGAAAGGCCGTATTTAAATATTAGGATTATATTTTTAAATATTTTACAACATTAGAAGCAAACAACACTTTAGCAACACTGAAGCAAACACCAAAATACACCTAAACTATTTTAGGGTATTCTCAATAATTCGAATACATTCCACAAAAAAAAACACTAAGGGAAAAAATATTAAATTTATCCAAAAACTTTTTTAATTTATCCAAAAAGCGAGTCATTTTTGCACCAGTTCGCATTTGCATAAATCGACTACGTAAATATTTTAAATTTATTTGAATACTTTTTTAATTAAATTAAATACGACTACGTAAATATTTTAAATTTATTTGAATACTTTTTTAATTAAATTAAATATTTAAATATTTAAACAGAATTAATAAAAAATATATTAAAATTATGCACGAATTTTTTTAAAATATCTCTCAAATATTTACTATTTCAAAATAAAATTATCGCATTAAAAAGAAAATTTATATAAAAATATTGAATTTAAAAAACAACATATTTAAATTGAATATATTATTAATGGTTTTATGGTATTATTTTCTTCAAATTGCGTCCATCAAATGCCATTTGTCTGTATTATTTATTTTCGCTTCACTTTTTTGTTCTCTAATTTATACTATTTTTGACAGTTGGTGCAAAATGAGGGCACCAAATGTCAAAAATAGTATAAACTAGAGGTAGAAAAAATAAATATACAAAATATATGTAGATAGAAGCCAAATATGTAGGTAAATGACAACCGGTGCAAGATATTTCAGAGAAAATATCAAGTTGCCACTCCACCCTACATAATTCCATTTCTTTGCCAAACATGCATACTATATTACCCTTGCAACAATAACTAAATGAGAACTATAAGAAACCTGCAAATGCAAGAAATAAACTGCAGGAACAGAGTGCGATGCTGTTGCTGCTTGCTTGTATGGAATATGTGTGTACGTGTGTGGTATAAATAAAATTCAAATACGGGAAAAAACGAGTTGTAAGGAAAACATTTGATTTATCCACGTAAATATTTGAATAAAATTTATACTGAGGCGAGGATAATGCTAATATGCGTTACAAACGACAAGATTATCAATATTCATTATAACTCTCTCAAAGAGAATGGCACATTTATTCGCTCTGCAAAATTAATGTTTCGCACTCATTCGTTTCGCACTCATTCGTTTCGCTTTAGCACAAAATTACAGAAAATATAATAGTATTGGTGTGCCCATCACTGCTCTAAAGGTACTATTCCAGTGAACCATGAAATTATAATACTTCAACATACAGGGATAAAAGGTCGTATCATCAAAATGGCTCAATTGAGCTAATTGAATACTGACTGTAGCACTTTCATAACACAAACCAACTAACAGTACTATCTGTACTTAGCGAGTATCCATTTTGCAGTATTTTTTTTTTTAATTTTGTCATAAGGCAGTCCTCATAACCCTCATAACTGCACAAAAACTCATTTTCATACACCTCAAACTTTTTGTGCAGTGCAAAACACACGACCAATCTTCTTGCTTGAAGTGTACGTGTTTTGATTCTCGAATAAAGCTGTCGAGTCTCATCACGCGTGGTACTACGTGAACATCACTGACATAAGGTCGAAGAACCTTTCACCTTTACTCAGCGTATAATTGAGTAATTTCAGGCAACTGCGATGCATTTTTCAACTTTTTTAAAAACCTGCGGGGAAAGACGTTGTCACGTCAAAAACTTACTTATCTGGCGCTTACAACCGTTGGTCGGTTTTGGTCTCTTATAAGAAATTACGCCAGCCCTTTCTGTTCCAACGAAGATGTGAACGTCTTCTTCTGCGTGGACCACCACTGCGCACTGAATAAAATATTTTGTTGCTGGAACGTCGTTTTCCATTCGCTCAACTGGCTAGGTCATGTTAAGCGAGTCTTTCGAGAGAAAGATCCTAGGGAAGCCGCTCGATTTTAATGCGCTTAACTATGTCGATGTCAGCGTACAGCTCATACAGCTCACAATGTCGCAATTGACGCAGATTGAACCGAAGATCTTACGAAGGATCTTTCTCTCGAAGGCTCCCAAATTCTTTTTATCAGAACTGCTCAACGTCCAGGTTTGTGCTGCATATGATAGGACGGGCATAATTAGCGACTTATAGAGCGTGAGTTTTGTTCGTCGATACAGGGCTCTGCTTCTCAATTGCCTTCTCAGCTCAAAGTAACACTTGTTGGCAAGAGTTATCCTTCGTTTTATCTTAATACTGACATCATTGAAAGAGTTTATGCTGGATCACAGCTAGATGAAGTCCTTAACAACCTCTAAGGCGATGTTGTCAACAGTGACATGGTGTTCAAAACGCTGGGACTGTTTATTTGTTGACACTAGGTATTTCGTCTTATCTGCGTTAACTGCAAGACCCATTCTAATCTGGAGAATGCTGCACTGACTTCGCGCATATTATGGCCAGTGATATCGATATCATCAACATGCTCGAGTATAATACGTCAAAATCTAGAATGTAATTTTTCCATTGGGCAAATTCGGTTGCCCTCTAATGGTATGTAACAGAAAGTAGATAAAAGCTCTAAGTTGTTAATAATAGAAGGATTTCTTCTCGGTCAAAGAAAATACCAAGTAACTTTCTCGACGAATTAACAGAGTGGGCCAAACTTAAGTAGCTAAGTGGATCACAACGAAAATCACCCAAGACTGATCACTGATGATTTGGTGAAGCGGCCAACGAAAAAGCTGTCTAGTATGTGGTGTGATTTTCTCTATACAGAGTTGTTGTTGTTGTTGTTGTTGTTGTTGTTGTTTTTAGTTGATTTCTTCGTTAACATGCTTGACCTTGAGCTCAACAATTAGTCTTAATAATTAAATAAATGTAATTTATTCTCTTGTCTGTAAAACCTTTTGAAAAAATCATTAAATTTTTTATTTATTTCTATCTAACATTATTGTCGGTAGATGCCGTGACTTACATTTTATTTTCCGTATTAAAACAACGAACAGTTTTTTTGTGACTCGTTTTATTTAGCTCAGAAAATAGACTGACTCTCTTTTTCAACATTCAAGTTATAAATCTACGTATGTGTATATGTGTAATGCATATTGCAAGTGTTGCTTCTTAAAAAAATAAAAAGGGTTTCTTTAATTGATTAAAAGTAATTACATATGCAATTTAATGTTGTACTTATAAGTTGCATATGTAACTCCACCTCGCTTTGTTTAAATAGTAGAGCTTATCTTTTCTTTTTTTTTTTTTTTTTTTTACAGTATTATTATACAAAACCAATAAGTTATAATTATATTTAGTAGGTACTAATTTATTCTAGTGAGCAAAATTGTTTGAATATAGTATTCATTATATATAGTATTATATATTCATTATATATAGTATAATATAGTATTCATATTTAAAAATGCTTTAAATTCTTTCTTTAACTTTTGAATTATTAATTTGAATTTGTGACATATAGTAATGCATTATATAAAATGTAACACATAAATTAATGTACTTGGTTTTTGTATTAATTTTGTTTTCAGAATTTTAGTTTAACTTAAACATTTCTTTTTTATAATATAATATTTTTGTTAATATTTTCAATTTATGGTGATATTTCGAAAGAAAAACAAAATGGTATTTCAATCATTGAATAGTATTTTTCCTAGAAAAAATGTTTGTTAATGATGTATGAGTATTAGAAAAATATTTTATAATAGTTTCTTGAAAATGTTTAAATACATTGTCATCTGAACAGTATACAGCAACAGTACCTTTAATTGGCAAGTGTGTTTTTAGAACATCTAAGACATAACTTTCATCATAGTCTTTTAATGAAATTACCATTCTTTTCTTTTTATTGAAGATTATTTTATGAGTAAAAGTGTTTATATTTTTTTTCTCTAAAATAATTTGGCTTTTAAAAACATTGAGTGGAATTTCACTAATATGTATGTGATCATTTAAATTTTCTTGCCCACTATGTATAGTGGCTATATCGGAGGCTATTTGCTCTTCGACAAAGTTTGTTTCCAACCGACTTAAATAATCTGCAACTCTATTTTCGCGACCTTTAATGTACTCTATATCGAACTCGTATTCGTTCAAGCTTATTTTCCAGCGTTGAAGTTTTGAATTTGGCTCTTTAATTGAATTTAGCCATACTAATGGACGATGGTCTGTTTGAATTTTAAATTTCCTGCCGAATAAATAAGAACGGAAATGTTTTGTCGCCCAAATAATTGCTAGGAGTTCCTTCTCAATTGTACTATAATTTCTTTCATGTTGGTTGAGAGTTCTTGAAGCAAATGCTATTGGATGACTGTTTTGAGAAAGGACTGCACCCAGAGCTGCATTGCTAGCGTCTGTAGTTAGTGTAAACTGTTTTTCAAAATTAGGGTATGCTAAGATTGGACATGTGCATATGAGTTCTTTAAGTTTATTAAAGGATTCAATGTACGAATTATCTTTTATATTAATTTTGCAACCTTTTTGTAAGAATTTAGTCATTGGAAGGGCTACTTTTGAGTAGTCCCTAATGAACTTACGGTAGTAACCAGTGATACCCAGAAATGATTTAATTTGTTTATTAGTTGTTGGCAGTTTAACATTTTTAATAACTTCTATTTTGTTCGGCTTTGGCTTAATTCCTTTATCAGTTATTACGTGTCCTAAATATTCAGTTTCCCGTTTTAAAAAATCGCACTTATCGGCTTGTACCTTAAGGTTATATTCTAGTAATCTTTTAAATATTTTATTTAGTGAGTCAATATGTTCTTTGAGAGAAGTAGAAAATATAAGTATGTCGTCAAGATATACGACGCATATGTTATTGACATAATCATGTAAGACTTCATTCATCATCCTTTGAAAGGATGCTGGAGCATTTTTTAACCCAAATGGCATACGTGTGAATTCATAATGGCCGTTTGGTGTTGAAAATGCAGTCTTGTGTCGGTCTTTTTCACTAATAGGTATTTGATGGAAGCCTTTTGCGAGGTCTATTGTTGAAAAATATTGGGAATTACCTAGCTTTGACAAGATGTCCTCTATGTTGGGTATAGGGAACTTGTCTTCAATAGTAATGTCGTTTAACTTCCTGTAGTCAATGACTACACGCCACTTTTGTTTACCGGAATAATCTAATTTTTTAGGAACTATCCATATAGGTGCGTTATATGGACTTGTTGATTTTGTAATTATACCAGAACTTAACATTTCTGAGATTTGCTTCTCAACTTCAACTTTATGCGCTTCAGGATATCTGTAAGTCTTAGAATATACAGGAATATCGTTTTTGGTGGGTATTATGTGTTTGTATCTAACTACTTCTGATAAATTATCTCCTTCGAAAAAGAAAACCTGTTTGAATTTTTTTATGGTTTCTGTAGCAAGCATTATCTCTTCTTTATTCAAATTGTTAAGGTTAAATTTTTCTACAATCTGGTCTAATTTTGGAGGTTTAAATTCGGTAGTCGTCGTTTGATTTGAAAAATTATTTATTTCGTCCTCAGTTAGCTTTTCCTTGGAAATATCAAAGATTAGTGGTAAAATAGCATTTTGCGTTACTAATTTTAAATTTTTAAAATCAATTTGTGCTTTTAAGGGCTTTAAAATATTACATCCTATAATACCATCAAAATCACTTAAAATATTTGTTTCAAGCATTTCCACTTGTACATTATGGACATTAAATTCCTTAAATAGAGGAATTGTTATTTTGGATTGGACTAAAGTATTCGAGTTAATTGTTTTTAATGAAATTGGTTTTTCTAGTTTGGTTTGAAAAGTATTATGAAACAATCCCTTTTGAACTAATGAGGTTCCCGCTCCTGAATCTACTAATAATTTAATTGGGATCGATTTAGTTTTAACTATTATGCAGGGAAGAGCTCGTAGGTGGTCAATTGAAAATTTCCCGTATTTGAATGGTCAACTTCCATTGGCTCTGGTATTTGATAATTTTTCTTAAAACTTCCTGAATTTCCTTTCAAACAGCTATCAAAATTTCTATTAAAATATTTGTTTTGTTGAAAATTTCCACTATCACAATTTCTTCGAAAATTTCCCGAGTTAAAGTTTGCATTTTGTGTATAATGTTTTGTGTTGCCACCATTTGCTTGCTCTGAAAGTTGTGGCACAAAATTTCCTGGGGAATTTTTATTAAAATTTCTAAAGTAATTTGATGGATTTCCCGAACGATATTGGTTGAAAGGTTTGGAATATTTTGTTTCAAATGTATTTTGTCTTAAATTACCTGAGTTATACGATTGAGCCTTGTCATTGCGTCTGTTTGTATGTAGATTACTTACATTATTTACTTTGTAAAAGTTGCCTGACTCTATAAGAATTTGTTTGGCTTGCAGCATAGTTGTTGGATTTCTAGCGTTCAAAATTAGTTTCGGAGAGTTGGGTAACTTATCTATAAAAATTCTTAATACCATTTTTTCATTTTGCCTACTATCATACCAATTTGATTTTGTTTCATCAAGATTAGATTTTATGTTTAATTTAGTCATTTCATTTATTATTTTTTCATACAAATCTTCTACAGAATTCTTAAACTCCAATAATTTAATATTACAGATAATGTTTTCTGTACTTTGATTTATACTAAAATTTAATTTTAAAATTTTTTTTATTTCAAGCCATTCTATTGGATTGTTATTGTTTATAAGAGCAAGGTTGGCTTCACCAGTAATTCTTTGTCTTATTTCTAAAGGTAGTATATTCTTAAACCTAAAATCTAAATCAATAGAATATAATAATATTGTTTCAATATGCCTTATAAATAATTCCAGCATCTCTGGTTCACCAGAATATACACGAACTCCTTTCACCATATCAAATATATTAATGTTATCCATGTTAGATGATGATTTGTTGCTTGTTGTAGAACCTGGTTTTTTATTGTCGGTTATTTGTAGGTCTGACAACAATTTTTCCAAATTCTCTGCAGAGTCATTCATCACAAGTTTATTTTGTTTTATTTTCGTTTCTCTTCTTTTGTTTTGAATTTTTTTAAATGTTATTTGTTTTGTTTGAGTGTTCTTTGGTTTTGTTAAGATAATATATTTGTAACATTTTGCACATTATTTGTTAAGATACACAATTTTAATTTTTTTATGTTTGTTGTCTGTTATTTTTAGGTGTTATTAACTCTATTTATATGGTTCGTTAATTCAATTTGTAATTTTCTTGTTTCATATAGTTTGTTTAACTTCTTTTAATGTTGTGTTTCATTATAACTTTGTTTCGTTTGCTTTGTTCTTTTTTATGCTTCATTTTGTTTTCGTTTGCTTTATTCCTTTGTTTGTCAGTGTTCTTTTTATTTTTCTTGTTCATCATCAATTTTGTTTTTTCTTTTGCACTTTCTTTAAGAGTCGCTTGTTTCAGTTTTTACTTGTTTCAGTTTTTACTTGTTTTCTTTGATATTTGAATCCTGTCGTTAAAAGTTTGAGGTTTCATGCATGTGTGCTTATATTGTAGTTCTGTTGCATTTTCTTTCATGCACATTTATAGGTTTTTCTTTCGTTCACTGTCACTTATCTCTTTCTAAAAGCTTTCTTTCACACTTTGTTTAAGCACGTTTTCAGAAATTCATTAGTGAGGTTATGGAAGCTTCGAGACTGAACATATAAAGCACGTTTTCATGGATTTTTTTAGTGAGGTTATGGAAGCTTCGAGACTAAACATATAAAGCACGTTTTCATGGATTTTTTTTTTTGAGGTTATGGAAACTTCGAGACTGAAATTTTTGAAATCACAACTTTTATAAAAAGTAAGGTCTATGCGGGTTTTAGCACGTTTTCAGAAGCTTGAAATGGTTATGGATGCTTTCCAAATCCCAACTTTTATTCAAGTTTATGTTCACTTTTTACATATATTTTGCGATTTGTAGCACTTTTTCGTAAAGAATTGAAAATTAGTTTAAAATATACGCGGCTTCACTTTTTCACTTGTTTGTGGCTTTTAGCACGTTTTCAAGGATTTTTAGAAAGTATATATTAACTTGGGCATGCAATTTTTAGAAATCGCAACTTTTATTTAGTTTATGTTGCACTTTTTCGCTAATATTTTGCGGTTTGTAGCACGTTTTATTTAGCAACTCAAATTTTGCTTAAAATATTCGCGGTTTTGTAAGCGAATCCGACCCGACTGCGCCACTTACATTTTATTTTCCGTATTAAAACAACGAACAGTTTTTTTGTGACTCGTTTTATTTAGCTCAGAAAATAGACTGACTCTCTTTTTCAACATTCAAGTTATAAATCTACGTATGTGTATATGTGTAATGCATATTGCAAGTGTTGCTTCTTAAAAAAATAAAAAGGGTTTCTTTAATTGATTAAAAGTAATTACATATGCAATTTAATGTTGTACCTTTAAGTTGCATATGAAACTCGTGGTGCAGTGGGTAGAGTGTGTGACCCTTACGACAGAGAACCCTGGTTCAATTTCCATCAGACAGAAAGTTTTTTCAATTGAATAATTTTTTCTGTCACCTCTTTTGCAGACAATGGCAAACCTCAGAAAGTAAATATTGCCATGGAAAGCTTCTTGAGAACATGCACATTAGCCATTCGGAGTCGGCATAAAACGAGTAGGTCTAGTTCTCGGTCATTTTGAGTATCATAAGAAGATCGGTCAAAGTCCTTTAAAGGGCTGAAATGGCCAGTTTATTATTATTATTAACATTATTGTCGAGACATAAAATTTGAATCTTTATAAGACTTACAATAAAGCAGTTGAGTATGACGAGGGTTCCTACATACACATATATTTAGACACGCAAAGAAAAAAAACGTTTATTGTTAGTTTGCCGCAAACGATTTTCGTTTGTCGTGATTGAAATCGTTATTTGCAAACGTTTCAACAGTAATAATATTAATAGTCAGTTGCTAGAAACGCGTAATTTAGTTAAAAAAAAAATAAATAACTGGCCATTTCAGCCCTTGAAAGGACTTTGACCTAGCTTCTTATGATCAATTGTGTTGTGCGTGTTATTAAGTTTAAGTTTGTACACAATTGACCGAGAAATGGACCTACAGGCTTAACGCCGACTCCAAACGGCGATGAACGGAATGTTCTTATTCTCAAGAAGCTTTAAAAGGCATTTTGATTACTCTCTGAGTTTTGCCATTGTCTGCAGAGAGGTGGCGGCCGTACAGAAAAATCATTTTTAATTCAAATAACTTTCTGTCGCTGCTGGGATTGACATAGAGGCCACGCACTTTAACCAACTACGCCACGGACGCCACACGCGTCATTTAGTTGCAGGAAATAAATTTCGTTTGTCATAAACGTGAGTGATTTTTAAATTGCAACACTTAAAAAAATTTGTTTTTCCCAACTGAAAACTTCGTTTGTCTTTCCGTTCGTTATTTAAACACAACGCTTATAGTTCAGAGTTACTTTATAAGCAAATCGGACATAGTGAGAAAAAGAATTATATAATAAATAATAAAAAATAAATAATAATTACCGGAATAGCTTGCGGTACATAATATATATTATATATGATATATTTTAAAGTTGGTTACAACTGAATATTCGTTTACGGTAAACAAAAAATTTCTTTGCGTGTATAAAGACCAATATCGGTCAAAATTTCAAAAATTTTGAAAAATACAACCATTTTTTTAAATATTTGTCGCAGTACCACTTGAGACACGTGAAAAATAAAAAACATTCTGTGAAATAAGGAAAATAAACAAGAGCCGAAAAATTAATCTTCAAGACAATTCGATAAATCGAACAAAATATCGAATTAATGGGTCATCCCTTATACAGACCTGAGTTGGCACCCAATGATTAATTTTTCTTCCTGCACATCAAGAACAAACTGCATGGACAACAATTTTCGACGCCAGAAGAAGCCGATTAAAAAACTAAGTTTTGGAGATATCTCAAGCAAAATGGCATAAATTTTATGACAAATGGTTCGAACGCATGCAAAAACTTATTAAACACAAAGTACACTATTTAAAAAAGAATAGAGAAAAAATTCGGTCTTTATTTCCGAAATATATGTAGTATCCACACTTTATTATGTCTCGTAAACCTCAGTAGGTTTCCAATTCGAAATTTGGGATTGTTTGTGAAAAATTACACGCATTACTTAACGAAAGTAAGAAAATTTTAAAATGTCATTACTTACGCAGGACATTACGCAGGATTTCTGCATTTCCGCCACATGCTACGTGCGTAATTTCCATAAAATTTACGCTTTACCCCAATGCGACAAACAAAAAAAATATATCTGCCAAAACTATGAAGGCGAATAAAACATCACCTAATGACCATCCTACCGGACAACTTCATCTTTCGCACGTCTTACAACTTAACAAATGCAACAAAATTATTACTCATAGTAATCCATGTGAAAAATACAATTTAAATGCATTGCCTGCACTCGCTGCTAATCTCTGAATTAGGATTTAAGGTCTGTGCTTTTTATACAAACTGAAATTGGAAAGTATTTATTTTTCTATTTAAATTTTGACTCAATACCATTCCCCAATACTAATGCCTCATTGCGTTGCTATCTTGTCATAGAGAAGTTTTTCGGTAGACATGCAATGATTGTGAAATGTTCAACTTGGCAAAATGTTCGAGTTGTTGACAAACGTAAAAGTTTTACTCCCGCCTTGTTGTGTTTATTTAATTCGAACTGCTCCAGCATGGTTAATAAAGAAAATAAATTGCTCCAGGACTATTCTGTCATGATGAAAAAAATTAAAATTTGTCGTCAGTGTTTATTGTGTTGAATTCATCTGATCTATGTTTTGTTTGTTTTTGCAAACTGCTTAAAGTGTTGTTTTATTTTAATTTCAAAAAGAAGCATTATTTTTTAACCAGAATTTTCGCGTTCGAAGTGCTCTCTAGCAATTAATTGGTTTTTGTTTGTTTCAATGATGCTATCCATTATTCATCACAAGACCATGTAACTAAAACCAAATCAACCAACTTCTGTACATGCACTGAACTAATTATAAAGTTTGAAGTGCTCTCGCGGTTTTTGTGGTGGTGGCAGCACTGTCTTTATGTTGATATTCGTTGTATTGACTTTGAAAATGAGTATATCTACCTATAATAGAGGCATATTGACGTAAATATTCTTTAGTAATTTTCAACTCATTTCCATTAGAGTGTAAATAAAGTTTTAATCATACCTAAAACTATGCAGCACTTTTGAGCATTCTTCAGAATATTGTCAAAGTAGCTACTTTTCTGAACAAACGGCTTAATTATCAAACCACTTGTCTTGTGTGTCGACGATAGTTAAGCTGTCAACACTTTAAGCAATTATTATGCGTCGTAAAATTGTTGCTGTTGTTGTTGACGGATAAATTAGTAATAATCTATAACTTTGCCGGGAAATTACTGTAGTCAAAATTAAGGACTTGGAAGGAAATTCTATACGTTGGCTTTTTGAATGATTAAACCGATGATTAAGATGATGACGGAGATGATTATTATGATGGTGAATGCAGTAGCAGCAAAATTCATCGTTCACTCAACTGCAGCACGCTTAACTTTCGACCAGGCAAGGACAAAGTTGTTTGAGTTACTGTGATGAAGATGAACATAAGCGGGTAACGCCATGCTGAGAAATGATTTGGATGACATAGGATACGATGCCAGGCATTGGATGGCAGGCATTGGATGGCAGGCATTGGGTTTAGCCAAGCGTCGCTTGGCAGCAGCAGCCGGTCATCATTTGTTTAATACGATGGTCAGGACAATAATGACGATGATGGTGATGATGATGACGATGTCGAAGAGGACGATAATAATGTTCATGATGTGCCTCATATATACATATTTTAAACAGAATACGTGCTGATACCATTAAACATCATCAAAAAAGACCAAACGAGAAAACGAAATAAGGCCTGGTTTCAAGACAACAAAAAGCAACAACATCAGCTTTGCACAGCTCAAAGCACACACAACAAAAACAACTAATAACTACAATTTAAAATGAATTTGCAACTGTACCAAAACATCTAATAGATACAAAACTTAAAATTATTAGTGAAAAAGAAGCAGTTAGCATGCATACCACAGTCAATGATGTTGATACACGATTTGCTTAACAAAATCCCATTTTGTGGATCATTTTTAATTTTTAAGCTTTTTTGTCCTTTTTGGTTCCTTTTTGTGTGTTTTTTTTTTTTGTTGCTTCAGTACTCTAGAATTTTTTTATCAAATAAACAAAATTTCAGAATTTATGGAAAATTTATACATATTTTTTTTTACTTCTATTTTACTTCTGAATTAACATCATTAAAATAAATAAAAACGTAAATAAATGTGTGCATAAGTTTGTTTATGAACTGATGTGTTAAAACGAATAGGCATTTCAAATGAGGTCCTTCCTAACGAAATGCAGATTGCAAATATTAAGTCAAATGCGAATGGTGTTAAGCATATCTTTGAATGCATTAAATGAGCACCAGTGGAGGCATTCCATAGCCTTAATATAAAAAAAACGCTGGCTGTGCCGTGGACACACCCGTAGGTTTGACGTGACTGTGCTTCTTATACTCCTATTTCATATCCAAAGTCTTGCTTTAATCCATGACCAAATTCTTGTCTTTATCAAATAAACGGAATCACTTTCGTAGTTTAAAAAGGTGTATTATAGGTGTGTCTTAATTTTTATCCTAATTCTTGTCATAGTCCTTTTCCGGTTTCAAAATCCGATTTCATTGTGTAATTTTTGTGAGCACTGTTGGTTGCCACAAAAAAACTGTTGAAATCATAACGAACTGTGTTTGTTGTTGATGTTGATGTTGATGTTGATGTTGATGTTGATGTTGATGTTGATGTTGATATTGATGTTGATGTTGATGTTGATGTTGATGTTGATGTTGATGTTGATGTTGATGTTGATGTTGATGTGGATGTTGATGTTGATGTTGATATTGATGTTGATGTTGATGTTGATGATGTTGATGTTGATGTTGATGTTGATGTTGATGTTGATGTTGATGTTGATGTTGATGTTGATATTGATGTTGTTGGTGTTGATGTTGATGTTAATGTTGATGTTGATGTTAATGTTGATAATGATAATGATGTTGATGTTGATGTTGATGTTGATGTTGATGTTGATATTGATGTTGTTGGTGTTGATGTTGATGTTAATGTTGATGTTGATGTTAATGTTGATAATGATAATGATGTTGATGTTGATGTTGATGTTGATGTTGATGTTGATGTTGATGTTGATGTTGATGTTGATGTGGATGTTGATGTTGATGTTGATGTTGATGTTGATGTTGATTTTGATATTGATGTTGATGTTGATGTTGATGTTGATGTTGATGTTGATGATGTTGATGTCGATGTTGATGTTGATGTTGATGTTGATGTTGATGTTGATGCTGATGTTGATGTTGATGTTGATGTTGATGTTGATGTTGATGCTGATGTTGATGTTGATATTGGTGTTGTTGGTGTTGATGTTGATGTTAATGTTGATGTTGATGTTAATGTTGATAATGATAATGATGTTGATGTTGATGTTGATGTCGATGTTGATGTTGATGTTGATGTTGATGTTGATGTTGATGTTGATGTTGATGTTGATGTTGATGTTGATGTTGATGTTGATGTTGATGTTGATGTTGATGTTGATGTTGATGTTGATGTTGATGTTGTTGATGTTGATGTTGATGTTGATGCTGATGTTGACGTTGATGTTGATGTTGATGTTGATGCTGATGTTGATGTTGATGTTGATGTTGATTTTGATGATGTTGATGTTGATGTTGATGTTGATGTTGATGTTGATGTTGATGTTGATGTTGATGTTGATGTTGATGTTGATGTTGATGTTGATGTTGATGTTGATGTTGATGTTGATGTTGATGTTGATGTTGATGTTGATGTTGATGATGATGTTGATGTGGATGTTGCTGTTGATGTTGATGTTGATGTTGATGTTGATGTTAATGTTGATGTTGATGTTGATGTTGATGTTGATGATGATGTTGATGTTGATGTTGATGTTGATGTTGATGTTGATGTTGATGTTGATGTTGATGTTGATGTTGATGTTGGTGTAGATGTTGATGTTGATGTTGATGTTGATGTTGATGTTGATGCTGATGTTGATTTTTGATGTTGATGTTGATGTTGATGTTGATGTTGATGTTGATGTTGATCTTGATGTTGATGTTGATGTTGATGTTGATGTTGATGTTGATGTTGATGTTGATGTTGATGTTGATGTTGATGTTGATGTTGATGTTGATGTTGATGTTGATGTTGATGTTGATGTTGATGTTGATGTTGATGTTGATGTTGATGATGTTGATGTTGATGTTGATGTTGATGTTGATGTTGATGTTGATGTTGATGTGGATGTTGATGTTGATATTGATGTTGATGTTGATGTTGATGTTGATGTTGATGTTGATGTTGATGTTGATGTTGATGTTGATGTTGATGTTGATGTCTCATGACGCCGTAAATTTTTTTTTTTATTTTTATCATGTGCCCTAAGCCCTCACCTTCATTTTCGTTCCTTAAAATTTACCGTTACGCCAGTAGTCACAGAGTTAAAATTCTATGCAACGTTTTTCCGTGGCTATAGCATTTTTACAGCATTATGTGGTTGCCACCCAGAATTCATGACGATAAGAATTTTTTTTGTAATTTAGTTGTGAGGTGTAATAACACATCTATGCTGTCATACTGCAAAATTTACCGCAGCACGTTGCCTGAATTAGTAATAATTCCCTGCAACGTTATTAT
Source organism: Pherbina coryleti (assembly GCA_943735915.1). Classification (NCBI taxonomy): domain Eukaryota; kingdom Metazoa; phylum Arthropoda; class Insecta; order Diptera; family Sciomyzidae; genus Pherbina; species Pherbina coryleti. The sequence continues at coordinate 68,076,530 of OX030951.1, forward strand.
ATTTATGTTACATATGCTGCTATATTCACAACCTGGTGACGTCAGAATTTTTTTTTTATTTTTATCGTAAAGCCAAGTATAAATCCTTCATTTTCCTTTTTAAACATTTATGGTAGCTTATATACTCACCGAGTAAATATTCAATGCAACCCCGCTGCATGAATGTTGCATTATCAATCTTTAAGCGGCTCTCTCTGTGTCCCCATGACGACAAACATTTTTTGTCAAATTTTTTTGTGAGGGCTTAGAGCAGACCTTTATTGGTGTATCATATTTTAATCCTAGCACTAATACTCAGCGAGTAATAATTCCATGTAACAAATTTTCAATTGTGTTGCTTAAGCAGTTCCCACCGCGTCCCGATGATGTTTTGAATTTTTGTTTTATTTTTATAATGAAATCAAAGAATTAACCTTTGCGGTCGTATCATGTTTTTAGTCATAGCTCTTATACTCAGCGAGTAACAATTCAATGCAACGCTCATGAATTTAAAAAAAAAAATGCATTTTTCAACTTTTTTGGAAACCTCCGCGGTAAAACGTAACTTCGTCACGTTAAAAAATAATTTAAGTAAAATAAAATATTTAATATACCACGTTTTTAAAACGATCTAAAAAGTATAAAATAATTTCTGCTAGAGTGGGGCTTTTAGTTATCATAAAAACGTGGGGCACATTAGAGTGTCCCTTATTTGTGTCCCTTATATCTGTCTTTTTTAAAAGATTTGGTCGCATACAAGACAATTAACAAAAAATAACCATTGCTGCAAGTCAAAAATTTGGTCGGCATCTTTGGTACCTTGGCGAAGAACTTGTAGCACTCGCTTTTTTCGATGATGCAGTTTGTATTGAGAGAAAACGCAGTATGGTGAGCTTAGAAGTTTCCATGTAATCATCCAATCGCAAACCCAAATTCTTTAAATGAATGGACAAAAAAGATTTAGATTGTTTTGCATCTTGTCGAACAACAAATCTATTTCGTAGGTTTAGTTTGACATGCAATTTTTTAAAATATGATTCTGACGAATGGGAAAAAGATGAAGAATACCAGAGAGTAAAAAATTATTTTAAAGATCTTTGTATTGTAAATGATGTTGCGGAGCGTGGGGTACAACTTGCTCGAGAATTTCTCGAGCTTACAAAATCAGAAGCGCAGCTTCAAAACCTACTTATTGCGGCCCAAAATACTCGAAAAATATACTCGAACTGTCAAAAAAACAAAAAAAAAAATAAATGCTCTTAAAAAAAACTTATCATTAATTTGTATTTCTTATTAAAATTTACCCTTCAGGGGGCATATATTTTTGGTTTTTGATATTTTTTATTTATAAAAAAAACTATGATTTCGGTTGAAAAGCCGCAATAAGACTGCTTGTAGGTATTAGCTTGTTGCGCGCCCGCCACAGGTTAAAATACTAGTTTTTTAATTTATTGTTAATTTTTGTAAGTACATAATGTGAATTTAATGAAATGTAATCATACTTTTAGCATAATAAAAATGTATTTATTTATTGTTGATATTAATACCTAAATTGCACTAATTTCATGAAAAAGTGGGAAAAGGCTACGGGAGAAATTTCGACGCAGCAGGGGCGGTAACCACGCCCACCATAAAAAAACTTTGTAGATATCATATTTCTTATGTATGTGTTCCAAAAAATGTAAAACATTTATAAAAAGCAGAGAAAAGATTTTTTTTTAATTTGTGCAAATATGGTCTAATATGGGCATTTTTTCGAAACTTTCGGGCCCGATTGGCACGGGTAAACGTTGTCGTAAAAAAAAAATTTTTGTAGTTTCGTTCTTAGAATAAAAAACGCATAAAAAAACCTTTCAGCCCCTTGACATTTCCAAAAATCGCAAAATAAGGGACACTCTAGGGCACATGCTATAGAGAATAGTAAGGAGTGTTATTAACAATGCTATTACGTTAGTAAATGATTTCTTAACTCAGGTTCCTTGACTGTCAGGATAGAAGTCTTTGCACGGATGGCAGATTCGAGTTTGCAGATATGTATTGTGTTCAATCCAGTTAGTTCTACTTGTGTTTCAGAATTATTTAATTTTAATGTTATCGAAGTTATCAAAGCTGACGAGTTTTTTTGTTAAAAATTTTCCTGTCTATGTCTATTTTTGATGAATTACACAGTGTGACAACTAAAAAAGCACAACCAAACTGTATAGAAATTCTTAAAGAGGAACATGTTGTGAGTCCATCGCAATTGGTCTGACCTCTCAATCTCGTTACAATTTTTTTTTAATTCGTTTTTAAAGTTAAAGTGTTCGAATTTTGTTGTGCCAACATTCATTGAATTTTTACAGCTATTTACCTTGTTGCAAATGAAAAATAAATTCCACTTCTTTCCAGTAGCATTTCACGTAAAATAAGTCTGTATATAAATACATACGGTAAAATACAAAATGAAGCGTGTAGCGAAGCGAATTCTTTTATTTTTCTTTAATTTTATGAATTAAATTGATTGAATGACATATTTTTTACAAAAACTCATTGCACGTAAAAATACCTTTTCATTGAATTCAAAAGCATCAATATCGGTTGAGAATTCGCAAAATGGCGGCAGTTTTAACGTTTTTTTTTTTTTCGTAATCAAACACTGATTACCATGTTTTCATTTGCTATCATACAAAGTGCTCTCATTTTGTCAAATCTCAACCGATTTTAGACATCTTTAGCTCATTGGAAAGAAAATATGATGAGAACATTCCAATATAGATCTTTGAAAAATATAAAAGTTACTATGGAACGAATTGTGGTGTCCGTGGCGTAGTTGGTTAAAGTGTGTGGCCTCTATGTCAACGAACCAACGAACGAAGACCCGGCTTCAAATCCCAGCAGCGACAGAAAATTATTTGAATTAAAATGATTTTTCTGTACGGCCGCCACCTCTCTGCAGACAATTGCAAACCTCAGAGAGTAATTAAAATGCCATGTAAAGCTTCTTGAGAACAAGAACATTCCGTTCATCGCCGTTCGGAGTCGGCGTTAAACCTGTAGGTCCGGTTCTCGGTCAATTGTGTACAAATTTAATAACATGCACAACACAATTGATCATAAGAAGCTAAGTCAAGGGCTGAAATGATCAAACTCCGAAATTTCAGACCTTTTTTGAAAAAAATATTTAAAATATATATACTCAACTAACGGTATTTTTGCAATAAGTTTTTTATAGTACTTTGATGAAGCTTTAAGACAAAAAAAAATTTAACAAAGTGTATAAAAAAGCAGCGGAGATATCTGAATCGAAAGTCACAAAATTAAATTTCTGATTGTGTTTTTCTCATTTTTGAGCACGATGTTGCATTAAATATATCGTTGTAGTAAAATTTTTCATAGTTTTCAAGATATATTCATGTTTTTGATGTCAAAATAACGGAAATTTTTTAATTTTACTAAATTTAAGAAATATTTTATATTTTGTAAATATTTGCATATGTAACAACTAAAAATATGCGATTTTGTAAAAACTTGTACTACAGCACCATCTGGTGTCCAAAGTGGTTCAAAGAAGATACTGTCAAAAATGTCATCGTACCTGAGAACTAATACATACATACCAATTTTTATACTAATCCCATGAGCGGTTTGGGAGTTTTAGGTAGTTTTGCAAAAAATTTGTACTGCAGCGCCCTCTTGTGTCCAAAGTAGGTCAAAAAAGATTGCAGCAAAACACTCAACCCACATGAAAACCACTGTATACCACTTTTCATTCTAATCGCATAAGCGGTTTGTGAGTTTTAGGCAGTTTTATAAAAAAATTGTAATACAGTGCCCTCTGGTGTTCAAGGTGGATAAATATTGATAGCACACAAACACGCACTGTACTAAAAAATTTCTATGCAAAAATGTTCATGCTAATCATATGAGTAGTTTAGGAGTCTATTGCATAGTTACATACGACATTTAGTTCCAAAGCAATTCGATATCATAAATTTGGCCTGTGTGGCCAAATTCCCCTTGTCTAATGTTCGCTCAAATATATAATAAATACCCCATAACGTCTACATATCAAGTTCCACTTTCAAAACATGTACAACTCAGAAATAATAATGATTTCTCAAAAGTGGGCGTATATATAGTTAGACCACTCCCAGTTTTAGTATAGTTGCCGAAAGTAACCATACGAACTTATTTACCAAATTTTAGTCTAATACGACCAAAAAAGTCTTAAATATAGCATTTTTATTGATTTGTAGGCGGTAAAGGGGGTATGGAAAAAAGGGGTTTGCCTATATTTTTCGCGCAAATGCAAACTAAAGTGAGTCTTGCCAAATTATTCCAATATTTCATTTATTTCCAATTACCCTTGCAAATATTTCCCCATATACACCATATGTGCGCACCTGTATTTTTTCACAGCTGTATTGTTGATAAGTTCACTAAAATGCCTATAATTCATGAACCAATACACATACAAAGACGGTTTATACAAAAAACCTTCGTATTGACGTCACCTTTCATTTCCAGAAAGAAAAATTTCCAGAAAGAAAATCGGTCCACGCATTACAGAGAACATCAATTTCATACACAATGCAACTTATTCTTATATATATAGAATAGCGACTCTTATTGCTGGATGGTTCACTATAATGTTGAAATATTTCTTTTTTTCTTATATTTCAACAACGTGTTCTAGTTCCATGGGTAATATCATCAGAAATTTCTGTCTTTCTGTTATATGAAGAGAATTCATGGAAATATTATTGTTGCGTATACAATTCTTTGCTTTTGATTTCGGGTGAATTTTCGGGTGCTAATAATATATCAAAAATCATTTTTTATGAACTTTTGTGAATTTTTAACTTTAATTTTTAATTTAAATTCTATGATTATAAATAATAATAATAATAGCGAGACACTTTTTATAAGAAATACTAATTTTAACCTTTTTCTTTTCTATTTCTTTTACAGGTACGTATCAAATTTTCTCTCTTAAAATGGTCTTCAGTTAAATATGGTCTTAATATCTTCAAGTATTACAAGTATTTATGAAATAACTTCAGTTTTATTAAAAACTATAACGCTTTCAAGACCTTTTGGCGGTTTTTAAAACAAACTTATGGAATTCCAAAACTTTATTCTTTGATATTATATTTTATGACATATTTACACACACAGAAAGCAATCTTTACCCGAAGAACAAAAATAACGAAGTTTTCACGTCCGATTTGGTGGTTCCAGAGACGATGCACTTGATAATGATGATCACTCCTCTAGTCATGGTGTAATTTTAGCTATTCATTATCGATTTAACCCTTAGTTAGTTTAAAATTCTCATAAAGTTAACTTTATCTCTAAGTATCTCAAAACGTTATTTGTACATTATCTGCTGTTATATTCGCATATCTCAACCTACGTCTGGCTATCAGCTTCCAGTAGACACCATCGATTCTCTCTAAGATCTATTGGATGCATCCTACAATAGTATTAAGGGGTTTAAGGATTTGCACTTTTGAAAATTGAAAATTTTTATTTATGGTTAAGCATTTTAAAAACTTGGTCCCAAAATTTGAAGTCAATCAGAGGAAAACTCTTGAAATTATTAGCATGTTAGTCCACTTTCCATTAAAACTGTAGCTCCGACTTTTAAAATTTTAAACGCGTTTTTCTCAAAATCACTTTTTAAAAGTCCGTATTCACTGCCGTTTAAAAACTGCATTACCGATTCATTTCGAACTTGGTTCACGCTTTTTACAGATAAAATACCTCCCCCTAACGATAAATTTTAGATTTTTTTTTTTTTACATTAAAGAGGTTTTCAAAATCGCAGAATTTTTCGTGAAAAATAGCAGGTTTAAAAACGAAATTTTAAAACAGTAAAAATAATAATCAGAGAACGTTGGGGGGAGGATTTGATGAAACTTTGACTAAATTTAAATAATCTTTGATTTCATATAATTTCCAGCTGAGATACAGTGAATATCGTCTTTTTCCAAAGACGTTCCTGGAAAACTTTATTACCGGCTTGTTTGTCGATATTCTCGCATTAAAAATTACAGAATTACAGAATGTTATTGAAATGATACTTCAAAATGTACAAAAAGTTTGAATAAATTTGCTTTATCCATAATTAAAAACAAAAAGTTCACAAAAAAAGTGTTTTTTGCACTGAAACCTTTAACCCCAAGTCATTCGGTCAGTCATTTACTATCCACAATGATGAAATGTATTTTGAATACTTCTCTTCTCTAAGGAATTGGACCCAAACGTCGCTAACTTCGGTTAATACTATACTTACCGATATCATAGGAAAGTTATGAAATTTAAAGGACGATTACTCTCCTGGGCCCATTTCCCGAAAGGTTACCTGTTATTGTTGTGAAAAAATTAACGAACATGTTGGCGCGTCGTCTTTTGGCTCTCCATTTTCAGCTCTCCATTTTACAGTCAAAGTTATGGAAGAATTCGTTTATAATACCTCTGCACAAAAAAGGACCCAGTAATAATATTTGAAATTATAGACCGAGAAAAAAACTGTCATGCTCACCCAAAATTCTCGAAAGTATTATCTATAAAATTATGTTTTTTCAGAAGTTTTTCAACCGCAAACCTATTTTTTCCCCCTAACCAACGCAGTTTCCTCAGAAGAAGATCGGCTACCAACCTTACAAAATTTTTCTCTTACACTCTACTCTAGGATCTTAAGAAAACGTTGAAGTTGATTTAGTATATATGTTACTGACTGTAGCAAAAAATTTCGCAAGGTATCATCCTTCTTAACCCCAAAGGTCTTGACTTTCAACCGTAGTTTATTGATTTGATTAAATCTTACCTTGAAAATCATCAATATAATGTCTAATTCAAGTTTGTTACCGATTAACTGGTGTGCCTCAAGGCAGTCACTTTTGTACTTGAAAATTATATCCTTAACCCATAGGACATAGTCAAGCCCATACGTTACAAAATATCTAGCTCACTTTTGTAAGGCCCATCCTTGAATATGCTAGCCAGGTCTGGTCCCCATTTTATTACTCCATACGATACCGTACAGCAGAGGTCCATTTGTCTACCCGGAAGCCTTCCCGGTTCTGACAGTACCAATACACCTCCTTATGCTAATCAGTAGAGTGAGTTGGTCTCCATATAAAACAAAAAAGTTTAAAAAGTGTACCCTTTATTCTAAATATGGCCTCGAGGCAACTCCAAAAACAAAAAAAAAAAAAAAAAACCCGAATAACCCGCTAAAATTGCTTTTTTTTCCATAACTTATGCATCTTATGTCCGATTTTAGAAAAAGTTTTTCAAGTTTTAGAAAATTTAGTAAATTCAAAGTATTTGGCCTTGAAACAAAAAAATTATAGTAAATTCAAATTGTCCGTGGCGTAGTTGGTTAAAGTGCGTGGCCGCTATGTCAAAAAACCTGGAGACCCAGGTTCGAACCCCAGCAGCGAGAGAAAATTATTTGAATTAAAATAATTTTTCTGTACGGCCGCCACCTCTCTGCAGACAATGGCAAACCTCAGAGAGTAATCAAAATGCCATGTAAAGCTTCTTGAGAACGAGAACATTCCGTTCATCGCCGTTCGGAGTCGGCGTTAAGCATGTAGCTCCAATTCTCGGTCAATTGTGTACAAACTTAATAACACGCACAACACAATTGATCATAAGAAGCTAGGCCCAAGTCCTTTCAAGGGCTGGAATGGCCAGTTATTTATTTTTTTTTTTTAAATTCACATTCTTGTATAGAACTTTCTTTATAAAATTTCTTAAAACTAACGTTTTTTGTTATTGTTTCTTAATAGTATTAAAAATAATAAAAAAAACTGTAAGAGGAAAATGTAGTACTTATTAAACCCTTTTTAATGGTATATCATTTTCTAAAATCGGACATAAAATGCATTATTTATGGAAAATACCATTTTGGCCGGTTTTTCGTGGATCAAAAACAAATTTGTTTCTGGAGTTGTCTCGAGGTCATATTTAAAATAAGGGGTGCATTTTTCGAACTTTTTTTTTCGACTCACTCTACTCATCAATATATGTTGATTCAAACTCTTGAAAAACATAGAGAAGTATCCAAAGTAATCTTTATGCGTCCACTTTCAGACGATACCACTAACTGTCCTGCTCTGTTCGAACTGATTTGCCTTAATACCAACCTGACAATCTGCAATCTGACGTCTGAACCTATGGACCTAGGATTCTTCGTGTGACCAATAACATAATCACTGAATTCGATCTTAATCTTAGCAAATTTAATCTTCGAAATATCTTTCTCCGTTCCACACTAATATTCCTATCCCTCCTTATTTTCGCGTAATAATGAAATAATCTACTATGTTAAAGTAGAATAAATTTATTTCCTGTAAATTATAACTTTTAGTTTTTAAGATTAAGCTGATTTTATTGAGCTTTCCTAAATAAATTAAAAATAAAAATGATTTTTGAAATTCCAATCAACCAAATCCAACATTATCTTAAGAATGTTTTCAATGTAAATTTTTCTCATTGACCTTAAATGCCAAATCCAATAAATTCTTCGTATTGCAATTCAAATGCACTCTGCGAAGTCTTTCTTTCCCTCACAACAGGAAATTATTATGGTTGTTTCATACAAACAGTTCCTATCTCGTAGTAGTTATGAAACTAGAACACATTCTCATTTCGTTGACTGTGCCTACTGCGCATTCTGTGCTTGAAATCAATATGAACAAACAATGCAAGCACAATTCAGACCACAAACAGCATCAGCCCATTTCATAAGCGAACTTTCCAAAATAAGCCGCAGCTTTCAATTGAATCTGCAGCGAATTGAGCCGCGAGGTGAAGCATATGGCTACGAGTCTTAAGTGCAACAATCCAAGAGTACATTGTTTCGAAAGTATTGTGCAGCAATTTCCAAAACCAATTTGAAGGCATTGACGTTTGCTTAGCAAATAAAGCTAAACAGGCTAGGTCACGAACAAACGTAGCGGACAAACGTTGAGCCAACTACTAATTACGAAAAGTGGATGCCAGTAAAGGCCGACTCTTAGCTCTCACGCCAAAAATAAACAAAAAATTATTGTGGTCATGATGACGCGGATTAAGCCGTTCTAAGATTGAAAACGTAACAACCATGCAATGGCATTGCATTGAATAGGAAATCGGCGTGCCTATGTGCTACAGTAAATGTTATTGAGGGGAAAATTAAGGAGTTTTACTTGGACTTTCGACAAAAATGAACGATTGAATTATGGCATCATCAGATAGCGCATATAGCAACTTAAGTAACAAAAAGGGAATATTATTGCACAGAATTATTATTCGCTCAGTAAAGGTGCTTCTGTACATTTTCTTTTAAGATAGGAAAGATTGATTCTTTGACCTCATAATAAAAATAGGAAAGATTGATTCTTTGACCTCATAATAAAAATAATATACAAAATGACGTAGGCAACCGTTTAATTCACTGAAAATGCAACAAATAATCAAAAACGTTGCATGGAGTTATAACTCGGGGACTATTGGCGCTACGGTAAAATTTAGTGAGCGTCATTAAAGGTGTGGTTTTCGACCATATGGCTTAGGGCCCTCAGGGAACCGCTTACCGAAAATATTCCAACATTTATATATGCATGCATTTATAGCATGGTGCTTGCATATGTTAATGTAATACACAAAAAACAAAACAAAATCAAAATCAAAGTCAAATTCAAAATAAAAATCAAAATCAAAATCAAAATCAAAATCAAAATCAAAATCAAAATCAAAATCAAAATCAAAATCAAAATCAAAATCAAAATCAAAATCAAAATCAAAATCAAAATCAAAATCAAAATCAAAAATCAAAATCAAAATTAAAATCAAAATCAAAATAAAAACCAAAACCAAAACCAAAACCAAAACCAAAACCAAAATCTAAATCTTAATCGAAATCAAAACAAAATCAAAATAAGAACTAAAATTTAAATAAAATCAAAATTTATTGTAAAACTAAGAACAAGTACAGAAAAAAATAAATAATGAAAATAATAATATTAAAAATTTGAATATAAACAAAAAAAATAATAAAAGAAATGAACAAAACTGAATACAACAATAAAACTAAAATAAAAAATAAATATGAATGAAACAGAAACATAAAAATTAAAACAAAAATACCAATAAAAATAAAATTAAAAAATTTAAAAAATTAACAATATCATAAAGAAAATACAATGAGAAATAATAATATAATTAAAATAAAAAAATTAAATAAATACAAAATAAAAAATTATTACTAAGGAAAAAATAAAATAAACTGAAAAATTAATAAAGAGACAAACGTAAATACAAACGCGAATGTAGAAATAAAAATAAAGATACAAACATAAAAAAATAGCAATGGTTTTATGCAGAACAAATTGGATTGTGCTACCAAGATAATTTTTATTTAGGAGACATGTCTGTAGCTTGGACTCAAGTCTCCTGGAAACCTACAAACGTTAGTTTCTGAAATTTCAAAATAATTCAGCTGTTATATGTTATATGTTATATGTTATATAATGAGTGTTTAGATTCTTAACAATGACATTGTTTCTGTCTGTAGTTAAGACCAAGTCAAGAAGTCTATCATGACTATTATAAATACAACTCACTTGTTGTAAGTCAGAACATATATTATCAACAGGGGCGGGTCTTCGAATTAGACGCACAAAAATATGTATCATGGTCGGAAGAATGTCATTTCAAGTCAAGCAGTTTAAAATCGCCCAATAGTAAAATGACGTCATTAACGTCAAGTAGATTTATTATATATTCTATGCAATCCGCAAGACTTGCATGTTCCTTTGGGGAAACATACGCATCAATAACATATACATTGGAATTACAATGTATAACCTTTACGCATATAAGTTCGATATTAGAAGAGTAGGGAATATCAATTAAAAAACTGACGAAGGAACTCCTTATAGCTAAAAGGACACCACCACCAACAGCAGAAATATTGTCAGTGTGTCTGTCCCTTCTAAGAACTTGAAAACTATTGTCAAACAATTTCAAGTCAGTAATGCTTTCTTTCAACCACGTTTCTGTTAATGTAAAAATATCTTCAGAGAAATTCTGAGGCGCCACAAATAAGTCTCGCGTTTTAGAACGTAATCCCCTAACATTTTGATAGTAAAGGGATAGTCTATTTAGTTTTTTTGGGTCTGTTGGGTGACTTTATTGATCCTTCTAGGCTTATTTTTAAGCGAAAACTCAGAAAAGAGAATATTCGCAGCCCCTCCCGAAATTCTAAAAGAACCTGTATTTAAAGGTGATGAACTGATGTTTATTATGTGGACTAAGAGTACCAAAAAGAAAAACATTGGTTTTTTATAATTTACTTTAAATATTCACACCCCTATGCTGTAAACGTTTGTAGCTGTTTCTACACGAATTGCTAAAATACTGAATTCTGTTCCAGTTTTTGTTTGTTTTTGCGATATCGCGCCTGTAGCTGTAAACAGTCACACATACAATCTTAACCTGAAATCACAAAAACACCGCATTTTTTGGATAAAATATATCCTAACACCGCACAGTTTTAATTTAAAAACCCACAGTTTCGATAGTATCGAAAGTGTAGACGTAAAATTCCTTTTTATACAGTAATGGAGAAAAATTCCGGTTTTTGTAGTTTGACGTAAAATTCCTTTTTATACAGTAATGGAGCAAAATTCCGGTTTTTGTAGTTTTTATTTATTTTGATGTTGGTTTTATGTTGGCCTTTTAGATTTGTATTCGGGTCAAATAAACAGAGAAATAACTTTTATTATTATAATTATCTTCACCCCAGCGTCAGCTTGTGGTATTTAACACAAAAAAATAATCCTGAGCACCACACAATCATATGGAGTGAATATGGAGTGAAATGTGGATGGCTATTTTTTTCGAAGCAAAGTTTTTTCCAATAAGTGGAATAATTTTTTCACATATTGTAGCAAACACAAATTAAAACCTTCTTTTGAAAAACCAGAGGCTCGAAATAGATTTTAGACTAACGGTTTCTTGAGCAAAGTTGAATTTGCTCCGTAGAACATTATCCACGCCCACGATTTTTTGAAAAAAAAATTAACCCGCTCTAATGTATATAAAGGGTGGTTAAATTTTAAGGGCCGATGTTCAATATAAACCACACTTAAATGTCAAGTTTTTTCTGAATTTCATTTGACATTTCTCAATTTCAGACTAACTCAATTTGAACCGTTAAAGTTATTCAGGCTTATTATGAAAATGGGCAATTTAATCGTCCAAATGTGCGTACAATCGGAAAAATTGTGCAAAAATTTGAACAACCCAGGTAGGAGATGTGAAAACACCAGTGCATGCTCGTACAGCTCGTACTGCAGAAAATATTGCTGCTGTTCGCGATAATGTGGCTGAAGAGCCGTCCACCTCAACTCGTCGTCGTGCCCAACAATTGCACCTCTCACGCTCGTCGTTGATGAACATTATGCATAGAAACTTGCATTTACACTGTCAGAATGGTGGCAAGAAATGGCAACAGTGGATGATACATTTTCGAAGAAAATCATCTTCAGTGATGAGGCACATTTTCACCTCAGTGGATTCGTCAATAAGCAGAATTGCCGCATTTGGGCGAATGATAATCCAAGAGTGATTGTCGAAAAACCAATGCACCCACAAAGAGTGACTGTTTGGTGCGGTTTATGGGCTGGCGGCATAATTGGGCCGTATTTTTTCCAAAATGAGGCCGGTCAGACAGTAACTGTGAATGGTGTTCGCTATCGTGAGATGATAACGAACTTTTTATGGCCCGAATTGGAAGATGTGGATGTGGACGATATGTGGTTTCAACAGGACGGTGCCACTTGCCACACAGCTAACGAAACAATGGCTCTTTTGCGCGATAAATTCAATGGCCGTGTTATCTCACGTGGTGGCGATGTCAATCATGTGATTTGACACCGTTGGACTTCTTTCTTTGGGGTTTTTTGAAAGAAAAGGTGTCCGTCGATAAGCCAGCAACAATTCAAAAGCTAAAGGATGAGATAATTCGGCACATTAACGGCATAGAACCTCACTTATGCCTCGGCGTCATCGAAAATTTGGATCATCGGATGGAGGTGTGCTGCCGAGGTCGCGGCGGCCATTTAGCCGATATTTTGTTCCATGCATAATTGAACCATACCAATATTATCATAATAAAAAGAAATGTCTATAATTTCCTTAATAATTTGTGTTTTATTCAAAATCAACATCGGCCTTTAAAATTTAACTACCCTTTATATATATAACGTACATAAATATTTTTGAAACCCCCCCCCCCCCCCCCGAAATATATTCCTGGAACCGCCCCTGGCATCAATATCATTGAAAATTTTAAAGATAAAGTGCGAAAAGGCTGTAGTAGCTGAACTATTGTTATTGATCTTTTTCGCAACATTTTTGTCAGCTTATTTAACCTCTTCGTAGATCAATTTTGAAAAATAATTTATGTTAATTCAAAAATGTATGCCTGTTTCAATAGAGCTTCTTTTATTAAATCTTTTTCTGCCCAAATTAAAAGAATTTTTAAAATTATTGGATTAAAAAAAAAATTGATTAAAATTTAGTATCGGAACCTTCATGATAAAACAGGCAACCGAGAATTGCCGTAACGTTTACGTTTATACCTTACAGAAACATAAAATAGCAGTATTTTCTATGAGTTCATTTCGGTTTAATGAGGTTTAAATTTTAAGCTCTTTTTATTAAGGCCTCTGCTGAAGTCTTACAAAAATCACTAAAATTTCTTTATCACAAAATTCAAACGAACATATTGGTAGCTAGATGGCAACATTAATTCCTGTTTGTTTGTGTGTGTGTACGCTTGTGTGAGTTGCCCAAATGACGGAGCTTATTTAAGCATTCAAAATATAAGGGTTTGTTGTTGTTATTTTTATAGTTGTCGTGTCTTGGCCATGTGTCACAAATGAAAAAAAGAAGCACGCCTTTTTTGTCAATGAACTCTTGTGACAACAAGCAAAAAAAAACAAAACGGAAAATACGAGAAAAACAAAAATACTAAAAAGTTGGATCACGTGCCGCTAAGAAGCTGTTTCCAAGTCATAGAGCTGTCTAATGTTATGTCATAGCTGAATGTTCTGGCTTATTTGTCGGCATTTATATGTATGCATGTGTGTGTCCATAAAATTTACGCACACATCACACATACATCTATATAAAGTATAAGAGGAAATAAACTTGGCAACAAGTGCTACCATAGTATATTATGAAGCCTTAAATGTATATGTATGTGTGTGTGTGTGTGTGTGTGGTAATTTGTTATTCTATGCTTGTGTCTCTTTGTACCTTAAACATAGAAAATGGCTTAGGAAAAAATAAAGTCGAAAGAAAACTCTGAAATTTTCACTTAACATCGATTATACATGATATTTTGGATGTCGTAGTGTGAGTGAGAGTTTATAAAAGGAAGTAACTTCCATACTAAGCAGTAAATTTTTTTTATTCCACATATATAATAGGTTGAAATATTAACGTGGAGACAACTTAAAGTTTTATGCTAAAAAATAACAACCTCAAAAGTACTGATGCTCGTATAAAAGTTTTGATGCGCAAATGCCTTGTCGTCATTCCCTTAAAAAAAAATAAAATTTTTTTTTATAATTTTTGTCTAAATATTCTACTTTTGTGATCTCTGTTTCCCTTGCGTAGGAAGTTGCTTCAAATTTTAAAGGATATCCTCTTAATTTCCTTTTCATGCAGCAACAACCGCACACATCAACAAACACACCCACACAAACACACACTTTAATGGTTCAACCACATTACCACCGAACATTGCACATTAATCCTTTCTAGTTACTCAGCTCGTATATTTATGTTGATGACGGCTCAGCACGACTCGACGGCTCAGTTGAGTTTAACTCAGCTCGGCTCGTCACCTCTTTAATGCTTACTTTAATGTCTGTGTAAAATGCTGCGTTTTACTCTCACATACATTTTGTAACGTCCTCACATAACTACGTAGTCCGATGTAGATGTTAAATTGTACGTAGTTGTTGCTGTTTGCACATCACGTGACTCGTAAAAAACACTTGATTTACGAGTTCTAACCATGACACGTTATTATATTTCATAAAAGATTTATTTGTTCCATGACGACGACAACAACGACGATGTTAAGCTAAGGAAGCCAAAGGTTACACATATCTACGACTGCTGTTTACTTCTAACTACCACCCATCAATCTGACACACTTGGCACCAAAAACCTTAAATAGACACGCGCAAGGGAAAATCGTACGACATATAAACATTTTAATTAGAGATCATGAGATTCCTTTTTCAATAGCATGACACTAGGACACACATTTACACAGATAAAAATTTAAAACAAGGACACAAACACTTTTTAACTAATTGCTTCTATCAAGTGATAAATTTAGCAGAAAACTCAAACGATCATTGAAAGGAGACTATCATCCCGTTGTTCTAACCTGCTCACTAATGGAAAGGTGCTTTGTACAGACTCCACGCACAGGTGCACAAGTGAACCAGACTCTAGCATCAGTATTCATCAAGAAATCTTGGCAATAAACTCTCATTTTCAACTCCTCAGTAGCGTTGGCAGATAATCCATAGTTTACACGAACATTAACCCGGGAATATTTCCACATTTCAAAGGGTGTAGAAATTAAAGGTATAAAACTTTGAGTTGAAATAAAAGACTGATATTAAATAATTTCAAACTGAAATTTGGCTTTATTACATAGTGGGCCATTTAAAGCTTCGGTATGTTTTTGGAAATAATAAAATTTAATTTGTTATGGAATGATTTTTAATTTATTTTGAACCATGTAAGTTTGTTCTGATCACTTCTGGAATATGATTTCGCGTAAATGGCCGCCATATTTCGAAATAAGGTGACCAAGGAACAAAGGACTATAAAGGTTGTGTGAGCTGCAGTGCCTTCCTGTTGGAACCAAAAGTTTTCCATGCCGCTATCAGTCAGAATTGGCATTAAAAAATTTGTTATCATGGTTCTATAACACTCTCCATTGACGTCTGCTCCAACGTCGTCTTCGAAGGAGAACGGTCCAATGATCCTTCCCTGAAAAATTCCAGCCCATACAGTCACGCTTTGTTCGTGGAGAGATTGCTCGCAAATTAATTGGTGATTTTCATTGGCGTAGAACCGACAATTTTGTTTATTCACGACCGCATTCAAAGAAAAAGGACCAGTTCATGACAATTTTTTTTTAAAAATCATTGCCAATTTGAGCCATGTTCACAACGAAATTCGTATAATCCAATCGCAGTTTCGTAAATTGAATTTTGTTCGGGAATATCTTTAAATCACCTCGTAAATGCCTAATGGTTTGGTTTGAAGACGCTCTCCTCAATTGATATTTTGCCGTTTTCCTCACTTGATATCATAAGCCGATCTGAGCCGAAACAAATGAAAAAATTATAAGGTTGAGATGTCGAAGATTTTAATGGCCCATCCTGTAGAAAGATGATTTTAGGCCAGAAGTATTTAAGTATGATATCGGGCATGTGTCCACCGCGGCGGGCCCGGATATGACTTATTCTGGAAATCTAATTTTCGATGTCAAAATTTCAGTGAATTAACTTATTTGCCTCTCGCCAATACTACGCTCTACAGAAGAAACTGTTTTTTCGGTACGATATGTTCGTTCGTCTTTTCAGATGCGTTTTATCATTAAGAGTATGTGTGGTGCAAAAACGATATAATGGTTTATCGAGTAAGTCGCTCGGATGGATGATTATATCGCCTGTACCACGATTTTTTAAATATCCCCCCGAGGCATCCCCCCTAAAAGTCCGAAAGCATTGTGTTGATTCGGAAAAAGGGTGACAGTTGGTTTGAAAGATTTTTCCACAATTATACTGTATGACTAAAAAAAAAGAGTTGGATGTGCCGTGGACACACCCGTAGATTTTGACGTGACGAAGTTTCTTGCTGTTGTTGTTAATGTTGATGTTGATGTTGATGTTGATGTTGATGTTGATGTTGATGTTGATGTTGATGTTGATGTTGATGTTGATGTTGATGTTGATGTTGATGTTGATGTTGATGTTGATGTTGATGTTGATGTTGATGTTGATGTTGATGTTGATGTTGATGTTGATGTTGATGTTGATGTTGATGTTGATGTTGATGTTGATGTTGATGTTGATGTTGATGTTGATGTTGATGTTGATGTTGATGTTGATGTTGATGTTGATGTTGATGTTGATGTTGATGTTGATGTTGATGTTGATGTTGACGTTGATGTTGATGTTGATGTTGATGTTGATGTTGATGTTGATGTTGATGTTGTTGTTGATGTTGATGTTGATGTTGATGTTGGTGTTGGTGTTGGTGTTGGTGTGGTGTGGTGTTGGTGATGGTGTTGGTGTTGGTGTTGGTGATGGTGTTGGTGTTGGTGTTGGTGTTGGTGTTGGTGATGGTGTTGGTGTTGGTGTTGGTGTTGGTGTTGGTGTTGATGTTGGTGTTGGTGTTGGTGATGGTGTTGGTGTTGGTGTTGGTGTTGGTGTTGGTGATGGTGTTGGTGTTGGTGTTGGTGATGGTGTTGGTGTTGGTGTTGGTGTTGATGTTGGTGTTGGTGTTGGTGATGGTGTTGGTGTTGGTGTTGGTGTTGGTATTGGTGATGGTGCTGGTGTTGGTGTTGGTGATGGTGTTGGTGTTGGTGTTGGTGTTGGTGTTGATGTTGGTGTTGGTGATGGTGTTGGTGTTGGTGTTGGTGTTGGTGTTGATGTTGGTGTTGGTGTTGGTGTTGGTGTTGGTGTTGGTGTTGGTGTTGGTGATGGTGTTGGTGTTGGTGTTGGTGTTGGTGTTGGTGCTGGTGTTGGTGTTGGTGATGGTGTTGGTGTTGGTGTTGGTGTTGGTGTTGGTGTTGGTGTTGGTGTTGGTGTTGGTGTTGGTGCTGGTGTTGGTGTTGGTGCTGGTGTTGGTGTTGGTGTTGGTGTTGGTGTTGGTGATGGTGTTGGTGTTGGTGTTGGTGTTGGTGATGGTGTTGGTGTTGGTGTTGGTGTTGGTGTTGGTGTTGGTGTTGGAGTTGTTGTTGGATTTGGAGTTGGTGCTTTTCGTTTAGCTTTTTTTTTGCTTCCCCATTGGTTGTGCTCTAATTTCAATTAATCCAGCAAAAGTGATGCATATGCGTCACATTAGGCGGTTCCCTGAGGGTTTTTGACATGCCGTCAAATTTTTTTTTTATTTTTGTCATATGCCCGAAGACCTCACCTTTGTTTTCGTTCCTTTAAATTTACCGTTGCACCAGTAGTCACAGAGTTAAAAATCCATGCAACGTTTTTTCATGGCTGTAGAATTTTTACTGCATTATGTGATTGCATCCCTGAAATCATGACAACAAAATTTTTTTTGTAATTTAGTTGTGTAGCTTAATATCACATCCCTGCTGTCGTAAAACAAAATTTACTGTAGCACTCCTCCTGAATGAGTAATAATTCCATGCAACGATATTACATTTCTGTTACATAAGCTGCTCTATTCACGACCTGACGATGCCGGAATTTTTTCTTTATTTTTGTCGTAAAGCCATGTATAAAAACTTAATTTTCCTTTTTAAACTTTTATCGTAGGTTATATACTCATTGAGTAAAAATTCAATGCAACGCCGCTGCATGAATGTTGCGTTATCGATCTTTGAGCGGCTCTCTCAGCGTCCCCATGATGTCAGAAATTTTTTGTCTAATTTTGTTGTGAGGGCTTCCAGTAGGCCTTTATTGGCGTATCGTATTTTTAATCCTAGCACTAATACTCAGCGAGTAATAATTCCATGTAACAAGTTTTCAGTTGCGTTGCTTACGCAGCTCCCACTACGTCCCTATGCCGTATTAAATTTTTTTTTTTGTTTCTTTAATATAGTCAAAGAATTATCCTTTATGGTCATACTATTTTTTTAGTCATATCTCTTATACCTAGCGAGCAACAATTCAATGAAACGCAGATGAATTTTTAAAAAATTCATTTTTCAACTTTTTTGGAAACTAGAGCAGTACAACGTAACTTCGTCACGTCAAAACGAACTAGCTTGGGAATCTATTGGCCATCAAGGCAATAATATAGGGGGATGGGATTGGTGACCTACCCGAACGAACCTGGGAAAACACGAGCTGATGGCGTAACATCATGTATCTCTCTTTAACACTTTCCATGTCAGTACCTATACATCAGGCAACCACCATTGTATCAAGGCCCAAGAGAGTTGAGATAGATGAAATGTTTTCAACCCCTATCAGATATAACGCACGTTGTTGAATTTGGTACAGAGCTCCAAATAATATCTTTAGACCCCTGCCGAAATGTGCGAATTTTACTCTATTTTCAGTCCAACGAGCTTCTGAAGTAAAGATCATACGAAGATCAGTTGGAGTGAAGTGTTTCTCACACCGTTTTAAAAAACTTGGCTGCTTTTTTTCGACACATCGAAAATATGATCATTCCAATGAAGATCAGATTTGATATTTATGCCCAGAACGTCAGGAGCATCGGACTCCACAAGATCTACAACTCCGCCTAGAAACACCCCTAGCCTATCCAAAGCCAGGATAAAGGAGGATGGTTGCAGGTGTAGAGGGAGTTGCACTTCCTATACCTGTGTTAAAAAAGTGACCAACGAACTAGAGAACTCCTCCTTTTTTAAGTCAGTTAAAAAAAAAACAAAGGTCCACCTGGAGCCTTGAGTGTGTCGCTTAATCTTAAGAGGAGGTGGAACTATTGTATACAATAGTAGCCTTATACAGGGTGTTTTTTTTAGAGATATAGAACTTCGAATTGAAATAAAACACAAGAAAATCTTTTTAATGTCCATCAATTTGGCTTTATTGGAAGGATAATTTTATGCCATTAATGTTTAAATATGATTTCGGGCATGTTGCCGCCGCGGCTGGCTCGAATAAAGCCTATTCAGCAGGTCCAATTTTCAACCACTTTTTCGAGCATATGGGGCCGTATGTCGGCAATAACGCCACGAATGTTGGCCTCTAAGTCCCCTAACGTTTCTGGTTTGTTGGCGTAGACGAGCGACTTCACATATCCCCAAAGAAAATAATCCAATGGTGTTAAATCACACCATCTTGGTGGCCAATTGACAGGTCCATTCCGCAAAATTATGCGCTCATCGAATGTTTCCTTCAATAAATCGATTGTGACGTGCGCTGTGTGGCATGTAGCGCCGTCTTGTTGGAACCACAACTCATCCACATTCATGCCATCCAATTCGGGAACAAAATAGTCGGTTATCATGGCTCTATACCGGTCTCCATTAACGGTAACTGACTCTCCAGCATTATTTCGGAAGAAGTATGGCCCAATGACTCCACCAGCCCATAGAGCACACCAGTCAGTTTTTGTGGATGTAATGGCGTCTCAAGGATCTCATGTGGATTCTCTTCACTCCAAATGCGGCAATTTTGCTTGTTGACGTAGCCATTCAACCAAAAATGAGCCTCATCACTAAACAAAATTTTGCGATGAAAATCAGCATCGAGATCAATCTCATTTTCGGCCCATACACCAAAATCACGACGCATTGCATGGTCTCGCGGCTTTAATTCTTGCACAAGCTGGATCTTGTAAGGTCGCAAGCCTAGATCTTTGCGCAAAATCTTCCAAAAAGTTGATGGACAAAGCTCCAATTGCTGTGCACGGTGGCGAATCGATTCATTCGGGTCCTCTTCAACATTTTGCTCTACAGCGGCAATTGTTTCTTCGGTGCGCACTGTTCGACGTCTCTGCGGATGCGTATTATCACATAGAGTAAACGTAGTGCGAAAACGACCCATGGTTAACCGAATTAATTGCTCTGATGGACGATTATGTCGACCATAAAATGGACGGAGCTTGCGGTAAACTTCGCGAACTGAACCATTATTTTCGAAATAAATTTGCACGATTTGCAAGCGTTGTTCTTTTGTCAACCTGTTCATGATGAAATGGCAAACCAAACTGAACATAAATGACATTAGAGTTGCCAGATTTGACCACAAAATGCCAGTTTTATCTCTATTCGAAAAACAATCCCCTAAAAAAAACACCCATTACAAAGGCAGTAGGAAATTTATGATAAAACAGTTTAATCCACTTAGATGAACCGCTATAATATTATGAGTTTTGGAATATTAATTAGTGCTGATATCTCCGGATATTGCACGTGGAGTCCTGAAATTCTTTGGCTATGGGAAACCAGAAGAATACCCACAGGTACGCATTCTAGTTTTCACACCAAGCTGCACTAACAAACAGGCGTTTCAGGAAGAGATGTATTGTCAACAGTATTTTATACTGAGATACTAATGGCAATTTTTTATTTTGTCTAGCCAGGTACCATTTAGTGACAAAAAGTCACAGTCAAATAAAAATATTCTTTCCTAGATATTTGGCTGATGTTCAATGGTATTGATGCGATTTTTTTCTTTGTGGAACCTTTTGCCGAGGAGACTATTGTGGGCTAACTCTTCGGGGAGTATCGTACTGGCTGTGGTAGCTCATTATCGCGAGCATGACCTACGATAGCCGGCGTGGAGTTGCGGTTGTGGCAACACCCATTAATTGTCAGAGATTTCAGATCGGCCTCGATTTCCACCAATGAATGTAAATGGTGATCAACACTAGCCATCCATAAATTGGTACTATGAGTTTCAATGCTGGGCTGAACCTTGCTTTAAATATTTATTTATTTAATATAAGGGATGAAATTAGTATTGTTATTCATAAAATAGGGTTGTTTTCACAACTGGAATCAAGAAGTAACACCCAAAAAATGGTCTGAAGGAATGGAATGGAAGTGGTTTGGATTTTATGAACAATCAACATCCTGATAACACTTTGAAGGGAGTATGGTACATTACAGTACTAAAACCTTTAGAACTCATTTCCTAGGACTCATTTCCTTAAACCTTCGACTCCTCGCTATGCCGCACGTGGTATTAAGCTCACACAGCAGGTGATTACCTTAAAACCCGAAGGATCTCTACATGTGAATTTGGCAGGTGACTACGTTAAAAACGGAAGAATCTCCACAAAATCTAGATCATTCATAATAAGAGCAGCTGAAAAGCAATTCATTCGCTTGTGAGTTATCAAGTCGCACTGCATCACGCTAGCATTAAACTCTATTCTATTAGCAAGCCCCAAGTAGGAAATTTTTTTTAGTCACTAAGCAGTGTATCATTCAAATTTTGTCTCTTTCTCTCAATATCTAAAGAGCTGGGACGTTTTTGGAAAAAATATAAATGGGAAATACTACTGTCATCCGCCAACTAATGAAGTGGTTTATAAGTCAACGATAGAAAGTCGTTGATAAAAACCAGAAACTACGTTGGAGATAGAACTGAACCCTGCGCTACTTCAGTATCGATGGAGTTTTCACTGGATGAAAAGCCATAGACCTCAAAACGGATCGATCAGAACTTAAAAAAAATACGTCATCAATCGAGTAAAGTTACCACCAATGCCATATGAAGCCAGTTTTTATACGCCAAACAAGAGCTTTATGCCAAACTTAGGGCAAACGCCTTAGTAATATCCAGATCCAGCAACAACCTTGGAATGAGAAATTTGCTGCGCTCTTGATAATTCATAGGTGAAAGTATGTATATTACACCATCTCCATGACTTTTTCGGTAGTTCTCATGGTTCGTGGAAGCACCTTTCTTAAATACCAGCTGAAAGACGCAAATAACCTTCCAACAAGATAGAAATAGTCCTCTTCTGTAGGAGATGTTGAAATGTTATATGTACAAATGTCGAGCCACTGTAGAACCACAGTTCTTAAGCACAATTGTCGGTATACCATCAGGACCTGAAGATTTTTTTATGTTGAGGCTTGCAAGAACTCTTCTAAGGGGCCATTCTCCTCAACTTACTTTGTTACTTATCTGGCGCTTACAACCGTTTGTCGGTTTGACGACTATCGGTCACCGAATCAAATATTTTTTTCGCTGGAGCGTCGTTTTCCTAATAGAACGGGCATGATAAGTGACTTATAGAGCGTGAGTTGTGGCGCAGCGGGAAAGGTGCGTGACCTATATACCAGAGAACCCTGGTACAGTTTCCATTTGACACAGAAAGTTTTTTTCAATTGAAATAATTTTTCTGTTCGGCCGTTACCTCTCTGCAGACAACGGCAAACCTAAGAGAGTAAATAATGCCATGTAAAGCTTCTTGAGGACATGCACATTAGCCGTTCGGAGTCGGCATAAAACTAGTAGGTCCAGTTCTCAATCAATTGTGTCCAAACATTTAATAACACGCACAACACAATTTGATCATAAAAAGTTCGGTCAAAGTCCTTTCAAGAGCGTGAGTTTTGTTCGTCGAGAGAGGGCTCTGCTTCTCAATGGTATACTCAGCCCAAAGTAATACCTGTTGGCAAGAGTTATCCTTCGTCTTATATCTATACTGATATCGTTGGAAGATTTTATGCTGGATCCCAGGTAGACGAAGTCCTTAACAATCTGTAAGGAGATGTTGTCAACAGTAATGTGGTTTCCAAGACGCTGAGACTGTTTATTTGTTGACACTGTTTATTTGTTGACACTAGGTATTTCGTCTTATCGAAATCGACAAAAATATGGTGTGTGTCGATTTGTTTTTCTAGGGTCTTTTCCAAGATTTGTCGTAGCGTAAATATCTGGTCTATGGTGGATTTGCCAGGTCTGAAGCCACACTGATAAGGACCAATCAACTGGTTTACGCTTGTGCTTCAGTCTTTCACATAATAAGCTCGACAGGACCTTATATGCAATATTAAGAAGGCTTATCCCACGGTAGTTGGCGCAAATTGTGGGATCGCCTTTCTTGTGGATTGGGCAGAGCACACTGAGGTTCCAATCGTTTGGAATGCATTCTTCCGACCATATTCTGCATAGAAGCTCATGAATGCATTTAAATAGAGCTTCGCCTCTATTCTTGAAGAGCTTCAGCAGGTACGCCATCGACTTTGCGGTTTTGTTGTTTGTAAGCCGAGTTATATATAGCTTTCAATACTTCACTATGGTCGGGCAGCGGAACTTCAACGCTGTCGTCCACAATTAGGGTTTCCGGGATATCATGTCTATTGGCGAGATTGTTGTCGTTGTCGCCATTCAAAAGCTTAGAGAAGTGTTCCTTGCACATCGTCAGTGTACTCTGGATATCTGTCACTAGATTCCCATTTTCATCCTTGCAGGAAGTGGCCTCGGTCTTGAAACTATCGGTTTTATTTTTTCGAAAAATGTTCGGACCTCATTCCTGTCACCATGCATCTCAATCTTCTCGCACTCACTCTTTTCTGCTTCCCTTTCCTTTCGCCTAAAAATGCCTCTCTCTTCCCTCCTATTCTCTTTGCATCGCTCCTTCGAGTAGCGAAGTCTTCGGCTGTTCGTTTTGATTGCAGTTTTTCGACGTCTAGCTTTCTCTGTGCTGGATTAGGCGCATTATTGGTTGTGTACGGATCTTGGCTGCGACAAAATAATGATCCGAGTCATTGGAATAAAAATAATATTGGCACCACGGATCGTGCGTACATCTAAAACACTGGAAGAGTGTATTCCGTTAATCAAAACGTGATCAATTTAGTTGCGCGTCTTTTGATCAGGAGACAGCCAAGTTGCTTTATGAATATTGAGATGCTTGAATCTAGTGCTACTAACGACCATGTTTCGCGCTGCGGCAAAGTCAATCAGCCTCATTCCGTTATCGGAGGTATTGTCGTGGAGGCTGAACTTTCTGAATGTTGGACCAAAGATATTTTCTTTTCCCACCTTGGCGTTGAAGTCACCAAGCACGATTTTTATGTCGTGGCGGGGGCTGCGCTCATAGGCCTCTTCAAGGCGCTCGTAGAAGCTGTCTTTGGTCTCATCGTCCTTATCTTCTGTCGGAGCGTGCACACAAATCAGGCTTATGTTGAAAAATCTTGCCTTGACACGGATTATGGCAAGTCGTCCGTTCGCAGGTGTGAATCGCAGAACATGATGTCGTAGTCTCTTGCCAACCACGAACCCGCATGGCCGCTGTAGTAGATAGCACAGGATGCTTGCCGTGAGCAACACTGTCCTCTCCATAGCATTTTTTGGATTGCAGTGATATCAGCCTTGTATCTTTCTAAGATATCTATGAGTTGGATAGAGGTACCATCCCAATTAATGGTTCGGACGTTCCAAGTGCATATCCGTAAATCATTGTCAGTTTTTCGTTTGCGGTAGTCGTCATCAGATTTGGGGATCAATGGTATTTTTATTTTCTTATAGGTTTTATTGAAATGTTTTTTACATAGTGAGCAGGTAAAGGCAGGTAGCCCGCCGCTCAGATTAGCCGTCAAACTAACTGTTGCCAGTTTGCCGTTTCTAGAGGACACCACGGAGAGGTTTGAGTCGACTTGAGATGATTTCGACATGTATAGTGCTAGCCTCACCAGGTTGAGGCAGTTAGACACGTTGCCATGTGAAGATCGCCCCCCTGACCCTCACGCGTTGCCTTGTGAGGATCGTCCTTCCAGTCATTTTTAAACTTAGATAACTTTTCACAGAACAATGCGATTTTAATAATGTCTTCAAACTAAATTAAGCTTAAAATCAAGCTTCAAACAAGCTATAGCGACAATTTGTATCCGAACTTTTTCGAAAACCAAATATGGATCAAATAGAGATCAATGATCTTCATTTCTATTTGCAAGCATTATAAGTAAATATATCTAACCATACCGGAAATGAAATCTTCTAAAAATAAAAATGAACAACAAACGAAATAGAACAAGAAAAACGTTAACAAAATAATTTAACTCAAACGATCATTGCAACAAAACAAGCATTTATTTAATATTTCTCACAAATGCAACAGCAACGTTGCCATACCTTATCCAAATATTGAAAAAAAACAATTTAAAATAATGATGAAATAAAGAAAAACAACGAAGATTTGTAATTTTTGAAATTGAATTTTTGAATTAATTAAATAAACGTTTAATATACATATATGTACATATATGTTTGATGTTGGACAAGCGAAAGGTTTATGGTGCATGCATGACAGTTTAATGTTATGCACGAGCGTGACTTTCCACAAAAACGTCCATGCAGCATAGTCGTGTTGCTGGTAGCGTTTTCATAAAATAACAGTCAATATTTATTATCGGGTAGTAATTTTTGTTGTTGTTGTTGTTGTTGTTGTTGTTGTTGTTGTTGTTGTTGTTGCTTTCACCATTAGCAAAAACAAACAGATTCGTCTGCCAGCTACAGGAAAGCACAGTTTCAATTCTAAAGAATCATCAGACTTTCAAGCTTACGAGCACATTACAAGCAGAAAAAATAGCTCATATCAACTTCATCACATTCGAAATTAATGTTCCCTGCAACTCTTTTGGTGAACTTTTTAGTATTATATAAAATAAGTTTTTGTGTGTTGTTGTTGATTTTTAATATAATTTTAGTATATGATTTTCCAACATAAAATTTATGTTTCTACCCAACATTAAGTTTTCGCAATACCAGTTTTGATCAACATTTTAATCTTTTGATAACATGATAACATCTTACGTTGCCTGCTTCCAAAAAAGTTGAAGAAGGCATTTTTACTCAATGCATCGGTGTTGCATAGAATTTTTAATCGCTGATTATAAGCGACAACAGAAAAGTTCTAATTAATCCATTGACCTCATGACAAATATAAAATAAAATTTAAAATTAAAGCAAACATGCAACTCAAGCAACAAAACTGGAAATTTGTTACATGGCATTATTACTCGCTATACCTGAGTGCTACGTTAAAAAATGTTCGATAGCATAGACTGGTTCTTAGTTCTCACAACAAAAATAGATAAAACAAAAATAATACTTTTATGAGACCACGCAGATAGCCGCTTCAAAATCGAAAATGCAAATATCATGCAACAACGTTGCATGGAATTATTACTCGGTGAGTATATGTCCTACGGTTTATTCTACAAAAACTAAAAGAGAAGATATACATAAGTACTATTGTATGGCCTACCACCAAAAACACAAAAATTATTATGACATCAGCTCACGGAGACAACCGCTAATGTCACAAAAATGCAATATTGTTACATGCAATTCTTATGTGCTCACAAAAGATACTCCGGTTGATTTTATTCAACGACAGCCAACATTAATTCTTTGTCTTCATAACGAATTCTTTTTTATTTTTGTCGTAATGCAGTGAAAATGCAACAAAAATGCAGGAGCGTTGCATTGAAGTATAACTTGATAACTGAAGGCATTACGGATAATGTTTGGGAAAGGTAATAAAACTGAATAATTGGCCTTATGATAAAAGTATACAAAAAATAAGTAATGTGATATTTCCTCTTAGGAAATCATCAACCCTATCATGCCCAATTTTTCAACAGGCAACATTATACTTATAGGTTCTAAGCCCGCTATTATCATTTTTTTGACCTACAGGTTTTTGCATTACGTTGCCTTATGCATTGGACAAGCTAACAGCTATTTGTTCTACTGTAAGCTGCACACGTGTTAATTTAGTAGCCATTCTCCCATGAGTGTAGTTTTGAAAGTTAAGATCAAGGTCGTTTCGCGTAAAGCGTTTTTTTTCAAAATCTGTTTATAATTGTGCAACTGTTTACAAAAATAATTATTTTATTTTAAAACCAGTGGTAAGAAAGTTATTAAAAAAAACATGGAAAAAGTGTTTAGTTTGTCCAACTACTGCCCATTGTTGCCTATAGATAACAACCTTTACAAACGAACTAGGGCACCAGGGACTTCGAAACTATTGCCAGTTCTTATTTGAGTCAAGACTAACGCCTCAAAAAATTGTAGCCGCGCCCATTTTAATTCAGGCACGAAAGGGTTGAGACACCAGTAAATTCACTATCGTTGCATTGTTTTCTTGCATGACGCCAGAAAAGGTTGATTCTTAAGCTTCCAGAAAAAACATTGACAGAAACAAAAGCAAAAGAAAAACCAAAAGCTAAAACAAAAGCAAAAGCAAACGCAAAGGCAAAAGTCAACGTTAAATCAACAGCAACCACAAAATCAAACACAAAAGTAGTGGCAAAACCGAAGTAAAAGCAAACGAAAAATAAAAACAAAATAGTTAAAACAAAAATTTAATAAAACTAAAATATAAAAATTTAAAAATATGAGTATTAAAACTAAAATAAAAATAAAAGTAAAAATTTAAATAAATAAAGCACTTATCATTAAAAATAAAATAAAAAGGAAACAAAACGAAACAGAAAAAACAAAATTAAAATATAAATAAAATAAGACATCTAAAAAAATAAATTTATGTATAATCTATACTTTTATTGTATAATTGTACTAGCCTTTTCCCGGCGCGCGTTGCTGCACCTTGCAACTAAATATATAGGAACATAATAGGTGTATTAAAAACTTTTCTTAGACTCATAGTTTGACACCACAGTCATTTTCCATTGCCCGTTACAGTTTTCCAGTAGTTTTAATGTTCACAGAAAAAAAATGATTTTTATTAATAGATAAGCATTTCAAAAACAGCTTGGTTTGTGTCTAAAAATTAATATATTTATCGCGATAACTTTTGATCGGAAAGAAATATTGGTATAATTTTTTCACATAAATTATTCTTTGAGCTTAACTATTATATAAAAAGAATAAAAAAAACTTTTAAAAAAAATTAATTTCTTTAAAAAATCACTGGGGGTAGGTCATGTTTTTTGATGACAGAAATAGTTAATAAATTTTTCTGTAAAATTGGAAGCATTTTTGCTATAAAACGCTATGTCATGTAAGAGGTAGTCGAAAATGCAATTTTGAGTTTTTATTATTTTAACAACAAAAACAACTTTTGTGTCATGTTTTGAGTAAAAAGTCAATATTTTGGACCTTTTTTGAAATAAATATTAAAAATATATCCGCCAAGATAACGCTACCCTATAAATTGTTTTTATTAAGTGCTTGAATTGTGTTTATCAACGAAAAAAATTAGAATGAAATATATTCAAAAACAACGGAGTTATTTGCATCGCAATTAAAATATACGAATTTCTGATAGTTTTTTTTGTTATTCTAAGGAAACGATGTTATTAGAAAAAGACGTTGTACCAAAAGTTTGTCCAATTTTAAAGATATGTGAATGTTTTTGATGTCAAAATAACAGGATTTTCTTAAAATTAATAAGTCGAGCATTTTCGCTTGAAAAAAATACGCTAGTAGTTAGATTTGCGTTACTTGTAAAGGGGCGAAAGAGGCGTGGTCAAAACTTAGTATGCCATAACCTAAGTTAGGATTCAAGTAATATGTGAGCCGAATTTGAGTTAAATCCGTTCAGCCGTTAAGATTTGTATTGTAGTCAAACAAACAGAAAATGATTTTTATTAATATAGATAAATTAAAACAAAAACAAAAATTAAAATATAAATAAAAATAAATATAAAAATAAATATAAAAATAAAAATAATTATAAATATAAAATTAAATACAAAAAAAAATAATGAATATACAAACACAAACACAAAAACAGAAACAAAAATAAAACCAAAAACTAAAACGAAAACGAAAACAAAAACGAAAACGAAAACAAAACCAAAATAAGGCAAAAACAAACAACAAAAACAAAAGTGAAAATAAAAATAAAAGTAAACACCGAAACAAAACCTAAACTTAAACTTTAACTTTAACTTAAACTTAAACTTAAACTTAAACTTGAACTTGAACTTAAACTTAAACTTAAACTTAAACTTAAACTTAAACTTAAACTTAAACTTAAACTTAAACTTAAACTTAAACTTAAACTTAAACTTAAACTTAAACTTAAACTTAAACTTAAACTTAAACTTAAACTTAAACTTAAACTTAAACTTAAACTTAAACTTAAACTTAAACTTAAACTTAAACTTAAACTTAAACTTAAACTTAAACTTAAACTTAAACTTAAACTTAAACTTAAACTTAAACTTAAACTTAAACTTAAACTTAAAATTAAACTTAAACTTAAATGAAAACTAAATATTAAAATTAAGTAAAAATTTAGTAAAAATAAAATTAAAAAAATATATATAAATTAAATTAATATTATGACCTAGAGGTCATATAGACCTAGATATAGACTAGGGCTATGACTTTTATTCGAAGTTTTTGAAATTCGAAGTATTCGAAGCTTCGAAGTTCGATGCTTCGTTTCAAAACTTCGAAGAGGAAAAAAAATTCGGATTTACGAAGCTTCGAAGCTTGACTATTCGTTCAACATAATAGGCAGTAAACAAATTCGAAGCTTCGAAGTTTTTACTCAAAAATATTTCATAAATTTTTTGTGCGTGTCATACACTTCGATATAAGAAAAAAACATGAGATTATGGGTGTGGAGCTATTATACTAAAAGTTCTGATGCTCCATCAGCGATTTGCAATGAATGCGAGCGAGTATTGCAGTCGCATGGATCTACGAGTTCACTTCGTGCGCATCTAAAGATGCATTCAATTTTTCCAGAAGAACTACAAAGAAAACGCCAGCATGAATAAAGGTAAGTTCACGGTGGGATGCTGTAAGGCCAAAGGTTCTAAGGCCATATTGCCTTTATAACATTATTGTAATGATGAAAAATCAAAAACAATGTTTCATTTGCAGAAAGTAATTTTTGGCTTTATAACCGTACCGCTGATTATTTTTTTTAGTTTTTCAAGTGAAAGCCAAAATTTGGCATTATTACTTTTGGCCTTATAGTGTCTCTCCTAAGTTAACATGTAGAACAATGAAGAAATAATGATTATTGGACAATGGACGTAGCACGGAACATACATTTCAAATTTTTGATGTCAAATAGCTGTGGAACTAAATGTCGCATAACAACGAAATTAAGTATGGAATTACTATTGATTGATGTCCTTCTACTAGAAAACTGGGACGGCATTTTTAGAGGCTCCGCTCATACAAGCTAAATTTTTAAGATGGAATAGCTTTGGAAGTAGAAGGAAACTGAATCTCAGAATGGAGCTTTTACTTGGTGATATCTTGCGTGTAGTAAAGCGTTTTATAGAAACCGTATCTTAGTACAGGGTTAAGTACATTTCAGAGAGCTTACGTTTATAAAACGCGTTCAATGTCGCATTAAAAACTGACTGAAGCAAGTAGTAGCATTTTTTTCTGCATCTATGAATTACCCATTCAGAAAGCAATCAAAAATTGTTTATCAAATTAAAATAAATAAATATGTAGTAACACAATATGTATTTCAAACTGGGTATCATTCGAATACTCGAAGAATTGAATTCTTCGAAGTTTTTCCTATTCGAATAGTAACATTTGAAGCTTCGCCTTAAAAACTTCGAAGTTCCGAAGTTTGCTTCGAAGCTTCGAATATTCGAATACTTCGAAGCTTCGAAAAAACCGAACATGAACAGCCCTAATAAAGACTTTTTAGACCTAGATATGACTATCAAAATAGTTCAAAATTTAGTTTAAAAATTCTAAAAAATCTAACATCTGTGGCCTTCTTTATTTGATACGGCATAATGTTTGGCATCCAATGAGAGGTAAAAAAAGAACCTTTTCAATGGTGGTACTTTGACCTCTTTACTACTATTAGTTCAAGATATTGACAAAATAGGTTAAATTTTCAAAAAATCTGAGCTGTGATTCAATCCCAAACATTACTCCATAACAAATAAGGAGGATTTTTTGATATTTTTTTACGAAATTTTGACCTATTTTGGAAATATCTCTCCGAGTCCTAGAGATGTTAAAGTATCACCATTGAAAAAAAATTTAACTTTTTTTGATTTTGTTTTTTTTTTTTATTGTAGTCTTACTATGAACACGATCACAAATCAAAGACCAAATTCTACTTGTATCTTTTCTGCGATCGCTTTCATTTGACAAAATCTCTACTTCGAATTCTGATTTATTTCGCGCGCAACTGGCTACTCAAATAATCGATTCGTTCACCAACAACCGCCAGAGACCACCTCGCGAAGTTATAAGACAGGGACCTAAGCGATTCAAACTTGTGGAGGTCACTACTCTGTCCGATAATTATCTCTTCAAAAGTGAAACGGGACGGAAGTATGTATTTTTTACTCCAAACAACGCAAAGGCCACCGAACCAGTCATCGAAATTCATTCGAAATTTATCATAAAAAAGTTAAGTTTCAATGTGCTTATCAAAAATGCAAGCAACATTCTTTTTATTTCAAATAACTTATCTCTTTAACAAAATTGAATATGTCATAGATTTTTACTGTTGACGACCTTTGGATCTAACGGGACGACCGTAGAGGTCCCGTTAGATTTGGTGGTCGCGTACATAGCCGAAGTGGACTATCTTTTTTTGCTATTTTTTGTTAGAAAGTGGAAGGTTACCCGCAACTTCTCCAAAAATTTGTACCTGTATCTCCTCCCATCCCCAAAATATTGCAGTAAGAAGAAGGGGGGAAACAGTAAAGATTTTTCGACTTTGGGGTGGTATAATAGGCAAAGGGATGAATCTACCTTCGAAAAATAAGTACTTTCTAAAAGCCACATTCATTCCCTTTTGAATGATACCTTTTAAAAAAAAAATCGATTGCATAGTTTTTCTAGGAAAAATTCTAAAGTAAAAGAGTCACCGATGTCCCAGTGGTCGTCAAAGGGTTAAGACATTAAGAAATAATTGCAACAAAAAAATAAGTATTATATAACTGAACAAGGTTTCAGATAGGGAGGAATTGGACTAGGTCTAGGACTAGGAGGACAAGGATTCCGACAACACTTAGGATAAGAATTGGAACAAAGATTGGATTGGGTATTCGCACAAGAAGAAGGACAAGAATTTGGACATGGATTAAATAAGCATTTGGATAAGGATGAGGACAAGTTTCGGAAGAAAAAAAAAGGATAAGGATAACGATGAAGACAGAGATCACGACAAAATGCCAAACAGTATCCCTTTTAAAATGATGGAACAAAACAACAAGATATTTTTGATTTCTCGGCATTTTCGTAAGTTTTCCTGTTACACATTGCTTGCCCTAGGATAGTTTCAGAGATCGATATTTCTCTGAGTTATACTAAGAAAATTTTATTGAAAATTTAATATTATGAACTTTAACCTTTAAAAAAATTGCAAAAAACACCATTAGTACTGTAATACATGGGGATATTTGCAGTTACTTTTAATAGACCCTCGATTGTTGCACTGTGTTAAATTAAAAGTTTCATATTGTCTGAAAAGTAATCATGCCTACGAAAAAGATTTCCAAACTGAAAATGCCGTGATGCAACCCCCCTTAAACCAAAAGGGTGTGTTAAAAGTGGGTGTGAAAATATCTTATTTCAACCAAATCCATACAAACTAATTGAGCACAAAAAAAAAAGGCTACTCTTTTTTTCTTTTTACTTTGTTTAACACGCCCATCTACATTTATAACACTCTTTTTCACGCTTTAACATCTCAATTCATTAATAAAAAAATAATAATAAAAACTGTAAAAATGCTGTTAACTAATGCTAATCGTTTGTTTGCGATCAAATAAAAAACTTTACACCGTTCAACTATCTAATCAACTAATCCATGGAGATCAACGTTCCTATCGAAAACTATCAGAAAAATTAATTAGCAGAAATTTCATCAATTGCCTTTCCCTTTACACCTAACGTAAAAAAATATTACGTTATGATGAGTTACAAAATGATTCATGAAGCCTTTTGACAAAATCCTCTAATCAATGAGTAATATCACTAAGAATGTGCAGAAGCTCTCTTGATGCAACCTTTCAAAAAGCATCAATACGAGTTAAAACTCAATGACGTCACGCACACACGTGTTTGACGTCAGAAGCGTTGAAGAATTTCCATGTCCAAAAATAAAAACTGCAACAGAAGAGCTGCTTCAGGGCAAAAAACCACTCAACCAGTCAAGCGCAAAAATGCATCAGCATGAACAATATGTTGTTGTTTCGTAGTTGTTGTTGTTTTATTGTTGTCGCTGCATACACATCATTGCTTTGTTTACTACACGACAACAACAAGAAGAGAAAAAAAAATGTTTTCAACCAGCAACCGCAGCGAGTTGTTGAGGTACCAACAAAGGTGACTCGCTTAATAATGGAATTTCTTGCTGCAGCAACAACAACGTAAAAATAAAATAATAAAAAAATTATTAATTAAAACAATAAAAACAAAAACAACAATAAAATACAACGTAGCTGCTGCATTGCAATTAGTGCACAATAAATACGAAATTCCATCCAAGTTCATATGCAAAAAAAAAGAACCAACTGAATTGTATCTGATGGATGCAAATAGAAGAAAAATTCAATCATACGTTGTATGAATGCTGCAGCGAAAAAAAAACAAGTTTTTATAAAATAGTGCCGTGTTTAATAACAACAACAACAACAACAGCGACTAAAATACACCTCAGCTGGCGCTCATTTGCCGTTGTCGCTCGCATGCTCCCGCTCACTGCGTGATGTGGTGGAATTTGTTTGTCCACGTTTTAGCGTTCGTTTGCTTGTCTACTGATCTTTGCGCGTTTATCAGATATACCCAGAGCATTCAGCAGATACAATTGTATCTGAAGTGTCGCCGTTGTGAAGAATCGAGCGCAATCGTTAGTTAATTAAATGCCGGATAGAAAATAGTGCAGCTACAGCGTCAATTTATTTACTCTTTTTAGTAATTTCGTTCGCTTTAAATAAAGAGCTAAACATTACTTTAAGTTAATGTATCTAACGGATGCCTGCATGTCCCAATGACGCGTAGGGTCGACGTGCAGCACGTGAGTGTTTGTACGGCCGCGTTATATTGTGTGTTGCATAGAAGTGAGTACAGGAAAAAATATAAGAAATAACAACAGCGCGCTGATCAACAAGTTTCAAGCTTTGTGCTCAGTGTTGTTGCACAATTTGGCAACAACACCAACAGTGACAGCACAAGAAAACAAAATTTTAAGTGGCAATAAATTCCGTGCTGCTGACATAAGAAAATAAAATTTATTCCCCGCTTTAGTGAAACTCAACTTCAAGCAAAATGACTTAAGTATATATGTATCTCTAAGATACAGCTACAGATAAGTGTTAGAAAGCAACTGGATGTGGCCAAAGCGAGAATTAAGTAACTTGGTTCGAATGCTCCAAACATAAATAATGTCTTGCAAGACAAACATCAGCATTTTAAATTGAATCTTCGCAAACATGAGTATCTCAAAGATATGGCTACGTGACAATGTCAAGTGGCACGTGCAAAATTTTGACATATTTATCCCCCCCCCCTCCTTTATGCTTGTGCAATCATTTATTTTTTAACCGTTATCTTTTCCGAAACCTTAAAAATAATTAAGGTGCCAAAAATCTGCACCTGCCTGGCATGAATAAATCTTAAAGATACATGAAATAAAAAAAAGTGTTTAAAAATTGCTTTAAAAGCAAACAACAAAAACAACACCCTTATCAGCCATAAAGTTTAAACAAAAATAATAACAAACAAAAAAATAAGCTATAAAAACATAAAGATACAAAGATAACAAATCTCAAAGATATAGCTGCTAATGTGCTGAAAGTGCTAGAAGAAGCTTTATAAAAAAAAAAAAAATACAAATTTAAATATTAAGCGTCGAATGAAAAAATCTACTAGGCAACACCCCAGTGAACGAAAAGTATCTTTTAAAATTCATTTATGAACCTTCTGTGAAAAAATGTCGTATTCGATAAAATTTTAAAAAAAATAAAAAAAAGAAATAGTGTTGCTTGGAATTAAACTCGAGTCCTTCAAGTTCGTCTTTCAACTATTTCAATCTTCTAGTCAGCGTAACTGTTTATGAATACATCTCAAAAGAGTACTAGTAAGCAAACCATCATTTATGACTCATTTTCGAACTCATTTACGAATAATTAATAATTAATAATTAATAATTAATAATTAATAATTAATAATTAATAATTAATAATTAATAATTAATAATTAATAATTAATAATTAATAATTAATAATTAATAATTAATAATTAATAATTAATAATTAATAATTAATAATTAATAATTAATAATTAATAATTAATAATTAATAATTAATAATTAATAATTAATAATTAATAATTAATAATTAATAATTAATAATTAATAATTAATAATTAATAATTAATAATTAATAATTAATAATTAATAATTAATAATTAATAATTAATAATTAATAATTAATAATTAATAATTAATAATTAATAATTAATAACTAATAATTAATAATTACTAATTAATAATTAATAATTAATAATTAATAATTAATAATTAATAATTAATAACTAATAATTAATAATTAATAATAATTAATTAATAATTAATAATAAATAATTAATAATTAATAATTAATAATTAATAATTAATAATTAATAATTAATAATTAATAATTAATAATTAATAATTAATAATTAATAATTAATAATTAATAATTAATAATTAATAATTAATAATTAATAATTAATAATTAATAATTAATAATTAATAATTAATAATTAATAATTAATAATTAATAATTAATAATTAATAATTAATAATTAATAATTAATAATTAATAATTAATAATTAATAATTAATAATTAATAATTAATAATTAATAATTAATAATTAATAATTAATAATTAATAATTAATAATTAATAATTAATAATTAATAATTAATAATTAATAATTAATAATTAATAATTAATAATTAATAATTAATAATTAATAATTAATAATTAATAATTAATAATTAATAATTAATAATTAATAATTAATAATTAATAATTAATAATTAATAATTAATAATTAATAATTAATAATTAATAATTAATAATTAATAATTAATAATTAATAATTAATAATTAATAATTAATAATTAATAATTAATAATTAATAATTAATAATTAATAATTAATAATTAATAATTAATAATTAATAATTAATAATTAATAATTAATAATTAATAATTAATAATTAATAATTAATAATTAATAATTAATAATTAATAATTAATAATTAATAATTAATAATTAATAATTAATAATTAATAATTAATAATTAATAATTAATAATTAATAATTAATAATTAATAATTAATAATTAATAATTAATAATTAATAATTAATAATTAATAATTAATAATTAATAATTAATAATTAATAATTAATAATTAATAATTAATAATTAATAATTAATAATTAATAATTAATAATTAATAATTAATAATTAATAATTAATAATTAATAATTAATAATTAATAATTAATAATTAATAATTAATAATTAATAATTAATAATTAATAATTAATAATTAATAATTAATAATTAATAATTAATAATTAATAATTAATAATTAATAATTAATAATTAATAATTAATAATTAATAATTAATAATTAATAATTAATAATTAATAATTAATAATTAATAATTAATAATTAATAATTAATAATTAATAATTAATAATTAATAATTAATAATTAATAATTAATAATTAATAATTAATAATTAATAATTAATAATTAATAATTAATAATTAATAATTAATAATTAATAATTAATAATTAATAATTAATAATTAATAATTAATAATTAATAATTAATAATTAATAATTAATAATTAATAATTAATAATTAATAATTAATAATTAATAATTAATAATTAATAATTAATAATTAATAATTAATAATTAATAATTAATAATTAATAATTAATAATTAATAATTAATAATTAATAATTAATAATTAATAATTAATAAGTAATAATTAATAATTAATAATTAATAATTAATTTTTTCTAAAAGCCACTTATAACACCCACCTCCGTTTGTTGAGAAAAAAATCAAATACAGTGGCACAATTTAACAAAATGGCACTAACAATGGGCATCACAGGTATAACTCAATTTTCATTTAGTTAACCTAGAGATTCAAAATACCTGTGAAGGCTTTTTAATTTCGAAATATCAAATATATAGTCGA
This sequence comes from Pherbina coryleti, assembly GCA_943735915.1. Classification (NCBI taxonomy): domain Eukaryota; kingdom Metazoa; phylum Arthropoda; class Insecta; order Diptera; family Sciomyzidae; genus Pherbina; species Pherbina coryleti. Next base: position 68,114,399 of record OX030951.1, read on the forward strand.
CTTTGGGGAAAATCAAAATGGAGTTGTTGGTGTTATTAAAATATTGTGTTGTTCAAAAGGTCAGTATGGTTTTTTATTTACAGTTTAGGCTCATTTATTTTATAAATCAAATCAACAGCTGTTTTGTTCGATTAACTTCATCCAACTTGCGACTCTTCATTATTCTGCGCAGGCAGAAGTCTTCACTTTTCTCTGCAAAGAATCTCTGAAGGTGCTGTTTGACAAGGCCCACATTATCAAAAGGTTTTAACCTTTCAGTGAATTTTACAGGGAGCAAAACTTATGGTAGTCCCAGGGCGCAACGTCGTAGCTAGATTGAGGGCTGATAAAGCAAAGCATCCCATCCGAATTCAAGCAATTTTTGTAGGCTTGGGTAATTCATGAACGACCTAATTCAATTGAACGATTCCCACTCATGAACTATGTGAACTAGTTCAGTGTTTCTCGTTCTTTTAGTTCATTTTAGTTCAATTGATTTTGCAGCGAGTAGGAACAAAACGAACGGGAGCAAAAATAACTAAATTTACCAAGGTATGGTTTGAGTCCTTGGTTTGTCCAAACGAACTAAAACACCTAGCGAACTAAAAGAACCAACGAACTAAAAGAACTAAAAGAACGAACGAAATATAACATACAACGAACAAAAAGAACGAGCGAACTAAAAGAACTAAATGTACGAACTAGTTCATTACATATCTTTGTGGTGAACTAAAATGCCCAAGCCAAAATTTTTGGACAGTCACCAAACTCATGTGAGGTCTGGCGTTATCGTGGTGGAAGATCACACCTTTCGATTGACTAGCTCAGGACGTTTCTATTGAATGGCATTGCTCAATTTCTGTAGAAGTCCACAGTAGACTTCAGAATTTATGGTTCTTTTCTATGGGAGAAGCGCGAAGTAGTTAGGCCCCTCACAATTCCACTAGATTGAAAGCATAATTCTTCGGGTGAATGTCTGCTTTTGCTTGTCTCTCCGGCGCTTTATCTTTTTTGGGCCAGCTTATTTTTCTTTTGACATTGTTGTAGACAATCCACTTTTTGTTACCCCTAATCATACGCATGAGAAATGGGTCGCTTTATTCTCGTTTCATCAGCCGATCGTAAATATCAACACTATTGACTTTGTCAATTTCTTTCAATTCGTGCGGGACCCAAACATCCAATTTTTTTTAATGAAACCAGCGAACTATAAATTACCATTAACGTTTCCAACGAACAAATTTAGAGCACTCGCAATTTCTCTCACTGCCAAATGCTTGTTTATCTCCACTAGAGTTCTGATTTGGTCGTTGTCCTCCGACGACCTCCATCTTCTGTCAACCTCCGAGGTGCTACCACACGTAAAAAAATCCATGATTAAAAAGTTCCATCATCAAGGAAACGGGCAAACGACTTCTGACATTGTCTTTCTTTAATCTCACCTACGCCATAAGCTGCTACTAATTTTTATCTGGCTTAAATTTCTTTTTTGGCTTTTTTGAAGTAAATGAGGAAAACATGGCGTATATGCTCATCAGTTCTCCATTTTTGAGCCCGATACTTTTAAAAGACGTCTTCCAAAGGAAAGCACGAAAAACTGAATTCATTTCTTTGTTTTTAATGTAAATAAAATGCACAAAAACTTATACACATATACACGGTGTTTCAAATAATATCTCAGACAGGCCCCAGCATTTTCAATCGGAGACGACTCATCCGCGATAGGACCGCGGATAAATAAATCGTCGACGATGTCCTATTCCGATCGCGCAAGCTCAGTACAACGGGAGAAACTGTGTCAAGCCGGCGACTCTTCCATTTGAGTCGTCCACGATGCGCAGAAAATAATCGTGTAAGGCGCTTTTATTCCTACTTCAAACGATCCTTCAATCAATCGTCTAAATGAGTCGTCAACGATGTTACATAAATACCATTTTTAAGAGTCTTATGTGATTTTTGGCAACTAGCACTCTTTAAATGCTTGTCAGGATGTGTGAAGGACGATTCACTCGTCCAAAAATCGTCACAACGATTTGCAATAGCATCATTGGAAGAGTAAAATAATATTCTACTTAACAATCGCCTGAAAGATTAAAAAAAGAATCGCGAAATGATCGCGCTCGTTTTACAATCTTCCAAATGCTAGCTGGGGCTCTAGAAAACATTAAAACACTATTTCTGTTTATTTTTCGGTGTTTTTATTCAAAATATTCTCCTTCCGATTCAAAACACTTGTAACAGCGATTCAATAGTGATTCAAATTTCTGCTCTATCTCGTTTTGCGGGATTGCCCGTGTATAGCTGCTTGGATGGTCGGAATGTCGTTAAAAAAGCATCCTTTCAATTTAATTTTCAATGTCGGGAGCAATGAGAAGTAGCACGGTGTGAAATAAAAAGAATACGATTGTGTTGTGTGTTGATAATTTAACACACACACTTAATTTCGAGCCAAAAATTGACGAATCATTCAATGTGTGCGGAACAAATTTTGCAGAGACCTTTGTTTTGCTCAAACCATTATTAAGCCCTGTTCCATTATTCTCACTGAAGCATTACAGTCTTCTGCAAAAAAAAAATCACGTACTTTTTGTATAATTTCAGGCGTCCGAACTGAAATAGGCCTTCCATTTCAGCGTATGCCATTCTCCAGCGTCTCTCTGCCGCCCAAAAAATATTTATGCCACTAAAAAATAACTTTTCTACAATCATCACCGTACACTTGTTGCATCAATCGGAATGTTGCTGATGCATTTTTGCCAAGTTTTGCGTGGAATTTAATGACAGCCACAACACGGACACTAGAGGTAATCATACAAAATGAGCTTGGGCAGACATTGGAATCACTTTTGAATCGCTGTAACAAGTGGATTTAATCGGGAGCAGAATAAAAAAAACCGAAAAATAAACAGAAATCGGGTTTTATTTCTGTTTTCTATAATCTGTCTGGAATATTATTTGACACACTATGTATATCAGCGCTGCCCATCGCCTCGGTCCTTCCACGCTTTCCACTCTTTACAACAAACATGCCCACGTAGTTGCCTGTATGGCCCGCGTGGCCCTTCATACAAATTTTTTCTTTTTTAATTTTGTCTTTGCGATGAGCCAAAATCAAATAACATCTGCAAAAATCAACAACACAAACCGCACTCGTTCAGTGTTCAGCACATTTTTCAGCGAACTTTAGAAAAACAAATGCATACAAAGCCAAAATAAAAAACCCACACTCGATGATGTTGATACTGAAGCTGATTGTCCCATTACTTGTTTGTCAAGTAATTATTCATGCAAGCATTATTATTGTTATAGAAGTAAATTCTTGTCGCAGTGCAATGGCAATGTACTTTATGAGATATTTTTGTGCATTGTAATTGTTTTTGTTTTGTTTGATTTTTGCCAAACGCAACGATGAGCAACATTTTGTGTTTGTTTTTTTAAGTATTGGCCCACGCTTAAAATTTCTTGGGCCCCACTGCTTTACAACATCTTCAATATTTTAATGATTGTTGTAATTCGCCAAGCTCAGTTTGCACTACACCCTTGCATCTAATTGCTTTGTTGTTGTATGAACCGCATTATCGGTCGATACAAAATCGTTTATTGTTGTTTTTGTGTATTCTATCACATGCTGTCAACATGTGTGGTGTTGTTTTCATATCGTTTTCGTTTTTTGTAAATGCAGCGATGCGCATAATTAACATTTTTGTTGTTGGTTTTATGCTTTTTTCGTTGTTGATAATTCCTCATCCAACGTTTTATTGTTGATGTTAGCTTTTTTTCGAAATCATAGTTGCACTCTTCAAATAATCCTTGTGGGCATCTCTGATCTATATAAAAGTATAGATACATTACTATTAATATCATATAAAATTAATTCAGAATGTGCCTTTAACCACAACTGTAGTCATACAAAGTAAAGATACTTTACTACAATTACTTCCATATCAAGTTGTTCTCCCTTGCCATGTGCCGGAAATTGCCCTGCCTCTCTCTTTTTCTCTCTCTCTCTCTCTCTCTCTCTCTCTGTTAACCCCTAAAACAACGTTCCGAATAAGCAAAAATTTAAATTGAATAATTTTTGTCACAATTGTCTCTCGTCAAACTCGCCAAATTTAATTAACATCGCCAAAGTCAAGAGTCAAACGACGATTGTCAGCTTTTTCAGAATGAAAACATATGCCCAAAAAATACGGTGTCCCGCCTCACCGCACAGCACTTAACAGTGGGAGTGCGTGGTTTTACGACAATTAATTGAATTCCACCAAAACACAGTTCAAAGTGTTGTCGTTTGTCAGCTGCTTTAAATTCCGCAAGGCACTCATACACTTATACAAACACACACACATAAACACATATCCGGCCCTATGAAGCCAACTCGCTGCTTACACGCTCGCTGCTGTTGTGGTTTGTCGCGAACGCCTCTCCCAAGTTGCTGTGATGTGTTAAAAATAGATGAAAAAATCACACATGTTTTAAATTTAAGAATAATTTTGTGGTGCTTAAATTTTTAATGCGATTTTTTTGATTTATCTTATTTAATTTTGTTTTTCAAATACATAAAAACTTCAACAAATACATAACAAGTATGGCTATTTAGTCATAATTTAACAGGAGCGTTTTTTATTTCATTTCTTGTTTGACTTTTTTACTCACTTCTGCCAACTTTAATTTATATTTAATAATTCTGCTTATCTAAAGATAACGTATTTATAAGATTTTTATTATTTCTGTTATAGTTGTTTTTTTTTTAAATGGAGAGAAATAATCAAGCATTCTATGCTTAAATAAAGCAAATCAGTTTACACTCAAGCGTAAATATCTCAATTCAAGCATTATTTTGCTAGAATTGAACAAATTTAAAACACATGATATTAAGAAAATCATGCTAATTCAAGAAACATTTGCTTAAAACTTATGAATATATTTTCTATATTCAAGACTAATATTTGTAACGAAGTGAGAAAAGTTTGCTTGATTCAAGTAACAATTTGCTGAAAACTACAATAATATGCCTGATTTGAGAAATTGTTTTACCTAGAATTGAGAACAATTTGCTTGACTCAAATAAAGAATTTACTGAAAGCTAGAATAATTTTCTTGATATAAGTAAGCCATTTCCTTAACCCTTTCGACGCGGATGGTACATATATGTACCACTTAACGTTTAAACCAGTGATGGGCACACACATACTATCACATACTTTGCTTGTGTGTGAAGCAGAGAAAAACGAAGATCAACTTGACGGTTGCCAGTTTTACACTGAAAAAACCATTCAACTGTCGAAAAGAAAAGATTTTGGTTGCTTCTTTAGTATATAATTTTAATTAAACTTTTTTATAAACATATTCACTAATACAAATAATACAAATAATATACAAAAAATAAAAAATATACATATGTATAAACAAAATAAGCTAACAAATTAAGTTAACGTCGGGATGAGGGAATATTTTCGCAAAGCCTCTAAGTTTCATTGCATTTTTCACCAAAACATTTTGAAACATCAGATGTTAAATTTTGAAAAAAATACCGTCGTCAAATGGGCGGCAATGCTTTGGCAAAGCCAAGGCTAAGGTATATGATGCTTTTTTTAGAGACAAATTGTTATTTTCATTCAATGGATGCCTTTCCTGATGATCACTATGAGCCTCATCTACCATAGAATTGGCAGGTAGCCCACCTTTATCAACCATAAATATTAAAAAAAATTTTGCTTTTAACTCTAAAATTTTTGTTGTTCGTTCGCCCCCCGTTAACTTAGTAAAATTTTCATGGCTAGAGAAAAAATGTCTTCTTAAACAAAACATATTATTTCGACTCATAATGCGATAACAAATCATGCATTGCAAGTCACCATCATCGTTTTCCATAAAAAAGAAATCATTTTCCCACTCTTCAGGGGACATTTTTCTCTCTGTATTTTAAAAAATTGCGCAGCGAAGTCTTAACTTAGCAAGTGCTGAATATCAACTGAATTGATTTGCTTAGCGAAAATGAAAACAAAGCAACAGCCGAACGCACACGATCGAAAGCCACATGAAGGAGCTTATAGAGTACTTGTGTCGACGTCGCGCAAGCAGCATTTTGTTTCAAAACACGCGTGTTTGATAATTTAAATTGTGCCCTTCGCTGGTTTAAACGATTCGAAAGCCGGGTCGAAAGGGTTAATACTAAAATGTTTTGCTTGATATTGGAAACTTAATTTTCTTATTATAATGAAAATCCTTAAGCAAAGTATAAACGTTCATAAAAAACTACTCGAATATACTAAATATTAGTGATAGGAAATATTGAATAAAAAATGTCAATTTATTTGATAGTTTAAAATTTTTCATTTATTCGATAGTTAAGAGTGATTTACTCGTATTCACCCATAAAAAGCTTTGATTAGTCGCTAATATCAAATTGATTAGTGATTAATATCGAATTGATGCACTCATATAACTCTCCCACACTCGATTAGTCCCATCACTGCATAAAATACAATTCAAATCTAAATTACTTTTTATTACTTGTCAATTAAACATGCGTCCAGGGCTAAAAAGATCAACAGCCAAACATCTTGCAAACATCTCTTGACTCACATATGAATTTATTCATGTCATTTTTATTAATTAGCCTTTTTCTGTAGTAAAATTAGTAAATCAATAAAAATAATATCACTCGACAGTCAAAATCAATTTCAGTAACGAGTTATATATTAAAAATTACTAGTATCACATTTGGTCGAGATTCGACCATTTAAAATTTGATTTTTTTTTTTTTTTTGTATTTTTATTGAAAACATTTTTTTTCTTTCTTCACTCATATGCAAACGTAACCGAACTCATAAAGCACCAAACGCACCACCAGCAGGAAATCAGAAAACAGTAACTCAATTCTGATTTTCCATGCTCTGTGATTTTTACTTTCAAAGCTATTCGATATCAAAAATGTGGCTTATATATGCGGAGTCACACCCCTTTGTCCAATGCCCGTCACAGTACCCTACTTCCCTTATTCTACTTTCTAGTAGAAATGCTTCCAAAGCTATTTGATATAACAACTTTGAGTTGTATGAGTGTTTCCACGCCCCTTTTTCAAGGAAGGAAGTTCTTACCAAGTTTCATTGATTTGTATCTTATAGTTCAAAAGTTATACCGAAAATTTGGACTGATGAAAAGTGCCTCGCCTCTATTTAAACGCCCATCGAATGTAACCAGTGGAATGGAACGTCTTTTTTGAGGTCGAATTGCCCACCATAGATATTCGGTGCATTCCTTTTTCCTACTCTTAAATAAAAAAAAAAAAAAATTATCAAAATTGGTAAAGAAACACGGGAGGAAATTTTTCTTAACTGTTCGGCGTACACCTATTTATATATAGATATGTAATAATAATATGTATAATATATAAAGTAGATAAGGAAAAATGACTTAAAACATATATTTGTGTATATAACTTTGGAGTGGTTTGAAATATTTGAAAAATTTTTTCACAGAAATTATTTTTTTAGCTGTAGAACTTTATAAAAAATACAAAAACAACATTTTGAAAAATGTAATTTTCATCAAAAAAATGAAAGGGGTAGCTCATGATTTTCGATGATAGAAACACTTAATTAAATTATGTGTCAAAATGAAGCAATTTTTGCAAATAAATGATATGGCATATGAAAGAGTGTGAGAGAAGAAAATAAAAAAACAAAAATAAAATTACAAAAAAAGAATGTCTGGTCTAATTTTTGGGCAAAAATTGAATATTTTGGAGTTATTTTGAAAACAACATATGAAATTGAATTGGAGAGATAACAGTAAATATTTTCTTATTTCTCCAAAGTCATTTTATTAAACTTTCAGACAAAGAAAATTTAGGGAAAATCGATTGAAAAATGGCTGAAATATTTGCATGCAAAATCAAAATTTGAAATATCAATTGTTTTTTTCTCATTCTGAGGCAATGACATTGCTTTAAGAAATGCATTGCATGGAAAAAATCGACAGGTTTCGAAATATCGCAATACTTTTGATGTCATAATAACGGGAAATTTTTTTACATACTATTCGTGGGAAAATATTAGCACAAAAGTTTTCGTATACCGTTATTTTTCTCAACCAAGGAATTTTCATACAAAAAACGTTGTACTGAAAACATCTATAGTTTTCGAGATATCACAATAATTTTGATGTCAAAATAACGGAAATTTTTCAAAAGTGCTTATTGTAGGGTAACCGTAAACGATGGTGAAAAATATTAAATTTTTTTTTGCACATCTTATGAATGTCTAAATTTCTCTCTTATATCATGTTTTTCCATCTCTTATAGAGTAGCTTTTATTTAATAAATGCTCTTTTTCCGCTCATATTTGAGGTCAAAGGTCACCAATCTTATATTCAATCATACTGTGCAGCCAGACCTTTCATCTGATATCACATTCTTCATTTTACCTCTTCCCAGTTCTGAGATCCCTAACTAAAATTGATATAAACTTTCAACGTTAATATTTCGGGTCAAAGGTCATGAATTTAAAATCTAACATAATTCGGCACATCTATGGTACAGTACCTTTGGAATGATGTACGTTTCATTGTCCTTATTCTAAAATAAATATTGAAAAAGTGTACGACAACATTCGATGTTTGCGTATTAATATATAAGATTTGATAGGCTTAATACCAACTTAATACAAAAATCAAATGAGTGAATGAGTGAAAAAAATTATTCGATAGCTAAAATCACTCAGTTACTTACTATCGATAGTTGAAATAATTCGATTGTTCCTAACACTACTAAATATATCTTGTAGACGCTTACTTGTTTCCAAGTTAAGTAACAGATAAGACACTGCGCCTTCGAACCATACCATAGTTTGTCAATCCGCACCATCTTAAGCATGTTTTCGTGTAAACATGTTGTGAATTATAAGCATGCCAATATAAACAAGTTGCTGAAAATTAAAATAATTCTCTGCGATTGCTTAAATTAAGAAAATATTTTCTTGATTTAAGTCTTGTTCCAGGTTCCACAATCAAGTATTTTATTATTGTTTCAAACACTCATGCATTTTACTCAATTTTAAAAATAAATGCTTTTATAAATTTATTTATCTTAATTTAAAATTTTTTGTGCTTGATTTAAGCAAATGAGGCTTAATTTTAAATTTTCTTAGATCAAGCAAAATATTTGCCTAATATAAGAATATTATTTCTCTCTGTGTATATTTTGATATATTTTTTTATACGTGGATAGACCGGACCTAACAAAGAAATCACAAAAAATTTGGGAACAAAAATTTCTTTATTTCTCTATATAGTCTCGTCACGTTTAGTTCAATACACTTTGAATATCCCATTGATGTTCAATAGCTTCAATAACCTGTTAATTGTGAGAACCGTCGACCCCCTCAGAATAGCCACCAACCGCATATTCTACCTCTTCATTGTTGGCAAATTTTTTACCACCGAGCAATTTTGTTAAGTTTGGAAACAGAAAAGAATCCCATGGAGCTAATTCTAATAGGGTGCGTGAGGAATCAATTTGAACTTAAACTCATTGATTTTGGCCACCGCGAAAATGGATATATGATACTGTTGCCTTCATGAAACAAAACTTTATTTTTCGTCATATGCCGTTTTTCCAGACTTTATCACTGAAATGTTGCAATAAGTTCACTAATATTCACTGTTGATTATATTACTTTCTGAATATAATCAATGAAAATTATCCCACGCTCATCCCAAAAAACTCACACCTTCATGACCTTCACTGCTGATGCAACTGCCTGCGCCTTCTTTTGAGCCGATTCGTCCCTTTCAGTCTATTGTTTTGACGTTTCTATCTAAGAGCTATGATTAAAAAAATGGTACGACTCTAAAAGTTAATTCTTTGACTTCATAATAAAAAAAAAAACAAAACGTTATGAGGACGCGGTGGAAGCTGCTTAAGCAACGCAACTGAAAATTTATTGCATGGAATTATTACTCGCTGAGAATTATTGCTAGGATTAAAAAATATGATACACCAATAAAAACTTGTCCTAAGCCCTCTCAACAAAATACGACAAAAAATTTCTAACGTCATTGGAACACAGAGCGAGCCTCTCAAAAATCGACAATGCAACATTCATGCAATAGCGTTGCATTGAGTTTTTACTCGGTGAGTATAGAAGCTATGATAAATGTTTAAATAGAAAACTGAAGGATTTATACTTGGCCTCACGACAAAAATAAAAATAAAAATTCTGACGTTGTCAGGTCGTGAAGATAGCAATTTATGTAACAAAAATGTAATATCGTTGCATGGAATTATTGCTCACAAAGAGACGTGCTACGGTAAATTTTGTTTTACGACACCATAGATGTGTTATTACCGGGTTTGGGCACCACTACATTTAAAGCTTCAGTGATGTTTCTGTGTTTATCTTTTGTCTTTGATTTTTTGTTGTGTTTTGTGCTGCTACATAAGCCTTTGCTCTCAATTCTTACTCTCAACGCTCCCAGAGCGCTCTCTGCTCATAGCTGGATATTACGCCTCACAATAAAAATACAAAAAAAAATTGTATCGTCATAATTTCAAGCTGGCACCCACATAATGCAGAAAACATGTTACAACCATGAAAAAACGTTGCATAGAATTTTACCAACAAGAACAAAAATTATGACGATATGTCATGTGGCGTCCGTGGCGTAGTTGGTTAAAGTGCGTGGCCGCTATGTCAACGAACCTGGAGACCTAGGTTCGAACCCCAGCAGCGACAGAAAATTATTTGAATTAAAATGATTTTTCTGTACGGCCGCCACCTCTCTGCAGACAATGGCAAACCTCAGAGAGTAATAAAAATACCATGTAAAGCTTCTTGAGAACAAGAACATTACGTTCATCGCCGTTCGGAGTCGGCGTTAAACCTGTAGGGGCGGTTCTCTGTCAATTGTGTACAAACTTAATAATAACACACACAACACAATTGATCATAAGAAGCTAGGTCAAAGTCCTTTCAAGGGCTGAAATGACCAGTTATTTATTTTTTGTTTTTTATAGAACAAAAATCTAAGAAGTTGTTTTTTGTGGCAACCAACACTGCTCACAAACGACAACATAGCACAGTGAAACCCGACAATGAAACCGGAAAAGGACTATGACATGAATAAGGATATGGATTAGGACAAAAATTAAGACACAACTAAAACACACATTTCCAGACTAGGAAAGGGATTCGGTATATTTGATGAAGACAAGAATTTGGTTATGGATTAAAACAAGAGTTTGGACATGAAATAGGAGTATAAAGAACACCGACACGTCAAAACCTACGGGTGTGTCCACGACACAGCCAATTCTTTTTTTATGTAAATAAACAGCTAACTGAAAAAAATGACATATACGTCAACATATGACAGATCTTGGACGATAACAGTGATACCTACCAGAAAAAAGCACTTACTTTTTAAATAACCCAATAGATTGGCCTAGTGGATAGCGTATTAAATCGAAGTGCAACAAAGCCTGTGTTCAAATCCCAGTAGAAAAAGTTCATTAGTGTTCCTAGCTTTATTTCAGAATATTATGAATGCGGAAATATTAAAATTCCAAAAAAGAAAAATATGGTTTGATAAATAAAGAGGCGCTTGAGAGAAAATGCAAATTTTCCAATAATTTTATTTTGTTTTCATTCAATCAGTTGAGATCTTACAATGTGAGCGAGACTGCTCATGTGACGGCGAATCCTCGTTAGTGTGCTTCGTAAATGTTTAAGCGAAGCACTTTTTGGAAGTTCAATACGCTTCCAAGTAGCTTCAATATTGCTTGTGAGAGCGAGACTATTTCAAAAAACAGAGACCCTTCCGGCACAAAGTCCGATTTTGATACCGAAAAATGTAAATTTCTCGAAGAATTAGTGAAGAAAACTATCGTATTCGAGCTCGTTAAAGATACGATAACCATCCGTTTGGCGTTCTTAACGGACAGTTCGTAAGCAAGTGATGGTCTTGTATCGAAAAAGAACCCGTTTACGATGTCGTAAGCGATAGATTTTATGTCGATAACCATCCGTTTGGCGTTCTTAACGAACAGTTCGTAAGCAAGTGATGGTTTTGTATGGAAAAAGAACCCGTTTACGATGTCGTAAGCGATAGATTTTATGTAAAATAAACGTAGAAAATTATCGTATTTTTAATCTTATACGAATCGAAAACGACCTATTTGGCGCAGTAATATTTACTCGAAAACGAGTGTTCGTTAATGCTTCGAAAAAAAAGATGAAAGAATTTACGATGTCGTCAGCGATAAATTTTATGTAAAATTATCGAAGGAATTATCGTTTTTCGACTCTTATATGTATCGAAAAAGACCTTTTTGGCGTAAGAGACGAACATTTGTTTTTAGAGAAATATGTGCCGCGTGGGGAACTTTTAAATTGCTCCACATAAACTTCGAAAAAGCTTCGCACAATGGCTTATGAGGGAGGCAAAATATGACTTAAAATAGACTCTTGGAAGTTTAATTCTTAGTTGGGCTGCCAAAACAGAACACTAAGTAAAGCGTTTGTGTTGATATATTTCTCAAAAAAAACTAGTTCCTTCGCACATGTTCGCACATATCACTTCTTTGAAAATAGAATTTCAATTTCCAGCAATATTTTCTGCTTAGCTCAAGTCACCTTGGCCTTTTTTTCATTCACTGGCTTAAAGCTACCTCAAATGTTATTTATTTGCAGTTGTAATTGAAAAAACTTGTTTCTACAAACATATTTCTTTTTTTATATCTTCGCTTAACTCCAATAAACTTTTTAATAAAACTTATATTACCGTGAAAAAAATTTAATATACAACCAACCTGAACTAATGACTGGGTAAGCTTTTAACAGCGTATTTTTAGGAAATTTGTTATTCTTTTAACAGCATGTTTTCGCTTTTCTCCTTAAACATAAAAACAAACTTTCTACCTACTCTTTTTCGCATTTTGTTTCAAAGATGTTTCTGAGAATTTCATGAATTAAGTCATTTAATTGCATTAAAATTTATATTTATTATTTGCTCAACTTCTTCTTTCGTGTTGTTTGGATGCTTTATTTTCGGTAGCTTTGAGTTTGTTTGCGCTTTGGGCCTTTTTTATTGTTTTCTTTGAGCTTTTACGCAGTTTCTTAAACTCTGCGAACGATGATGGCTGGAAAGTTTTTGATGCGCACTTAAAATGTCAACATTTTAAACTTGCAAAGTACGCTTCAATGTTGTTGTTGTTGTTGTTGTTTTTTGTAGTAACACGTGTTCTCTTTGTTGCTGTCGTAGTTGTTGTTGTTCAGTAGCAATTAACATTATTAATTATCCTGATTTTCCTTCAAATTTTCATCTGGAACGCTGCAAGCAGTTTTCTTAAATTTTCTATTCAAAAAACCCAGAATTCATTTAGTGAACCAAATTAAAAAAAAATAGTAAAAATTTTCCCAAAGTTTTAATCACTTCCAAGGTGATCATCCAAGGCAAAAAAGATGAATCGAAAACCGTTATTGGAAATTAATTTAATTAATTATAATAATTACAGTCGATAAGAAGCTAACGGGAGATTAACTAACATCAGAACAGAAACCTTTTACAATTGAACTTTTTAATGGCACTTAAAATAAGCTTAAGCTTTAAGCTGTACCATAGCCTTAAAGCTTTAGGCAGCAGATTTAAGCTTAATAAAAAAGAGAAAAATAATCAGTATATTGTGTGAATTGCAGCTTTTGTAAAACAAAAAAAAAACAGGTTCTTTGGGGTGTAAGTAAAAGTTTGAGCTTTTAAACTCTTCTTTATAAAGTTAATCAATTCAATTTAAAGTAGCAAGAAATGTGCAGTTTTATGATAACTCTGTCGGTCTAGAAGCCCGATATATTACACAATCAATTAAATTTTCCCCAGAACAAAACAAAAACCAAATCTATTTTTCAAGAACTTCTCAATCTTGCTTCGATAAACAAAGAAAAAAAAAGCAAAAGAATAACCTCCAGCGATTCACATTTCAAAGTGAACTTAATTGAGAATACACACAGTATCGATAACAAAACAAATTGAAATAAAACCCACAGTAGTACGAGGTAAAACTTTTGTTTACAAATTTTTTGTACAAGTGTTTTTTTTTTTTTTTGCCACTGAACAAACTGCATTTTTTTGTCTCAAAACCGACCGTTCTCACATCTAAACTGTGCTCTTAACACTGCTTTTACGTTCCGCAATGAGGCCGCTGGGAGTTTGGCAACAATAACGATAACTTACAACGTTGCTCAAGTAGTGTTGCCAGATTAGAAGACGGATAGATCCCAATTAAAAAAAAAATTACCACTTACTTGGAAATTCTCATTTTTTTTTTAATTTACTTAATTTGCTGTGTAGTAAGGTTTCTATGAAAAAGTTTTTATTTCTTAGTAGACGTCATATCGGCTTCAAAGTTGATAGACTGAGAGCATCAGGGAATATTCTAAAATATATTTCTTGAAATTTGTCTGTCCGTTAGCTCCTTAACCAATTTAGACGGCCTCGATAGTCGAGTAGGTAGCGTGCTTGACTGCTACTCCACAGATACCGGGTTCGAATTCCGGCCAGGCTATGGACCTACTTTCCTCATTTCTAATCAACGGCCTCGGTAGTAAAGTTGAAGGAGGCTTGACTACCACCCCTGGGGTTAATATCCCAGCCAAGATATGGTCCTAGGCTTTAACCTTCCCCGTAGGGGAAGTATTCATTACAGAACTAGTTACATATTGATTACTGAGTAATGGGAGGTAGCTCTTAGCTAGATTACAACACTCAGAAATACAGTATTATTTTAACATGGGCTTTTCATAAGTGGCAATGTGGGGTGCTTACAGCTTAGGTTATTTATTTTCAAATCGTAAGCGAGGATGTAAGGTTTTGAGTTGATTGTGGCTGTTCGGCTAGATTATCGATCGTTGTTACGAGGCATTTTCTTTGACATTATTTATTCAGAAAATGTAAACGAATGCGTAATGACATATGCTTACAAGGTTACTAGTTACTAAGCTAGTCATGGCATTAATGACTTCTCATTTCCCCACTGGGTTTCTACATTTCTAAATTGAAAATTCATAAATACTTTCGACTTCAAAATTGTATCGGTTAATAACTTGAGTTGACTGAAAAGTAAAGACCAAATTACTAATCACCTTAGTGGTGATTGCCCAAAAATTTTTGTTGCCTTTTATTCAAAAGTCAATACATTATTCTCTTACGACTATGAAAAAATGAAACTATATTCGAAATATTCCATTTAACGATAATTAATCTCAATCTGGCAACTCAACTGAAGCCGGCCGAGGGTGAAATTGCAGTGGAGAAGGCAGAAAAAAAAAAACAAAAATAACAAATATGAGAAAAACACACAAAAGCTCTCACAGAGTCATGCATATAACTTAATGAGCACAAAAGAAAAAAAAAATTAAATTATCACCGGTTTAACCCAGCAAACATTTTCTTTCGTTGAAATATATTCAAAAATCGATAGACAACTTTGTGCATTTGCCGATAACTTACTTACTTATCTGGCGCTAACAACCGAAGGTCGGTTTTTGCCTCGTATAAGAAATTGCGCCAGCCACTTCTGTTTTGCGCTTGCTGGTGCCAGTTGGAAACACCAAGCGTGGTCAGGTTATCCAACACCTGATTCTTCCAACGAAGATGTGGGCGTCCTCTTCTGCGTTGACCACCACCGGACACCGAATCGAATATTTTTTTCGCTGGAGCGTCGTTTTCCATTCGCTCAACATGACCTAGCCAGCGGAGCCGCTCGATTTTAATACGCTTAACTATGTCGATGTCAGCGTACAGCTCATACAGCTCGTGGTTTCATCGAATTCGGTACTCGCGGTATTGACGCAGATTGGACCGAAAATTTTACGAAGGATCTTTCTCTCGAAGGCTCCCAAAGCCTTTTCATCAGAACTGCTCAACGTCCATGTTTGCGCTGCATATAATAGGACGGGGATGATTAGTAACTTATAGAGCGTGAGTTTTGTTCGTCGAGCAGGGGCTCTGCTTCTCAATTGCCTACTTAGCCCAAAGTAACACCTGTTGGCAAGTGTTATCCTTCGTTTTATCTCAATACTAACATTGTTGAAAGAGTTTATGCTGGATCCCAGGTAGACGGAGTCCTTAACAACCTCGAAGGAGATGTTGTGAACAGTGATGTGGTTTCCAAGACGCTGGGTCTGATGACATTAGGTATTTGTTGACATTAGGTATTTTGTCTTATCTGCATTCACTGCAAGACCCATTCGACTCGACTCTTTCGCTAATATGGAGAATGCTGCACTGACTTCGCGCGTATCATGGCCAATGATATCGATATCATCAGCATACGCCAGCAACTTAATACTTTTGTAGAATATTGTGCCACTACGTCTCAGATCTTCAGCTCGGACAATCTTCTCCATCATTAGGCTGAAAATGTCGCACGATAAGGAATCACCTTGTCTGAAACCTCGTTTGGTATCGAATGGAGGAGTGAGATCCTACCCGATTTTAACTGTGCTACTGCTGTTGCTCAGTGCCATTCTACTGAATATAGATGATTCCTTATTGGACTGTCGAAGGCGGCTTTATAATCGACAAAAAGATGGTGTGTGTCGATTTGTTTTTCTAGAGTCTTCTCCAAGATTTGTCGTAGCGTAAATATCTGCTCTATGGTGGATTTGCCAGGTCTGAAGCCACACTGATAAGGTCCAATCAGCTGGTCTACGATGGGCCTCAGTCTTTCACATAATACGCTGGACAGGACTTTATATGCGATATTAAGAAGGCTTATCCCACGGTATGGCGCAAATGGTGGGATCGGCTTTCTTGTGAATTCGTCAGAGCACACTGAGGTTCCAATCATTTGGAATGCATTCTTCCAACTTTATTCTGCATAGAAGCTCATGAATGCATTCAAATAGAGCTTCGCCTCTATTCTTGAAGAGCTCAGCAGGTAATCCATCGGCTCCTGCGGCTTTGTTGTTTTTAAAGCTAGCTATAGCTTTCAAGACTTCACTATGTTCGGGCAGCGGAGCCTTCAACGCTGTCGTCCACAATTGGGGTTTCCGGGATATCATCTCTATTGGCGAGATTGTTGTCGTCGTCATCATTCAGAAACCTAGAGAAGTGTTCCCTCCACATCCTCAATGTACTCTGGATATCTGTCACTAGATTCCCATTTGCCGATGAAGTCATATATTATGTACCAGCTACATACGGTCTAAAAGAGAACTTTAAGTTTTATGATAAGTGTCATATACTCTATAAAAATTTCTGTAGATATCCACGCTTTTTAAATGTAACCCTGGTCTCATGGTAAAATGATCGTAAGAAGAAAGTAGAAAATTACTGTCACTTCCTACAACAAATCATTGATAAAGATCAGCATTTCGAAGAACACTACATTCCCCCTCTCCCCTCCCCTCCTAGTTTTTACAAAACTTTGTCTTTTCCTTATTTCTGCTGAATATAGAGGGTTATCCATTTTAAGTAAGAAAGTAAAATATAAAAACACACACCAAAAATGCAGATTTTGATAATAATTTTTATTTCGTTATAATGTTGAACTTTGCCATTAAACGTGAAATACAATATCATTCAAATGTCCTCCACGGGAGTTTTCGCGTAGCTCAATCCATAGATGAGGTATATAAAATCCATGTACAACCACTCACGTACACACATATTCCATACAAGCAAGCAGCAACAGCATCGCACACGTACACACATATTCCGACAAGCTGCAACAGCATCGCGCTCTGTTCGTGCAGTTTATTTCTTGCAGTTGCAGGTTTCTTATAGTTCTCATTTAGTTATTGTTGCAAGGGTAATATAGCCTGCATATTTGTGCAATATGATTTGTAAGTGCGATGGGTGATCATGATGGGTGCGAAAATGGAATTATGTAGGGTGGAGTGACAACTCGATATTATCTTACGAACATCCTGCACCTGAATTATCATTTACCTGAATATTTTGTATTTTCTATCTTACTTTTTCTTCCTCTTTTCTTCCTCCTCTTCAATTTAAATATTTTGATTTTTAAATTCAATATTTTTATAAAAATTTTCTTTAATTGCGATAGTTTTATTTTCAAATAGTAAATATTTGAAAGATAATTTAAGAACTTCGTGCATAAATTTAATATATTTTTTATTAATTCTGTATTAATTTTTAAATATTTTATTTTATTAAAAAAGTATTTAAAAAAATTTTTAATATTTACGTAGTCGATTTATGCAAATGCGTTATTGGTGCAAAATTGACTCGCTTTTTGGAAAAATTAAAAAAGTTTTTGGATAAATTTATTATTTTTTTTCTTAGTGTAGAGAAAATATTCTTGAGTTTCAAGCAAATGTTTCTTGAATTTAACATTTTTTTCTTAATATCGAGGGTTGTAAATTTGCTCAATTCTAGCAAAATAATGCTTGAATTGAGAAATTTAAGCTTGAGTGTAAACTATTTGCTTGGTTCAAGCATAGAATCCTTGATATTTTTCTCTCCGTGTTTAGCTCAGAGGACCTTTTTGGACAATTGGTTACTTTATAAACAAATTGTTAATTTACTTAAAATGCGGACGATGTGGACGGAAATAAGAACAGATATGTGATGTGTTACGGAGCGTGCAATCTATAAGAAGACGAACGGACATATGTTAGGAGTGAGATAATTGATATAATAAATTATAATGATCAAAATAGTCTACTAAAATACCTTCCAATCGTAAAAAATACACTTGAAAAAAGTTTTTTAAACGCTTATTTCTTATAAGATGAAGCTTTTTTAAATTCTTATTCTCAACATTATTCCAGAGATCGGTTTTGTTTATTCTAGAATTACTTCGAAGCATTTCTCAATAGTAATCTAAAGCTTATTCTAAGATTGACGCTTATGTTTCTAAGCTGGTTTGGTTAGTTCAACGCAACAGAGCGGTTTCTTATGTTACATACAAATCTAAAAATATAAAAAATAAATAACTGGCCATTTCAGGCCTTGAAAGGACTTTGACCTAGCTTCTTATGATCAATTGTGTTGTGCGTGTTATTAAAGTTTGTACACAATTGACCGAGAACCGGACGTACTTGTTTAACGCCGACTCCGAACGGCGATGAACGGGATGTTCTCGTTCTCAAGAAGCTTTACATGGCATTTTGGTTACTCTCTGAGGTTTTCCATTATCTGCAGAGAGGTGGCGACCGTACAGAAAAATTATTTTAACTAGTATCGCCTGTGGCCGAAATTCGGCCATCCGTTTCTGTAAGGTAACGAAACTCAAGTTGTTTTTCACATAATGAATTCTTATTAATTTGCATGGAAATTCTTAATGCTTACCTTGACGCTATGAGGAAAATAGTGGTAAAGGACAAAAAAGGAAGCATATATGCGTCAATAACAAAAATTTATTCAACACATAATATTCATTTAAAGTAAATAAATAAATTAAAAGTAAAGTAAATAGGTAAGTAAAAGTAAATAAACGGTAGAAAAGTATAACAAATAAATCAAGATATGTAAATGATAATTCCATATTAAATACATAAATTAATGACATAAAATTTCAGTACAAACTTTTTTTTTTGTAAACACCCTTTCATCGTTAGCCAAATGTCCTTGTCCATCAATAACAGAAACACAAACGATCTAACTCGACTCGCGGCAACATACAGTTGACCATGCGAAAAAACAGGTCGTCATAGCAAAAGTTTGGCGTTCCAGATAAATCTGTGCGTGCTGAACGCACCAACCCATAGCCTGAACAGAATGAATGGCATCAGCGGCGCTCTCTGTCGCAGCGTCATCTCGAAATAAACCACCAAGTATTGAACAAAACAAACAATTATCAATGGCTTGGCGTCAAATGTTATATGAAGCAAGCAGCAGTTTAACTATTATTTTAACGCTGAGAGAAATGAAGAGAAAGCAACAACAACCACAACAACAACAATAATGCTACTCAGCTTTTTTGAAGTGTTTGCGTCACTCTTCAAAAAACGCATTCTACTCTTGCTTTTGAAAGCTACAGCAGCAATGTTCAACAGAGCTTTGTCGCTTTGTAGTTTCTCATTGTCCCAATGGTAAAAAACGCGTTTTACATTTGCTCAGTTTTACCTATCTTAATGACAACATATTTGAATAAAAATTATATTGTGCAAATCTACTCGAAAATACCCATCCATCGATATAAGTATTATGTGAATATGTTGAAGGTAACACAGAAAAAAAGGGAACACAAACTTTTTTGTTTGCGTATTAATATATAGATTCAAATAATTTTCTGTCGCTGCTGGGGTTCGAACCCGGGTCTCCAGGTTCATTGACATAGCGGTCGCGCACTTTAACCAACTACGCCACGGACGCCAAATCTACCGAACGCATTTTTGTGTATCTAATCAGCCAAAACGTCACGTGCCTTATAAGTCTGTTGTATTTTGATTTATATGTTACGTCGACTAACATTTCAGTATACAAAGTGCTTTTTGTACAGTTTCTAGCATCACACTTTGATTTTTGAGTGTTTTTTATTTTTGAAGTGTATTTGTGTTTAATTATCGAAGTGAAATGTAATTTTTATAATTTTAATTGATTTTCCCCAAATCTTATAAGAAATCTTCCTCCGTGTCTATTTGAAATGTTCAATACAAACCAAAACAGCTAATTTATTTGACACTAGCTGTGGTTGCTATGTTGGTAGCAAAATCAACAAAAAGTCATAGTACGTTATGTCATGTTAACCAATGTTACGTCAAGTTTGCATAATCAGACCATAAAGCTTAGCAGAGTTCAGTACATCTCTCAGCAAACGAACACAAGCAAATATTATATCGTCGCTCGTATGACACTGACATCACTAACATTTTTTGCGAAATTGAGTTAAAGCTGCCAATACATTCTTTTAGCTATACTACACCATGTCAGAAATTATTATTTATAAATATTAAATATAACATAGTTACACCAAAAAACATAAATCTCTGTCGAACTAACATATTGCACTTAAAGTGAAAAAGTGAAAAAGTGCTCTTATGAAGAATTAGAAAATTCAGATACGTCAGTTAGTCATACGAGCTACGATATTTGTGCGAGTGCGCTCGTGTTTGCCAAACACTGTCATAGGTTTTACCTCCTTACCTCCATTTTTAGCGCTGCTTTAATATTGCCACCACTCTTTTAATGCGACTAACCTGCTAACAAATAAAGTGAGTGGCAGAGTTTCCAGCGATGCTCATGTATATGTATTAGTAAATATTACACATACACACAGACTGCTTGATGGCTTAATTGACAAAATCTAAAAATTTTGATATTTTGCAATGCTGGTCAAGCATCTTGATATGTGTAAAGGCTTAATTGACGGGTTTTCTGTCTAAGAAAGAAGCTGTTAAAATAAAAAATTTAAGAGTACAAACAATTTTTGTCAGAGTTCATTGAACTTTATCGAACTTTACCCAGTTTAGAGAACATAAAGTCATAGGTTATAGTGACAGAAAAAAAGCGCAAGAAAGCGAGATTCTTTTTGAAAAATTTCTAGGATTTAAATTTTTTTATTTTTATTTTTACACTTTTTAATGCAACATGCTATTGCAATATATGCGATGCAATCGTCTGTGTCACTCATAGTACGTCTATATTCCACAAATAATGAAGATTAAAAATTTGATGCTATGCTTGATGTGTGTAAGGAATAGCATCAATCCACACGTACATATGCTTAATGTCAAATGATTGACCGTGTAAGATAAGCCAGAGATTTGCAACTAATGTCATGCGTGATGAGACTCAAAAAAAAATCTTGAATCGAACTTTCACGTACACGATTACACACACGCGATATTCTCAATCAATTGGTGATGGGACTTAAGGGAGTTATGTCCAAGCTGCTAAATTTCTTGTTCTTGAAAATGTGTTTGAAATTTCTGCTCCAATTGATTGAGAGAACCCCTTGAAAGCGATCGTGTACGTGAAAAGTTCGTTCGAATCTCGCTTCGAGCCCCCTCATGCATGACACTAGCTACATATCTCTGCTTTAATCTGACTTTACTATCGCGGATTTCTCACATGGATTACTCAGTCAAGAATCTTAAAATTGTTTGCTGGGATATGATTTAAGTTTCTGGTGTTGCTTATTGACTCTTTATAATTTGTTTTTGTTTTTGGTTGCATTTTTATTGCTTATAACAAGCTCATTATTCTTTCCATACTAAGAACTTGCCTCGTGGTCATCAACAAAAACAACAACAAATCAAATGCAGCTTCAACGCCCAGAGCTATAAACTTGCCAGTGCTTGCTAACCGCTGCCTTATCCGCCGTTCAACGCAGTCTACCTTGAAACCCCTCACTTTGAAATCGAGATGCCGGAAGTTTTCTGCAATTGAAGCTGGAATAAAAACGAAAAAAAAAAAAGAAACCACAACCAGTAGCGGCAGCAAGCGTAAATTTTTACTACATTGCGTTGAGAGGCATTTTTTGTTAACTTTTTTTGGTTTTTTGCATGTATACCACCACCCATTACCTACCGACTTTATTCAAGCAAACATCGGCCATTGCACACATTATTACAGTGAGTGAACAACAAATTATTTGTTTTTAGATTTTTTTATTTATTTTGTACTGTTTTCGTTTTTGTTTTTATCATTGTAGCCCAATCCTCCCTCTCTTTAAGGCCGCTGGTTACTCTTTCTATACAAAGCTTTTCTTTGTGCAATGAAGCACAAACGATGTTTACAAAAGCTTTTGTCGGTTGTTTTTTTGTTCTTTTTTTTTTTTGTTTTGGTTTTTTATTGCCTTTGCCTTCTTTGTGCGTTTTGCTGTTGTTTCTCTTCGTATTTTTTGCATTGATTTAAGCGCTAAACTTCTCTAAATCAAGTTTCTGTTGATTATAGTGGTGAGAGTTTGGGCCTGGGATGTGAATAACGATTACTTTTGAGTACCAGCTTTTTTTGAGGTTGTTAATGAAATCAGCTGATAACAGGGATGAGCTTAATTTTATGCACTTGGGAGAACGTCTGTCTCATTTTAACTTATACAAAAAAAAATTATTGAAATAACAGCTATTTTAACATAAACAAAAAAACAGCCCAACTCCATCGCTGACTGTCTGTAAAGCAATTTGAAAAATCAAGAGCAGCTGTTGTTCTGTTATTTTTGTCAC
This sequence comes from Pherbina coryleti, assembly GCA_943735915.1. Taxonomy (NCBI): domain Eukaryota; kingdom Metazoa; phylum Arthropoda; class Insecta; order Diptera; family Sciomyzidae; genus Pherbina; species Pherbina coryleti. Next base: position 68,137,510 of record OX030951.1, read on the forward strand.
TGTTCTGTTCTGTTCTGTTTTTGTTTTTGCAACTGATTTATATTTGTTTGTTTTTCCTCGAAATAAGTTAAACGAACTGCACATAATTTAAGAATAAATAATAATAAAATTATTCCAACTAAAAGGGGGTGAGTTTGACTAACAGAGTCAAAGAGTGAAAGAGAGAGAGAAGGAGAGTTAGTGTATGCATGTGGGTGTATTCTGCTTCAGATGCATGTAGTATGAGTAGATGTAGAAGCAGGATAGCAAGTTCAAGGTGTGCATTAAATTTATTCAACTTTATTTATTTTGTTTTGTTTTTTTTTTTTTTGTTATTCAAAGAAATTTTATTTGATTTTATTATTTATTTAATACTCAAATATGTTTGTTTAAATCCAACTTAATGTTAAACAAGCTGAAAAGAAAAAGATTTTCAGTGCTGGAGGATTTTTATTCAACTTCGACTTGATTTCGACGAGCATTTGTTGAATTTTTAACAGAAATGATTTTGCTGGTTTTTGGAAATGCCGCGGGACACACACTTGCAAAGTTGTCTGTCATGACTTCAAAGAAATTTTTTTTTAAATATTATTTTTGCGATTTTTATTTGTCAGGCATTTTGAAAAAGTTTGCTCTGATGACAGTCAAACTTGCTTTATAGAAACCAGAATTACATACAGCTTCACTACAAAATAAATGTACGTGATATAACTTCACTTAACATCTGTCTCGTTTTGTCAGGAATAGTCCTAAATAAAATAGTCCTAAATTTTGTTGTATTAAAATACAAGATATTCTGAGTTTTAACATTTGAATAAAGACCTACTTACCAGACATACCTTCTGTTCAAAATTTAACCGGACAATGCAAATAAAAGAACAACGGTTAATTGTTCTTTAATGTATATTTTATGACCATCAAAATAATCACCATCGGATGCAATACACATATGCCAACGTTTTTTCCATTCTTGAAAGCATTTTTGGTAGGCCGATTTCGGAATGGTCTTTAGCTCCCTCTGCGAATTCTCTTTGATCACTTCAATCGTTTCAAAATGTTTTCCACGAAGCGACAATTTGAATCTGGGTAATAGAAAAATGTCACACGGGGGCATATTTGGTGAAAATGGTACTTTTTTAACGATATTGACATTGCTTTTGGTCAAATAATCTTGTACAATGCGTGATATGTGAGATGGTGCATTATCGTGGTGCAAAAACCATGAATTGTCCTTCCATAACTCTGGCCTCTTTTGCTGAATATTTACGCGAAAACTCTTTAAAACCCTCAAAAAATATTCAGCGTTGACCGATCGACCCTGTGTAAAGAATTCCGAGCGCACGACACCTTGAGAATCGAAGAAAACACTCAACATAACCTTAATTTTTGAACAACTTTGTCGTGGTTTTTTGGGTTTCGCACCATCTGGATAGCGCCACTCTGCAGATTGTTGAGCTGTTTCGACGTCATACTCATACACCTAAGTCTCGTCACCAGTAATGATGCTTTTAATGGACGATACGGACATTATGATGCTCTTTTTGTTTGTATCGTCCATTAAAAGCATCTCCTGAGCGACAGTTTTGCGAAACTCTTTTTGAAGGAAATTTAGCAATTTTTGGCACAAGTCGGACTGCAACCCGTCACATGTCGAAAATATCATATAAAATGGTGTGCGCCGATCCAGTCGATATATTAAGCTTGGCAGCTATATCTCTCATGATCACACGATGATTGATGATGATCGAGCACAATTTTCTTTACTTTTTTGACATTTTCATCGTTTATTGATGTTGTTGAACGAGAGTTTTCAACTGATGTACGACTTTCTTTAAACAATTTTTACCACTCAAAAGCTTGCGTACCTAATAAAGTTGAGTACCCATAGATTTTCTACAACATTTTGAATGCATCCGGACAAGATATTCCGTTGGTAAATCACAATTTCAAATACATTCTTTGCTCAAATTTTTTCTATTATGAAATTCAACGGTCAGTCTTGAGGTGAACTTCTTTACAACGCAAGAAGAAAGAAACTGAGTAACAGATTGCGCTTAAAATAAACGCCCAAGTCTATAACAGTGCTACCAGCCTTAAAAAAACAAAAAAAAAACATTAGCTTTATGATAACTGTTGTTGTTTCATTCGCACAGTATGGTTCAATTTTGAACAGAAGGCATATGTTTACACATTACGAGGGCAATTTGGGACGTTAGTTCATTTTTTAATTTCCCGCGTAGTATCTTTAAATGCAACGCTGATCCTGTCAGCTACCATCTGTTAATAGACTACTCTCAAAATTTAAGCTCGCTGCGACACTTAGTTTGTGTGGGAGCCATTGACAGCAGACGATCTTGTGAATTTTGGGGAAAATGGAAAAAGTGAATTTCGTGTGCTCATCAAGCATTATTTTTTGCTCAAAAAAACCATCCGCCAAACCAAGAAGGCTTGATAAATACTATGAGGACTCTGCACCATCGATTGGAATGATTCCCAAGTGGTTTACTGAATTTCGATGCGGTCTGGGCGCCCAAATGAGATCACCACACCAGAAATGGTCATTAAAATTAAATATATCGTGTTGACCGATCTAACTCTGCGAGATTCTCAAGTGCGCGAGATTCTTGAGGCCTCAGGCATCTCACACGAACGGGTGTGAAACATTTTGCGATATCATTTGGATATGAAAAAATTATCCGCAAGATGAGTGACGCGTTTGCTCACTCTCAACCATAAACGCGATCGTGTGACTGATTCGGGCGTGTTTGGCGATGTTGAACAACCGTGACGAGTAACCGTAGACGAAACATGGATCCATCACTACACACCAGAGACAAAGGAACAGTCGAAACCGTCGATTACCTTCCACCGAAGAGAACGATCAATGGCGAATACTATACAGCTGAATTGGACAGTGTCAACGACGCTTTGAAAGAGAAACGTCCCCATGCCGAGGGAAAAGTGCTCTTCCATCACAAAAGTGCGCGTTCACATATGCCCAGCTCACATGGCAAAATTCCATGAATTGAATTACGCATTGCTTCCTCATCCAGCATATTCTCCAGATTTGGCCCCCACTGACTATTTTCTGTTTCTAAACCTGAAGAATTGGCTCGGCGGAAAGAGTTTCACCACCAGAGAGGAGCTCATCACTGAAACAGAGGCCTATTTCGAGGAGAAACTTTGGACGAAGTGTATCGAGCTAAAAGGAGACTATATTGAGAATTTATCAAACGGCCCTCGTATAAGCCCGCATTGAATTAAGCGGCGTTGAATTAAAGCCACGTGGTTAAGAAATATATACTTTCCGATTTTTTATGATTTTTTTTTTTTTGAGTTCGATAGGCTACAAAAAGGCTACTTTAGGGATTTTCCGAAAAAAAATCAATTTTTATGATGGATTTCTTCCGCATGATATCCGATTTTAATTTTTTTGATTAAAAAAAATCAGAAATATGCTAAAAATATCTCTGAAAAATAATGTTCAAATATTGCATTTTTAAATTTTAGGATTTTTTTTTATATACCAGCTCGACCTGTTCGAAAAGTTGCACTACTTACAAAAAATTTAATAACGGCTAGGTTCTTAAACATAATTGCACAATTTTTTGCGTTAATATTACTAATAGTTTAAAAAATATATCCATTAACATTTTTATGATTTTATGATCATATATTTATTTCATGCAACAGTAAAAAATCACTTATTTTGAAAAAAAAACACTTTCTTTCACTTTGTCCAACAAAGACTTGTTGTGGCAACTCTAAATCTTCTTCGATCGAATTCATTTCTGAGATTAATTACTTTTTCGAGTAATTAACGGGAACGGAAACTTTTAAGGGGGTGTCCCGCACATACGAGGGTTGCTATTTATGTTTCTGACCTTGGCCAAGCAGTAAATGGAAACACTAACCATCTGACGTTTCCATTGGAAACTTGACCTTGTTCAATGTACTCTTCTTTGCGTTGTTTAAAGTAAATTCATCTCGAGTAAAAAATTAAATCGAAGCAAATGGTTGGTTGTTTCTTCGGCATTACGAGTCAAGTGGCGACAGTGGCGTTAGAGCAACGTAGGACGTTCAATTCTGATTAGTACGCGAGCAATTGATTGCCACAAGTCATGGGAGAATTTAGGATAACATTCAAAGAAGAGGCGAATTATTCTGCATCATGACAATACGAGCTCTCACACATCTGCTAAAACAAAGACCATTTTTGACCAGCCAAAAAATCGAATCATTTGTCATTAAGCCGTGATTTGGCACCCAATGACTTTTTTATTCCCGGAATTATAAAAAAAGTACGTTGATTTTCGACACTTGAAGAAGAGGCTTTTACATCACAAACGTTTCATTTGGTGTTACCTCAATCGGAGTGGAAAAAGTGCTTCCAAAATTGGTTCAAACGCATGCAGAAATGTATTGATCTTCATGAAGAATATTTTAAAAAGCAAAAAATCCAATTTCTATCATAAATATTGGTTTTTTCATTATAAGGCCAGAAATATAAATAGCAATTCACGCATAGACTACTTTTCTTTTTTGCACCATACAACTTAGAACCACCCTACTCTACTGCGGCAGTCCACCAGTACGTTCTCTGATTGGGTTTTAGAAAATAAGAATTCACCATTCACCAGGTGATTTAAAAAAAAAAAAGAAATCGTGTTTTCTGAAGAAGCTCTCTTTCACATTGCCACTTTGTGGATCTGAAAACCCTCGAGTGATTCAGGATAGGCCAAGGAACTCACAAAGAGAAACTATTTGGTGCAGATTATGGGACGAAGGCGTCAAAGGATCGTAATTTTGTAAAATGACGACGGAAGAGCCGTTGCAATCAATGGAGTGGACTATAGAGACATTATGAACAATTTTTATATGGTCAAAAATGAAGTAAACTATCAAAGAAGACCTCTACTTTAAACAGGATGGTGTTACGGGCCATAAAAATCGCGAACCAATCAAATTATTGCGCCACAGTTGCCTGGTCGTGCAATTTTGCGTTTTGGATGCAACAATTGCCCTCTATTTGGGGTTATGTTAAGAGTTAGGTCTACGCTAACCATTCGCAAACAATTCCAAAACAGCAAACATTGAAGTCACCATCTCCGAAATAGAATCCCAATTATGCGAAAAAGTGATAAAAATTTCGAACAAAAGGATTCTGGTTCGCAAACAAAGCCGAGGCGGATATTTGAAAATTTTTTGTTCCCAGGCGTGATCTTCATTTACAAAATATTTGTTCCTTTTATTCAACCCTTAAATCATTTTAGATACACGTCTTGTTGATAATCCCATAATATCCTTATGAGACCATACTTGTGGAATAGTTTTCAAAATTAGTTCCACTAAAGTAACAACAATATTGGCATGAATTGTGGCGGCCGTGGCGTAGTGGGTAGAGTGCGTGACCCATACGCCAGAGAACCTGGTTCAATTCCATCTGAGACAGAAAGTTTTTTCAATTGAATTAATTTTTCTGTTCGGCCGTCGCCTCTCTACAGACACTGACAAACCTCAGAGAGTAAATAATGCCATGCTTTTTGAGAACATGCACATTAGCCGTTCGAGGTCGGCATAAAACTAGTAGGTCCAGTTATCGATAAATTATATAACAAACGTTTAATAACACGCACAACACAATTTGTTTTGTCAAAGTCCTTTCAAGGGCTGAAATGGCCAGTTTATTTTTATGTTGGCATGAATTTGCCATTTTTTGAGTCTTTTATACAAAAAAATAAAAAAGGACATATTTGCTGATTCGTCAAATCAGTGTACGAATAATTTCGTGGACTTTTTCGCAAAAAGGTGAGAAATCGGAGAGAAATATAGACGTTTAATTACCATGGGCACTGTATCGAAAAAAGTGCGCCGCTCACCATCTAATCTAAAGCATTTTTTGAAAGAAAATTAAAAAAAAACAAATTTTTTTTACGGAACGTAGGGGTCGCGCATTTAAGTTTTTCTTCATATCTTCGGCATTCATAGTCCGATCTTAAAAAATGATATATCAATGTTTTTGTTTCGAGAATTCCAACTTTTTCTCTAAAGATCATAAGGGTCCAGCACTCAGTACAAGTACTTACCCACCAGATTCCTAATGTACCATTTTAAGGTCATAAAATTAAAGCTCGCAAAAAATTATTAAACTCTTCCGTAAAAATGATACCGATGATCCCAGTAAAACTATTTAAAAAAACAAAAATTAATTTTTATGCCGAACGTAGGGTTCCTTCTTTTAAATTGTTCGTCATATCTTCGGCATTTACAGTCCAACCTTAAAGAATGATATATCGATATTTTTGTCTCGATGAGACCCAATTTTTTGCTTTAAATGTTATTGGAGTCAAGGGACCCGTGCCACCACTAACCAGATATAAACTTCTACAACATGAATTACAAAAATAAGAGTCAAATCAAATAAAGTGTTTTTGAGCCTTTGCCCAATACCTCACAGACGCTCACCATATTTATTTATTTATTTATTCATCTACTGGGACATTGCCCTCACAGATATAATTCTTAATCTTACTTAATCTAACATATTAAACATAGTTTAGCAAATTTAGTAATAAATTCTTAAATATTTCTCTATTCATACTGAAATCTAATTGACCGGCAACAGAATTACATAGGTATAAACATTTAGAGATAACCTCGTTCTGGCTATAATTAGTTTTATGGGGAAAAATATAAAATAAAGGTCTTTCCCTAAGTCCTCTTGTTGGTGCGTACAAAGGTATAAGTTGCAACAATTCAGGGCTTTGGATTTTATCATCTAAAATGTCTTTAATAAATAAAATAGAAAAACTATTTCTTCTAAGCTCCAACGATTGGAGTCCAAGCAGTTTACAGCAAATATCATATGTAGGCATTTCTTGATATGTATACGTATTACGCAGAGCGAAACGAGAAAACCTCTTTTGAACTTTCTCTACTCTGTGAACATCTACACAATACGATGGGCTCCAAATAATGCATGAGTATTCTAATATTGATCTGACTAAGCTCGAAAAAATAGATTTGACCGTATAAGGGTCCAAGAACTCCTTTGAATTTCTTTTGACAAAACCTAGCTTTGAATTAGCCTTGGATATTACATAATCTCTATGAGTTTTGAATGAGAGATTGGGATCGAAGTAAATGCCAAGATCCTTAACAACGGATGATCTTTGAAAGAAGCTGATGGCATCATATGAATATTCGTTACTAATGAAGTCATTTTTGCGACAAAAAGTTAAAATGTGAAATTTGGAGAAATTGAGCTTTAAGCCATTAACCTCATACCATAAAAGTAAGATGTTAATATCTGTCTGAAATTTATAGCAATCCAAGGTATTTTTTATAATTGAAAACATTTTCAAGTCATCAGCATACAGCAAACTTCTGCAGAATTTAAAACTCTTAGGAATATCGTTTATATATATAATATGAACAAGAGTGGCCCTAAATGGCTTCCCTGTGGCACACCAGAGGTAACTTCAACCATGCTAGAATAACAGGTATCGATCTTAACGAATAATTTTCTGTTTGTGATGTAAGAGAACATCCATTGTAAAAAATTAGAGTGAAATCCTAGCTTATTCAGTTTAGAAATCAGTAAATTGTGACACAAGTTGTCAAAAGCTTTAACAAAGTCAGTGTAAAGAACGTCTACTTGAAAGCCCTTTGCAATGGCATTCATACAAAAATTTGAAAAAATAGCTAAGTTTGTGCTCGTGGATCTACCAGCAAAAAATCCATTCTGATCGGGCGAGATACAATTTTTTACTTCAGAAAAAAGTTTTGCGGCAATTAACTTGTCTAATAGTTTTGGTATGGCTGAAAGTTTAACTATCGGTCTTTAGTTTTCAATAAGAAATTTTTGGCCAGATTTAAAAATTGGGGAGATAAAGGCTAATTTCCACTCATCTAAGAAGATTCCGCTTGAGAGGGACTTATTAAAAATTACTGTTAACGCAGTACAAAGAGAGCTTGCGCAAGATTTCAGAATTAAAGGTGGCAATAGATCGTATCCATTACCCTTAGTACTATCTAAGCTATTAAGAGCTTTAAAAACTTCACTTTCAGTAATCTCCATGTTACTAATATTGAAAATTTCAGGAACATTAGAACAATTATTAGAGACAGAAGCCTGGTTATTATTATTATCAAAGACTGATCCAAAAAACTTTGCAAATAATTCACAAATTTCTTGGTTATTATTCGCGAAAGCACCTTTGAATTCCATTGATTTAGGAAATCCCGAACTTTTTCGTTTTTCGTTTAAAAATATCCAGAATGACTTAGGGTTGTACTTTATATTTTTCTCCATTAAACCAATGTATTTTTTATATAAAAAGTTGGATAGAAAGTCAAACTCACGCCTGAATTGTATAAATGAAAGTCTATCTGTATCAGAATTCGTATGTTTGAATCTTTTATGAGCCTTGTTGCTCAAGTTTTTGAGTTGAGACAATCTGTGATTGTACCAAGGCAATTTATAATTCTTTCTAGAAGATTTCAAAGGAACATATAAATCAAAACTTTGTTTCAGAATAATCTTAAAAGTATTATACATGTTGCTTAAATTTAATGAACCGATTACGGAGTTCCAGTCGATGGAATTGAAATAATTATTTAAAGAGTTAATATTTGCTTTATGAAAATTGTACGCGGCACTAACATTCTCCACTGAGTTGTTCGTAAATTCATAAGTAATAAAAGTTAGCATGATTGCTTTGTGATGAACAGATTCTGAAGTTAAAACAATGTCACATTTAAAAATCTCATATTTCGTATCATTATTAATAAAAATCAAGTCTAGGATTCGATTTATATCATTTTTGAGAGAATTAATTTGGAAAAGACCAAGTGCGTAGATGGAATCGCAGAGACATAGCTCAATCTCGGTTTTTATATGAAAAGGTATTAAAATTTTATCTATCGCATAATTTCCATTCGATATTTCCCAAATTAAAGTCCCCCAAAATGCATGGCGTTTGATAAGAAAGAAGCGAATTCATGATAAAATCTATATTGAATAAGTGATCTTTATACAAGTTAATATCACTATTAGGCGGTATATAGCTTAAAATAAAAATTATTTCTGTGATATTCTGCAGGCAATCCGCGTTGAGCGACACAGCAACACAGATTTGCTCAATGTGTTCGAAGTTTCTCGGTAGAAGAATTTCTCTGCTTCTAAGTACAGAGGCAACTGCAATTAGAACTCCACCGCCCCTGATGACACCTGAACGTAACACTCGATCTCTGCGGTGAACATCATAATAGGAGTCGAAAAGTTCCGTTGACAAAAAATAAGATGTCAACCATGTCTCAGTGATAGCAATGACGTCGAATTCATGTGAAGATGCTGAAGAAAACAATTTGTTGGTCATATTTTACATCTTAATTTGCATTTTTAAATTTAAAAACACCGAGTATTTTTGCCATGTAGTACATGAATCTGCCTTTTGCTGTCACTGATGAACAAAGCATCGGTGATGTTTTATCCCCAAAAAAATTCAACAAAAAAAATTTGATTTTTACTACGTTGAAATATACATCTTTCAGCATACACCCTCATACATCATCATTATTATCATCATCAATATACACCAAAATATTTGTTATATTTCAAAGATACACCGTCATAAAACCATCTGTATGACATGATGTTAACATAAAAGTTGTCCAAATTTACTTGTTTTGTTGCTTTGTTTTCGCAAGAGACCCAACAAAAAAAAATTGGCGAAAAAAAACAAACATTTTCACACCATTTTGTATTTTTAATCGATGTTTCATTACGCACGAGCTGTTGTCAAATGTTGGACACAACCAATCAAGCGTGACCCGGAATGTTGTCAAACCCGAGTCATGATGATTGTCAACATAAACTACAAAAAAAGAAAGCGACGTCAGCACCGAAAATAAATAGAAAGAAAAATAAGCAAACCAGAAAAATGTTGAAATATTTTAGAATCCACAGCTGAACTTGGTGTATTTCTTGTTGATTTTTTCACCATATTTTATTTATTTTTTTTTTTTTTTTAGCGTAGCACAAAAAACTGTTATTTTTAGAGTCGATAACAACAAAAATAATCCTTTTGATCGTTCAGCCGAATTTCGTCACTTCTTTTATTTCGCATGTTAAATAGAAAAATTTAGCGGGTTGAAGCTTCAAAATCGGATGTTGGGTAAAAGTTTTTTAAAGAAGGTGGCAACGCCAAGCACACAACTGTGCATTAATAGTTTTATAACCAAACTTTGCAAATAAATAGTTACTGGATACGAGAGACGAGTAAACTTACGCTCACTTACATACTTATGTACATATAAACAAACTAACACTTGCACATGCACATCAAATTATAGTTAAAAAAAAAATGTATCTCTAAGATAAAAATGTGCGCTTTAGCTGATAAGCATTTAATTGGCATATTTCTTCTTTTTTTTATTATTAAAATTTTAATGGTTATGGCCACATTCATCAGATATTCATACCGATACAGATACTTTGCGTCAGATAAACTGCAAAAACGTGAAAATAATTAAAATGTCATTCAGTTCGAACAAAACAAACAAAAAAAAACACGTTACCAAATGACAAGCATTCAAAAATAATAAAATAACAATTAAAAAAAAATATAAATAAAAAACAGCAAAAAAAGGAAACATGTTTTTTGTAAAAGTCCAATAAAAATTTTTGTTGTGTTCCTGTTAAAAAAAACAAAAAAAAACAAAAAGAAACCAGAAATTCAAAAACAATACCAATGGTTATCGCGTATCTCAACGTTGACAAGAGCAACGACAGCACCAACGACCGGAACAACAACCACATCAATATCAGCAACGACAACAGCAGCAGCAGCAGCAACATGTCGTTGGATAAACTGTTGGTCCCGGTGCCGGAACAACGCGAATCCCTGTCCGACGAAGCTGAAGCTGCAGAGGAAACAGATGCAAGCGAAGACTCAGATGAAGAACCACTGACTGAGGGTCCAAATAATGCTGTATTAATACGTACATTTCGACGCTCCTCGATCGGTATGCAACGCAAGACCGCATTTCGCAACAGGAAACTGGACTCGGTTGGGCCGCTGCGCCGGATAAGGTGAGTTCAATGAGCGGCTCAGTGAAAGCGCGTAATGAGCCAGAAGAATTCAACGATTTCACAATTGATTTAACAATTTCAAACTAGCGCATATGTGTGTGTCTGCGTATATATAGGGGAGAGTGTTTGTGACAGTGTGTGTGTGTGTGCATGTGTTTAGGTTGATGCCAATTAATTGAGCGTTTAATAGAATAGATGTTTTTGCAACGAAACGCATAAATCAGTATTGAATGTATGGAGGAGTATGAGATGACATTGTAAAGTGCAGCCGCAAAGCAATCAAATATTCAAAATAAACTGTGAAAATTTCATGGGAAATCCAATTCCTACTCCCGTACTCTAATATCGATGACACAGTGCTGCAAATGTTTAAATTTTGGGTTAGTATATAAAATTTCGAACAGTTTGAAAATTGAGTATTGAAGCGTATTCATCATATCATATGAAGAAAATTAATCTTATTTGGAAAAACACCGACTAGATACTTATGTACCTTTTCTAATTTTTGTATTGACAACCTTCCTCCACCTTTAAACCCTTCCCACAAAGAAGACATTTAATGCATCCATTTTTGAAAATTTACCTCTTAAAAGACAACTGTTGAAAAACTATCATACGATTCTGGGAGCAAATGTTCGTTGCTAATTAAAGCGAGTCCATGATGATAAAAATTACACTTGGAGCACATAGTTAGATTTTAGAAGAAGATAAATACTAGTAGGGCTTAAGTTCTCAAAGTAATCATTGCTTGTTTCACTTTCTTGAGGTGCCTTCCTTCAGTTCTAAAAGATCCCTTTTTCGACTTCGAGTCTATACTGCGGGATTTTATGAAGAGCTATTCTCATTACCCCAAAGAGTTGGGTATCTAAAAATTTTACTAAATTCTAGTAAATTTTTAAAATACAATAACTTAAAAAAATGTGTTATTCGATAACCACCAACAAAAAAAAAAAAAAAATAGAAGACTGTTTTGTCTCCATATTTCAATATCCTAGGTTTTCTGGGATAATTTTTACACATTTCAGGCAAATTATACACTACTTCTGATTTAAAAAAAAAAAAAAATAAATAACTGGCCATTTCAGCCCTTGAAAGGACTTTGACCTAGCTTCTTATGATCAATTGTGTTGTGCGTGTTATTAAGTTTGTACACAATTGACCGAGAACCGGACCTACATGCTTAACGCCGACTCCGAACGGCGATGAACGGAAAGTTCTCGTTCTCAAGAAGCTTTACATGGCATTTTGATTACTCTCTGAGGTTTGCCATTGTCTGCAGAGAGGTGGCGGCCGTACAGAAAAATTATTTTAATTCAAATATTTTTCTGTCGCTGCTGGGGTTCGAACCTGGGTTTCCAAAGTTCTTTGACATAGCGGCCACGCACTTTAACCAACTACGCCACGGACGCCACTCATATTTTGATTTACTCATATCAAATATACTACATTTAATGTAAAAATCTATGTAAACAATTTTTGAAGCCTTTAAAATACACTACATCAAAAAATTTTACTTTAAAAACTTGAAAAATAATATAGAAGTAACTTTGAATTAGGCAGTCAAAGAATCATTTTATATTATGTATGAAACGTTATACAAAATATTAGTTTTATCAGAAGAACGACCACTTTTAAGTGTATATACTTAGCCACCACTTTATCCTTATCCTTATCCTTATTCTTATCCTTATCCTTATCCTTATCCTTATCCTTATCCTTATCCTTATCCTTATCCTTATCCTTATCCTTATCCTTATCCTTATCCTTATCCTTATCCTTATCCTTATCCTTATCCTTATCCTTATCCTTATCCTTATCCTTATCCTTATCCTTATCCTTATCCTTATCCTTATCCTTATCCTTATCCTTATCCTTATCCTTATCCTTATCCTTATCCTTATCCTTATCCTTATCCTTATCCTTATCCTTATCCTTATCCTTATCCTTATCCTTATCCTTATCCTTATCCTTATCCTTATCCTTATCCTTATCCTTATCCTTATCCTTATCCTTATCCTTATCCTTATCCTTATCCTTATCCTTATCCTTATCCTTATCCTTATCCTTATCCTTATCCTTATCCTTATCCTTATCCTTATCCTTATCCTTATCCTTCAGCTATCAGCTGGTTTTTGTGTTTCTTCAGCTCTCACTTGCGAGCCCGAGCCATTTTTTTTTAGTATTAAAGCTAGCGCTCGCGAGCAGGAGCCATACAATATTTTAAAACTGCTACCGCTCACGAGCTCTAGTCAATAAGCATTTTTCCGTGCTCTTATTATTAGCGGAGATATAACTACATATGTACAGTGACTGTTATATTGAAATTTGGCAAATTTTATAATAATTTATGAAAATATCACTTATTTTTATTCGGGAATAATATGAATGATGAATAAATGGAATGGTAAATTTTTTTTCTAAATACGAAAAAAGTATTCCGAATAATTTCTCTGTTTGCAAATGGCCTTTGCTCGATTTGGTATAAAACACATAAAACACACAATTCAGAGTAATTGCTTGAAAATTTCCAAGTCTGCTGTTGAAATGACGTTTTGCTTTTACTTCGTGACCTTGACATAAGGAAAAATGAGAGAAATTATAACAATTTTTATGCAATTCCCATGACTAACCACATGTAAGTGTGCACTTCCAACCAATATAACAAGATTTAAAAAACAAAAACAAACTTGCTCGATTTCCAATACATTTCAGCTTTCAATCAAAACAACTACACGTTTTTCGGTAGTTTGTGTAGGTTATAAATAACCAAGCCACATACGACGAATAAGAAATGCGGATGCGGTCGAAATAGAGCTTTGAGTGCAGTATATCGAAGGTTTATCTGGCATCGATTGCAGGGCATTAAAGTTGTTGCGGCTATGCTATAGTCTAAAGTTTTACGTTTGAATGTTCACCCTGTATTGTTGTTGTACTCAATCTGAAGAGAGGAAGTACTTTTCAGTTTTCTGTAATTTCAGTAGAGTGGATGATAAATGTAACGGCCTTTCAGTAAAATGTCGATAGCAAGGAATTTCCAAGATTATTGCGTACATATGTCTGTACACACTACACATGTATGTATGTATATTATTGATTTAAATCTTTTAGTAAACAAAAATTCATTTTATTTAAAATAAATATTGAATTGTCAATGTCGAGCAAATGCTTACTTTCAAATTTTCATTTGAGTTACATACGTAAAACCTGATTCATAAATTCAATTGTTGCCAGAATTTACTCTTCTCGGAATCGTAACTTCCACGCAATTGCTTGGTTTCACTCATAGGACCCGATAATTGATCTGCATTAATTGCTTGTATGATTATTTTTATAAAAATCAAAATTTTAATTTTTAAAACGCTTGTATATGAATTATATCAACTCTTAGATAATGGAAATTGAGCTTATCATGATCATCAAATAATGGTTGTTTGGAGAATTGAGCGCGACATACCTTCTTAACCCCTTCGACCCCAAATTTTTTCCTGTTGTTCAAGAACTTATTTTGGTATTTGAATCATGATTTACTTACTCAAGGAGTGTTTGTGCAAAATTGTATGTCTTCACGCCCCTCCGTTTGGGTCGTAGAGAGAGTTGCTTGTAAGCAACCTTGGGCCATAGTGGCATAAGTAAATTCAAAGATATGATTTTTTATATGAAGAATTTATGTTTTTATTTGAGTTTATTACTAAGTACTGCTAAGTTTAGAATCACAAAAAACATTTTTTGTAGTGGAGAAGGTAAAAGTGGTCTGTAACAGTTAATATGCAACGTTAGCTAGAATTTAATCAATGTTTTTCGTTATACTTTATACTTTACTTATAAGTAAATTATAATGTTTATTGTAAAGAAGTCAAGCATTTGTAACGGATGTGCTTGGACATCAGTAAAAAACTCGAATGTACCACTTATATTTCCTCTCCAGCACATTTTACTTCAATACCGTTTTTCTGATGACGATATAAATTTGTTTGATCGTTTCTATCAATAACCTCAGTATCGAACAAGTCGGTAAAATACTCGACAGGAAACTTATTTTCCAAGCACTTTTTGAAAGTTGAAATGGTTTACATTTCCATCTTAGAACCTTTACGTAAATTTTTTTCGATATCACTGTCAATTTCCACTTCTTCAGTCATTTGTTCAGCTACTTCTCCAACAAAGTACTCAAAGAGTCCAACTTCAATGTTTTCTCCTCTTTCTTCAACATTGTTCCGCAAAGTGCCGCAGTCATCAGTTGGTGTGCCGCGGAAAAAAAAATAAGGCTATGTGAAGATAATACACCTAAAAATTAGGGGATTTGTAACCAGGGCTTCCAAAAAACACACAAATATTAAAAATGTACATTGCTTTTTACACATGGAAGCACTGATGACGAAGTCTCTGCCTGATGAATTATTGTCGGTCCTACAAAAAGTTGTTGAAATTGTCAATTACATCAAGTCGCGACCGCTGAACTCTCATCTGTTTAATGTAGTGTGTCAGGAAATAAGAGCAGATCATCAGTCACTTCAGTTTCATACCGACGTTCGATAGCTTTCTCGAGGAAAAGTGTTATCTCTGATTTACGAGCTAAAAAATTACACTCAGAAGTTTTTAGAGGCCCACTGTTCAGATTTTGCTTCAGTGTTTAAAAAAGAAGAATAGGCCAGGTATGGGTAGTAAAACTTGCATATCTGGCGGACATATTCGCTCATTTAAATGAGCTTAACAGAAAAATCCAAGGCAGGAATTCTTATATTTTAAAGTCTACAATCTACTTACGGAATCTGCAATACATTCTAAATTAGTCAACATAGTCGAGACATCTTCTTCATCATCTTCACTTTCCTCATCTTCAGATTGATTCCAATCGTACTCCTACATCTTGTTAATCTCTTCATTATACAAACTTCTCATATGCGGCTTCATAACCAAAAGAAAATATTTTATATCCACTATAGCCCAAAGTTGCCCACAGGCAATTTGTGAGTTTCATAAAATCATTACTTTATGTATGAAGCGCACAACTCAAACTTACTCTCCAATTAATATTATGTGATGTGTGTAGAATACAGTATTTATGTTACAAAACAATATTATTTAATTATTATCGAAAATAGTGCACTTATATCTGATAACTCCAGTTTACAATAAGCTGATTAGCTACAATTTCACTTCACTCTTCCAAAGATAGGAGGAAAAGTAACAGTTAATTTTGCATCATTTGTTTTGCTTATGATTCTCAAAACACTAACCACTAACTTTCATATAATTTAAGAAAAAAATATTTTTCGTAGCTTTAACTATAAGACGACAAACATGTGAAATTGCTTTCAGGCAACGTTGGGGCCGAAAGGGTTAAGCAAAAAAAGGAGGGTTATAAATAAAAATTTGCTTTATTTTAGTTTTGTATAAAATAGTTCTAAGACATTTGAAACTTGGCTTTAAGTAGTCAAACAAAGGACGATGTTAAAATTGAGCGTGACCGACTTTGCTTCCTATACCGACTATACTTATATAAGGACCGACTATATTTAAAACATTAGTTTGGTTTGTACATATGTAGGAACAATTTCGTTACATAATTTGTGGACAAAGGCTGGTGAAAATATCTAAATAGTTTTGACGTCCACTCAAAGAAAATTGCTCGAAATTTCAACTTTTTTTAATGACAAAAATTTGAGAATATCACTTGTTTTTACTACCTGCAGTTGTGAGTGTTCCACTTTTTTTGTTTTTATAAGAATGGAATCGAAATGAAGAAATAATAAAAAAATTATATTTATTGTTTCATAAAATGTAGGTTTTTTGTTGTTATTAAAATAAATTTATTTTTTGTGATTTTTAAAAATAAGCATTTTTAGTGCAAAAAAGCTAAAAAGTTTGAAAACCATAGTAGTAAAAAAAAACATTTAAAAACATATTTCCAGTTTTTTCAAAATAGTATGCAGAAATATATATATTTATAGAAAAATATGGTTCTTGCTGCCCGAACTTGCCCCAATGGGTTTAATGTGATTTTTTCTCGTTGAATGTCAATTATAAAATATTTTACTTCAAAATGAAAATTACATTAAAAGTAACAAATAGTAGGCCGATTTGGCTCAATTTTTTGCAGTTGTTCGTAATTACCAGGAAAAGGATTTTACGAAAGAAAATTTTGGTATGGTTGGTTTTTCGGTCGGGAAATTGGAAAAGTCGAAAATTGATTTATTTGTATAGAATTTTGTGTGCAATTGTTTCGGAATGGCTTTTCGAATGGAAAGATAGGAAATTCTTAGTGGAAAACTCGGAAAAACGCAAAAAAATGTGAATTTTTTTTCAACGACATTTTGCATTTTATCGCATGATCTGATGATTTTGAACAATGTAAAGGTGGAAAATTCGTTGTAAGGCATAAAAGATTACTGATGATTGTTCAATTCATTGTGATAAAAGACGTTTTACGTGAATTTTTTGTGGAGAAGAAACGAGATAAGTAATGCATGGCACTGTGTTGGGGTCAATGTCACAACCCGATAGATAGCGTTATACGTTGACTTAGACTGTGCTTAATTTGACAGGTGTCGTTTTGGCATTAACATTTTCTATTGAGCAAATATGCTCCTTTTTTTGCATTTGTTAATTGTAGTGATACATAACAAAAAAAGTCACGTCAATTTGTCAAAGCAATTAAACAATAATAAACAGAAATTAATAAGATTTGTTAAATACACATACTAAGTGCCCTAAACTTTTTTAACCATACTGAATGATTAACGCGTACCGTTACTTAAAAACAAGTGCTCAAAACATGAAGTGGGAGCGAAATAATAAAGGAG
The DNA here is from genome assembly GCA_943735915.1 of Pherbina coryleti. Lineage (NCBI taxonomy): Eukaryota > Metazoa > Arthropoda > Insecta > Diptera > Sciomyzidae > Pherbina > Pherbina coryleti. The sequence continues at coordinate 68,155,387 of OX030951.1, forward strand.
TTAGTCGTTTTAATTGGACGGTTGTCTGAAGAAGCTCATGAAGCATCCAACAAAATATTTAAAAACGCACGTCTACACAATAGCAGAACGTGTTCCAGGACTGCCAATAATGAAGATATTTTTCACCATCTTTTAATATCTTCCGATCCTCTTGCGACAGAAGAAAGACAAAAAATACAAAGAGTTCGCAGTAGAAACTGGAGAACTTATACAAAATGAGCTTTGTGAGCAATAAAAAATATTTTTAAAATTGTAAGCTAGCTTTTTCAATTTTATGCCGACTCCGTACGGCTTATGCTTACGTTCTTAAGAAAAATGTTAAAAACCATTAAATTTAAACTTGTATACGAAGAGTTTAATAAGTGTTAAATGGAAAGAAAGAAGATTTGGATAAAAGGTGGGGGTGTCTGTCAGCAAATTTTGCTCAAATTCGGAAATAAAACTTTTTTCCAATACATTATACGAGAATATTTTGTAAAGACTAACTTCAAGATTACAACTTTTGTTAAAAAAAGAAAGTGGGTGTGTCTGCAGGCGGATTTGATCCAAACTTATATATATTTGATATTTAAGTATGCAAAGCATTCGTACCAAATTTGAAAGCTCTATGTTTATTTTTACTATTTTTTGCAAAAAATTCATATGGAAGGTGGGCGTGTCTGTGGGCGGATTTGATCCAAATTTAAATATATTGAATTTTTAACTGTACAAAGAATTCATACCAAATTTCAAAGCTCTAGGTTTATTTTTACTATTTATGGCCAAAACTTGTATGAAGTCCTCCCACTGTGCGTCGGTGGAAATAGTAATAAAATGAACTTTTGAAAGATCTTTCTTTAACTATTCAAGAGAAAACGGCGCTAGGACATTATTCACAATTGCTGCACACTTCGTACGGGCACAGTTCAAGTTCTTCACTTGGAAACAGATCCGAATGATTTTCGATGTGCTGTCCGCTGACCTGAAGCTGTGGTTCTCTTTTACAGTGTGATAGGCCCACATTGCTTCGCTTGCAGGCATGCTCCAGTCAATAGAAGACAAAAAAACGTTGTCACACTTCGCAAAAAAGATGATGAAATAAGAGCTGCCTTGTGTATGCGAGTGAATAAGTGCCTCTCAATCGCAGCTTTTCCTCCAAAGGCTATATTGAAATGTCCATAGCATATTCTACAGCGCAAGTCACTATCTGAATTGTTTTTTTTTTTTTATAAACGGATGTTACTTTTGCAAGCCCAATATTGCTCCTTGGTTTTTTTGACATTTCACTTTTTGTTAAAACTTAAATACGCGCTGACTAGCAATGAGTGATGTGTTGCATTTTGCGTATATAAAGTGATGCAGTTGGGCAACTTGGTTGTTAGGTTTCGATGAAGTGTATTATTTTTGATACTTTTTTCTAACTTTTAATACTTCTTGAATATTTAATATTTTTGTTGTTAAATTAATCAATCTAATGTCAAAAAGAAGTACAAAGAAGTAAAACAAGAAGTATATTTATGCGACTTCGGTAAAAGAAGTACAGCGAGCAAAAAAGACGTAAAAAATTCCCAAAAGGAGTACGGTTGGTCACATTAAGTATGACAGATTTGTTGTGATGGTTATGGTATGATTAATGTGGCCAACATTTTCAGACCAAAAAGAAGTTCACGCACAAACTTTAATAAGAAGTACATAGAATAAATAAAGAATTAAAAGAAGAAGAACACCAAGATAAAAAATATGAAAAAAAATTCATGAATAAATCCACACAAGAAGTTTTATTTATAAGAACTGGAACTGGCGTAAGGCATGCCTTCGCGGACCATTGAAAGTGTTCTAAGCTGAAGACTATTTAATTTATCATCCTGGTCTATAGGTAAATTGCCAAATGATTAACTAAAATTTTAAACTCATTTTTTTCTCAAACCCATAAATGTTCTCACTACATCGATTATCAGTCTAGTCTGGTTGCTGGCCACTGACTAATTCGCTTTGTCCCTCAGCATTAGACTGATTAAGTTATACTGCGTTACCGTTCCGCCGTGACTGGGTTAAAGCCTCTACAAACAAGCATACAAACATACATACAAGTTCACACAGCCGCAGTTTCTTGACAGTCAATCGGTCAGGTTAGGAATGAGCTGGTGTTTCTATCTCACTGGATCCGTCAAATAGGCAAGCTTTTCTCTCAATCGAGCATTTTACGAGCTGTTAGAGTTCCGTTGCCAACAACGTTTTATCCGCAAGAAGGTCCATTAGAATCAAGCAGGCTATGACTACTGCAAAGACTATTCTAAAGCCAAAGCAGACCCTGAATGAACTAGAAGTCTGTATGAACAAGTCGGTAAGACTCTGTTTTCATCGCTGTGGCCCACACAATCGAGTTACAGCCACGTGAATTAGTTGCTTTGTTTCTATCAAAATTCATTGAACATTGGAGGGTTAACTTTTTTTAACATTTAACATTTTCTGACAACCAATGAACACCACTTTAGTCTTATGCTCTGTCAGACTGAGCCCTATTGACCTCAGCGAATTTTGAAGAGTGTCAATAGTTAGTTCCTTTCCCTAAATAAAATCAAATACTTTATTCTTAAAAAATAGAATACGTTGAATTTTAAACTAAATAATTGGGAAAGTATTTAAGTAAACTAGTATCGCCTGTGGTCGAAATATAAAAACCGTTTCTTTATTTTTATTGAAAAACTTTTGGCAAATTTAAAAAACATTAAATTTACAAATACTTTAGGTTAATACAATGAATGAGATAAAAATTAATTGTTTTTAAAGTGAATCCAGAATTAGTTTGATTTATTTCGTAAAGATAATATTGAAAAAAAATTAATTGACATGCATGCAACTCTTGTCAGCTGTTGTTTATGTTTAGGTTTCATAGTTTTCTGAATTGGTAACATTAAATTTTCCAGAAGAGAGTTCAACTTTACAACGTTTTATTCAAATCAAATTTGAAATTTTAATTGCATTCAAATAAAATTCGATAGAAAACATAAATTTTTCTATAAAAATTTGGCATCACTTTTACTTTCCTAATGAATTCGCCACCAGTTCTCTCGCTCAGAAGAGAGCACTATGTGAGCGGCAAACTGAAAAAAGGAAAAAGAGTATATTTTGCAGCTATGTGGGGAGCTTTCTTTTCCTTCACTTTGTGCGGATCATTTTTATAGACCTTTCTTTATGTGTACGTACTGTGGCCGACAAATATATACAGAAAATCGTCCGTCTCTATTTATATTCTTGGTTTTTTTCTCTCTTTTTTCACTCATGTGCGAACGTAACCGAACTCATACCGTAGTTTAAAGAAATAAAAAATCTAACGAAACAATGCCGAACATTTTTGTTTTCTTTCTCTCCTTTTTGTGCGGATCTCCTATGAACCACAAAGAGTAAAATACATCATACATCATTTCACCAGTTACAAGCAGGTAGATGTTTATAAAAAATATTCGATGCACCCAGATGGTCCAGATGGTCCGATATATCGGATTTGTTACGATTTTTAGCCTCGAATACGATGATCCGATATTTGGCCAAAATTCCTCAGAATGTTACGATTTCAGGAAAAATAGATCCGACGTCCGATTTCACATATAAAAATTTAAAATAAAATAATGGTCGCAACTTTGAAGCATTATTTTTAATTAAAAATCATTGGCAGCACTTCTTATCACGAATTTAACATACTAAGGAATGACAAATACTTTCGCTGCATTGCTTTCAAAACTTTTCTTTGTGTTTGATTTATTTACTGTGATGTTTATGCTAAACTGCGTCGTGGATGAAAATACATCTTATATTTGGATTTGAATAAATTTCTGATTAAAAAAGATAAAAAACTAGTTAATTATTGTTGTAAAATAAATGCACGAGTTTAATAATCTCTACTATTCTGTTACGGTATAAGTTGTGGTCTTCCTAGCTCAAATTCTGCAGAGCAAATTCTCTAATTTTGTACACTGAAAAAAAAAAGTTAGCTTAAAATTAAACACAATGTGTTCACAAAATTTGACTTTTTTTTCATATGTTTTTCAAAATTTTTAAATACATTTGATCTTACTTTGACGAAATTTGTTGCAAGCTATTTTTAAACACAAATATCGTCAAATTAATAACAATTGTCGTCAATTTTAAAACATTTTTTTCAGTGTATGTTTGTAGGTAGTATTACATTGCTTAATAGATTAAATTGCAAATAGATTATGTAAAAAAAGTAGTTTATTTAAATAAATAAACCTGAAATGTGGTCCATACATCTATATTGTATTTTATTTGCCTTCCTTCCGACAAACGCGACGAAAATCCGACGGGCTGAAAGTAAAAGTTACGATGCGAAATTTTTTTCCTGGCAACACTGGATGCACCCCTTCTTCCACTTTTATTTATTAAAAAAAAAATTATCAAAATCGCTTGAAAAATATGGGAGAAAATGGTTCCTAACTGTTTTGCCTACGCCTATTTATAAAGGGTTTTCCATTAAGGACATGACAAATTTTTTTTTAAATAAAACGCAAACCATTTGAAATATTTCAAAAACTTTATTATCGGCTTTAAGCACAATTAAAATATTTATGAATGGGTTTCGACTTCGTTCATATGGCCACCGCGAGCACGTATGCAGCGGTCGATTCGTTGGACCCAATTTTCGAAGACTCGGCCACACATTTCGACCGAAACGGCCGCTATTTCGTGTCAATGTTGGCTCTGAGCTCTTCCAACGTCGTCGGCTTGTTGGAATAGACCAATGACTTGACGTAGCCCCAAAGAAAATAGTCTAGAGGCGTTAAATCGCACGAATGAGGCGGACAACCGACTGGCCCATTTCTTGAGATAACACGCTCATCAAACTTACTCTTCAATAAAAAATTGTAACGTGTCCATATTTTCCAATTCGGGCCAAAAAAATTCGGTTATCATGGCGCGATAACGATGGCCATTCACAGTAACGTTACGATCGTTATTGTCGACGAAAAAATATGGTCCAATGACGCCGCCGGCATGCAAACCGCACCAAACGGTTATTTTTTGTGGATAATTGGTGATTCATGAAGCACATGTGAATTTTCACCCAACCAATAACGCATATTTTGCTTATTGACGAACCCATTGGGCCAAAAATGAGCTTCGTCACTAAAGATGATTTTGCGATGAAATTCATCATCTTGGCGCATCTTTTCCAGAGCCCAATCGGAGAACGTACGTCGTTTCAAATGGTCCATCGGCTTCAATTCTTGAGTCAGCTTGATCTTGTATGGGTGTAAACTAAGATCCTTACGCAAAATTCGCCGTAAAGTGGTCTGGGCGATGCCCAATTCTAGAGAACACCATGGAATTGACTGTTTTGTATCGTTTGCTACGGACGCCTGAACGGCAACGATATTTTAGACACTTCGACCAACCCGTTGTCTCACTGGCACGGCAACATCGCACAACGAATATGAAGACTCAAATTTTTTGCACTAAACTTGTAATTGTCTGTCTACTAGGGCGAGAATTACGACCAAAAATTGCAGCTAACGCTCTTAAAGTTCCGATCACCGACTCCGAATTTCGGTAGTAAATTTTTATAATTTGCAGACGTTGTTCGTTCGTGTACACTACCGTGTGTGACAGTTCGATGAATAGTGAAAGGGTACGTTCAGATATTTAATTCAAATATTTCAACTCCCTATTGGAAAAACCCTTATATAGTTATTTTATGATATTACATCATGTTGGAGAAGAAGATATTTTAATTTTTTATTTGTAATATCCTGACTCTGAAGTTCTTCAGAAATATTGATCATTAAAATTAACTGGGCTAGAAAAGTTTTTATCTATTCCTATGAATTACTAAATGAGAACTTTTAGTCACCAGACTTTCTATTAAAAGGTTTAATAAGTAAAGAAAATAACAATAAAACTTGATTTTTTGGTTTAACGTTTCGCTTTTATCGGGTCTGACAGTTACAAACAGATTGTTCTCATCATATTACAAAATTTTGTTAACTTTCTATTTTAAAATACGAAGAAAGCTTGACAAGATAACATTTATTTTGAATCACCATTTTAAATGGGGACGCCCTAACAAATGAAAAAACCTTAAGTACCCCAACCTTAAAGCAATTTCATGATCGGAATGAAAACATACAGAAACAAACCAAAACCACGACAAAATATGAATGAATGAAATATCCATCATATCCTCGAAAAACCACTGGATTTGCATTAGGTTTTTTTTCTAAGAAAAACTCACAGCCATATCTGTCACAATATGCAGAGTGATGATGAGGAAGAGAAGGATGATGAGGATGATGAGGATGATGTTGATGATGAAAGAAAAAACCCACTCATAGCTGTCTGGTCGAACTGCGGTTGAGCAGGAAGACATGTGCCAGTTACAGCAACCACAACGGGGTATGTCCTTCGCAATTATTTTCAGAATTTTTATCTGGAAATTTTTTCGTTTTTAAAGGACCTTCAAGGATGCCAAAAAATAAAATGACAGCAAAAAATTCAATAGAAATTATATTAGAGCTTAGAAAACACAAGCGCAGCTCTGCTTGAAACGTTAATACCAAGGTTTTTTTTTAGAAATTTTGACGTGCAATGCTTTAAGCCACTAGATTGAAACATACGCTGCAACAACTTCAAACAAAAAGGATGCTTTAATCGCAAACAAATCATTGCTTTTGAGTGTGGCATGACCAGAAGGTAGACACTTACGCTGCTCAATTCTAGACTGCCCTGAGATGACACAGCAGCGTCATTATATTGAAATATTATCCGCCATTATTATCATTGGATACACCAACAACAGGCAGCATTTTGAACATCATCATCGTCAGCATCGTCTTCATTGTTTAATCATCGTTGCCAAGTGCTGGAGTGTTGATTATGCTGCCAACTAAAACGAAAACAAAGCCCGTGACAACAACAACAACAACATCGAAATGTGCAATATTGCTAATGCAATGACGTCAACTTTTATAGTTACTGACATTGATGGGTCCAGCAAAAACCGTTGTTGAATGCTGTACAGATGGATATTCATCCATAAGTTAGTATCTGCTGGAAGCTATGCATGACTGTTTGTATTAACAGTCATGTTCCTGGAAATCATTTCATGCATAAATTTGTAATTCGAAAATTTTGCCACTTTTCTGCCTTTAAAGTCATGTCTACACAGAGAGTTTAGTTTGAGTTTTGCCATTGAACGCAAAATAAACTCTTGAGTTCCCCAGTACAATTTTGCAAGATGAAACTCAACTAAACTCAATTTTCTTTCTGTGTTTATCAGAAGTCAATTTGAGAAATGCCTAAAAGTATGCTAATGTTCATATAAAAAGATACGTTCAGATGCAACTTTTTAGATGACAAGGTACGTTGAACAATTTGTCATGAGAACTGTCACAGCTGTTCTAAAATTGTACAATTTACTATTTGCAAAAAATTAACAAAAAAGCCAAGAAAACTTGGTCAAGTGTAGAAGATGAGGTCTTCATGTTAGAATGGGCCGATAGAAATTCCGATTTGCGCAGCGCAAGGAAAAACTCGCATGTGTACGCAGAGATGCCTGCAGCTAGTCCTCAAGTAGAATTGATGTCACGGTGGTGGTTTTCCGAAAAAATATGAGAACATAAAAGTTAACAAAGAATCCTCACACTAAACACAATTCTGCCGATGCATCTGTGCATCTGTGTGAACAGCTATGGTTGAAATGGAGAAATTTATTTAAATAGGAGAACATATTTCAGCGCAGGCCCATAAAAAAGAAGGAAGGGAATGTTTAAAAGGAAAAGCAAAGGTCAAAGGCAAAGGAAAAGGCAAAGGCAAAGGCAAAGGCAAAGGCAAAGGCAAAGGCAAAGGCAAAGGCAAAGGCAAAGGCAAAGGCAAAGGCAAAGGCAAAGGCAAAGGCAAAGGCAAAGGCAAAGGCAAAGGCAAAGGCAAAGGCAAAGGCAAAGGCAAAGGCAAAGGCAAAGGCAAAGGCAAAGGCAAAGGCAAAGGCAAAGGCAAAGGCAAAGGCAAAGGCAAAGGCAAAGGCAAAGGCAAAGGCAAAAGCAAAAGCAAAAGCAAAAGCAAAGGCAAAGGCAAAGGCAAAGGCAAAGGCAAAGGCAAAGGCAGAGGCAAAGGCAAAGGCAAAGGCAAAGGCAAAGGCAAAGGCAAAGGCAAAGGCAAAGGCAGAGGCAAAGGCAAAGGCAAAGGCAGAGGCAGAGGCAGAGGCAGAGGCAGAGGCAAAGGCAAAGGCAAAGGCAAAGGCAAAGGCAAAGGCAAAGGCAAAGGCAAAGGCAAAGGCAGAGGCAAAGGCAAAGGCAGAGGCAGAGGCAAAGGCAAAGGCAAAGGCAAAGGCAAAGGCAAAGGCAAAGACAAAGGCAAAGGCAAAGGCAAAGGCAAAAACAAAGACAAAGACAAAGACAAAGACAAAGACAAAGACAAAAACAAAGACAAAGACAAAGGCAAAGACAAAGGCAAAGACAAAGGCAAAGACAAAGGCAAAGGCAAAGGCAAAGGCAAAGGCAAAGGCAAAGGCAAAGGCAAAGGCAAAAGCAATAGCAAAAATAAAAAAACAATTAGGATAAGACTTCAAGCAAGACTTTGGACACCAATTCGAACATGAACTAGGCCAAGGATTAGGACGAAGATTTGGGCAAGGGTTTGGACGACGATAACGACAAGAATTTGGATAAGGATTGCACAAGGATTAGGAAAAGAATTAAGACAAGGATATGTATTAGGGTTAGGACAAGATTTGAAAAATTATAATAACAAGGAATTGGACAAGGATAAGCATAAGGATTAAGACAATTTATTAAGATAAGGATTTGGACCAGAAATAGGATAAGTATAACAACAATTATTAATTCAAATATTTGAACAAGGTTTAGAACAAAAATTAAGCCGTTAGGATTAAGATTAAGGATTAAGATAAGGATTAAGACAAGTATCAAGACAAAGTTTTTGAGTAGGGTTAGAACAATGATTAGGACAATTAGGGTTTTTTTAGAACAAGGATAATGAAAGTGATTTGGAGGATGATATTGACAAGGATTCAAACAAAAATCTGGAGAAGGATTTGTACAAGGATTTGAGTTAGGATTTGAACAAGCAGATTGAGACAAGTATTATGATAAGGATTAGGAAAAGGATTTTTACATACATTAAAACAAAATCAAGACAAAGATAAATATACAAACAAAACGAGTAGGACAAAGATTCGGACACAAATTTCAACGACAATTAAAACAAGGATTAATATAAGCATTAGGCCGGGAATTCAGACCAAGATAAGGATAAGGTTTGACACGAGAATTTGGAGAGAGATTAGGACAAAGATTTGGACAAGGAATATGGCAACGATTTTGACAAGGACAAGGAACAAGGACAAGAAAAAGCATTGAAACAAGTTTTAAAGTAATGATAGATAAGAATAATGATAAGGGTAAATTCGGGAACTAGGATAAGGATACGAATAAGAATAAGGATTAAGATAAATAAGCGTTGTCACGTCAAAATGTCTACGGTTATGTTGATGTTACAGCCAACTTCATCCTTTTTTTAAACAATGTCAGTTTTACTCTTTCAGCCCCAAGGTTGCCTGAAAAAAAAATACTCAGCCGTGCACTCCGGATAAAGGAACCAAGTGATTATATATAATTAAATAGTAAATATAACTGGGCACATGAAATATTTAAAGTCTTCGAAAATTATGCTTTTTTCAGAATTCCGGTCAGGATGCTAAAAAAAGATAAACTTCACGAAACGGTACAAACTTATTAATATCCAGCAGGTCAATATGGTGGAATGATATATTCGTATCTGAGCTGTTACTTACTTACTTATCTGGCGCTTACAACCGAAGGTCGGTTTTGGCCTCGTGTAAGAAATTGCGCCAGCCATTTCTGTTTTGCGCTTGCTGGCGCCAGTTGGAAACACCAAGTGTAGTCAGGTTATCCAACACCTGATCCTTCCAACGAAGATGTGGGCGTCCTCTTCTGCGTTGACCACCACCGGGCACCGAATCGAATATTTTTTTCGCTGGAGCGTCGTTTTCCATTCGCTCAACATGACCTAGCCAGCGGAGCCGCTCGATTTTAATACGCTTAACTATGTCGATGTCAGCGTACAGCTCATACAGCTCGTGGTTCCATCGAATTCGGTACTCGCCATTGACGCAGATTGGACCGAAGATCTTACGAAGGATCTTTCTCTCGAAGGCTCCCAAAGTCTTTTCATCAGAACTGCTCAACGTCCAAGTTTGTGCTGCATATAATAGGACGGGCATGATTAGTGACTTATAGAGCGTGAGTTTTGTTCGTCGAGAGAGGGCTCTGCTTCTCAATTGCCTACTCAGCCCAAAGTAACACCTGTTGGCAAGAGTTATCCTTAGCTTTATTTCAATACTGACATCGTTGAAAGAGTTTACGCTGGATCCCAGGTAGACGAAGTCCTTAACAACCTCGAAGGAGATATTGTCAACAGTGACGTGGTTTCCAAGACGCTGGGACTGTTTATTTATTGACACTAGGTATTTCGTCTTATCTGCGTTCACTGCAAGACCCATTCGACTCGACTCTTTCGCTAATCTGGAGAATGCTGCACTGACTTCGCGCGTATTATGGCCAATGATATCGATATCATCAGCATACGCCAGCAGCATAATACTTTTGTAGAATATCGTGCCGCTGCGTCTCAAATCAGCAGCTCGGATGATCTTCTCCATCATCAGGTTGAAAAAGTCGCACGATAAGGAATCACCTTGTCTGAAACCTCGTTTGGTATCGAATGGAGGAGTGAGATCCTTCCCGATCTTAACTGTGCTGCTGGTGTTGCTCAGTGTCATTCTGCAAAGACGGATGAGCTTTGCAGGGATACCAAATTCAGACATGGTGGAGTATAAAAAATTCCTTATAGGACTGTCGAAGGCGGCTTTATAATCGACAAAAAGATGGTGTGTGTCGATCTGTTTTTTTAGGGTCTTCTCCAAGATTTGTCGTGCGTAAATATCTGGTCTATGGTGGATTTACCAGGTCTGAAGCCACACTGATAAGGTCCAATCAGCTGGTTTACGATGGGCTTCAGTCTTTCACATAGTACGCTCGACAGGACCTTATATGCGATATTCAGAAGGCTTATGCCACGGTAGTTGGCGCAAATTGTGGGATCGCCTTTCTTGTGGATTGGGCAGAGCACACTGAGGTTCCAATCGTTTGGAATGCATTCTTCCGACCATATTCTGCATAGAAGCTCATGAATGCATTTAAATAGAGCTTCGCCTCCATTCTTGAAGAGCTCAGCCGGTAAGCCATCGGCTCCTGCGGCTTTGTTGTTTTTAAGCCGAGCTATAGCTTTCAAGACCTCACTATGGTTGGGCAGCGGAACTTCAACGCTGTCGTCCAAAATTGGGGATTCCGGAATATTATCTCTATTGGCGGGATTGTTGTCGTCGTCGCCATTCAGAAGCCTAGAGAAGTGTTCCCTCCACATCATCAGTGTACTCTGGATATCTGTCACTAGATTCCCATTTTCATCCTTGCAGGAAGAGGCCCCGGTCTTGAAACCATCGGCCAGGCGTCTTATTTTTTCGAAAAATTTTCTGACCTCATTCCTGTCACCATGCATCTCAATTTTCTCGCACTCACGCATTTCCGCTTCCCTTTTCTTTCGCCTGAAAATGCGTCTCTCTTCTCTCCTCTTCTCTTTGTATCGCTCCTTAGCAGCACGCGTTACAACCGACTGCAGGGTGGTTTTGTAGGCGGCGTCTTTTTCTGCAGTGGCGTCGCGACACTCTTGGTCGTGCCACTGGTTTCGGCGAGGGCGGTGATAGCCAATCACCTCTTCGGCAGCCGTACGCATAGAGTGGGAAATATTATTCCACTGCGCGCATATATCGTCGATCGGAGGAGTGCTTTCTTGAAGCAGGAGTGAGAGTCGAGTAGCAAAGTCTTCGGCTGTTTGCTTTGATTGCAGCTTTTCGACGTCTAGCTTTCTCTGTGCTGGATTGCGCGCATTCTTGGTTGCGCACAGGCGTGTACGGATCTTGGCTGCGACAAGATAATGATCCGAGTCTATATTGGCACCACGGATCGTGCGTACATCTAAAATACTGGAAGAGTGCCTTCCGTCAATCAAAACGTGATCAATTTGGTTACGCGTCTTTTGATCAGGAGACAGCCAAGTTGCTTTATGAATATCGAGATGCTTGAATCTAGTACTACTAACGACCATGTTTCGCGCTGCGGCAAAGTCAATCAGCCTCATTCCGTTATCGGAGGTATTGTCGTGGAGGCTGAACTTTCCGACTGTTCGACCAAATATATTTTCTTTTCCCACCTTGGCGTTGAAGTCACCAAGCACGATTTTTATGTCGCTGCGCTCATAAGCATCTTCCAGGCGCTCGTAGAAGCTGTCTTTGGTCTCATCGTCTTTGTCTTCTGTCGGAGCGTGCGCACAAATCAGGCTTATGTTGAAAAATCTTGCCTTGACACGGATTATGGCAAGTCGTTCGTTCACAGGTGTGAATCGCAGAACATGATGTCGTAGTCTCTTGGCAACCACGAATCCGCATCCAAATTCGTGCTTCTCCGCATGGCCGCTGTAGTAGATATCACAGGATGCTTGCCGTGAGCAACCCTGTCCCTTCCATCGCATTTCTTGGATTGCAGTGATATCAGCCTTGTATCTTTCTAAGATATCTATCAGTTGGATAGAGGCACCATCCCAATTAAGGGTTCGGACGTTCCAAGTGCATATCCGTAAATCATTGTCAGTTTTTCGTTTGCGGTAGTCGTCATCAGATTTGGGGATCATTTTTATCTTATTTCTTTTTCGTTTCATTGAAATTTGTTTTTACGTGGTGGGCATCAAACCCAACGCACAACCCTTTAAAGGCAGGGGGAACCCGCCGCTCAGATTAGCCGTCAAACTAACGGTTGCCAGTTTGCCGTTTCTAGAGGACACCACGCAGAGGTTTGAGTCGACTTGAGACGAGTTCGACATGGATAATGCTGGCCTCACCAGGTTGAGGCAGTCAGACACGTTGCCATGTGAAGATCGCCCCCTTGACCCTCACGCGTTGCCTTGTGAGGATCGTCCTCCTTTTCTTTTTTTTTTTTTAAAAAATACTTCTGCTGGAAATATCGATATACTTCCTGAGCAAAAGATTAATGATATTTTAAGAGCTTTATTTTTTTAATATTAGGGTGGCACATTAGGATGGTAGAAACTGAGATCTGGAGAATAAGTACTAGAAAGGTACACTTGAGGCCAATGACTTCTATTGAGGTCATATTGGTTTCCTTGAGACAAAAACATTGATATACCAAACTTTAAAATCCGATAGTAAACACCAGAGATATGAACTTATATGTCAATGCGCGACCCCTACGTTCGGTCAAAAATAAAATTTTTTTTTCGTAATTTTCTTGCAAAAATACGTCATATTCGCTGGTATACGGCGAACTTTTTTTTTTGCAAATGAGGTGGTACGGTCTAGTGCACATAACTAACTAGCTAGCTTCCTAGTGAGACTAATTTAAAAAAAAAAAGTCCTGAATTTGCGTTTTAGAAATACTTTTCGCATTTATATGAGGGTTGCTATTTAGATTTCTGGCCTTGGCCAGACAATAAATGGTAACCCTTACCATCTGACTTTTTCATTGGAAAATTGACGCTGTTGAGCATACCCTTACCATACAAGATGATGAATGCAGTTCGATCCAACCAATCGACGTTGATGGAGTCGAAGTTCCACCACCCATGTTGCCATGACGAGGTTCGAGTTGCTACCCATCGGCTCCAAAACAACAAAGCAGCGGGTGCTGACGGCCTGCCAGCTGAATTGTTTAAAGCCGGCGGCGATGAATTGATAGGGTGCATGCATCAACTCATCAGCAAAATATGGCTAGCGGAAAGCATACCAGACGATTGGAATCTCAGCTTGATATGTCCTATTCTTGATAAAGGAGACCCGACAACATGCGTCAACTACCGAGGTATCAGTCGAGGTATCGCATATAAGGTCCTCTCGAGCATACTGTGTGAAAGACTCAAGCCGCATACAAAAACACTGGTTGGACCCAATCAGTGTGGCTTTCCACCTGGTAAATCCACCATAGACCAGATATTTACACTGCGTAAAATCCTGGAAAAAAACCCACGAGAACCAAATCGACACGCATCATCTCTTTGTCGATAACAAAGCTGCGTTCGATAGCCCGAGGCGGGATTGCCTATACGCAACAATGTCTGAGTTCGGTATACCTGCAAAGTTGATAAAACTCTGCAGGATGACGTTGAGCAATACAAGGTAGGAAATTACCTCTCCGAAACCTTCAATACTAAACGAGGTTTCAGACAAGGCGACTCGCTATCTTGCGATCTCTTCAATATCACCATGGAGTGGATCCTACGAAGGGCCGGTGTATATCGGAATGGCAACATTTTTTACAAAGGTGTTCAGCTCCTTGCGTATGCTGATGATATTGACATTATCGGTCGGACCAAGAGAGATGTCACTGCTGCTTTCACCGCTATCAAAAAGGAATCAGCCAAGGTGGATTTGGCGGTAAACGAGGGTAAAACGAAGTATGTGCTGCCTGCAGGCAGGGGAGCGTGGCGCCTAGGCTCTAACGTCTCAACAGGCAAATATAACTTTGAAGTGGTCAAGGAATTTACCTACCTTGGCACCGCCGTTGACAGCAACAACGATGTCGGCCTGGAGATAAAGCTAATAGATGCTTCTACGGGCTTAGTAAGCAATTACGTTGCAGAACCCTATCTCGATCGACAAAACTGACATTCTACAAGACGCTCGTTATACCTGTGCTTCTTTATGGCGCTGAGGCATGGGTTGTCTCGCAAGCAGATGCAGCCGCTTTTGGGGTGTCCGAAAGAAAAGTTTTTCGAAAAACCTTCGATCCTATTCGAGTTGGCGACGACTATCGCATTCGAATGAACCACGAACTGTATTAGCTATACGACGATATTGAAGTAGTTCAACGTATAGCAATCCAGCGACTACGCTACGATTTGTGTTGTTTAAAGTAACTTGAAATTTTATCTCGGGAAGATATGGAACCAACTCGTGAACATTTTCGTGCGATTTTTTTTCATAACTTTCGACGTGGATTATCAAGACAAGAATGCATCGATGAATTTAATTCTTTACACTCGTACGGTGATAAAGCACCAAAGGACTCAAAAAAACTGGCATAATAAATTTAATCATGACCATAATATGACCGTGAAGGTCTTCCAAAATCGGTTGCTGTGCTAGAAAACATCAATGCAGTGTGTGAACTGATACTCGTAAAGCAAGATCATCCTGTAACATACCTTGAGATTAAGGTAGCTTTGGGTATTAGTATGAAAATGATCAAAAGGATATTGGTATTGACATGATCATAGTATTGCTTGGCCATAAAAAAGTTTTGTTAATTTTGGATCCCACATAATCTGCCAAACGATCAAAAAAGGCTCGTGTCGGTTGGTGCAAGGAAATGTTGAAAAAATACGAATAAGCTGTGTATAACATCTACACAGGTGAGGAATCATAAATTTACAACTGCGGTCAAAAAAATAGCAGTGCCAGTATTAAGACAAAAAAATTAAAAAGTAAAGCGTTTTTTAGAAAAATTTGTGCATGTTTTTATTTTCAAAATATGCTTCATTTAATTAAAAATAGAGTACTTAAAAACAATATTTAAATAGATTTAGGTTTTCCAGGTAATTATTAATTTTTTTAATACTACTCAAAAATAAGGCGGTTAAAATATATCATAACAAATGGTAATTTTAATCAAGATTATTATCAGAAATCTTATAGAAAAACAAAAAAAAGGGAAGAGTTAAGTAAGAAAGATGAAAAGATATCCTTTGGGAATCTTTTTTGGGATATAACCGCAGCACAACGACGATGCATCGAATTTACGAGATTTTCGCATTTCTCAACAGGTATTGCGTACCATGCCCGTTGAACCACTGACCACAGATTGTCATTATTTGTCGGTTTCGCATCCTAGACTGCCTTTTTGATGTCACGCCATAAATTCTCAATCGGATTGAGATCTGGTGATTGCGCTGGCCACTCCATGATTTTAACCTTGTTGACCCGAAACCACTGTTTTGCCAGTTTACTGGTATGTTTCGGGTCGTTGTCCTGTTGAAAGACCCATCCGATTGGCATTTCCTCTCTAGCATATGGTAGCATTATTGAAATTAGTATTTCAACGTATTTTTTGCTGTCCATTATGCAATTTATACGGTATATTGGTCCTACGCCATAATATGAAAAGCAGCCCCATATCATCAGACTAGAGCCACCATGTTTGACGGTGTGTATGGTGTTCCGGGGGTCGTATTCTGTGTTTGGTTCACGTCTCACAAATTGTCTAGTACCTTTTCCACCAAAAAGTACAATCTTACTTTCGTCGGACCACAGAATGTTTCTCCACTTTTCAAGAGGCCATTCAAGATGTTCGTGTGAGAATCGTAATCTTTCTTTAAGATGCTTTTTTGTTTTTAAGGGAACTTTCTGTGGGCTTCAGCGTTCAAATTCTTCTCTCGTAACTTTCTCCTAACAGTTTCTATACTTGCTTCTATTTTTAACTCTTTCTTTAACTGTGTAGCAGGCAACAACGGATGGTTTTTGCTATGTCGTAACAAACGAGTAATGCTCCGAGATGACATAGCAGGTTTGCGCCCACGAGTTTCCATTCTCTTTTCATAATTTAGTGCATTTGATATCATTTTAGCTAAACACCCAACAATATTTTCCATTTCTTTATAGGTTTTACCTTGTGAATTGAGAGATTTAATGATTTCACGTTTCTCTGCCGTGCAATGCTTTCCACGCCCCACTATTAGAAAAAAAAAGAACTAATAAAAAAGGTGCACTTTTTTAAAAATTAATTAAACTTACTTTTTTTGAAAATATTTTTCTTGAAAAACTTTTTCGAGAACACACGCGCTTAACGTACCGAGCACTGCTATTATTCTGTTAGAATTATTAGACTGTTTGAGTTCAGAGGTTGGTGAACTGAACATCTCAATAACAAAGAACCGTTATTTCATTTAAAGATTTTGCAACTCAATTATTTTGAGCACTTTTCAAGTAACGGTATTTAGCAGCAAAGAGAAAAATAATCTATTGTTTGCTCGGCTAGTTTTAATTTTTATGAAATAGTGTTAACCACTGCTATTATTTTGACCGCAGTTGTATGCATATGAACCCGAAACAAACCAGCAATCGACTGTATGGGTCGATTCTGAAACGAGTTCAATCCAGCAAAAGTTGTTCGCGAAGAAGCACATCGAAGGAAATGGTTGCCCGTTTCTTCGGCATTACCGGTCATGTGGCAACTGTGGCGTCAGAGCAACGTAAGACGTTCAATTCTGAATGCTACATAATCATTTGTTTGCCACAAGTCATTAAAAAAAATCCGAAAAAATTTAAAACATTGTGTGACTATTCTGTATCATAACAATGCGAGCTTCCACACATCTGCTCCTCAAACAAAGACCTTTTTGATCAGCCAAAAAAATCAAATCCGCCGTACAGCCCTAATTTGGCACCCAATGACTTATTTATTCCTGGAAATAAACAAAAAAGTTGGTGGTAAACGATTTTCGACACCCGAAGAAGCGCTTGTTACATTCAAAACTTTTCTTTTGGTGTTATCTCAATCAGAGTGGGGAAAGTGGTACCCAAAATGGGTTCAAACGCATGTAAACGTGTATTAATTTTCATGGGAAATATTTTTAAAAACAATTAAACCAATTTTGATCATTAATATTTGTTTTATCATAGCTAGGCCAGAAATATAAATAGCAACCCTCGTGCAAGTGACACAAAAATGAGGTATTTAAAAATTTCTTAAATATATAGTGCATTCAAAATATACCAGTTTTTAAACTTTTTAAGACATTAGAGCTAAAATTTCCATTCCATTCAAAATAAGTGCTTTGGAAATGTTGAAAGCACTGAATATCAGGAATTTATTCTATAACCTGGAGTTTTAATAAAGAAACATTATTTCATAAATAATGAAAATTTACTGTTTTCATTGTTATTAAAAATTAAATCGTAAGGTTTATAAATCATGTGTCGAGTGCAATCGGAGAAGTGCACAAGAACACACAAATGCCACGACCTACCAACTGTACGTGGCCTTCATCCAACTCCAACCGTAACTACCTCGAGCTAATTGATTGTATTTCCGTTTCCGGATCACAGCTGCAAAAGCATTTAATTTATATCCGAAATAATGCATCTTGTTGCTGCAGCAACAAATCATGAAATATACATTTTAACACCAACAAAC
This sequence comes from Pherbina coryleti, assembly GCA_943735915.1. Classification (NCBI taxonomy): domain Eukaryota; kingdom Metazoa; phylum Arthropoda; class Insecta; order Diptera; family Sciomyzidae; genus Pherbina; species Pherbina coryleti. Next base: position 68,173,680 of record OX030951.1, read on the forward strand.
ATTTGTTGCATTTCATGTTAACATTTGTGCTATACAAACAATTGCCCGGGAGCACAAAGCAAGGTTACATTAATTAAAGGTTATAGCAGTATCAAGCATTTGTAGGCCTCTGATGCTTTGCAATGCCAAGGTTGTTCATTTATTTATGAAGCTTCTGCATTAAAAGCTGTTAATTTATTTATGATGTTTTACATCGTTTATTGAATATGCGACAATATTTAATATTAATTAAAAATTCTTTGTTTTTAATAAAAATTGCTTCATATTAATTGAAAAAAAAAGAAATTTTACAAAATAATTATACATATTTATTCTACGTTCTTCTTTTTCTTCTTCTTCTTCTTCTTCTGGAGTACATTAATTTCTACCATTTTTCACAATTTTTCTTTTTCTCTCTTTGTAGAAGATCTGCGCCCAGCAGCAATGCGCGTCGACCAATACGTATCGTGCCCGACTGGACGGAAAATGCGATACAGGGCGAGCACTACTGGAAGCCCACCTCGGCGTCCGGTGACTTGTGCTGCCTAAATGAGGAGTGCATAGTAAGTAATTCCGTCATAAGTAGTTGAAATGGATTTAACATAATTTCAAAGATTATTTTTTTTTATTTATTTGTTTTTTGTAACCTTTTCTACTGTTAAAACTCAACGGTTTAAAAATGTTTTGTAATTTATTTAGTTTTGTTGTCCTGTCCTGTTTTTTGAAACGTTCTTTATCTTACTTGGAATACTCTTTTAATTATATAATTGCATGCTAAGCGTTAATTCTTTAAACTTAACACTCACACGTCGGCAACCACACACGCACACATTTCCATTTCTAGTGCTTACGGAAAGTTTTTTGCACGCAACCGACCGCTACGCGTGTGTGCAGTTTGATTGATTACCCAGTAGGAAAAGTGATTAGTGTTAAAAAAACTTAAGTTGAATGTTGAAAAACTTGCATGTTCTAAAAAACACATAACAACTGAACACGCAGAGCTCCACAAGAACAGAAAAAATTGAAAAGAGTTCTGGTTTAATTTTTTTTTTTTAATTACTAAAATTAATGCAGCATAGCTGTAAATATTTCATATTGAAAGGATTACAAAAATTCTCCATTTTAAGCATTCGTATTTTTTTCAAATGTTTTTCTTAAGTTTATTGGCCTCACGAAAGTTTACGCCCTAAAAAAGTCATTATTCAATAATTGAGAAATTGAAATGAAATTGAAGACTTATTTAATACGAGGATAGTCCCAGAAGTACCCGACCTAACAAAGAAAACACAAAATTTGGGAAAAAATATCTTTATTTTTCTACTTAGTCTCCTTTAGTTCGATGTATATACGGGGCGATAAAGCTGCTGCCGGTTTAAGGGACGGCACCACCATTCTTCAACAAGAATGAACAATAAGAATACAGTTCAGTATTTAAGATAAATATAAATCAAAGTATATTATATCTGCACAATTGAAAAATCAGTCCCATTTACAAGCTGATGTCATTATTCCACTGAATCTATTCTGGCTTATGCCCTCACTTCATATCGAAAAAATAAATCTCTTTTAAATGCCAAACTTAAATAAATTACTTAAATTAAAAAGTATTCAATCAGCACATCTTTGTCAATGCTTGAGGCAAAGTTCCAGCGTTTATGCATGAACAATTTCGAATCTAACAAATTTTACGCTTCATAGACAAATGACAAATTTCAACTTACTCAACCCCAACTCCTATATCAAATGAGGCGTAACTGTTTAATAGCGTGCAGAAAACACTTTTAAACTTCTTGATGAATTGAAGCTTGATAAAAAGTTTACGTAACTATTTACATAAAATAAAATTTATCTTTCATCTTCTTACAGAAAAGTGGTCAACGCATGAAATGCTCTGCCTGCCAGCTGATTGCCCATCAGAACTGCATTCCATTGGCCAACGAAAAGACTCAATTAGCCTGTAAGCCAACATATCGTGACGTAGGAATAAGACAATATCGGGAACAAACAACGACCCATCATCACTGGGTTCATCGCAAGATGGAGAAGGGAAAGTGCAAACACTGTGGAAAGGTAAATGGAAATAAGTTGAAAATTTTGGAAAATTAATTATTTCTCCTCTATTTTTATGTTAATGTTAATGTTAATGTTAATGTTAATGTTAATGTTAATGTTAATGTTAATGTTAATGTTAATGTTAATGTTAATGTTAATGTTAATGTTAATGTTAATGTTCATGTTCATGTTAATGTAAATGTTAATGTTAATGTTAATGTTAATGTTAATGTTCATGTTCATGTTAATGTTAATGTTAATGTTAATGTTAATGTTCATGTTCATGTTCATGTTCATGTTCATGTTAATGTTAATGTTAATGTTAATGTTAATGTTAATGTTAATGTTAATGTTAATGTTAATGTTAATGTTAATGTTAATGTTAATGTTAATGTTAATGTTAATGTTAATGTTAATGTTAATGTTAATGTTAATGTTAATGTTAATGTTAATGTTAATGTTAATGTTAATGTTAATGTTAATGTTAATGTTAATGTTAATGTTAATGTTAATGTTAATGTTAATGTTAATGCCAATGTTCACGTTAATATTAATGTTCAATTTTTTTTTTAACGTCAATTTTTCATCAGCCTTTAGGTGAAAAGATCAACATGACTATTTTTCTGTGATATTGCACAATGTCTTATGCTCTATAAATCAATGTGTACTCTTTAAGCAAGTTAACTCAAGTTGCCAAAATATTCTATTTACTCTAGCTTTTTCAAATTAAAACTAAAATAATGCTGTTATATTTATGGTCCAATAAATTTTTTACCTGCACATAGCTTCAATTTTATATTTTTATTTTTTCTCTTTAAAATTGAAGAAATTTTTCGACGCCATTCGAGTCTGAAGTCACGTGCTTGTGTATAAACTGAATGAAGCGCATCTTGCGCTCAGCAGCATTTTAATTTATGTTGCAATATTTATTATGTTGCTGACAGTAGAGAAACAACAGCAGCAACAGAAACCGCAAAAGTACAACCTAACTAACTAACAACAACAACCACAACTGTGTAGGAGCCAAAGAAATATCGTTGATGTTGTTGATAAGATCTTGTCTAATTCTAAGATGGCCAAATTAAAAACGAAATAAGATGGTGATGACAGCGGAAGAACGACGACTTTACGACTGATAATTTGCAGCAAGATGTAAACACATGCAGCACAAGTGAGTGCATTAGTGTGCATTCGTGCTCTATTTTAATAAATATACTGCCAAAGAGCCGCAAACACGTTTTCCTACAACAATTACTATCTACTACACAGTTGCTGCAACATTTTTTATTCTTCGTCGTCTACAATTGCAACAACAATGACGAGAAAACAACTTTAATTTTTCTTCTTGACGTATTAATTAAAACGTAGACATTCCCACAGGATATATGGCATCAGAGAATAGATAGAAACTTTTTAGAAGATATTTGCCATGGCAAACACGTTCGTATTAAAGCCAAAGAAACAGCTGCAAAAGCAATAACACAGAATTTAAAACAACCAAAAACAACAATAACTACACGTTGCGCAGCATAGACAAGACTTTTTGCAAATGCATCGCGCAAAACATGCTTAGGATATCCGGCGTGCCATATTGATATGGCAACTATAGTTGTGGCGTGGAATGAATGCCAAGAAAAGTATTTCCGTTGTAATGGCTGTCGATGCTCTAATATGGCAGTTGGAGTGTTTGTCACTCCTTTAGTCTCCTTCAGTATCTCCTCGCTCAGTCTCTGTCATCGTCTTCAGGGATTTAGTTTTTCTATTTCGGTTCCTTGCATGCTTCGCCATGTGACGATGCCATGCATTTTTACACAACAAGCTTGCACATCCTTTGCTTTCGTTTTAAGCTTAGCTTTTAAAATTCCAACGTTTATCTGCCATTTTCACTTGACGTTGCTTTAGCTATCGAAATTTTTAAACTACTGCGGTTTCGTTTCGTTAATAATTTTTATTTTTATTTTATTTTTTATTTTTTTTTTTATGCTGTCACCAATACATTTACTGCAAAGTGTGCTAACCTGTGTTAACACATATGAACGTGTACATTCTTTTTACTATTCGACACATGTTTTTTATGCATCAGGTTAGTTGTTCTCCTTTATGACGTTTTAAATTTTCTTCTCAGCTTATCGTCTGCTTGGGACTTAGTTGAGATATTCACTATGTGCCACAGAAAATTGTGTTCTTTCAACGTTGCCACTTCTTTTCACTTTTCCCTGTTTGCTTAAAAATTCACTTGATAACACGAGCACGCTTTTTTATCTTATAAAAATCGGAAATTCATTTTTTTCTATGTGTTCAATAAGCTACTTAGTGTATTAATATGAACAGTCAGGCAAGACCAGGAAAATTTTCATTTTAATATTATTCCTTTATTTTGTTTTATGTGTGGACAAAATTTTCTTTAAAACTTATGGCTCATCAAAGGTGTATCAACAAGGGATGTAGAATTTTTTTTTTTGAATAAAACAAACAATTGTTTGGAAGTCTCTTTAATTTTTATTAAATTATACAGAAGACACATGAAAATTATGTATGAAATAAATAATGCAACACAAGCACAACCTCATCATAGCTTGCAGACCTTAACTCTTTTTTAGAAATTTTCAATCATTCTTTCGCATAATTGAGACTCTATTTCGGCGTTGGAGACTTCAATATTCGATTTAAGAGTTGGAATTGTTTGGGGATGGTTAGCGTAAATCTTGCTCTTCACATAATCCCAAAGGAAGGTCTTTTAAATTGTAAGATTTTGTTGGCCAACTGGTGTATCCAAACGTGATATTACGTAATCAGCTAAATTCGGGCGCAAAAACTGGATTGTTTTATAACTTGTAAGGCTCGTAACACCATCCTGTAGAAAGTTGAGGTCGTTTGTGTCTGTATTCTCCACTCCGACCACAAAAAATTGTTTATTTTATTTCTGTTACGCTCTCCATTGACTGTAACGGCTCTTCTGTCGTCATTTTTTAAATATTCGACCGGCCCTATGACGACTTCGGTTCACCATCTGCGACAGTCACTAGTTGTGAGTGCATCGGCATATCCTGAATAATATCCGATTGTCGGAACCCTAAATATAGCAATTTAGCTTATTAACGTAGTGGTTAATGTGAAAATGAGCTTCGTCAGACAACTTGATTTTTTGCAAAAATCACCGTTATCTATACTAAATATTATATAAAAGGCTTATCACGTATCTTCGTGCACGCTAAACTAAAGAACTACTGAACCGATCTTAAAAATTCTTTTACTAATTCAAAGCGTCATTCTTAACTTAAGCTATTGCATACTTTATTTTTTAAAACCTACCCTAAAAAGTTATTAAAATTTGAGATTAAATACCATCTAAAAAACTTCATAGAAAATTATTCATAAACGCTGCATTAAGCAGTACAAAGCTTTTTCTTTCTTGTCCATTATGTTTAAAAGCTCTTTTTGATTACGCCTTGTTTATAAGCATGATCGAAAAAAAAGCTAATGAAGCAACAACAATGTTAATTGTAATATAGACAGAATCTATTTCTTTTTTAATGAAATTCTCTACAGTAAAATGCTAAAAATAATTAAATATGTAAACATAAGCGTATGTAAATAAATATAATACATTGTCTATGACGTAGTACTCTCACAAAATAAGCGATACTTCGTCTTTATACGAAAATACAAACGAGGAAATGAGACAAATGCTGTTTTCTACTCAGACTCAGTGCTGCCAAACAGTAGCAGCGGTGCTGCCATCTCTTATCAAGTAGCTGATAAAAAGCTTTTATTTGCAGTGTTTCTAAGCTCACATTACAAAGGTTGAAGTTTTGATAAAACACTTATCAAGATCCATTTTTGTGCCTCTTTTTTATGTGTGATGGTACCATGGCGTCCGTGGCGTAGTTGGTTAAAGTGCGTGGCCTCTATTTCAACATTAAAATAATTTTTCTGTACGGGCGCCACCTCTCTGCAGACAATGACAAACCTCAGAGATTAATCAAAATGCCATGTAAAGCTTCTTCAGAACAAGAACATTCCGTTCATCGCCGTTTGGAGTCGGCGTTAAACATGTAGGTCCGGTTCTCAGTCAATTGTGTATAAACTTAATAACAGGCACAACACAATTGATCATAAGAATCTAGGTCAAAGTCCTATGGTTACAAAGTCCACAAAATAATGGTTATGCTAATTTGATAAAAGTAATTAATCCATATTAGCTAACTAGGAATAGCAGAATATCTTGTATTGCTTATATCTGGAAAAGTATGTGCGCATTAGTTTATAGTTGTAAATATGAAATCTATTTATATAAAAAGTAGTATACATTTTTATGTCACCACTTACTGCGGAAACGGGTAGACAGATTTCAACCAAAATTTCAGGGTACGTTGGGAAAGTTTCCACGAAATTAGGCAATTGGTTCGGGAGATATAAGGCATTTTAAAAATGTTCCCATATCTATATATATATATAAAAGTCGGGATTTGTGTTTGTAATTCCATAACTCAAGAACGGTGCGTCCGATTTGCTTGAGGTTTTCTTTTTTGTATTCTTATTGGCCGTACCATGGTTTGTATGTGAACATTTTTGCCACTCCTCTTTTTACCGCCCACAAATGAATGAAAATTTTATATTTCAGACGGCTTGGGTCTTATCAGACTAAAATTTAGTACTTTAGTTCATATGGTCACTATTGGCAACAGTACTTCAAATGGGGGGAGAGCTATACAAATATGCTGGGGGTTCCCCCTCTCTTATGTTGCTTAAACGTTGGCTTGTTCGGTTGCTTAAAACTTGAAAACGACTGGACCACATTGGATACTTCCTTCTGCGAATATGCAATATCGAATATTTTTGGAATTATAGGTCACACAGCAGCGAAATTTGATATTCAAATGAAATTTTCACAAGCCTTTACACTGGTGAAAATTGATGGGCGTTGGACGAGGGGTGTGGCATTTTTTTCAGCAGCCCAAATTTAAAGTATAACTTTCGAACTATAAGTCATATATCAATTTAACTCGGTAAAAACATACTATTTAGTTGTGTGCTTTGACTGGCGAAATTGAGTGACCATTTCACAAGTAGGCGTGGCACTGCCGATACAATTAAAATTTAGGTATCCAATAGCTTTGGAAGTAGGAGTCACATAGCATTGAAACTCAGAAAGGAGAATGTATTTCTACAAGAGAACTAGGACGGGCATAGGAAAAGGGGTTATGGCTTCGACCAAACAAGTCAAATTTTTGATATTGAATAACTTTGGAACTAAATGTCGCATGACAATAAAACTCAGTATGGAGTTACTAATTGCCAAAGTTCTTTCTACTGGAAAACTGGTACGTGCATTGGAAAAGGGGGTGTGGCCCGATTTTCTATACCGAAGTTAAAATCAGAGAAAATTGAAACTCATAATGGAATTGCCACCTGGGAGTGATGTTCTGCTACTGGGAAATTGTAACGGGCAGTGGAACATGAGCGTGGTGTCAGACTAAGGGACTAATAAAAGTTTTGAATTTACTTATTATTTCCAATATACTTGACGGGTGCAGCAACGCGCGCCGGGTACCGCTAGTCATTTATATTTTCCGTGGCACAATAAGAGAAGGTTAGGCACTGCAGGTTCTCTCTCGGTTGCAGTTCTTGAGTCAAATGAACTTTGAACACATGCAGAGCCGAATCTTTCGACAATATTTGGTGCATTGTAGACGTGAAGAGGTCGAGTTTTTGAGCACGGTCACGAATTTTGGTGCTTGGGTCGTTTTCACTGCGCTTTTCTTCACTGCGTCGATATTATCGTTCGGATGTCCGAGGCAAAATCGTTGCTTGCGCACAGCGTTAAGTGGTGGTTTTTTCTTTAGTTTCTGGAGCTTTAAATAATCTGCAGTCAAAACCACCCTGCACAGAACCTAAAACGTACTTAATAACAAAGAAAAAGTTCTTTGTCCCAATGTATTATACATTAAAATTGGTCCAAAGTACGAGTTCCTTGATTCAATGAATCTTTGTTCTTACGTTATTTCTTTGATATGTTATGAAGAAAAATGATTAATTAATGACACATACAACTGTTACAATAAGTTAGTCTGTCCTTAGAAATTTTAAAACAATATCAAGATATATTTTAAAAAATCATTTTCTTATTGAGGTAAAATTCTCTAATGGTTTTTTAGATATTACAACACAAGAACTGGAACAAAATTTTAATGAACACGAACAATGAACTGTTCCTTAAAATTAAGAACAACGATTCATTGAACCAAAGAATTCGTTCTTTGGGGCAATGAATAGTTCTTAAAAATCAATGAATTTCGCTTTATGAACGAGATTCTTTGATTTTAAGAACAATATTTGGTTCAGTGTGCGCACAGTGAACTTGCTCGCTTTTACCCCAGCTACGGATTTAATTTTTAAGATTGAAAGCGCTGAATTGGATGCAGTCCTGAGAATTTTAGGTATTCTTGAGGTGTAAGAGCACTATAATAAGTTGCTCCTTTATAATTTCTTCCATATTTTTCGGGATTCTTTGTCAACAAATAATTGTCAACAACGTGATGACTTCGACCAATTTTTTTCGATATTTATCGATTTGAATATCCTTCCTCATGATAAACATCAATTTGAGCAATTTCCAAAATGGTTAAACTTTTTTTTTTTCCCATTACTATTTCAATTATTAATTTATTGTTCTTCAAACTTAACCTGTAACTTTTAAACACAATTACGTGAAGCCACCAAAACAAAACTGCTAAAACACTTAGTGGCTCTAATTTCAATGTTTCTACTCAATCCATTTTGGTGAATTTTTAATATGTTTTTATCAAAATAGAACAGAAAAATATGTTCAAATAACGGTAGAAGTGAACTTTCACAATTGGTTTTCCCTCTCAATTTAAGTGTTTAAAAGTGAAGACCAAAAGCATGCAAATAATTTCTGAACCCATGACTAGGAGCGTATTTTTGAAAAAAATGATAAATCTGCCAAGATTTTTCTTGAATATTTTTATGTTTAGCTAGAGAGTAAGACTGTGTTTTTAATAGTTTTTAATTTCTTTGCACTTTATGTAATAAATCGAATTATCTGATTCTAAGGTCATTACTAAAAAATTTGTTCCAGAATTATGACTAAATATTTTATTGCTTAAATATTAAAAAACTCATCAAACTTATTTTCATTCATATATTCAATAATATATGCTCTTTTTCACGGTTTTTTTTTTATTTTTTGCAGGCTGTGCAAGGTAAACTCTTTGGTTCTAAGGAAATTGTGGCTTTATCCTGTGCCTGGTGTCATGAGGTGTATCATAATAAGGAGTCTTGCTTTAACCAGGCTAAAATTGGAGAAGAATGTCGCTTGGGTGAGTTGAGCAATATAAATAAAAGAATGTAAACTTTTTGATGGGCCTTTTTAATGGCTTACAGCTGTTCCATAAAATAGTAGTGATAAAAAAAGAACTATTTTTACTATATTTTTAATGTAAATGCATTACTCTGAATCCGACGCCTAATTCCACGTGTTTTGCGGGAAATATTTAGTTAAAGAGAATAATGCAAGAATGTTCTTCCTACACTATTTCTTGTATCAGGGGCGGTTCCAGGAATATATTTCGGGGGGGGTTTCAAAAATATTTATGTACGTTATATATATAAAGTGTAGTTAAATTTAAAAGGCCGATGTTGATTTTGAATAAAACACAAATTATTAATGAAATTGTTGTCATTTCTTTTTATTATGATAATATTGGTATGGTTCAATTATGCATGGAACAAAATATCGACCTCCATCCAAACGTACAAATTTTCGATGACGCCGAGGCATAAGTGAGGTTCTATGCCGTTAATGTGCCGAATTATCTCATCTTTTAGCTTTTGAATTGTTGCTGGCTTATCGACGTACACCTTTTCTTTCAAATAACCCCAAAGAAAGAAGTCCAACGGTATCAAATCACATGATTGGCGGCCAATTGACATCGCCACCACGTGAGATAACACGGCCATTGAATTTGTCGCGCAAAAGAGCCATTGTTTGGTTAGCTGTGTGGTAAGTTGCACCTTCCTATTGAAACCTCATATCGTCCATATCCATATCTTCCAATTCGGGCCATAAAAAGTTCGTTATCATCTCACGATAGCGAACACCATTCACAGTTACTGTCTGACCGGCCTCATTTTGGAAAAAATACGGCCCAATGATGCCCATAAACCGCACCAAACAGTCACTCTTTGTGGGTGCATTGGTTTTTCGAAAATCACTCTTGGATTATCATTCGCCCAAATGCGGCAATTCTGCTTATTGACGAATCCACTGAGGTGAAAATGTGCCTCATCACTGAATATGATTTTCTTCGAAAATTTATCATCCACTGTTGCCATTTCTTGCCACCATTCTGACCGTGTAAATGCAAGTCTTTATGCATAATGTTCATCAACGACGAGCGTGAGAGGTGCAATTGTTGGGCACGACGACGAGTTGAGGTGAACGGCTCTTCAGCCACACTATCGCGAACAGCAGCAATATTTTCTGCAGTACGAGCTGTACGCGCATGTATGTTTTCACATCTCCTACAGACCTGGTTTCTTCAAATTTTGCACGATTTTTCCGATTGTACGCACATTTGGACGATTAAATTGACCGAAAAAATCACGAAGTGCTCGATATGCATTTTGATTTGAAAGCCCATTTTCATAATAAGCCTGAATAACTCTAACGGTTCAAATTGAGTTAGTTTGAAATTGAGAAATGTCAAATGAAATGCAGAAAAAAATTTGACATTTAGGTGTGGTTTATATTCAACATCGGCCCTTGAAATTTAACCACCCTTTATATACACTCTAAACTATTTGTTGAAATTTACTATCAAAATGACCGTAAATTTTTGTTGAATTTTCTGTTGTTGCCTAAAATTATTATCTTTTGGTGTCATTTAATGAAAATAACCAGAAATTGTTTATTTTTAAACAGAAAGTTGTGCAAAATTAATTTAAAATTACTACACAAAAAATTGTAATGTTAAACTCAAAATGTGTAAAAATTTAAAATATGACAAAAAATATGCAAAATTACACGAAAATGTGTAATGGTGAACATGAAATGTGTAATTTCATTCACGGAAGAAGATTTTGTATCACTGAACTCAATCAACGTGATTTAAAATAACAAGTTCGAGGCAAAAAAAAACAAAAAAACATCAATAGTATAAAAAAAAATCAATGCAATATTAGTAAGCTGAAAAGTTTAACTTAAAAGTTTCTCTATTTCTATTTTTATTTTATTATTTTTTTATTTTCTTAAAAGTGATTACATTATTTCAATTATTTTTTTATAAATTAATTATAAAATTAATTATCATTTTCTTAAATGAATTAAAGCTAAAGCTACCTGAGTTAACATATGTTTTCACATAACTACAATTTGAATTTATTACAACTGAATACAAAAATATATTATAAAACAAAAAAACATTCTATATCTTACTTATTACTTACTTTTATTTACGCAAGAGTAATGAAATAGAGCAATGGTACCAAGGAAGGGGCATATTTTTACACATTTTTTGTTGAAAAATAAACACCAAGAGTTTCAACTATTACACACAAGTTGCGTAAATCGTTAAACATTTTCTGTGTAGTATCCAACAAAAAATGTTTAAAAATGTGCATGTGTAAATTTAGACACTATTAGTCAGAAAAGCGATTATCGTCGTAAAATTCAACAGAAATCGTACATTAGTACGATTGTACATTAGAGCGGGTTAATTTTTTTTTCAAAAAATCGTAGGCGTGGATAATGTTCTACGGAGCAAATTCAACTTTGCTCAAGAAACCGTTAGTCTAAAATCTATTTCGATCCTCTGGTTTTTCAAAAGAAGGTTATAATTTGTGTTTTTCTGCAATATGTGAAAAAATTATTTCATTTATTGGAAAAAACTTTGCTACGAAAAAAATAGCCATCCACTTTTCACTCCATATTCACTCCATATTCACTCCATATGATTGTGTGGTGCTCAGGATTATTTTTTTGTGTTAAATAGCACAAGCTGACGCTGGGGTGAAGATAATTATAATAATAAAAGTTATTTCTCTGTTTATTTGACCCGAATACAAATCTAAAAGGCCAACATAAAACCAACATCAAAATAAATAAAAACTACAAAAACCGGAATTTTTCTCCATTACTGTATAAAAAGGAATTTTACGTCTACACTTCCGATACTATCGAAACTGTGGGTTTTTAAATTAAAACTGTGCGGTGTTTGGATATATTTTATCCAAAAAATGCGGTGTTTTTGTGATTTCAGGTTAAGATTGTATGTGTGACTGTTTACAGCTACAGGCGCAATATCGCAAAAACAAACAAAAACTGGAACAGAATTCAGTATTTTAGCAATACGTGTAGAAACAGCTACAAACGTTTACAGCATAGGGGTGTGAATATTTAAAGTACAGTATAAAAAACCAATGTTTTTCTTTTTGGTACTCTTAGCCCACATAATAAGCATCAGTACATCACAGGTTCTTTTAGAATTTCGGGGGAGGGGGGGTTTGAACCCTCAAAACCCCCCTGGATCCGCGCCTGTCTTGTATACGTTACAATTTATTTAACCCTAGATTTAACCCATGGTAAACATCGCCTGTGACGCGAAGACATTTTTTTTTTCTTGCGATATTGATTAAATTATGTGATCAAAAAATATGCCTAATGTGTAAAAAATTAATTGTTTTTTGTCTATTTCTGTTACCAAACATGTTATAAATATGCTTTTTTAATAAATTTCGGTTTTTTTAATAGTGAAATTTGAGTTTTCTATAAAAGTCGTCTCACAGGTGAAGTTTACCATAAAAAAATTATAAAATATGTTAACCACTCTAGGGTTAAAATCCACAATTCGTGATTGCTTGAATTACAATATACAGTGGGGAGCAAAACTGTCAACATGTTTGCTAAAATCAACTAAATGTAATTATAGCATTGCTCTTTCCGCAGTGTCAGAAACATTTATACCCCGAAATAAAGGAAAATAACGAAATAACTTTAATGTACTTAAATTAGAAAACAAAACAGTATTATTTCACTCTTTAACAAAAATATATGTTTAATACCGCTTATAAGTCATTTTGTCATGTTTGCACCACTGTAAATTTATGCAAGAAAACTCTCGCTACGTTGACAGTTATGACTGGAATAGTAAATTAGCTCAAAATTCTGAGCAGAGGCAAAATAAATAGTTGATCTTATTCAAGCTTTGACTGTCTTGTCGATGGGTACAATTATAGGCTTGGGCATTTTAGTTCACCACAAAGATCGCTCTTTTTAGTTCAATCGTATGTAATGAACTAGTTCGTTCATTTAGTTCTTTTAGTTCGTTAGTTCTTTTTGTTCGTTGCATATTTGACTTCGTTTGTTCTCTTAGTTCGTTAGTTCTTTTAGTTCGTTCGTTCTATTAGTTCGTTAGGTTTTTTAGTTCCATTGGTCTTTTAGTTCGTTTCGTTTACTCGTTCATGTCCAGGTATATGAAATTAAACAAGCTTGGTATGAATATGTGATAGACATCAAATCCAACATTTCTATAAGTGCAGACACAAAAAGGCTCAAAGCAAGGACTCAAACCATAGCTTGATAAATTCAGCTATTTTTGCTCTCGTTCGTTTTGCTCCTACTCGCTGCAATATCAATTGAACTAAAATTAACTACAAGAACGAGAAACACTGAACTAGATCACATAGTTCATGAGTGGGAATCGTTCAATTGAACTAGTTCGTTCATGAACTACCCAAGCCTATACAATTATTTCCAGTATTTTCTTCTTAGCAAAGTAAAAAAATGCGAAAATTACCACGATACGTTGAAGACAAAGTTATTGTTCTGATTAGAAAAGGTTATTCAGCTTGGAAAATTGCCGAAAAACTAAACATAAGTCGACAAACAGTAATAAATGTAAAAAACAGGCAACTTATTGATGAAGTTGTAAGCATTGGAGGCCGCCCAAGGAAGCTTACTGATGGAGATGCCCGTTCTATTGAGCAATTATTACGAAAACATAAGTGTAGAACTCCTCGAGAAGCTGCTGCACAGTTAGAACTTCAAGTGAGTTCATGGACAGCACGACGTTCCTTGAATAAAATAGGTATGGTTGCTGCGGTTAAGCAAAAGAAACCCGCTTTGTATGAGCAGAATGTTTTTTTTTTTTTTTGTTTTTTGTTTGTTATTAACTTATTTATTAATCTATCATATATGAAGTACAAAACATTCCTTAGACTATGGAATAATGTAGGTACTTACGTTAATTTCTTTGTAAATTTAACAATTTTTTTTAAATACAAGCCTATTGTCAGTAATTTCCAACTCAAAACAAATGAAGTTAAACTGAAGGCAAGACTTAGATATAGGATCACATTTGCCATAATTGGTATAGAAACGTGGAATATAAAAATATCTTCTTCTAGCCCTCAGGCATACTGAAGGAACATACAAATTATATAGCGAAAGAAGTTCAGAACAGTCAATATGATTACTTACTATATCTCTCGCAAATAATACCTAGATCTTTTATGCTATTGACGCATTCAAGATTCTCCCCATTAATCTGATAAGTATGACCAGTTCGATAATGTGATCTGGTGTACAGTACACTTTTACATTTAGCGATATTTAAATGAAGACAATTATCTTCGCACCATTTAGACATAGAATCAATGTCCAGTTGTAAGTAACGGCAGTCTATTTCGACCTGATTGACTTTATTATTTTCAGATCATCCGCACAGAGCAAACATTTTGAAAATCTTATCCTTGAATCTTACCCTGATGGAAGGTCATTCGATGCCCTTCATATGGTTATTTGTAAACATAGCAATATGGGAAACTGTTGATCTACCCTTAACGAAGCCATGTTGTGCTTCAGAAATTTTATTTCTGATCTGATTATAAATTTTGCTCTTTACAATTGCTTCAAAAACTTTCGGTATCAATTTCAGTTTTGAAATGGGTCTGTAATTGATTTAGACGCTTTACTTAAAAAAATAAAAAAAATAAATAACTGGCTATTTCCGCCCTTGAAAGGACTTTGACCTAGCTTCTTATGATCAATTGACCGAGAACCGGACCTACAAGTTTAACGCCGACTCCGAACGGCGATGAACGGAATGTTCTTGTCCTCAAGAAGCCTTACCTGGCATTTTTATCACTCTCTGAGGTTTGCCATTGTCTGCAGAGAGGTGGCGGCCGTACAGAAAAATCATTTTAGTTCAAATAATTTGCTGTCGCTGCTGGGGTTCGAACCCAGGCCTCCAAGTTCGTTGATATAAAGGCCAACTTTAACCAACTACTTCACGGACGCCACTTACTTACTTACTTATCTGGCACTTACAAACGTTGGTCGGTTTTGGCCTCGTTTAAGAAATTGCGCCAGCCATTTCTGTTTTGTGCTTGCTGGTACCAATTGGAAACACCAAGCGTGGTCAGGTTATCCGACACCTGATCCTTCCAACGAAGATGTGGGCGTTCTCTTCTACGTTGACCACCACCGGGCACTGAATCGAATATTTTTTTCACTGGAGTGTCGTTTTCCATTCGCTCAACATGACCTAGCCAGCGGAGCCGCTCGATTTTAATGCGCTTAACTATGTCTATGTCAGCGTACAGCTCATACAGCTCGTGGTTCCATCGAATTCGGTACTCGCCATTGACGCAGATTGGACCGAAGATCTTACGAAGGATCTTTCTCTCGAAGGCTCCCAAAGTCTTTTCATCAGAACTGCTCAACGTCCAAGTTTGTGCTGCATATAATAGGACGGGCATGATTAGTGACTTATAGAGCGTGAGTTTTGTTCGTCGAGAGAGGGCTCTGCTTCGCAATTGCCTACTCAGCCCAAAGTAACACCTGTTGGCAAGAGTTATCCTTCGCTTTATTTCAATACTGACATCGTTGAAAGAGTTTACGCTGGATCCCAGGTAGACGAAGTCCTTAACAACCTCGAAGGAAATGTTGTCAACAGTGACGTGGTTTCCAAGACGCTGGGACTGTTTATTTATTGACACTAGGTATTTCGTCTTATCTGCGTTCACTACAAGACCCATTCGACTCGACTCTTTCGCTTACCTGGAGAATGCTGCACTGACTTCGCGCGTAGTATGGCCAATGATATCGATATCATCAGCATACGCCAGCAGCATAATACTTTTGTAGAATATCGTGCCACTACGTCTCAAATCAGCAGCTCGGTGCATCATGATCTTCTCCATCATTAGGTTGAAACAGTCGCACAATAAGGAATCACCTTGTCTGAACCTCGTTTGGTATCGAATGGAGGAGTGAGATCCTTCCCGATTTTAACTGTGCTGCTGGTGTTGCTCAGTGTCATTCTGCAAAGACGGATGAGCTTTGCAGGAATACCAAATTCAGACATGGTGGAATATAGATAATTCCTTATTGGACTGTCGAAGACGGCCTTGTAATCGATAAAAAGATGGATTGTGTCGATTTGTTTCTTCGCGTCTTATTTAGACGCTTTCACGCTTTTTATTTAGAAATATCCAAAAAACTTTAGAATTCTTCTTAATATTAGATTTAATAGACAATAAGTATTGTTAGTAGAAAAACTTCTTCAAAGATAAATACTCTATTCTGCATCGAACGTATTCCTCCTTTAGAGAGGGAAAAGCATTCGCTTTTTAAGCAGTTTGTTCTGTTTATATTTCAAATTACAAAAGCGCCTATTGAACCACACCGGTTTCCTTCCAACCTTTTTCACCTTGAACGGAATACACTTCATTTACGACCATCATAAATGATTCAGAACAGTTTTCAAGGCTTTCTGATACGAAGACCTCGCTCCACTTGAATGTTTTTAGAAACGAGTTAATCGCGATATAATCGACTTTAGAAAAATGACGTTCTAAATTAAAGCTTTATTAAAGCATGCATTAAATGGCCTTGTGATGTATGCAATTGTTGAGGATTGGTACTATTACTTCTCTCAACCTAGTGTGAAGATCACAGTCAACAAACACCAAATCTAATATACGTCCTAAAGAGTTTTCAACATTGTTTAGTTGGACAAGATTCGCAGACTGTAGCAAGTGAATAGTCATATATTCCTTTTCACTTAGTACGTTAAAGCTACACTTAAATTTTTCCAAGAGCGGAAGGATTGGACAATTCAGGACTGGAAAAAAGTCATATGGTGTGACAAGATAAAGATAAAAATAAACCGATACCAAGCAGATAGTAAGGCAAATTTCTGTTACCGTCCCCAAGAAAAACTAAAGCGTGGACAGGTAAAGCAAACTGTCAAACACAGCGGCGGTAGTTTGATATTTTGGGAATGCTTCTCGTAGTGGCATGTTTGTCTCTTATTTAGAATACATCAAATAATGAATAAGAGATGTTTGTCCATATTCTAAGCTCACAGCTGCCAGACTTCGTGGATAATTGTGCCTATCCAGCAGAGGAAGTAATTTTCCAATAAGACGGAGACCCGAAGCACACTGTAAAAATTGTCCAAACCTGGCTCAAAAACCAAATATTTCAGACTTTTAAATGGCCAGCACAAAGTCCTGACCTTAACCCCATCGCAAATTTGTGGACATATACTAACCGTCAGCTGGCTCAAAACCGAAATCCACCTTCCAACATGGACGAATTGTGGTGCCGGGTACAGACGGAGTGGACCAAAATACCACACTTAATTATTGAAAAGTTGGTGGAAAGTATGCCCAGACGCATAAAAAGCGTAAAAAAAATAAAGATTTATGGACAAAATATTAATAGTTGAAGGAAATTTAGCTCTAAGTGTACAAATGCAAAACTGTCAAAATTACTTGTAAGTGGAATTAAACATACATTTTTGTTAAGGAATGAAATAAAATCGTTTTGTTTACCAATTTAAATACATTAAAGTCTTACATTTATTTTGGGGTACAAATGTTTCTGATACTGCGAGAAGATGCAATGCTATAATAAGATTTAGCTGATTTCAGCAAACATGTTGACGGTTTTGCTCCCCACTGTAATATTGAATTAAGACTTATATATCACGACGTAGTGACACAAAGTGGTTTCAATTTTCAATTCAATGCCTTTAGAAAATGTCAGTAATTTTTCCCTTAACGCTTTTTTATGGTTTAATTTAAAAAAACATTTAAAAGGACAAAATCGACCTATTCGAGCTTCAGCATTAAGCACAATTTGTACAATTATTTCGCCATTGAAATCCAAGCTGATGAACATTAAGCTTTTCATTGTGCTTTTGTCGTGACTCCGTTAAATGATAGCTTTTGTATTTAAAACGCCAATAATGACAATAAAATATAATTATTTTTATTGCTGATAACTATTATTGGATTTTCGTTTCAATTTCAATTTAAGATTTATATTCAATGCTCTTGAATGCTCTTCGATTTTATGTTAATACTTGTTATTTTATGCTGTCGTTTTTTAAACGGTGTCACGCTGTCAAATTGAGTACGCTTTGTGCTGCTTTAATGGCTTTTGAACTTTAAGCGTTTGCTTCTTACTTAGCATGATATTAAATATTAAAATCGTTTTTGTAGAATCATGAAAATATTTGCGAATTTATAATTCTCTTCAATCATACGCAGTGATGCTTTCAATTTATTATTAATCAGCAATTTTCAAAATAAAATTTTTTTTAAATCAAACAATAATATGATATAAAATATCCTTTCTATAATATGAACAATAAGCGATACACAAGGAATCGCTTTCACACACACACACTTAATCATTCTCACTTACCCTAATGCGCCTTGAGCTGTCACTTTGATGACACTCCGAATTAACTGACATTGTCAATGTACACACCCTTCGGTGTAGCGTACATAAATCAATGGCATTAAACACAAGTTGTCGATGTATTTGTATTCGTAACTGTTTATATGCAACATGATAATTTTGTATATTTATTTTTTTTTTTTTTGTTTTTACTTTTCAATAGCATTAAAATAATTAACTGTTCTGGTGCGCTGATGAACAGTCATTCTGTGTGAGTTTGTTTGTTTGTTTCCGTGTTGCAGGATTGACTTTGCTGACATACGTTAATGAAGCTCGGTTTTAAAAATAATAAATAATGCAAAATCAACACATCTGCACAAATTTTCCAGCTCATCTGATATATAATGAACTTCAGTCATTGAAACTATTGCTAGTGCATCGTGGCGTATGAGGAACATAATTGAAAAATAAAATTATTTATACGAAATAATTCGAAACATGAAACCATTACAGGCAGCATTTATTGATTAAAACTCAAAACCATGACATTTTGAGCACAGATAAATATAATTAGAGGTACAAGTATTAAATAGAAGTCAGTAGCCAACTATTTGTTATTAAAAATTTATTTCGATTGAAAAGATATTTTTTCACAATTTGTCAATTAAATAGGAGATATTTAAAATTTTAAGTCATTTAAAGCAAATATAAGTATTATTTGAACAAGTAGTTTTTGAACAAATATTAAAATTTCAAACGTTTTAAATAAATAAATTTTGTTTGGAAGTTATCATTTTTGTATGCTAGAGATGAATGCTATTAAAAAAATTTGGAACCCATACCACGTAAAGATTTTAATTTGTATTTTTCTTTAAAAGTTGTAGAAGAAAATTGTAAAAATGCAGTTTTGAGCAAAAAATCCAGGATAAGAACTTTTATTTTGCAACTTGAAAGGGATCGAACTTTCAAACAAAAATCATAACTTTTCTCACTTCGACTCAAATGTCGATATCAAGGACCATAGAAGGGAACTTAAGCATAGTTTCATAGAGAAATTTTCATTTTCCGGCTCTTTATTCGTTTTTCTAAAAAAAAAGTAAAAAAAAAAATGTAAATTTGCTTTGAAATAAATTTAATGTGACCTTCTCATTCAATTATATTCAAAATTAATTGTTAAGCTTAAGGCCAAGTATGTTAATAAAGTAACTCATTTGATGCAGCTAAGCCAAAAGAAGGACTATTTTTACGATTAAAGGGATAATGCAAACTTTTTATGCAAGTATATACAGTGGCGGCCATACAATTAGAAACACCCACTTAGCATTTTAATTTTATATCATCACTACTTCCTTACAAAATTAAAAAATAGATATCATATGTTATAAGGCTCATTTATTACTGTATATTAGAGTGTCCCTTATTTTGCGATTTTTGGAAATGCTAAGGGGCTGAAAGGTTTTTTTATGCGTTTTTATTTTCTAAGAACGAAACTAAAAAAAATTTTTTTTTACGACAACGTTTACCCGTGCCAATCGGGCCCGAAAGTTTCGAAAAAATGCCCATATTAGACCATATTTGCACAAATTAAAAAAAAATCTTTTCTCTGCTTTTTTTAAATGTTTTACATTTTTTGGAACACATACATAAGAAATATGATATCTACAAAGTTTTTTTATGGTGGGCGTGGTTACCGCCCCTGCTGCGTCGAAATTTCTCCCGCAGCTTTTTCCCACTTTTTCATGAAATTAGTGCAATTTAGGTTTTAATATCAACAATAAAATAATACATTTTTATTATGCTAAAAGTATGATTACATTTCATTAAATTCACATTATGTACTTACAAAAATTAACAATAAATTAAAAAACTAGTATTTTACCCTGCGGCGGGCGCGCAACAAGCTAATACCTACAAGTAGTATTATTGCGGCTTTTCAACCGAAAACATAGTTTTTTTTTATAAATAAAAAATATCAAAAACCAAAAATGTATGCCCCTGAAGGGTTAAATTTTAATAAGAAATACAAATTAATCATAAGTTTTTTTTAAGAGTATGTATTATTTTTTTTTGACAGTTCTACTACATTTTCGAGTATTTTGAGCCACAATAAGTAGGTTTCGTAGCTGCGCTTCTGATTTTGTAAGCTCGAGAAATTCTTGAGCAAGTTGTACCCCACGCTCCGCAACATCATTTACAACACAAAGATCTTTAAAATAATTTTTTATTCTCTGGTATTCTTCATCTTTTTCCCATTCGTCAGGATCATATTTTAAAAAATTGCATGTCAAACTAAACCTATGAAATAGATTTGTTGTTCGACAAGATCCAAAACAATCTAAATCTTTTTTTGTCCATTCATTTAAAGAATTTGGGTTTGCGATTGGATGATTACATGGAAACTTCTGACCTTGCAATGCTGTCACCATACTGCGTTTTCTCTCAATAGAAACTGCATTATCGAAAAAAGCGAGTGCTACAAGTTCTTCGCCAAGGTATCAAAGATGCCTACCAAATTTTTGACTTGCAGCAATGGATATTTTTTGTTAATTGTCTTGTATGCGACCAAATCTTTTAAAAAAGACAGATCCTGATTTGAAGCTTTTATGCTATTAGTAGCTTCAAAACAGACTTTGATGCATAGTAGAACTACAAAAATACAGACTTGACGGATTCCGATAATAATGAATAGCATAAAAGCTCCAAATAAGGATCTGTCTTTTTTAATTAATTTGTATTTCTTATTATAATTTAACCCTCTAGGGGCATACATTTTTGGTTTTTGATATTTTTTATTTATAAAAAAAAACTATGATTTCGGTTGAAAAGCCGCAATAAGACTGCTTGTAGGTATGAGCTTGTTGCGCACCCGCCGCGGGTTAAAATACTAGTTTTTTAATTTATTGTTAATTTTTGTAAGTACATAATGTGAATTTAATGAAATGTAATCATGCTTTTAGCATAATAAAAATGTATTTATTTATTGTTGATATTAATACCTAAATTGCACTAATTTCATGAAAAAGTGGGAAAAGGCTGCGGGAGAAATTTCGACGCAGCAGGGGCGGTAACCACGCCCACCATAAAAAACTTTGTAGATATCATATTTCTTATGTATGTGTTCCAAAAAATGAAAAACATTTATAAAAAGCAGAGAAAAGATTTTTTTTTAATTTGTGCAAATATGGTCTAATATTGGCATTTTTTCGAAACTTTCGGGCCCGATTGGCACGGGTAAACGTTGTCGTAAAAAAAAAATTTTTTTAGTTTCATTCTTAGAATATAAAAACGCATAAAAAAACCTTTCAGCCCCTTAACATTTCCAAAAATCGCAAAATAAGGGACACTCTACTGTATATCCTAGATATATTTCGAAATGTAGGAATATTTGTGAAAGGTGCAAACTAGATTTTCTTATTGGACTCAAAAAACGCATTGGTCACGGAATTAGAAACGATAACAAAAGTAATATTTTATTCTATCTTTTTTAAAATTGTATTATAAAATAATGGAAAAACAACTTAGTACTTCGTAGGATAACCCTTATTTTTTATAACTTCTGTCAATCTCCTTGGCAAACTCTCAACCAAACTTCGGCATCTTGAGGATGGTATCGATTCCCAAACTTCTTTTATATTTCGAAAATGTTCGTCATTATTTTTGGGTATTTTTGTTATTAAACCTCTTTCGACATCTGCCCATAAATTTTCAATTGGGTTTAAATCTGGACTTTGCGGTGGCCACGACAAAACATTAGTATTCGTATCCATAAACCATTGCTTCACAACTCGGGAAGTATGCTTAGGATCGTTATCCTGCTGGAAAATATACGTAACTGGCATATTTTCAAACGAAAATGGTTCCATTACAGTTTCCAGTATATTTTTATATTGGTGTTGGTTCATTCGTCCATCTATGCGATGTATCGGGCCAACGTCAAACCAACTGAATGCACCACATACCATCACATTTCCTCCAGCGTGTTTGATAGTCTTGATAGTGTATCTGGGATCCAAAGATTTGTTCACTGGCCGTCTTACATAAGATTTACCGTCTGATCCAAATAAATTAAACTTCGATTCGTCACTCCAGAGGATCTTTTTCCAAAATGTAAGAGGTTTTTGCAGGTGCTCTTTGGCAAATTGTAAACGCTTCGTCATATTTTTTTTTTTGAGACGTGCGGTTTTTTCCGTGCAATGCATCCATGTAGACCAGCTTCTTGTAATCGACGCCTAATGGTTCTACATGAGATATTCTGCGATATTTAAGGCATTACAATGGCATTAATTTCAGTTGAGGTCAAAAATGGGTTGGCTTTACTGGTTCTACAAATAATTCTATCATCATATGGAGTGGTTTTTCTTGGCATTTGAATTCTTTTTGGGTTCTCAAAACTTCCTAAATTGCCTTATTGCTCCAAAAACCATTTTTTTAGAACAGCAAAATCTTTTTGCTATGGCTGACATTGATTGTTTTTCGTCTTGATAGCAGCGCACAATTAATTTACGAAGTTCTGGCGTGCACGACTTGTTTTTACCCATATTTACACTATATTATAATAAAAATTAGTTAACCCTAAATTAAAGAAATAAAAAAACAACAACTTACGTTGAAAATATAAAAAATTTCCAAAATTAAGGTACGCGTTTCTAATTATGTGTCCACCCTCATAAACACGTTGTGAAAAGAAATATAAGATTGAAGTCATCGTTTCTAATTGTATGGCCACCACTGTAGGTGTAATCTGTCCATTTTCAAGCTAACTAACTTTCAATTTTGACTCTTACCAGTTTTGATTCTTTTCCATTCATGACTTTTTTATGACTTTTTCACTTCTAGGCCATTTACGGTATGATGATGGGACTAATTTTGCTTTTAAATTAAATTTTTTTCTAAAAAAATTATCAAACACCAGCAACGTGTGCTTTGGATACCAATAACTCATGGTTATTAATTAGGATGGCTATAGGGTGCGTCGTCCGTATGCGCCTCTCATTGCATGCTATTTCCATATGTTTATCATTGTTTATCATGGAATTTAGCTACAAGCGGATTTTTTAATTAATGTGTGCATAAGAAAAAAACTGGTCGCAAACAAGTGCACGTTGTAACGTCAAATTTAACAGTATCTTGGTATTAATCGTAAGAGAATTTTTTGTTTTACATAACTGTATAATTATTTTTTTTTTAGAATTTTGTACAGTATGCAAAATTAGTTCAACCAAAGATAGTGAACGCGAAATAATTTGATTTTCTACATTTGTCTCACAAAGACATTGCAAAAAAATTAAGCGTTGCAAAATCGACAGTAACTCTCGTGCTGAAAAAAATTAAGTGTATGCTTGACTACGGAAAGAAATCTTGGAAGTGCACGAAAAAATGGATTCAATTCAGAAAAAAGCTTAGGCAGTGATGGATAACCCTGAACCAAATGAGCTAAAATCTTGATTTTCCTGAGGTTATGTCAAATGTTTTTAAAATATGTATTAATTTTTATTTTTGTAAAAAAAAAATATATAGTTTTGGTACCCATTTGTTGTCGACTAATTTTTTCCGTGTACACACCTTATTTGTAATCATCGGTAATCAATTAAAGCTATTCCTGAGGATAATTATTTCTATATTTGAAAAGGGTTTGCTTATTTGATCGATGAAATCAGTTCTCATTTCGATCAATAAATGAGTTTGAGTTATGGAAGGCTTTAATATCAATAAAATCCAATGCAGTAGGAGTGGATGGAATTTCTTTAAAGTTTTTAAAAATAATATTTTCTTTCATTCCTCAACATCTTTTGTTTATGTATAACTCAATACTCACAAGATCAGTTTTTCCAGATAATTGGAAAGTGGCAAGAGCTATTCCAGTTCCAAAGAATAAAAACCCCGTAACGTTCTCAGACTATCGTCCTGTTAGTGTTTTACCAGTGTGTTCCAAAATTTTGGAAAAACTTCTTAATCATCAAATTCTTGAACACTTTTTTTTTTTTTATTTTTTTAGCTTTGAACCAAGGATTTCAGGTGGAAAACCTATTCAGTCAAGTCTGCCTTGGTTCAAAATGGGGTGATAGATTACTGGGAAGGAAAGGTCAATCAAGTGAAACACGTGTAGGATGTTCTAAGAGTGGTGGAAAGCCAATGAATCATGTGAATTTGAATCAAAGGCAAGTGTTATGCCTTTACCTCAGTCAACTCAAGTTATAAGGCAATCTCATCCACAATCTTCTCTACTACCAAGTACGACTTCAAGCCGTAAATATTAATGAGTTTTCAATTTCAGTTGATTAGAAATGAGGATAGAAAATTTAGAAAGGTTTAGAGCGAAGGACCATGGCCTGGCCGGGAATCGAACCCAGAACCTTTAGGTTTCAGTCGAGCACGCTACCTACTCGACTACCGAGGCCGCCCAAAAAATTTACTTCAGTGCTTATTTTTTTTGATTTTCAAAAGGCATTTGACTCAATCGATCCTGAGATTCTTCAAGCCAAGCTATTAGCCCAATTTATATTCGCCTGTAATGCTTATGAGCTGGTGCGTTCATTTCTGAAAGATAGTCGACAATTTGTTGATTTTGGAGTGTCATGGTCTTTCACATTACAAATTCATAGAGGTGTTCCGCAAGGATCAATCCTACGTCCGCTGCTCTTTATGATGTACATGAATGATATTTTTAGTTGTCTCACTTGTTGTTGCGCTCATGTATATGCTGATGACGTACAGTTGATAGCATCGATGAAAGATGCAGATATGATCAACTTCGTAAATGATATAAGTAATGACTTAAATAACATTTTTAACTGGTCAACGCTAAATTGCATTAATCTAAATCCATCAAAAACAAAAGCTATCCGAATATTTATATAAACAATGAATATATTCAATTTGTATCTAATTACCGCACCCTTGGTTTTTATCGATAATCGCCTAACTTTTGATTTTCACATAAACTTCTTAATTTCTAAAGTTTCTTTTGGATTGCGAAGATTATACAACATAGGGTACTACGTACCAGGTAGCATTAGGAGAAAAATTGGCCATGCAATCTTTATGCCAATATTCCTATATGGGATGGAACTCTATACTGGTACATCTCAGGGAAATATGGCTAAATTAAAATTTATTCCCTCGTGTTATTCGATTTGTTTTTCAGCTCCATATACGAGATCCATTATCAGCTTATGTTTTACAATTCTTAGGGCAGAGTTTTGAAGACTACATTAAAATAAGACTTCTACTTATTTTATTTTTAGCCTTTATTGGCTTACAGATTATAATGAATTAAATAAAAATTAAAAAAATATATATAAAAAGGGTTCTAGTGACGTTGCGTTTTAACAAAATTGGTGTGTTTTGGGTTTTTTGTTGTCGAAAAAGCTTGGTGGAAGAAGAAAAAGAAAATAGAAAGAGTCTGTTTATACGCAAAAATATACACGGCCGAACACTATCACTAAACTAGAAGGATTAAACTAGTAATAATTAATAGATTTCTTAATGTTCTTATGTTTTATTAAAATGTATTTTTTTTAATTATTATATCTTTTTATACTACATTCGACTTAAAAATATTTACAATACAGATAAAATCATTAAATTAATATACGAGGATTTGCCTTTTAAGTCTTACGCCTAACAATGAAAAATAAAACAGTGGTTAATCAGTGAAAATGCTTTTATTGTTTTACAAGATATTCTCCAAGAAGACCAATATACTTTTGCATTCATATGAACCATTTTTCGAAACAATTTTGCCACTCCGAAGTTGGTATCTTCGAAACCAAGATTTGAAAGTAGAAAAATGCTGGCGACGGATTTTTTCTCAATGTGAGGGAACAAAAAAAAAGTTCATTGGGTGCCAAGTCGGGACTGTAAGGCGGATGACCCATCAATTCCACGTTTTGAGTGCTCAAAAACTGTTTTGTGTGAGCTGATGTGTGGGAACTCGCATATTCGTGATGGAGGTTG
Organism: Pherbina coryleti; assembly: GCA_943735915.1. Classification (NCBI taxonomy): domain Eukaryota; kingdom Metazoa; phylum Arthropoda; class Insecta; order Diptera; family Sciomyzidae; genus Pherbina; species Pherbina coryleti. The sequence continues at coordinate 68,200,384 of OX030951.1, forward strand.
ATCTTCTTTCAAGGTGGTTGGTTTGACTCAATTCTCCCAAGACTTCTGTACCTTCTTCAAATGGTTATGTACCCTTCAGCATTAACAGTTCTCCGTTGCTCAAGTGGTACAGGTGCAACATGGCCGGTTTTTCTGAAAAAACTGACAACAATTTGCTTGGATGTGCAACGTCCGCGGACAACTTTTGTCGATTTTGTTCACTTTGAAAGACCCAAACAGTAGATTGCTGCTTTTTTTCAGGCTCATAAGCGTAGATTCATGATTCGTTACCTGGTACTGATGTCGTAGTAGTGTTTCGAACCATCCCCGATGTAGTTTTTCAGCACTTCCTTGCACCAATCGACACGAGCCTTTTGTGTTTTAACAACCGTCAAATTATGAGGTATCCAACGGGAACAATACTCCTGACGCCTAAATGCTCATGTACTTAGTACTCTCATATGTTTTGGTACACTACTGAACGGGCTCACTTTGAGTGAACTACTGAACGAACTCGCTTCGTTTTGATGCCTATTTAATATTTAGCATTTAGGCTACTTTTTCGCAAAAAAAGTTTGCGGCGGCATTTATCATAGAATGGGGTTTATAATCATAGAATGGAGCTCGCCTGAAAATCATGTTGTTATAGTTGGTCTAAAAACATTGGCATGGAAAGAAGCGATATCTTTCGGACCTTGCGGCCACTCTGAGTCACTCGTAATTTTGTGTACCGTACTGTGATGTTGTTTGAGGATACTGGTGGAATAATCGACAGTCCAAAATCCGGCCATCCGCGCGTTATAAGAACACCACGAGCCATCAAGGCGGTAAAATCTCGAATCAAGCGAAAACCGCTGTGAAAGCAGAAATTCTTGTCGTGGGAGATGAATATCTCGGCGCATTCAATTTCACGCATTATTAAATATGATTTGGGGCTCAGAGCATACAAAAAACACACCGGGCACTTTCTCATGGTAGCATTAAAGGAACAACGTAACGTTTCTTAAGCACGCGGATAATGCCCACAGCCGGACTTCATTTCCACGGATCGGTGGCGAGCAGGTAGCCCAGACCTGAACCCATTGGATTACAAATTGTGGTCCGTGTTAAAGGGTATGGCTTGCTCTTCTCGACACCCAAATATCGAGTCTCTAAAGCGCGCTTTAGACCGAGCAGTGGAGAAATTTCCTATGCATGTCGTGCATGCTGCGATCAATGACTGGCGGTATCAACTTCGCTCGTGCTGGAAAGCAAATAATGGGCCATTTCGAATAAGTTGTTCTACAATTTGTAGCTATTGAAGCTATTTTGTTTTTTTTTATTTTATGTACTAGTACTAAGTAAAATCGAACGTATGCTAGTCCCACTTGTGTCCGAGTATACCTCCATTTGACGGTATATCTCATGCCGGTCTTCTACCAAAAGTTCACGCATAGCATCGATGTTTTCCGCCACAACAACCATTCTTGGACGACCTTCACGAAATTCGTCCTAGAGAGAACGACGACCACAGTAGCTGAATGTGGTGTTTCATAACCAAAAGTCGAACCAAGTTGATCGTTGTATTCTTCTCTTGTCAATCCTTGTCAAAATCGTAAAAAATCATGACTCGAAAATATCCACGTGTTAATTCCATTTAATTGTTGAAATACAATTTTCAAACCACTCACTGTAGACAACACAATTAGCGCACATACACCAAAACTTTGTGAGTACGCTTAGGCTGGAAAATGTCCAATTTTTCAATGGAACGATCAAAAATCATCTGGCAATGCTTAGTGTTGCCGATGCATAATCTTTTTGGCCTAAGCCGAAGCTAAATTTTTGCCCGAAACTAAAAGAAAGTTTTTGAGTTTGTTTTGAAACTTGTTTTGGAACTTGAGTTTGTGTGACATAAGTCATGCTTCGGCATAAACTATATGCGAATTATGTGACACTCAATGCTAAGGTTTTTCCAATGTTTATATTTATTCGTTTTCTCTGTCACCGTGGTTTCGCATTCAGCAGTGTTGTATGCTTTCATCTCAAAGACGGAGGACCGCCAGGAATCTCTATTTGTTAGATAGGTTTTATTTTTTTTTTTTTTTGTTTTTGTTTGAACTTTATTTTTTATATCTTAAAAAAAATATATAAAATTTCATTAAATTTGAGCACGAGGTCTTTTTGTTTTATTTTTCTTTTTTATTATTAATTTCTTGTGCTTGGTATTCTTATTTTACCTAATATATTTATTTGTTCGACTCTTAAGTCGTTACAACATCAAAAGAAATAGCCAATCAGCAGTTGATAGGTTGAGTTAGGAGGCTAATTAAATCAATTTCTTATTTGTATTAGTTAACCATCTTAAGTCGGTAAAAACTCAATGAAAACATCATTTTTATTTAATTTTTTTCATACAAAAGAATAATAATAACAAATAATTCTCTTTCTTCATTATCCCCAGGCAATTATGCGCCCATCATTGTGCCACCCTCTTGGATTGTTAAACTACCCACCAAAGGCAGCTTCAAATCATCCATACGGGCGAATGCCAATAAGAACAATATTGTCAGTGTAAGCAATAAGAAGAAGCAGCAGAGCAAACGAAACAAGCAGAAGGAGGAAAAGAAAGAACCACGCGCCTTCATAATTAAACCAATACCATCACCGGAAGTCATACCAGTTATAGTATTCATTAATCCGAAATCAGGAGGCAATCAGGGAGTGAAATTATTGGGAAAATTTCAACATCTTCTCAATCCACGACAAGTTTTTGATTTAACGCAAGGTGGACCAAAAATGGGGTAAGTTAGCTCAAGGAAAATAAACTTAAATTCAAAACTTATATTCTGCTTATATACTTTTTCCATTTCCACAACAACATAAAGCTTGGAAATGTTTCGCAAGGCACCAAATCTGCGCATCCTTGCCTGTGGCGGCGACGGTACTGTTGGCTGGGTGCTCTCCATTTTGGACATACTGAATCCACCCATACAACCAGCGCCAGCGGTGGGTGTGCTGCCTTTAGGCACTGGCAATGATCTGGCGCGAGCCTTAGGCTGGGGAGGCGTAAGTGTTTTGTCCCCACTTTGCGTTCATTTTTTTAGTTGTTTCATTAAACAGGGCTATACTGATGAGCCGATTGGCAAGATTCTACGTGAGATTGGCATGTCGCAGTGCGTGCTCATGGACCGTTGGCGTCTGAATGTTACGCCAAATAGAGAAGTTGAGGATGATCATGTGGAGCGCAGCAAGGATAATGTGCCCTTGAATGTTATAAATAATTATTTTTCCTTCGGTGTTGATGCGCATATAGCGCTGGAATTTCATGAGGCACGTGAAGCGCATCCGGAACGCTTCAACTCACGGCTGCGCAATAAGATGTATTACGGCCAGATGGGCGGCAAGGATTTGATATTGCGTCAATATCGCAATCTCTCGCAGTGGGTGACACTGGAGTGCGATGGAACGGATTATACGGGCAAGCTGAGAGATGCCGGCTGTCATGCGGTACTCTTTTTAAACATTCCAAGGTGAGAGAGATAAGACAAATATAAATAATACATAAATAACACTAGTTTACGCAACTTAAAAAAAAAACATTCCATTAACATGACTATTTTTTTAATGAGCTCAAATCTCAAAAACGCGAAATTTATCTACCTCTCAGTTTTGGAGATATTCCGATTCACATGCACTTTGATAAAAATTCACATTTATTTAAGAATTTTTAACGATTCACGAACTTGAACTACACATGAATGTTAAGCACTAACAACACGTGAAATTGCAAGAATACTTGATATCGTGTTCTCGAGTTTGTTCATTTTAACTTTTATCTGCATGGAGTCCAATGTCCAGAACTGTTAAAGAATGCATTCATTTGTGATTTAAAATCATTGATTGTGATTTGAAATTTTAAGTCCGAACCAACGATTTGAGAAAATGAATGCAATCATGGAATCCCAATCAACTATTTGAAAGAATGATTGCATTCATTTCTTCAAACCGTTGAATGGGACTTGAAATTTTAAATCACATTCAATGGTTTAAAAAAATGAATGCTTTAATTTTTAATATAAATCACATGATTTAAAATCACAAATGATTGCATTCTTTTACAGCTCTGTCAATGACATATGTAGACTGGTCTAATTTTCAGTTCTAAGGTAGGTTTTTAGGAATTTTGTGGGTTCTATGAAACCCTTTATAATAAATATATGGTTTAATCGATCGCATGCACTGGCATTGCCTCAAATTTAAGACAGTTCACGGAGTCAATTATGTGGTTCGTTAACCCTTTGGAAAATATGGATAGTTTCATAGCCAATTTTATGCAGGAACCAATAAAAATCTCAATGACCCACCTGCAACTTGAAATAATCATAGTCCATCTGATTAACCATTAAATATTTATTCTTCCTCATGGTTCCCTTTCAGCTCGATATACTTATTTCAACGATTTTCTAACATTAAAATGCCCTTTGAATAGAAAGATTTCTCAAGATCTCCGAAATACGCTTCAGTTTTCAATTCGACTTGTTCATTCATCGCAAATTTCCATCCTGGATTCACTTTTTTAGTCGCTGTTTGATTGTTTTCCTTTTCTCAAATAGTCGATGAACAGGAAGCCTCTTGAGTCCCAAAAAACAGACGCCAACAACTTTCCCGCCGTTTATTGAGTATTCACTTGCTTTGGTGCACTTTCACTGGGACCTACCCACTCTTTTGCTGATTGCTTCGATTCTGGTGTATAGTGGTGGATACATGTTTCATCTATGGTCACTATTTTACGCAAAAAATCATTCGTATTTTGTTAAAACATGTCCAAGCATTTGTGGGGGAAATGCGAATACGTTCATGTTTTTGATTGATTGTTAACGAACGTGGCACACATCTTACAGTCAGCTTCATAACATCCAAATGTTCATGTAAAATTTAAACCACCAGCCCACTTGACATGCCTACGGCTGTTACTATCTGACGCACTTTTACTTTCGGATTGTACATTCTGGAGTGGTCACTGTTTTTGGTGCTCCCTCGGCGTGCTCATCTTTTGTGCTGATTCTACCTCTTTTGAACTCTGCAATTCAATACTTTAGGATTAAATACGACGGCGCAGATTCACATTAATATCCATGCTAATACCAACACACTACAGTCCATCCAACCATCTCCTGGGCGTCAGTTCCATGACTCCAGACGCGACCAACACCCTGTCATAGTAGTTTTAACACCGATTACAAACCATACTAAATTAATAAATATACTGTATTGATAGCAACCAATGTTAGAACGCAACAGTATCAATTTATGGATGACTAGTTGGGTCACCATCCACATTTATTGGTAGAAATCAAGACATATCTAATATTTGTGACAATTTATGGGCACAAACCTGTTCGCGAAATTGAACTACCACAGCCAGCATGATACTCCCCGAAGGGCAAGCCCTGCGATAGTCTCCTGTGCTAAAGAATTTACCTCGACCCGCACACACCAACACATTATCGCATATGACTGTGATGACAGAATCACCACTAGTGGACATGCTACAGAATATATCGTATCGGACATGACCATGTGTGTCACAAAGATCACCACTATATACAGCTTTTCAATACTAGGCTTGTGCTAAACAGTTCCGGGGCCGGAACGAACATGGAACGATTCTTTTGTGCAGCGGAACTAGTTCGCGGAAACATGTCCGCGGAACTATGTAGTTTCTTTGAGCTGTAGAAGCAAATTTTTCGTGCTTATTTAATATGTTGCTCTACGTTATAAGCAACAATGTTGCCTCGAACTCGTTGAATGTTTGGCTTACTTCAGAGCAGCTACGTAATGGTTGTAACGAAGTTTTATGTTTTTTGTATATTTATTCCCTACACCTGAGCATATGACCTTTAAGAGAGTGCCGGAGAGGGTGAATATGTATCACCGACCCCCATTACTTTTGCAAAAGGAACATTTTTCCCTCAGTCACCTTTTCCCTCCGACCACTCCTTAGGGGGGCTCCCATACAAATTTTATGGTTTTTGTATATTTATTCCATACACCTGAGCATATGACCTTTAAGGGAGTGCCGGAGACAGTTAATATGTATAACCGACCCCCTTTACTTTTGTAAAAGGAAAACTTTTCCCTTGGGGACCTATATCCTCAGACTACTCCTTACATGGGCTCCAATACAAAAACGCAATAGGGGCATATTAATTTTGTCACTAGCAAAGTATATATGTACATATATTCTTGATCAGCATCACCACCCAAGTCGATTTAGCCATGTCCGTCTGTCTGTCCGTCCGTTCGTATGTAACTTATAAGTGCTTAAAAAGAACAAATTGAGTATTCTCGAGTTGCAAAACATTTCCCGGAACTATATAGTTCCGCAGTTCCATTTGATTGAATGAAACTCATACATCTCATATGTAGCAGATTGTAACATGTCCGCGGAACTAACTAGCTCCGCAGTTCCATTTGATTGAATGAAACTTATCAACTCATATGTAGCAGATTGTAACATGTCCGCGGAACTATCTAGCTCCGCAGTTCCATTTCATTGAATGAAACTCATGCAACTCATATGCAGCAGATTGTAACATGTCCGCGGAATTATCTAGTTCCGCAGTTCCATTCGATTGAATGAAAGCATGTTCAAAACGAAATAAACAGAGCATTGCGCGCAAAAAGAACGTCGAAATGTCATCTTACCATTTCTCACATCAGTTGTTTCGTTCTTTTGCACTCGTAGTCGATCATAAAATTCGTGTAAGCTATAATATGTGTAAAAGAGATGTCGGTTCACATTGCTTAATAAAAAAAAAAATCTTGCGAACCGGAACTGTTTGAACATGCTAAAAATGAATGAAAGGAATGATTGGAACTATGTCCGACTGCGGACATAGTTCCGCGAACTAAACAGGTTCGGAACGACCCATCTCTATTCAATACTACAGTCTGTAAAGTAAGAGCGTGTACGGCATTATTCGCAGTCGGTAAATAGTGCAACCCTGAAATTTTGTCAACTAGTAGACATAACCTCTGCTCTTGACGCACTAGTAAAAGAGTTAAATAGGTGATCGAACCCCTGTCAGAAAAGTGTGTTAGGTGTAATGAGTGCTGCATACGCAGAACGCTTCGAGGCAGTTTTCTTCTGCAACCATCTAAAAGACCAAAAATGTCCTATGCAGCGGCGGCAAAGTATTTGAAAAAGTCAAAGGCTTTCATCCAGAAGAGGGTGCAATGCTTTAAGGAATCTGAAAACGTCGATGACCTTCCCTTCTTTCGCGGGTTATTATGGAATCCTGGCTTAAGCTTGCGTCAAGGGCAAGCAAAATTGAGGCAAAAAGGTCTAAATATATCGCACGTAACTATTCGTAACCATTTACGTGCAAATAATTTGAAATGGTGAAGCACAATGAAGAAACAACTGTTGTACTGAAAGAATGGCTTGGGAAAACAGAACACATTGATCGCGATTGGAGTACTCTTCTCCGACGAATTTTCTGTTTGGGGCTATTCGATCGTACAGCGGGCTTGGTCTTCGTCGTCAAGTAATTTTCTCCAGCGAACCGTTAAACATCCCATTTAAAATTCATCTTTGGAGGTGCTTCTCAAAAAAGGATTTCGGCACTTTCCACATCTTTACCGAGAACCTAAATGCTGTCAGAATGGTCAAAATGTATGAGAAGACTTTATTACCGGCTGCCAAATGCCAATTTATAATCAAAAACGAAGACTGGATTCTGCAGGAGGACAATAAATCCAAACACCGCAGGCGCCTCTGCACCGACTGGAAACGCGAAAAAGGCATCTTCGCATTATTTTGGCCTGCTCAATGGCCTGATGCTAATCCCATCGAAAACGTCTGGGACTACATCAAGCAGAAGCTTCGAGGGAGACCCCACCTATACTTTAAAACAGCTATCCCGAGAAATTCGACGTATTTGGAGAGCTGTTCTTGTCGAATATGCCGAAAATTTAGTGGAAAGTATGCCGTGGAGATGTCTGGCGATTATTAACGCTGGTGGTGATTGTATATCTTATTAAAAGATTGCGTAGAAAGAAAAATTTTCTCAAATAAATTTTTAGATAAATTATGCCGTACACGCTCTTACTTAACAGACTGAAGTACTCTGAGACAACTAAGATAAAAAATTTTCAACTCGGAGTTCTCAAGTCTGACATCCCTTTAACTGTCAGATTTAACATCGTTTTTACCAGCCCTTATAAGACCATCCATCCATATGCGTTTTTAATGCGCAGTGGAAATGTGTTCGCACATCTACTGAGGTAAAGAATATCCCCGTGCTAACAAATTTTAAGGATAAGTGCTATTTCTTCGTAAGCCTACGCTTCCGTTGACCATGTCAACGGTTGACCTACTCCCCAGATTGGGCGACCAACTCCAGTATCTAGGTAGTCCCTTCTCATTTACACGTTGCCTGCGACCATCCTCCTTTATCCTGGCTTTGGAGAGGCTGCTCGTGAGAACAGGCGGTGTTACTATTCATTGATAGATCGATCTGATATTTACCCGTCAAAAATGTCATGCATTTGAAAAGTGATGGCATTATACAGTCCAACAAACTGAGACTTTTTTATTGCAACAAAGTAACCCTGGTATCTTAATGAAAGAGGACGTAGTGAAGAACATTTTTGCTAAACAAAATTAGGGGGATTACTTAAGGGGATTGCAAAAAATTCGTATGAATGGATATTTTAAGCTGTAAACTAGTTTTATTTAAGAATTATTTTAGTGAAATCGCAAATTTTTATTCTTGCTTTTATATAAAGTAATAAATTTATTTAAACTTTTTTTTTTCTTTCCTTTTATTTCCGCAGCTATGGTGGCGGCACTCATCCATGGAACGATTCATTTGGCCAATCGAAACCCACCATCGATGATGGCCTCATCGAGGTCGTTGGCCTGACAACGTATCAATTACCTATGCTGCAGGCTGGTCTGCACGGCACCTGCATCTGCCAATGCCGTACGGCACGCATTGTTACGAAGAAAACCATACCGATGCAGGTCGATGGCGAAGCCTGCCGAGTGAAACCATCAATTATTGAGATGGTGCTGCTCAATAAGGCTGTTATGTTGGCCAAGCGCAAGCACGGACGTGGCGATGTGCAGTAAGTTGAATTTCTAGCTCTGTTGTTGTTGTATTTATATTGATGTTCTTGTTGTAACTGCCACGCATATCGTCTTTGACCCAAAGTGGCAATTTATTGGGTTTTTTATTTCCAACCGTGCAACACTTGAACAAATGATGAAGTGAGAAAAGTAGTTTTAATTTAAGCGCATACAAAGAAGCTTGAGCGACATTGATGAAGCAATAACGGCGCCAATTGTTGATCTGAGAGTGAGCACGTGTGCGTGCGTGTGTGTGTGTGTGTGTTTGTTTGTGTGACACTTTAAGACACTTTGATTGTTTTTCAACTCAGTAGAGTTCACCGCAATGTCGCCATGCTGCATGAAGCAGTCAATAGGTTCACCCTCTAGGGATGGCTCAGTGTTGGGCAATTTAATTTTTCAATTGCAACATTGATTAAAGCTTTGCCACTGTTAACGGCTTGTCCGGCTTAAGCAGCATCTTGAATATATGCAAGCATACCGGCCTGACAACTTCTTTTATGGTCTTTTAAATTTAACCCAGCTCCTTTCTTTGCATGCTTAACTAGATTTTCTAATGAAATGCTATAAATTCTCCTGAGTTCTTATTTTATGCTATATCAGCCCATGACAATTTATGTGTTCCTCAGTGCGTATGAGTAACATTAAATAGCATTTCAATATATGTCCCTTTTGCATGATAAACAACCTACACTGATTCAATGATGAGCCGAGCAGCCTTGCATAAGCGGCAAATGTTGACGTCTTGTGACTAATGTAATCCTCTGTAAGATGTACAGCGATGAGCTTTAATCCCATTTCAAGAAATGTCCAACAGTATTTCATCAAAGATGAAGATGATTTTATGTTAATGCTATTTGTGTGTAGAAATGCGCAAGTAGCTTAACTTTGTCACATTAGTGGAAATGGCATAAAGATTGCGGACATTTAAATATTTAATATGGCCGCATTGTTTGTCTTCTTTCTTTCTTTCTTTCTTTCTTTCTTTCTTTCTTTTCTTTCGACATGTCATTTAAATTGTAAATTTTCATGCCAATTTGAGGAAGTTGTTCTTTTGATTATATTTTCTGGTTCGTTACTCTTAAAGCTCTTATGTAATATGAACAAAATGTCTTTAGCAAAGAAGTGTAAGTTTAACAAATGGATAAAAAAGATGAATTTCTAGAAAAGCTGATGGAATTTCTTGAGTGCGCTATCAAAAATTCCTTAAGAGATTTATTAAATCACTTTTAATAAAGATCTAATCTGTTATGAAAGAACACTCAGAATAGTTGTAAAGGGTGAGTCGTTTGTTGGTTTTCCATACATATGATAATGTTATTTGTAGCAAAGATTTTGCGAGAAGCTACATAAATAACTAAAGCACCTTAAATCAGTCGGTAGTATAACGGCTCATTTTAAAGACTGGATAATATTTTTTTAAATTTTGAAGTTCTATCCCTCAAAGTACATGATTAAACGAACTTTTGTCTGCTACCAAAAGTTTGGTTATCGAAGGGTTAAAAAAGGGTTCTTAGATTTAAATTTAATCTTAGTTAGTTATGATTTCAGGTCTCAAACTAATTCTTTATTGGTAAAATAAATAATTGTAAAGCGGATGAAAATAAAAAAAATTTTAAATAAAATATTTAAGAAGAATTAAAAAAATATAAGTATATAAAGGGTGTTTTTTTTAGGGGTTTGTTTTTCGAATAGAGATATAACTGGCATTTTGTGGTCAAATCTGGCAACTCTAATGTCATTTATGTTCAGTTTGGTTTGCCATTTCATAATGAACAGGTTGACAAAAGAACAACGCTTGCAAATGGGCCGAAAATGAGATTGAACTCGATGCTGATTTTCATCGCAAAATTTTGTCCAGTGATGAGGCTCATTTTTGGTTGAATGGCTACGCCAACAAGCGAAATTGCCGCATTTGGAGTGAAGAGAATCCACATGAGATCCTTGAGACGCCATTACATCCACAAAAACTGACTGTTTGGTGTGCTCTGGCCAACTGACTGGTGGAGTCATTGGCCATACTTCTTCCGAAATAATGCTGGACAGTCAGTTACCGTTAATGGAGACCGGTATAGAGCCATGATAACCGACTATTTTGTTCCCGAATTGGATGGCATGAATGTGGATGAGTTGTGGTTCCAACAAGACGGCGCTACATGCCACACAGCGCACGTCACAATCGATTTATTGAAGGAAACATTCGATGAGCGCATAATTTCGCGGAATGGACCTGTCAATTGGCCACCAAGATCGTGTGATTTGACACCATTGGATTATTTTCTTTGGGGATATGTGAAGTCGCTCGTCTACGCTAACAAACCAGAAACGTTAGGGGACTTAGAGGCCAACATTCGTGGCGTTATTGCCGACATACGGCCCCATATGCTCGAAAAAGTGGTTGAAAATTGGACCTGTAGAATTGGCTTTATTCGAGCCAGCCGCGGCGGCCACATGCCCGAAATCATATTTAAACATTAATGGCATAAAATGATCCTTCCAATAAAGCCAAATTGATGGACATTAAAACGATTTTCTTGTGTTTTATCTCTATTCGAAAAACAAACCCCTAAAAAAAACACCCTATACAAGCCCTAACCACTATTAATTCGTACAGCTGAATTTTTCTTCGTATCTTGTTCATAATAGATTTAGACTTTTTAAAAATTATTAATAATAGACTTTTAAAAACGCCCTTGGTGTAGTTGTTAATAAACAATAAACATATTATATTTTTGTAATACATTAATAGAAATATTTTATTTAAACTGAATTCATTTTTCTAAAAACAATTTCGTAATTACCACTTTTAATTCGTACAGTATATAGAGAATATTATTAATATTGTGTAACATTTCCGTTCGCTTTTATAACAGCTTCTAATCTCTTCGACATGGAATTTATGAGGTTTTGGCATTCAGTTGGCGTTATTGAATTCCATATTTCAGTAATCTTGTCCTTAAGTTCATAGTTCTTTGAGGATGGTTTCAAAGTCTTCGTTTCATAATTGCCCACAAAGACTCGATGGGATTAAAGTCGGGGCTTGAGGAGGGCCAATCTAAAACCTTTATTTGTTTTTCTTGAAGCCAGTTTTTTGTAAATTATTCGGTATGGGGCGTGGCACCCTCCAGTTGAAATATAAGTTCATTTAACGAAAATAATTTTTCAATGGATGATTACACTGTGCGACAATTTAAGGGTCAATTGGAATAACCTCAAATATCTAAATGGTTTCCAATAGTGGATGGTCTGTATATTATGCCCTCATACTCAGTTTTATCGGATTAGGTCAAATGAGAGAGAAATTCAAGGTCAAACTTCACTTTTAAGTCACAAGTTTTTTCTTATAATTCTTAAACTTAATTCAAATTCTATGTAGTAACTGCATCTAAATATTTGCAATGGATGATTCTTTACATTTTGAGACTATTTTTTGCTCAAAAAGTTATATAAAAATATATGAACTTGAGAAGAAATAGAAATAAAAAAAATTTTTATTTTAACCGTTTTAATTTTTCATATATGTTGTAATTACACATTTACGCGCATATCTTGAAAACGGTAACTCTTTCGGTTAAAATGTTAAGGACAGTTTTGAAGAAAATTGTTGGGTCTATAAGTTTCACTTGAATGATTTTACGCTAGGGCTTACATTAACGAAGTTACCACCGTTGGTAATCTTTGAATCCGAATATCTTTGGATGCACACATGTAATTATTGTGATCTTTTCACAGGTGGGTTATTTTATTTTACTTAAGGTGTATGCAAAAATTCAGCAAAATCTGATTGTTTTTGAAAACAAATACATAGTAACTGAACAATTGAAAATTTTATTTTTTTTTTAAAAGCCCTGTTTTCGAAGAAAATATTAAACCCCTTACGTAACTTTTTGAGCAAAAAATAGTCTCAAAATGTAAAGAATCATCCCTTGCAAATATTTAGATGCAGTTACTACATAGAATTTGAATTTTGTTTAAGAGTTATAAGAAAAAACTTGTGACTTAAAAGTGAAGTTTGACCTTGAATTTCTCTCTTATTTGACCTAATCCGATAAAATTGAGTATGAGGGCATAATATATAGACCATCCACTATTATAAACCATTGAGATATTTCAAGTTATTTTTTCGTGTCGCACTGTGTTATCAATTTTTTTCTAAACTTTCAACATAATTTTTAGCATTTACAGTGCTATTTATGAAATAAAGTTTTATGTTCATTTATGAACCATAAGGCTTGCCGGGAACTTTACTGTTTTCTTTAGACAATCCTTGTAAACCTCCTTTTTAGTTCCAATTACCTATCCTCTTTCGGACATCACCCACGCAAACATCGAATTTGGATTCGTCGCTAAAAATTACCGAATTCCACTCTCTTTGTACCTAGTTTCGTTTATCTTTTGCCCATAAAAGACGTTTTTTCTGCTGTACAGCTGTTAATATGGGCTTTTCTTTGGCCTAAAATGTAAAGATAAAATGTTAAAAAAACATTCGAAAATTCATGTTATTATTTTAATACTTTATAAAATCCATATTCCATATTTTCTGAGACCATTCTGCCGACAAATTCCGAACAGTATTTCGTCTGTTATTTTTTATTATTGTGGACAATGCTCTTAAGTATCTTCCAGTTAATTTCGATGTTGGACCGCGTTTATCAACATTTGTTGCAAATTAACTACTTTTTTTAAAAGATTTTATAATATATTGTATTAGGAACATTCCACGGTGACGGGTGTTACATTTGCACGCCTTAAAATATCAATAAAAGTATTTAAAATTTTTGCAGTCATTAAAAATTGCTTTTATGCTTGTCTATCCATACGTGGAAAAAATCTTTCAAAATCATGGTCAATGTTTGTGTAATTTTTATAAAAGTACCTGTGACGGGTGTTACGAGTACTCATTGAAAAATCAGACTTCACTTTGAATGTTTGTGAAATTCAGCCAAACTAGTATTGTTAAAAAAACCATTTTAATTTCTGTCAATTAAATAATCTACGACGATTAACCCTGTATTAAAACAAAAAAATTAAAAATACGTTTTGGAGGTTTTTATTACAATTTTAATGTGTGACGGGTGTTACACAGATTGTGAGGGGTGTTACACAGATTGTGACGGGTGTTACACAGATTGTGACGGGTGTTACAGTAGAAAAATAAAGACAAATTTAAAACTAATCAAATTTAAGGAGACAATCACAGGATATGGTATCTTCAAATACTGCAATATTATGTTGTTTGGAATATGCTGCTGTTCCGTATGCAATTTTATTTCCCACAAGTGCATAAACTAATGACTTTTTGTATTTACGGAATAGGTTTTAAAGTTTCCCACCTCTTTAGAAGAACTTCCTTTATTATATTGACGTCTGTGCTTTAGGTCCTTGGCGAGGTAATCGAAGCAATCGAATATATTAGGTGCGTTTTTTTGGCATCGCTATATACGCTTAACAACATTTTTCATACAAAAAATTGCTTAGCTAAGACAGGATAATTATAGCCGCTTAGCTCATAGTCGCCGATAGAAACACTATTGCCAGATCAAGAAAGTGGTATTTTACATAATTTATTGGCAGCACTTTTTGGAAAACAACCATGTTTACGTCAGACCGGTGATAGAAAAAAAGTCTATCAGGAAAACAAATAAAGCATCAACAAATTAAGCATCAAAAATATGTTCAGTGCCAGCACCCGAAACCTTTTCCGCAGCAGCGTTTTGCATCGTTGCAAAAGCACCCTCGTCGTGGCTGAACACAACAATGAGGTTTTGAATCCAGTAACGCTGAATACAATCTTGGCAGCAAAGAAAATCGGAGGCGACGTAACTGCTGGTAGCAGGCACCAAATGCGGACACGTTTCCGAAGCTGTTTCTAAGGTGTCGCAAAAGTTCTCGTGGCTGAGAATGATGCCTTCAAAAGTTTCACCTCCGAGTCGCTAACACCTTTGGTGCTGGCTGCCCAAAATCAATACAAATTCACGCACATCTTAGTAGGTGCGACGGCACTTGGCAAGAATGCGCTGCCACTTGTGGCCGCCTAACTCGATGTTTCGCCTATTTCAGAGATTATCGATGTCAAGTCGGAGGATACGTTTGTGCGCACCATCTACGCTGAAAATGCGATACTGACGCTCAAGTCCAAGGATCCAGTGAAGGTTATCACCGTACGTGGCACGAATTTTGAAGCTGTCTCTGCGGACGGCGGTAGCGGTGCCATCGAACAGGCGCCCACTGGTGATTTCAAGTCAAGTCTAAGCGAGTACGTTTCGTCCGAGCTCACAAAGTCTGATCGCCCTGAGCTAGCTAGTGCCAAGGTGATTATATCGGGTGGTCGTGGCCTCAAATCGGGCGACAACTTCAAGATGCTGTACGATTTGGCAGACAAGTTTTTTCGCTGCTGTCGGTGCTTCACGTGCTGCTGTCGATGCTGGTTTCGTGCCCAACGACATGCAAATCGGACAAACGGGCTAAATTGTAGCTTCGGACCTATACTTTGCTGTCGGAATCTCTGGCGCTATTCAACATCTGGCTGGTATGAAAGACTTCAAAACTATTGTGTGGAGCGACTAAAGGATGCCGAAGTGCCAATCTTTTTAGTCACTGAAATTGGTCTGGTTGCTGACCTTTTTAATGCTGTTCCCGAGATTACAAAGAAACTGTAAATACGTTTGGTATCGAAAAGTATTAAACAGTAGAAATTTGTGCATTTATTTTTTTAAACAAAAAAAAAAAAAATAAAATAAAGGGTGATCCGTTTCGAAGCCCCCTCCCTTTTTAAAGAAAAAAACACGGAAAATTCAATTTTAATGAGGAATATGTATTATCATTTGAAATAACATTTTTTGGCATTTATTTTTTCAAGACAATGTTTATCAAATGTTGGCCGCGGCTACGTCTCAGATGGAAGCGGGATTGTCCGCATAAACTGTAGACTATTGAAAAAAGTCTCTCTACTTGGATCACCCATTATTATATCACCCAATATTTGACAGTAACACGCAATGCTGCCAAGTTTTTAAGAAAAAAGTTAAGCGAAATATTAAGCGCCGATGAGCGTTTTTTTGGACAAGCGTATATTCGCTGTTGCGCCGATACTATCGATGGGACCTTTTCCAGTGCCCGTTGCGAAAAATGCCTAATCAATGAAGTTATAGAGTAGTTCTCGGTATACTTGGTACAACTTGGATTATAGCTGTAGTGTCTGTAGTTGTTTCTTTTTTGTGTTGCAAATCTTTGCTTGTTGAGAATTAAAGAAACAGTGAAACTTGAACTTTTTGTATCACAACAGCCTATTTTGGACGACCTTTATAAATTCGTCCTGTAGCGAAGTGCCGACCATGATCACATTAAAAAAACCAGCAAAACAAATATTTTTCGTTATAAAGCTTAACTTTAAAGTGAAAAATATCTTAGATTACCATTTATTTTTAATTTTTTAAAATATGACACTTAACTCATAAGACTAAATCTCTCCCATAAATAGTAGGTTTTAATCTGATATCTTAAAATATAAAATTTTTGCCTTGGTAGCGATTATCTTGGAATGCTCCATTGATGACCTAGATCCTAAATCTTTAGAAATATCACCATATTAAATTATTGTTATTATTATCCTTTATGTTTTCATTTCTAGAGTAAATCCACTGGAAAAGTTGCAGCTGACAATACTACGAGTAACAATGCAACAATATGAGCAATACCACTATGACAAGGATATGCTGCGGAAGCTGGCCAACAAATTGGGTAGAATTGAAATTGAATCTCAGTGTGATTTGGAGCAGGTGCGAAATATGTTGAATGCTAAATTTGAGGAATCCATATCGTACCCCAAGGTCTCGCAGGATTGGTGTTTTATCGATTGTGAGTTCAATTGAATTTTAGCCTAATCTAGCCTTAAAAAATAACTTTATTCTTCTCGTTTCTCACTTCTCAACAGCCTGCACTGCGGAGCACTACTTTCGCATTGATCGTGCGCAGGAGCATCTGCATTACATATGCGACATTGCCATCGATGAGCTCTACATTTTGGATCATGAAGCGGCTACAATGCCGCAAACGCCGGATCAGGAGCGCTCCTTTTCGGCATTCTCACAAAGACAAGCGCAAAATGAAAGACGTAACATCGATCAGACAGGTCGATCTGGCAGCACTGGTATGCAATTGCCCTATATTCATAGACGCATGTTTTGTAATTTTCACTTTAAGAAAAAGACTTTTCAATTGTAAAGTTATTAAGTGGTTTAAGGGATGTGTGAGGGGGTGTGGCCGATTGCTGTGCCAATGTGGTGAAAATACCACGAGCTTAACAGAAACTTATCATATAATTTAATGTTAAAAGTGAATAGAATTTGTTCAAAGCTGTGTGTGTGTGAAAATTGTTTCTATTCAATTTCATTGAATTGAACGACACTCATACGCCACGGTGAATGATTATTTTTTTCCTGTTTGTTTGAATTTGAATTATTATTTTTTTTTTTTTTTGTGAGCTTGCCATTGTTGAACGATAAAGCTTTTTAGAAACACTGCTAGCTGCATGCATTTAAATTAAAGGAAACCTTTTGAATGTTTGCCTTTTTTCTTAACAAAATAAATACTCAATTTTATCTCTTTAAAGCCAATACTCCAAAAGTGTAAAAAAACCATACTTCTACTCAATAAATTATTTGTATATGTGTACTTTGAGTCCCTTATTTAATTTTCAATTTTATTTTGAGTAAAAAAGCCACTTCAGCGAAGAAATCAGAATACAGCTTAGTCCTTGCCGCCTTCAATGTAAGTACCTCAATTTATTTAGGCAATTCTCTTTGGACAGCATTTGGACCAAATCTTACATAGCACAATCTTATGTTAACAGCAAAGACTAAACCGTATTCCGAGGTTAGAAATGGAACTGAAACGGTGTAGTTAACCTTGCCAAACATCAATTATATGATGCATATTTCCTATAAAAACCATTTTGTAGTTTGTTTATTTTTTTGTTTTTGTTTTCTAGTAACTCAATCTTCTTTATGTTTTTTCTTAATATTTTCTCTTTATATGAATACTTTAAATTTGAATTCAAATTCTCTGCATAAAAATATTATTCACAAAAAAACTCCGTGTTGAAGATGATGATCTACAAATTGGCTCGAAAGCAGTTCGAGTGATGAAGTGGAAGAGGTAAACTCACCATAACTTAAGGCTCAAATATACATTCTTTTAACAACTTCAAATAAATTAATACCGCTAGACATTTATAAATTTTCCTCTGATTCTTTTGCCATTTCTTGTATAGCCTAAAATATTATTCAATTAAATATTCTACTATTTCCGCTTCAAAAACAAAGCATACCTTTAGGCATTTGTAATTATTTTGTTTATAATAGTAAAATTTTCAGTAGCTCTTAAATAAGTAATTGCTCTTTGTTATAAATTTTCTTTATGATACACACACACACACGCCTACATATATATATATAGTATAGTGCCTTCTTACATTTGCACGATATTAACATTCATTTAATTGAAACTTCCTTTTTATGATTCTTGAATGCTAAATTATTTGCAGAACAACGCAGGCAGTTCTTTTGTTTATTTAACCCAAACTTTCCAAAGTGAAATTTGAGCAACAAATCAAAAATTTAACTGGAAAATAATTTTCAGAGGATAACATTTTGTTATTTATTTACATGGTACAAATCATTTACATGGTAAATAAATTACAAAATTTTGGGTAAAAAAAATACATTGAAATAAAAATACAAAAGAAAATTTGGGAAAATTTCTTATATATATATAATAGAAATAACGCTCTTGGATAGCTAGATTGAGTAGAATTTAGGGCCGGTTTCTCAGTGTCAGTTTAACCTTAAGTGTAACGGGAGTTATATACCCAGAACTTTTTTTCAAAAAATGTTTAAGTATTTTCTTAAAGCTTTAAGTCTCAAGAATATGTGGTGAAAATTTCAAGTCGATATCTTAAAAAATAACAAAGTTATAGCCTAGTGAATGATCCGGCTTCTAGAACGCGCAGTGGTGGCCCTTATTTTCAAACCCGTTTTTCTCGAAACCATGTTTTCAAAGTCGGTGACCAAGATTTCTCGAAACTCTGTGAACCGATTGTTTTGATTTTTTTGCAGGCTTATTTTTTTTTTTCTAGCTTTGAACCAAGGATTTCAGGTGGAATACCTATTCAGTCAAGTCTGCCTTGGTTCGAAATGGGGTGATAGATTAGTGGGAAGGAAAGAGCAATCAAGTGAAACATATGTTGAATGTTCTAAGCGTGGTGGAAAGCCAAAGAAACATGTGAATTTGAATCAAAGGCAAGTGTTATGCCTTTACCTCAGTCAATTCAAGTTATAAGGTAATCTCATCCACAAACTTCTCTACCATCAACTACAACTTCAATTCGTAAATATTGATGAATTTTTAATTTCAGTTGATTAGAAATGAGGATAGAAAATTTAGAAAAGTTTAAAAGCGAAGGACCATGGCCTGCCCGGGAATCGAACCCGGGGCCTCTGGGGTGGCAGTCGAGCACGCTACCAACTCCACTACCAAGGCCGCCAACGAGGCCGATTTATTGTGAAAAATCAATATTTTCAAAATCGGCTATGACAAGTACGAGTTTTAAGTATCTAGTTTAATAATATTTTTCATTTTTTTTGTTGCAGTTGAATTTAGGAGGAGCAATCTTGGTCACCGCATTTTCAGAGCGTTCTACAAAAAATGCTTTATCTGGCATAACATTAATTTTTTTTTTAATAAAAAAAAATACTAAACATACTCTTGAATGTGTTTATTTTAAGGTATAAAAACCCTCATTTAAAAATATCCCTTAGGTTTCCTTAAAAAAATGCACAAACCCCCTTAAGGCAAACCTAGTTTAAACCAACATAAAATAAGTTTAACTCTAATCCGAAGTTTAAACTTCGTTCAATTTAACTAGTCTTCAACGACCGTTTAAACTAACGTTTTCAATATTTTCTTGATTTTTCAGTGAAAAATAATGATTTGAAATATTAATTTGAATTATGGTGTTGAATTTTAAATTAAAAATTCCGTAACGAGCAACTTTGAGGACATGAGCGTTGATGATTATCTACTCATCACGGCCAAGAGTATTTTAAGAAAGACCTAATCACTTTCCCAGTGAACCAAAACTACCATATTCGAATTCATTTATGAACCTTTCCGGGTAGAAAACGTTCATTTTCGGCACTCAAAAATTAACCCTTTTTACATCATTCACGGACTAAAGTGCCTCTCAAAAATTAACCTTATTTTGTTCGGAAATGAGTTAAAAAAAGAACCATAGGGAGTTATTTTCCGGCTCTCGGAAATGAACCCTTTCTGAATCAATCGCCGGACTGAATTGACTTTAGAAAGCGTTTTTTACCTTTTTTTTGTTCAGAAATGAGTAGTTAAAATATTAACATTTTTAAATTATACATTTTATTATTGCATAATATTATTTGTTATTACATATCGATGATTTGTACAAAAAGAAATTATTATGATTGAACTCATTTAAGAATGCAAACAAAAAAATATTTATTATTCATTTCTGAACTCATTTATGAACAAAAATGGTTAATTTTCGAGGCATTTTTACCTACTAAAATGAAAATTTTTTATTTATGGGAAAAGTTTTCACGAATTTAATCTTCTATAGCAAGCACTTCTAAGCAACAAAATAAAAAATCAAAAATTAAAAAAAAAAATTTGCACAAAAACGTTCGCAAAACTCCCACCTTACACAAAACCTTCGCTTATGGTTCAGTGGGTAGTACTACATAAGAACTTTATTTATTTTATTAAAAAATAGTTGCTATTTTTGTTAAATAAAAACTACATAGATATATGTAGGTAAAAAAGTCAAAAATTTATTTAATTTGAGCCCAATATTTAACCCAAATATTCACACATGTGGGTCGAAAACCCTCTTAAATTAAAAAAAAGTAGTATATTTCGGAAAACCGGTTAACCGGTTTTAATATATCGGTTAAACCGGTTTTTTTCTAGTCGAATAATTCGAACACCGGTTTTGTAAAAATTGTACTATTCGAGACCGGTTTTTTTTAAAATGTCGAATAGTTGCATACCCTATTTATTTATTAGTCCAATTGAGTGAGGAGTTACTTTAGCAGGAAGGTTTCAATGGCGATTATTGATAAAAGGGCTAGTTTTTTTTATTATGATGTTCTGTAAAGTTATAAATAAGGTGATGAAAATTTTAGATGTAGAAGTAATGAAAATAATATCGCCCAGAGTTTCCGAAATATACTACTTTTTTTAATTTAAGAGGGTTTTTGACCCTCATGTGTGAATATTTGGGAGCAATATTGTTTCCCAATTTTTAAGGACATTAAATTTGCAAGAATTTTACTAAAGGTCTTAATCAAAATTTTACTTAGTTTAGGAGTTAAAGGAAATTAACTACGGCTGCATAGTATAAAATGTGACCTTGAAAAAATCGGTAATTTGAACTAACTCAGAAAAATCCCGTGGACTATGTGTTCTATGGAGCTATCAGAAACCATTGTAGTTTTTTTAGTTATTTTTGGTGTCGTACAGTGTTATTAGAGCAATGATTTGGACGAGGAATAGAAAAATGGTAAGGTCAAGTATGAGGACAAGGATTAGGACCAGAAAATAGATAAGGATAAGGACAAGCATTGAGAATGGGATTAGGACAAGATTTTAGATAACGCTTAGGGCAAGAATAGAACCAAGATTGGGGCAAAAATGAAGAGGAATGGGACTAAGACAAGATTTTGGACCTGGATTACACACACAATCCGCTGTGCTTTATGATGATACTTGAACAAAACGGTGTATATTTAGGGAGGCGTGGTATATCAAATTGGTTATGGCTTGATGAGTACATAATGCTGACTATTATATGATGGACATAAAAATTCATCATAAGTTTCATCTGATAAATAGCTTCAGTGGATCACAGCAAAAGGTCATGCAAGACTACTGATGAGTTAGTGTAGCGACTAACGAAACAGTCTGTTTAGTCTGCTATGTGATTTGCTCTATACAGAGCCGTTGTTGTTGTTGTTGGTTGTTGCCATCATTGTCTTCATGTTGTCTTATTGTCAACATACTTGGCCTAAAGCTCAAATTTGTTTTAATATAAATAATGAAAGGTCACATTAAAAATTTGAGAAAACTATAATCAACAAATTTTATTTCGAATTGCGAAGGATATTAAATTACTAAATAATAAATATTTAAATTTAAGTTTGTTTCAAATCGAAGTGCTTAGGAGAAATTCAGAACATAAATGACAAGTCACATTTGTCATTTAACTGCGCTAGTATTCAGCGCTATGCCATCAACTTGGCTGGTACTGAAGTGATTTGAGTTAATTTATTTTAATTGCATTTCAAATTGCTCTTCATTAAATATGACTGTTGATAGCTTATAAAGTACTTGACTTAACCTGTAGCTTTGCATTTTGTTATTTTTTGTTTTAACTGTACTTTATTTGCCACTGCTTATAAACGACATCACTTTTTCTTTAACTTTTCTCAACAAACTCTTAACTTTTTGCAAACTCTAAATGCATGCAGCAATAAAGATAGATTGTTCAGTTTCAACGAAGACGTCTTTGGCGCCGGATTCAGGTACTTTACACAGTGGGCGATCTTTATTTTATTTTCTAATTAATTTTTTTTTAATTTCTTTATTTCTAATAACTTTACTATTTTACTATTTTACTATTTTACTATTTTACTATTTTACTCTTTTGACTGCTCTTTGACTATGCTATCTACGCTGGAACTTCTAACCAATGCAACACTTAAATTTTTTTTTATCTTCTAGCCCTATTCTGGAACAAACTTCCGATGCCGTACTATTAGCGGCTCAGAGTGGCGATCTGAATTTGGTAGTTAGCAATAACTTAGTAGTTATAAGATTTTTTGTTGTTTTTTTTTTCTTACTGTTTCTCATTTAATACTTCGCAGTAGTCTGTTGTTGTTGTCAACAGAATTGTTTGTTGTCAAACATGTGTTTTTTGTCTGCATGTAAAAACCGCATAACTGCTACTTGTTAAAAATGAAATCTAATGAATTTTTAATGTCGCAAAATTAAGTTTGTTGCCTAATATTTAATATTTGCTTTTCTTTTTTTTTTTTCTTCCCTCTCTCTCTCTTTTCCCATTTGCAGTTACGTGCACTACATGAACAAGGATACTCACTGCAATCAGTAAACAAAATCGGACAGACAGCCTTACATTTCGCTTGCAAATATAATCATAAGGACATCGTTAAGTACATCATTTCGTGCGCCACGCGCCGCCTGATCAACATGGCAGACAAGCAGAGGTGAGTAGTAGGTTGCAGCGGATGTGCCTACAGCAACTCATGTAACTAACTTATGTAACTCTTTCTTCTTCTCCTCCTCTTCCGCTTTAGAGGTCAAACAGCTTTGCACATTGCCGCGGAGCAACAGTGTCGCGACATCAGCGTCATGCTTGTCGCATCAGGTGCCAATCTGCTGGCGCGTGACTTTTCTGGCAACACGCCGATGATGGTGGCCTTCAACCGGAATGCCAATGAAATTGCGGCTTATTTGGAGAGTAAGCAATAAACAATCCAGCCAAAACACAAAAGCAAACAAGCCAAAAACACAAAAAAAAAGGCTCGCTTTAGAACGCACGAAAGTATGCTACGAAAAATTGAATTAACGCAGCTCTTGTTCATCACATCATAGCCGCTGTTTGTTCAAGTTTTTACCGGCTCTCCTCACCGCAGAACGCGGCGTTAATGTTTTATGTCTGTGTTTGTCCGTATTTTTTTCCTGTTTTTATTTAATCGTACTTTATTTTAATATCTCGAATATTGTTTTTACCACTCAAGTATTTTTTGTCCTCAAAACGTTTATGTGCAGTATATGTGCGTGCGTGCGCGTGCGTGTGTATGTGTTTGTCCATGTGAAATAACATAAATTAAGCTGAAGAAAAAAAAACAAACAATAATTTTTGTCACTCACTCATTTTTTGTAGTTGTTAGCTTAGAGTAACAGACACAAGCAGCTCTTAAAATAGTTGTAAAAGAAAATTTTAAATAATTTTTGAAAATAATCTCTCTCCTTCTTTTTCTCTCTCTTTCTCTCTCTCTAATTTCTTTCTTTTTTTTCTACATTTGCACCGCACAAATGAAATGAAATTGAATATAAAAATACAAAAACTAAAAAAAAAACTAAATGCAATGGACAAAATAACGCATTAATTATAAAATTTAAATTTAACTTAACTTTAAATAATATAAAAATATAATTTTTACTACAAAACACATTCCATTTACTTAAGGCCAAGAGCGTTTTTTGCACATGGATATGCAAGCAAAGGTTTAAACTTTAAATTACAAAATGCAACAACACGAAAATACTATTAAAAAAAAAATAACCTAGTCTCTTAAGTGCAAAATCTTTCAATCATTAATTATAGAATAATAGTATTTAGTAAATATAACAGTAAATTTGTAAGCATTACAACCAGCTATGAAGTAATTTATTTCAAATACACTTTATCAATAATATTTAAGCTAATTAAAAAAAAAAAAAAACAAATAACTCAGTATTAAGGAAGTTAAAGAATCAGAAGTAATGAACAAATAAAAGTATCTTGTATTTTCTCTTAAGATGAAGAAAATAATAAAATAATGCAAAATATAAAACACGAAAAAAAAACAACATTGTGATACAACTACGCTATAAAGACAAGCAAAAATCAAGCAGAAATGTGCATGAAAAGCTCATGAAGAGGTACTTAGGTTGAATAGCTGCAAAAAGTGGAGAAATTTGGAAAATTGTATCACTTAACACACTTCAAATGATAAAATTTGATAAAAATTTCAAAACAAACCAAACTTACCGTTATGGTTTGAATGTTTAATACATTTTTTATTTAATGGGAATATTTTGGGTTAAGTATGAAAAATGATATCGCGCAAGTGGTGGCCATTTTTATTGTAGTTCGGAATGATCAGTGGCTTATCGATGTTGGTACACTAGGGTGGGTCGAAAAAAAAAAGTTTAAAAGTGCCCTTTATTTTAAAGATGACCTCGAGACAACACCGAAAACAAAAATTTTAGAAATTTCATAAAAAAAAATGTATAAAAATTTTTTTTCAAGGCCAAATAAAGTACTTTATTGGGCGAGATGTGAACAAATTTTTAAGAAGTTTAATTTCAAAATGGAGTTCAGAGAGGGGGGGCGTAAATCGAGGTAACAGGATTTACTAGTTGAATATAACTTCAAAAGTTATAAGTCCAAAAGCTCTGAGAGGAAAATGTAGTACTAGTTAAGCCCTTTTTAACGGTATATCATTTACTAAAATCGGACATAAAATACATAAGTTATGGGAAAAAATACCATTTTGGCGGTTTTTCCCGGGGTCCAAAAACAATCTCTTAAACTTATTGAGATCCCATTCTGCAATTTTTATGGTAAAATTAATAAATGTTAAACTTTATTTTACCGTTAAAAAATTTAAATCAAAATGGTCGAAGTTGTTGGAAAAAATATTTTAAATACTTCGCCCATTTCAGATTGAGGTGACCTATCAGTCGCACTGACCATCTCCGATTTGGCTCAAATTTTGTTCTTAGGTTGGTATATTGCTTAGAAAGCCAGCGCGAAGTTATAAATTTTTAGAACCATTTTTCAAGGCCATTTTCAATAGGGTTTATTTTGAAACGACGTAGCTCACTCAATTTAAATCCGATTTTCGGAAATAAGATACCATTGGAAAGGTTATTTTGTATATTTTAAGAGAAAAATATAAAACTTTTGGAAAAATTGCAGTAAATTTGCCCATTCTTGATTTCAAAGTTTAATACAATGCTAGCAACAGACGCTATAACTTTATAATTTTTAAGTTTCTTTATTTTGATTTTTTGTACGTTTTAATACCTTTCCAACGGTATAAAATTAAGGTGTGCTCTTAAAGTGTTCAGAAGTTTTAATACAAATTCAACTAAAACAAATTTTGAGCCAAATCGGAGATGGCCAGTGCGACTGATAGATCACCTCAGTCTGAAATGGGCGACTTACTTCCGGTTTAAAACTGGAAAAAAAATTAAAATTTCAAAGCTGATTAGAAAATCAGAAAGAGCAAATTTCCTATAAAATAAATTACATTCTTTATTACATAATAATTATCTTCAATATGAAAATAAAATTTCAAAAAACCCTTCCGTCAATTTGATGAATTTTAAACAATCCCATATCTTAACAGCTAGACCTCAAATCAAAAAAATATTATGTGAACACGTTCATATCCCCTAGAAGTACAAATATGCCCAATATGAACGAATTTCAGAAACTTACTTTTTCTCGTTGTCCGCTTCACATGAAATGCCCCACATATATCTTTTTACAGTGCACAGTGAAAAATTGTGTACATATTTCCTATTTTTGTAAAAAAGAAGTTGGCAGGGTTAGCACTGACTAAGTTTTCTGCTAAGTATGACAGGGTGTGTCAGATATCAGTATAACTTTCTCATTAATGAACATATTTCAATGGTTGGAAGGCCAAATCTACATGAAATTTAATGTTTCATATGTCATTAAAAACATTCAATATTTTTATATTAAAAAAATAAAATTCTTAAAAAAAAAATTAGTTTGGGACATCCTGTTGTCCTAATTGTAAAGAATAAGGTCTTGTTACCACCCTTTCAACTGTATACTTTTTGCGGTCCCCGTTAAATTTTTTCGACCAGGGCTTCAAAACATTTTTGTTAAAAACTTTTTTTTCGACCTCTACTCTTATTTCAGACACCGGCATGTGAACTTTTTTTTGATCCGATCTAATGTAAGGAAAAAATGTCGGTCCTTTTTTAAAATTCAATAAAAAAAAAACAAACTAAAAATATTTGTACTATCCATTTTTTTATTATATGTTTATTAAAAAAAATGGTGCCTCCACCTTGACACGGTTTCAACCCTTCTTGTCATCTGAAAAACAAAAAGATTCTTAATTAGCAAGAATGTCGCTATATCTCGGACAAGAGAAAGAAAAACATTTTTTTTGCGAAATGGGGACTGTTTGAAAAAAAGTGCTTTTTGAGCTTTTTTCAGTTTTGAATTTTTTAACCCTCTACTGCATAGGAAGCCATATATGTATGGCTTTTCATTCTAAATTTCGAATTTCCAAATGATATTAGCAGTTACGAAAAAGAACAGTCATTAAAATGCATTAGTAGACACTTGTGATTATGTGGCGAATATTGTTGTCACTTTATTTTGCACAGATTCAAAGAAAATGTCAGTTTAGTTTATCAGTGTTATTAGTTTGTAGCTGCAAGGAAACCAAACTTGGTGCGTTCTAAGGAAGGCGACTTACCTTTTTTGGGAACTGCCAGAGGCGTTATCAACAATAAAATATAACTTTAAAATCAATAAAAGCACAATATATGGCAATTATTTTTCAGGTTGTAAAAGCTAGGAATGCATACGAATGCATTTGCATATATGGCAAATTTTTTTTTTTTTTAGAAAATGTACCTTCTTTTCTGAAAAAATTTTCTTTACGTATCTTATGATTACATTTAAAATAAAGAGTGATTTTTTAAGTGCCTGATAACTTTTTTTAAAAAAAAACGCATAAAATTTGCAAAATCTCATCGGTTCTTTATTTGAAACGTTAGATTGGTCCATGACATTTACTTTTTGAAGATAATTTCATTTAAATGTTGACCGCGGCTGCGTCTTAGGTGGTCCATTCGGAAAGTCCAATTTTGGGCAACTTTTTCGAGCATTTCGGCCGGAATAGCCCGAATTTCTTCGGAAATGTTGTCTTCATAGTTGCTGGCTTATTTCTGTAGACTTTAGACTTGACGTAGCCCCACAAAAAATAGTCTAAAGGCGTCAAATCGCATGATCTTGGTGGCCAACTTACCGGTCCATTTCTTGAGATTAATTGTTCTCCGAAGTTTTCCCTCAAAATGGCCATAGAATCGCGAGATGTGTGGCATGTAGCGCCATCTTGTTGAAACCACATGTCAACCAAGTTCAGTTCTTCCATTTTTGGCAACAAAAAGTTTGTTAGCATCGAACGATAGCGATCACCATTCACCGTAACGTTGCGTCCAACAGCATCTTTGAAAAAATACGGTCCAATGATTCCACCAGCGTACAAACCACACCAAACAGTGCATTTTTCGGGATGCATGGCCAGTTCTTGAACGGCTTCTGGTTGCTCTTCACTCCAAATGCGGCAATTTTGCTTATTTACGTAGCCATTCAACCAGAAATGAGCCTCATCGCTGAACAAAATTTGTCGATAAAAAAGCGGATTTTCTGCCAACTTTTCTAGGGCCCATTCACTGAAAATTCGACGTTGTGGCAGATCGTAAGTCTATTCATGATGAAATTTCAAAGCATACTGAGCATCTTTCTCTTTGACACCATGTCTGAAATCCCACGTGATCTGTCAAATACTAATGCATGAAAATCATAACCTCAAAAAAATCACCCTTTATAATCCAACAAAAAAAAAATATTTTTTTTTAGCTGGATCATAATGCTAAAAATAGAGGGTCACAAATATTAAAAAAAAAATTTTACATAATTCTAGTCGTGTCATAGAGGGATATAAAAAAGGCTCAAATTTTAAGTTAATCGGTCCATAAGAACTTGAGATATCATGTCAAACGTGTTGGAAAAAGTAGTATCGAAAAGAACGCGTTTAAAGATGTGAGCAAAGTTACATGTAGTCAAAGTCATATAAGCGAAAGTACTCTTTTTTTTTACTCTAAACTTGGGAAGCTCTTGGAGCGCTCTTGGATTCTCGGTGCCTCAAATGCGGCAGTTTTGCTTGTTGACGTAACCATTGGGATGCAAATGGTCTTTTTCACTGATGATGATAACTTTTGGGTCACCCTTTATATAATAAAATTATAATATAACAATATACGAGTAACTACTGTGGAAATAATGCATCAAATTATAATCAAGTTTCATCCAAGAAGTCCCAAGAATCCAAAATAATTCAAAAGAACTACCTAGGATCATATATTGTCCGAACGTAAATTTTTTGAGTTTATTGAAACCAAAAAGTTCCTGTGACTCATCTGGGAGTTATACTAGACACCCTCTTAATTTTTGATCTTCATTTCCATGTACGACTCATGAACTGTCTCTAAGCAAGTACGATTGCTTTTTAAAATTGGGCTCACGTAAGTGGGCGTTAGACATTTTGAAAAGTACACGAGCGTGTACCAACATGACCTATGTACTGGCTCGCGTGCGTGCATGAGCGGACCTTTACGTACCCTAATTTAAGTCATATATTTTAGATGCTAGAATTAACGAATAACGCTAGATACCGCATTGAAAGCCTTGATGTATAGATGAGTTTCCTAACATTTGATTATGTTGATGGGTCACGATATAAGGCTTGCGCACGATGAAATTAGTGCACACATAATCTTAAATAACTTCCAAACAAATTGATATTAAAAAAAGATATTTACGTTTTATTAACAACAATTCTATTCATGATTATTTTAATAACAAATATATGAAACATTATTAATTATTCATGAAATGGTTGACTTTTTCCGGAACACCTCCCATTAGACTTTTAATCGTTTCTTCAGAGACTTGCTTACTTGCCACTGACCATTTACTTGAAAATATTTTTATGTTTTCAGCAACCTGTTTAGTGTTTTTCATTATCCTTTTTACCAGGGCCCAATATCTTTCGATGGGTCTGAGCTACGGGCAGTTTGTTGGATTTGCATACCTGGGTACAAATGTAACATTTTTCTTTTCATACCATTCAATAGCAGATTTGCTTTAATGGCATGAAGCCAAATCAGGCCAAAAAAAGTAGAGACCTCATGCTGCTTTATGAATGGTAAAAGGCGTTTTTGCAGGCATTCCTGAATATAAATTTCGGTGTTAATCGTCCCAGTTGAAACAAATTAACTGCTTCGTCTTCCACAGTTACAAATGGCCTGCCATACCAAAAATTTCTGCGGGAACTTTGATTTTTTTTGGGTCTTAAATTCTTGCTGGACATTTCCTCTTTGATCGGTAACATAATAATCGACACCTGAAAGCTGCGAAAAGTCACCAAGTACATATGTTTCATCGTCCATAATGCAGCAATCGAATTTTTTTAAGAAATCCTGGTGAAGTATTTTGGCTCGCTTTTTTGCCTCAACATTTTTTTTAGAATTCCTGTCCGGAATTTTTTGGACTTTAAATGACTTAAGTCCTTCCTCTTTTTTCACTTTTCTGACAAAAGCCTCAAAGCATTGCACTTTCTCAGCAACTTTTCTACCCGATATATTAGGATTTTTTTTAAAAAGAGCTATCACCTTCTTGGCAGCATTTGGGTTTTCAAACCCTTTTTTTTTTGCCACTTCCTTGCTTTCGAGTAATATTTAAATGTTCCTTATAGGTCTTAATAACACGAGAAACGGTATTTCGCGAAACTTTAGCTTTTCTAGCAATAGCTTTGAAAGTTCAATTTGGATTTTCGTTAAATAATTTACAAATTAGTTCACGCATTTCTACTTCGCTGCTCGTGGTTAAGCCAAAAACTATCGAATGAATTTAAAAATTTACATGAAGATTTGTACATATTTTTCAAAGGCAACCTGATTAAAATTTTTTTAAGTTTTTGAATTCTTTGAATTTGACAAGTAATAATGTGTGCACTAGTTTCATCGTGCGCAAGCCTTAATGTCTATAAACGGCCTAAAAATACAAAATCCTATGATGCAGTCACTGCAGTCAAGAGCCAAGACAAAAAACCTTGTCAAGCAATGTTTTTAGTCTCCAGTGAATTTTTGTTTTTTTTTTTAAATTAGGTTTGTCGATTTTTATGAATGCAAGGAAACATGCTTTTACTCAATAAAACTTTAACGTAATTATTAAAAAGGAACAGTAAGCCACAAATGGGAGTTCGAGTCAGCTATTCTCTAAACAAAAAAAGAAAAAAAAAACAATCTTGGCTCAATTCAGCATTCTCTTACAAAGTAAAAGGAGTATATATACTTTTTTTTTTAAATTGTGCAACGCACGAAAAATGACTGATTGAGTCAGCTTTCCTTTTACAAAACAATATGATAATGAATATTTTATTTTTTAAATTGTGCAACGTAGAACAACTGAGATTTTATTCAGATCAAGTTCTAATTAAAAGATATATGTATACCGGATATCATGAACGTGTCAACAAGGTACATCTGAGTCAAGAAATTTCCGCTTACGCATCGATTTGCTGTTAATTTAATTGGTGCTCCACTGCGTATACGTAGCATTAACTTAAGTATGAGACGTCAAGAGATGGCTTTTGTGCTTAACCCTCTGCAGCTGACGACGAAGTCTGACAGACACCGAAAATCAAAACTTCGGGTGTACAAACGTAAAATTCGCAGATAAAAAATTCGTTTTTATCTTTCAAAGAAACGTATTTTATATCAAATTTTATTCTTATGTTAGCCTTTTAATTATTTGCTGTTGTATGGAATAAGGTCCAGAAAGTTACAGTCAGAAACTTTATCATTAAAAAATCAGTTTGAAAGTGAGGTCTGATAGACCCAGCGTCAGGCATATTGTTAAATTTGTAGCACGTCAGTTGCAGAGGGTTAAATTTCATGCAACTAAGAAAGCTCACGAACTAAGTAAAGTTCGGAATGTGACTATGGAGAAGTTGGTAAATATTTTCAACTGCTTGAAAATCTCAAAAGCTTACATTTCAGCAGCAAAAAAAAAATTCAAACAAACCGGTTTTTAAGATATAAAACAAGACTAAAGCTATATAAACTGGAAACCTTCTGCCTAAAAAAGTTTCAATAGCGGATATATTAAATGCAAAAAGTTTGAATAATTGCTGCATTTTTGCAAATAGACAATGTTTGTGTATATAAGTATGTGTTATTGCTGTAAATAACGTAAATGATTACCTTAGCTCGCACTTAACTTAAGTCACTACAATTAAACTATCGTATATAACAAGTAGTTTTAACTTCAACCAACTCGATTCTAACTCAAAATACTCAACGAACTTTTTTCCAAAATTCGTCGTAGCAAGAAATAAAACCAAAACACAAAAAATAAAACCAACAAACATTCAAACATTTAATACTATTAATTCATTAATATATTCAAATAATGTATATCTTTGAATCATATAAAAAAAAGACCTTATTAAAAGTAAAGCATAGACTACTCAAATGTTTATGCAACGAAACTGAATAAAAAAATGTACTATATTTTTTTACACATTCGATAATTAAAAGCATAATAATTAATATGAAATAAAACTTAAAAAAAATAAAATAAAAAAGACTTTAGCAACTCAAGCAAAACTTATGTAAATAGAAAGATTATTAGCCACATACATATATATAATGGAAAATAAAATTTAATTTTAACTATTTTTCGCTAAGCAAAATTAAACAGAAACCAAAAGTAAAAGACAAATTGAGTTTTAAATTTAGGAAGGCAAAATAAAATCTAATTTAACCCAAGCGAGCGTTTAAAATAAAATATTTTTCGCTTATTTTACCAGAAGCAACAATGAAATGTCAATTAATAATTATAACTAGCCTAGAGTAGAGCTTAAAATTTGTTTATTTTTTTCTTTTTCAATTCCACACTAA
The DNA here is from genome assembly GCA_943735915.1 of Pherbina coryleti. Taxonomy (NCBI): domain Eukaryota; kingdom Metazoa; phylum Arthropoda; class Insecta; order Diptera; family Sciomyzidae; genus Pherbina; species Pherbina coryleti. The sequence goes on from OX030951.1 coordinate 68,233,097, forward strand.
CATAATTAATGATATTTAAAATTAAGATAAAATTAGCAAGAAATATCAATGCGAACGTAAAAGAAATTTGAAAAAGCTTCACAGAAAAATCACTCAAATTAAGGTTTAAAACAAATTTGAAAAATTAAAAAAATGTAAATATTTTTGCAAATTTCAAAATATCTACAGAGAACATTTGACTTTGCTCGCATTGATTGGCTCACCATGGCGTATAAGCAACATTTATTTCATAGAATGATTTTGAGTGATTTTTCTTTGCATGCTTTTAGTAGTTTTTGTCGCATTATGACTTGAGTTAGCAATAAACTTCTTTCTATAATTAAGTAAAATTGTGCTTAACTTTATAGAAATTATTTGTTTTCAATGGATTTCTTACCAAAAAAAAGTAAATTAATGTTACATTTTATTGCTCTTTTATGCCCCTAAATTTGCAATAAACTGTCAACATTATGCCAAGAAACAAAAAGAAAATTAGGGATATTTAACCCTTTTAAAGTTAAAAATAGAAGCTTGAATTTCTATAACAAGCACAAAAATTGTTCAATGCAACAGACAATCTAACCAAATATGAACGTAGGTGCAAAAATAAACTTAAAATATTTTCTAATAACTAGTTGTTAAGAAAAAAAAGAATAAAAGAATCCTTTAAGAACAACGAATATGATTGATATTCGTATATTATTTACTTTGAATAGTAAAAAATATTTCTTTTTCCTAAAATGCAGTATTAAGATTGCAAAAAAATTGTAAAATAAAAACAGAAATAGTAAAAAATCCCACTCTTATAAGCAATTTTTTATTAATAACTAGAATTCAACAATTTTTTTCTATAATTACTAAGATAGATTTTTCTTAAACTCGTAGCTAGTATTTCAATAAATTCACACTTAAATTATAAAACTGCAATAAATTTTAAGTGTACGAGAGAAAACAAAAAATTCAAAAATTGTTTAAAAATTGTAAAAAGAAATCAATTAAAAAAACCACTCTACATTAGCTGACACCACGACGTATGCTTAACATTTTACTCATCAGCGTTTAACGCATGCAAGCGTATAAAAGTATCGTATGCAGAAAAATTTTAATTACATTGAATTCAAGCATTGTATTTATATGCTCTGATCAATCATGAAAATTTGCCAGGGATATGGTACTTAAAGATTTTAATTCTCCCCTAATAAATCGCCTAGCGACATTGAAATGGAAGAAAACTCAAAATTTAATAATTTAATCGGAAGATGCATTATTTCTTAAAAAACTCGTTGGAAAAATTGTTATGGGAGAAAAGAATACCTAGATTGGGAGAAATTCAATAAACGGTCTTGCAGATGTGTTACCAAATTAAACTCAATGGGAGAGTTCACTTTTGGAAAAGAAAATCTTCTGAGTGCTTTCATGATTGGTGGGAATTTAATAAAATATAAAAAAAAAATGTACATAAGCAACAGTAGCAACAAAGTCAACAATTTTGTTCGGAGCAATACCGGGTCCAAGCAAAAATAATATGAATTAAATACCTTCTAACGATCAATACACAAATAAAGCAAACCTCCTTTGAAAATACTAGAAAAGTCAAGCACTACAACGTTGTTAGAGCAACAAGCTACAAATATATATGTATCTTAATGTAAATATTTTATAATAAAAAATTGAACAATTAAAAAAAATATACAAAGAACAACCATCAACAAAAGTGCACTCGATATCAGTTTAAGGAAGTTTGTGAAGAAGTAGAAAAACTACAATTTATTCAAAGTATTCTATTCATTTACAAATTATATGCGGCCGCGTTCAAAGTTAAAAAAAAAATAAAAAGTTTTGGAAAACACTCGCATTTTGAATACTTCCTTTTATTGAATTACAAATTGAACAATTGATTTTTAATAAAATATTCATATTTTATTTTTTTTTTTTATGAAATAAAAATTTGAAGTATTTCGTAGATTAAAAGAAAAAACTTTTTGTGTATTTAAGAATTTTTATCGATTTTAAGAACTTTTTTTGTAACGGATGTATCAACAAGAGGTGCTAGTCTATTGTTTGGATGTCTCTAAAATTTCAATGGAATTATAAAGTAGACACATGGAGATTATTATAAGTTTTTAATATTTTTCAAACGGCCGCTTCGCTTGCAGGCCTTAAGCCTTTTTTTTAAGTAGACACATGGAGGTTAGTATAGTTTTCAATATTTTTCATACGGCCGCCTCGGCTTAGCTTGCAGACCATAAGGGTTAAACCACCCTAAACGCCGCAAAAATAAACTCACTTTGGAATTTTCTTTTTTTTAGAAATACTACACAATAAATCAAGATTCTAAAAATGGGATTTTATTAAACATATCAGTGACTACAAACAAAAAGCGATTAATTTTAAAATGGCGGCTGTGCAGCGTTTTCACGAGGACGTCACCATTTTTTAAAGATTCACGGCCTTAAATTAAACTCACGGTTTAAACTCACTCAATGAGCTTCGTCAGAAAATTTTCGTAATAAAATTCATAGAATTTTGTTCAATGTTTAGCACTCCATGGTAAATTCCCTACGTTTGTAAATGACAAATTACAACAAATGACAACTATTAATCGACCAGCTGTTAAATAATACGCTTTTCTGACCCTACAGCTCTTGTTGATACATCCTTTATATACAAAACAAAAAGAAGACAAAATAACTGCTAATTTCATTACAACTGTCAAAAATTTCAGACAAATTTGAACATTCTAATTCTTAAAACTCCAAAAAAAACAAAACTCTAAAAAAGGAATTTAAGAATTTAATCCGACTGTAACATACCGAAAGTAAATATGAACTTTTGATTTTACGTTTATGGCGGAAATGTAGTTTTTAAAATTGTGGATAAATTCAATTCTTAATTTTTTTTTTTTTCGTGAATTCGGTATTCAATCATTTTTTTCTATGCATAAAAGAAAAACATGAAATAATTGTTTACTTCACTTTAGAAGCTTAAAGCTTTTTTGAAAGAAATCAAAACGATCAATGCGACTTTTTGATGAATTTTGAATAAACGCATTGTTTTTTCTATTTTTTTTTTTTTTTTTTTTTTGTTTTCTTAATAAAAATATTTTTAGTGAATTGGAAATATTTTCCTTTTTAAATTTTTGTTTTTTCGTTATACATATGATCGAAAAGCGGCCGTCTTCCCTTTCCCTTCGAAAAATCTTTCTTTGTATTTATGAACTACAATATTAAATTATCTAAAAATTAAGGTTTTTCAAAATAATATTGATAAAAAAAAAACAAAATAAAAAATAAAATACACTGAAACGAAAGTCTTATGATTCCTAGATATTTAAGTAATTGTTGTAAAACTTGTGGAAATATAATAGAAAAGCAATTAGTTCACACTGAAAATAAGTGAAAACAGTTTTTGTAAATAAATGAGGTAACTTAAAACTTAACTTACAATTAATAATATAATATTTATATTCCTGAGATAATTTTTATTAAGCTATGTTAATAAATATCCAAAAAATTTTGTTTATGAATTTAAATTTTTATTTAATTTTGTCCTCTGTTTTTTTGCTGCTATAGTTTTTTTGAACTTTTTGAACTGTGTGTCCAATAATAAGAGTCTTCTTTAAGCATTTAACATTAGATATCTATGAGTGAAATATCTATTTTTAAATATTTCCAAAGAACCTTGGTTCAATTCCATCTGACACAGAAAGTTTTTTCAATTGAATTAATTTATCTGTTCCGCCGTCACCTCTCTGCAGACAATGGCAAACCTCAGAGAGTAAATAATGCTATGTAAAGCTTCTTGAGAACATGCACATTAGCCGTTCGGAATCGGCATAAAACTAGTAAGTCCAGTTCTCGGTCAATTGTGTTCAAACACTTAATAACACGCACAACACAATTTGATCATAAGAAGTTCGGTCAAAGTCCTTTCAATTTTGTATTAGTATATAAATTAAAGCTATACTCGTATGAAAGAGTTATACGCAGTCAGGAGTCCAAAAACAAATCAGAGTTTTCATGTATTTTTCCTGAGAAGACATTTTAATTTATTAAAGTAAAAATTTATATGCATATTCTGGGAACTTTTAGCTTTAATTTCAAATTTTTATTTGTAAAAATAATTATTTTTAAAACAGCTGTAGCCGATCTCTATTAGCTCCTCTAAAAAAGGCTCTTGGAATGAGTACGATATCTCTGGACTGGATCATCTAAAATGAAAAAACAAAATTCGTTAACATAAGGTAGTTTCTAGCATTTAATTGAAGGAATGATCAAAATTTAAATTTTTTTAAAATAACGTTTTCTCAACAGCAAAAAAAATATATTTTCAACATAAATTGGAGTCCTTAATTGTCTATAAAATGGGAAATATTTATCGGTAGAAAAAACCATCAATCTATTACTAAAAACAAGCTTACAAATTTTGAAATCAAATTTATGTGAATTTGGATTTTATGAATTTTGAACCTTTAACCCTAAACTTTAAATCAGATACTCCATTAACAGATATTCAATTAAGAAAAAGTATAATTTTACCCGATTCTTTTGAATTTACTTAGTTCATCACGGCCATGTTGAGTCTTTAATTTTGAGATTTGCAGTTTTAGCTTCTGAATCGTGACCTCAACCTCTAACACCTATAAAACATAAAAGTAATGCACATTAAAACAGTTATTTTGGCTACTTACAGTCTATTATACTGAGTCCGATATTAATAATTTTTAACTTTTGACCCCAGATTTGCGACCAGCATACTGGAAAACTGAAGCAACTTGGATATAATGTAAATGACTTTATATTTTGTGGGAGATCATGGCGGAAAAATTAAACCAATCTTGTAATTTGAACTTCATAATCTCTATTAAATACCTTAAAAAATATAAAATCAGTTTATCAGTTCATTAAAGAAAAATTTTGTGAATTTATAGACCATATCTGCCATTCTGAAAACGCCATTTCGAATTTGCAGTTAACGAGCCAGTTGTCGTAATGAAGATAGTGTTGATTTAACAAATACTTTGAATTATTTGCAAGTTCACACGTTCATATTTGTTATCAGCGACAAAAGATCTATTACACACCCTTTTTGGGTCGTACATATGAACATCCATTCGGACATCCATACTTGGGTCGTACATACGATACTCCGTGTATGTTCCTCACTTTTCGTACTACACTTTTAGACACTTCTTATGGAACACATTGTCACCACTTGGATTTGTATAAACCATTTACTTTTGCATCTTTTTACTTACAGACCATTTACTTTTCTTTTATTTGACATTGTTACAAAATAATAAATAAGAAGTAATCTTTTTTTAAGAATAAAACTTTTCAAAGTCTGACTGCTGTTAGGAATTAGCTTAATAAGTTCTCTCATAGAAATAACACTGTAAATAGTTGAAATTAAAAATATTTAAAAAATAACTAAAACTTTAGAATTAACAGAGAACTATGCAACAAACTCAAAATATTTTTTTTTAACAATTAAGCATAAGTAAAATAAAATAAAATAATTTATTTTTTGCACTGCAAGCACTGAGGAATTTGAATTTAAAAGCTATTAAATTAAAAGCAAAAAAAAAAAACAAAAATTAATAAATAAAACAAAATGTGAATAATAAATGGGAAAACTTAATGAAGAACCAACAATATGTGTATGTCGTATGTGAATTCTTTTTTTAATTAAACTTAAAATTCTTTATAATTCGAGCTCCTTAAAAATAGCCAGTAAGTAAATCATTAAAAGTAAAAAATAAACAGTGCTGCGCCGCTTAACAGTTAAAAAGGCTCCAAGTTTTAGGTGGCGCAGCCCACTGCAACGAAATAATATTTAAATCATTTATTGCTAATTTACTTTTTCAGATCATAAATTAAACATTAATTTTTTTCATATACAAAGAAGAAAAAAAATTGATAAAAATTTTCGAAATTTCTCATTTTAAAAATAAGAGAAAAATATTAATTATTAAAAAAAATAAAATATTTTATTAATCTTAACATTCCTTGTTTTCTTCTCAACTGTAAATATTATGAATTTTTGGCAATTGCATTAAAATAATGAAATATATATATAAAAAAATAAATCTTTTAAAAAATTTAACTCAGAAACAAAGTTTTTTTCTTTAAACAGGGTATTGCAAACAAAATATTAATATTTAAGCTTAATACGTATAGGATTTCATAAGTTTGAAGTATAAAAGTAAGTATTAGAATCTTCTGCTGCTTAAATTATTTTTTATTATAAAAGATTTCCTTATAGAGGGTGGTGCAAATACACATAGTTTCTTGAATAATATTCAGTGCGATTCTGAATATTCCCGGGGAATTAATTTTTCTCGAGAATAAAGTCCTTTTATTCTAAACAGACAAGGAAAATAATAATAAGGGAGAGAGAATTTCGAATTTTCGAAGTTAGCTGTTTTGCTTTGATTGTTAAATGCAAATAGTTTAAAGCAAACTGCAACAAATAAGTTAATATTAAACAGAAAAGTAAATACAATAAAATCAAAATGTACAGCAGAGCCTTTACAATGCTAACAGAAGAACAGGAGCGGGAGCAGGAGAAGCAACATCAAAGGATAGCAGGGATGCAATTACGCGATACGGCGAATCCACTTGAGCTGTCTGAAGCTTTGTTAGTACAATTATTTACTGTTGTATTTGTTTGAAACGAAACTTCAAACGGCCTCTTCAGTGGCCAACAACTTTTACTCTATATTGGGCCATCCACCAGTATCTTTACTGACTTTAAGATTAAATAAATAAACAAATTGCATATTATGTGAAATTCCTTTCAGTAAGCTCGTAAATTATCGAAACATTCATAACTCATTATTGATTTGACTTTTTTGGCAGAATCTACGTGTTCAACCCAATTTTTTTGGAACTGTTGACTAGAACCTCTGCGTGTTCTTTCGTATTTTACCATCTTTTGGTTGCTTCTACTGGCAAAATGTTTCCTAATAATTTTACAAATTAAAACGGACAGCAAAGCCCGAAGAAGAAATAAGTTTAATGAGCAGTGGAAAAATTAATACAATTGGATTGCTAGATCTAAGTCTGATGGAATGGCAAGATGTGTTATTTGCATCAATGACTTCTCCATAGCCAACGGTGGAATTTCTGATGTGAAAGTCATTTTAGAAACACAGCAAGCTCCTCCACGCAGAAATCCGTTTCCGGATTTTTAGTTTCGAATAAACAGAGTTTAAATAGGAAAGACAGTGCTCTGGCGGAGGCTTCTTTTGCGTATCATATAGTTATGCGCAGCCATAGCTACCTGTCAGCAGATTGCGCAAGCAAGTTTTTAAAATCTATATCCCCGGACTCAAGTTTAACTTTAAATTTTACATGCGGCAAAACAAAGTGCACTGCAATAATAAAAAATGTGCTATCCAACTTTTCATTACAAGCCGTTCATAAGGATTTAAGCAATTACCATCCATTTTCAATTTCAACCGACGCTTCCAACAAGGAAAATATCAAAACATTTCCTATAGTTTAACGATATTTCAATAAATAGTTAGGTATTAGTACATTCTAAACTTCTGAGTTTTTATCAAGCTGATTCAGAACTAACCGAACATATAGCAAATTCTATTAAATCAAAACTAGATGAGCAAAACTTGAGCTTGTGTAACGTAACTAGTTTTTGTGCAGACAATGCAAATGTAATGACAAGAAAAGCGTCTTTGTTGAACTAAAAAAAAGATAATCCAGCTATTATAGGAATAGGGTGCTTGTGCCATATTATTCACAATACATTTAAGAGTTCATTAAGTTTGATTTGGAAAATATAATTATTAAAATTTTTAATGAATTTAGCTCATCTACAAAGAAATCTGCCATACTTAAGAATGTTTTAAATTTTTGCGATCATCTATGGAAATGCCATAGATGCTTCGTCATGTTCCAACAAGGTGGTTAAGCTTGACACTAGCTATAGAACGGTTTTATAAAAATTTTATAGCAATAGAAAACTATTTTATATCTTAAGAATGTTGTCCAAATATTTTGAAACAATTCTTTAATACTTGTACTGCTGAAGCTTATCTTGGATTGGTTCAAAATATTGATACAACTTTAATGTGTGCTATAAAAAGTTGGAGGAAAATAATAATCTCATTATTATCGACCTATTTCAAATAATGTTAGATTTGCGTGATTAATGAAGAAAACAAAAAGAATATGCCTTTTATGGATCAACTGTTGAATCAGTTTGCAAGAAATGCGATAACTTCCAAGAAGTTAATTTATTTAAAAAACGAGCAGATTCGTTTTTATCTTCTTATCACATTACTTAAGAAAAAGTAAGACCTTATTGCACATCTGTAGCGCAGGACCTTTCTATTGATACCCCATTTTTGAAAATCGCATTAACGGTCATCACAAAAAAATCGCTTGCGTAATAATTATATGTAAGTTTTTAAAAATTGTCCCAACTTTTTCATGTTTTGTATTAAAACATAGTGTTTATGTGTTAAGAATTTTTTAAAAATAGGAACATGATAGAAATAGAAATGTTCATGAAATAGAACATGAACACAATTACATGATTGAAAATTTGTATTTGCTTTTATTTTCGACTTGTTGATGTTATTTTAATAAAGCATATCACGTAATGAATCGATTGTTCATTTATATTTTGAATTTAATTTATTTAATTTTAATTAAGTTGTTCTCTCAGACTGTCTCACATTGCCACCTGCCAGCTTTCTTATACAAAAACTTTAAATCAAACGGCTTTTTTGAACTTAAACATAAATACCGTATTCTTGGGTTTCTAAGAGTAAACCAATTTTTCAAATTGTCGCTGTTGAAAAAAAAACTGAAAAAGGTGGTTTAAACTTGCATTTGAACCTAAGTAAGTATTTAAGTTTCTAAAACAACAATTTTATCATTCGATTACTCTAAAATTTTAATATCAAAATAAAGTTGAAACGAAATTAGTTCACTTTATTAGTTGAAATAGGAAAAGCAGGTTTTTCACTTTTTCATAATTATTTAATATTTTTCATTGTACAGCAAAATAAGTAATGTAAGGTGTTTATAAAAAGTTTATTCATCATAATTCTTAGAGCATTTAAAAAAAAAAAGTAAGTGTTTTTTAGTACGTAATATTTGGCTGTGCATAGCCTCAACTTCTTTAAGATTTTTGATAAATAATGAAAAAAATTAAAGTTGATTTCAATGTTAAACAATGCAAACTTTCTTAAAGCGCATTGAAAAAATAGCTGCTTGATGTAATGTAGTGGAACAACCGACTTTAAACTTAATCATGAACTCATTGATTGAACTTAACATTATATCAGCCCAAATGGCAAAATTTTGAACAACTGCAGCTTAATAAATTATAAAAACTTAATGTGCTCTATAACATTCAGGTGAGCAGTATTTATAAACATAAAAACAAAAGCAATTTTTTAATATTATGATCTCTGTTAGACTCACTTAACTTAGTTGAAGAATGACTGTTGATATGTGTGACCGGAAATCCAAACAGGATTTACATTAATTTTCTGCGCCGGATGATAGAATTCAGTACCGTGTGAAGCATCAACATAGCGCAGCACATAATATTTATTTTGCTGATCCCTTTGAGATTTTAGTCGCAGGATATGTTTGGTTGTCATTGAATATGAAGGCCTTGTGCTGCACGCGTAAGCAGATGCTTGAGTTGTAAAC